>CM074447.1:23329860-24529860 GCA_037101425.1 Elopichthys bambusa | reverse complement strand
GAAAAAATGCATTTTTCATGTGATTTTTTTTTTTTTTTGTGGTTCACACTTGCTTAATCTGATCTGATTTCAATCGGATATGCACAAAAATCTGATTTAGACTGACAGTCTGAACGAGGCTTAAGAGATAAGGAAAGGCCAGGGCAGAAAAACTATTTGTTTTCCTGTCAATTAGTTAACCTGAGCTTGACACATGGAATATCCCCCAGAATGAACAGGCATGACTCCCTACCTCTCTCTATCTCCCTCTTGTCTCTTCCTCTGTAGTCCTCCATCTCTGCTGCAGAGCCTTGAGCAGAATTCTGTTTAACATTCTATGGGTAAACGTTGTAGGCTTTGTTGTAGGTCTGTCCTAGAGGGTTCGGAGCTGAGGAGCTCTGGCCTGACTGATCCCCAGAAGACAAGTCCAAACAGCGAAGCAGCAGAGGGCTGGAAAAACACACTCGGGAAGAAACTAGAGGAAGAAAAAGATTCTGTTATAGAGCTGTAAGTGTTGTGATATTTTGTTAAGCACAATGTGAACTTTTCTTCATGATAATGAATGAACAAGTATGTGCGACTGTCTTGTTTTGGCATTTGATGAATCCCGGAGGTCTGAGGATGTTCTAAAATGTTAACAGCTTAGCAGAATATCTTCTTAAATGTGGGGAGAAGATTTTACGTGTACTGTGGTAAGAACATTATCTGCAGTTGCCCACTGCAATCCAAAAATTAGTCCTGCATTTAAAAATGTTTGGAAACTTGTGAATTGGGTCTTTGGAGAATTACATGGGAGCACTGGCACTGTTTTTAGGCATTTGTGCTTCCACTTTAATCACCAGCTACTGATAATTATAATGGTAATGGTATTTAATGCCAATGATACTGGTCTTAATTAGGGTTTTTTTTAAAAAATTATTATTTAGACAGGGTCGACAAATGAACTGGAGGAATTAATTAGAAAGAATTAAAAGAGTCCCAACAAAAGTTTTAGAGGTCTTAAAAGTACATTTTTGACAAAAATTGTAATGCCCATTAAAATGTTGCAGATACCACAAAAGTTACAAGTTAGACATGGCTTATATGAATTTAGCAGTTCATTTTCAATCTTAACTGTTGATCATCCATAGAGTAGACTTAAAATAATTTCTCAAAGTCAGTGGGATTTTCACTTACTGTCAGACTCAGCGTCAAATTCAGACAGATACATTTCTAGAATAAAGGACATCTCCACTGCAACAGCTCTTCACAGACCCATCCAATATGATTAAGCACTGCTAGTCTGTAGATTGAGAAAGAGAGAGAGTCGAAAGATATGTGTTTACGGTTTTGAGCACACATAAAGTGGCTATTTCTTTTCATCCTCCCACTAAATATCAAGCAGATTGTTTAAATGTCATCTGCTTAGATTGGGCTGGACTGGAGTGGTGTACAGGGGCTGTGGGTGTGAAACATTACCCTTTCAGACTCACAGAATGACTGTGCTAATTAACAGAGGGGCACTCGAACAAAGACCAGATTAATGTCAATGGCCACATCCAGGAGACTATATAAGGCATGGGCAGATTCTTCAAGCCTGCAGTCGTTCCATTTATAACTGCAGTACTGCACCCACAGGAAGGGAGTCTGAGCGCTCTGTGTGATTTAATGGTGGAAAGGGAGACAGATGTCAGAGCCAGCAGCAGTAAATGCCCCCATACTCACCTTTAGAAAATAAATGGGATGCTTCCATGTCATGACACATGTCTAGTACGAGAGATTAGACAAGCGGTCATCAGTCGCAATCCAAACTGATTAAACACACTGAAACACATATCTTAACATGTCACTGACATGATTAAATATCTAATAAGGGGACAGATACTCTTTTTTTTCTTTTCACTTTTTTTGTCATATGAACAATCAGTGCTACTGTACCTTAATATATTAGGCAGCCCCTGATTCTTCGAGGAATAAAGGGGAGATGTGGGCTAGTCACACTTTTTTCAACCACTATTTTTAACGTCTCTTAAAGGGATAGTTCACCCAAAAATGAAAATTACTCACCCTCATGTCGTTCCAAACCTGTAAGACTTTGTTCATCTTTGGAACACAAATGCAGATCTTTTTGTTGAAATCTTTCTGCCCCTACATAGACGGCAAAGTGACTACCACTTTGACGCTTCAAAAAGTTCATAAAGAGATCATAAAACTAATCCATATGAACTGAGTGTTTTAGTCCAAATTTTCTGAAAGGATTCCATTCGCTTTATATGATGAACAGATTATGACAGTTAGACAGTTATGCGACTACCACTTTTGAAGCGTCAAAGTGGTAGTCACATAGTTGTCTATGGAGGGACAGAAAGCTCTCAGATTTCATCAAAAAGATCTTCATTTGTGTTCCGAAGATGAACGAAAGTCTTACGGGTGTGGAATGACCTGAGGTTGAGTAATTAATGACAGAATTTTCATTTTTGGGTGAACTATATCTTTAAGGTTTATTTTTGACACTGCATGGTTACCCAGTTACTATGGTTGTCTCAATGGAAACCTGCCATTTAACGGCTTTTACCAGCTTAATGAAACACAAAACAACTGATGAAAAAGCAATAAATGAAAAGAAGATTTGATCAAAAATATATTACATTTTAATTTATTCATTTTCAATTTAATTAAAAAATGGTAATTAAAAAAATGACTTGCCCCTCAAAAATGTGACAACCTGCCCCGACAATAATATACAGTTCACATTTTCTGTTAAAATCTGCCTGTCTACCTACAGTTGTGGTTCTAATCTAAAACCTTGTCTAAATCTAATCTAAAGTGTTGTTGATAACTATTATTAAACTACATGATTAAACTAAAGCTTTTTGTTAAATGAAATAAAACTGAAATAATATAAAATATAAATATTAGATGAAAACTTAAACTTAAAAAAAAGAAACTTTGAAATGCCGCCTTGACAACTAACTAAAAAAAAATAACTTTAAGTTGAACTACTAAAAGTACTAAAAAAAATTAAATTCTTCATTTAATTTATATATTATTTCACAGTTCCTAATTTTATAATATTAAGATTGCTATGATAAAGCAGAAATCAAGACTTGTAGCCTAGCACATGACCCAAAGGAGGGCAAAGTTCTGCAAGTGAAGTGGTTCTTCAATAAAATTATATATAATTTGCATAAATAATAGATTTGGTTCATTATGCCACTGTGATTGAAAACACACCCACACACGCTCCCATGATCCCGCTGGACCTGCAGCAGGGTAAATACACGGTGTGGAATGACTGATGTCCGTATTGTGCTCTCAGAGAGGGAGGGAAACAGTAAGGACTTACATGGTGAGTCACTGCTAATCCCTGTAACCGCAGAAACAGAGGCAGATATTGTGGTGCGTGCGTGATGTGAAGGTTATTCTCAGACAGCCTGCTATTCTTAGGCTGTCTGCATTCGTCTGAGATGGTGCAAAGTTTATATTTCTCTCTTTCTCCCAAAAACGTACAAAGGAAAGTGAAGTAATTACAACCTTTCTTAGTCTTCTCTGTGCCGTTTCCTTTTGGTGTGATGTTTCTCTGTTCTCACTGTTCACTGTGATGTTCGCTGCTATATATCTGTGGTCTGGCCTGCTGCCTCGCTGTCTCTGGAGCATAATCAATCTCACTAAAGTAAGAAATTCATGTGAAACTCAACCTCAGTTTGTGGTTTTATTAAGTACATCATCTAAAACAACTTCAGTATACAATATACTTACTCTACATGTTCTGGATACTAAATGTACATGATACTAAATTGACACATATAGTATAAAGCTATAAACAAGTACCTTTGTGCCAAGCTTTTTAAAGGAAAAATTCTCCCAAAAAATTATTGTCATCATTTACTCATGATGTTTCAAACCTGTGCTTGCTTTCTTCCATGGAACACCGTAAACCCAAATAAGTTGGCAAAACTCAAAAAAATTGGTTGGCAAAACTCAAACTTTTTAAGTTAAGAAATTCAAAGTTAAAGTAAGCAGAATTGGCAGATATTTATTTTGTACTCATACATTTTAATTGTTATTAAACTGAAATATTTGAGTAAACTAATTCATACATTTAACTTAAAATTATCATGTATTCTCAATGTAAACATTTTTATTAGTGGAAACTTAGCTAGCTATAACAAGCTAATTCAGAAAAGGCTAACTTGATAATTTGCTAACATGGTTTGCATAGCATGTTATAGCATTTACTGAATGAGTACAGCAATATAAAACTTTAATATACCTGCTCTCAAACCAAGCCGCATGCACCACTAGTCACCATGAAGTCAAACAACAGCTTTATGCGAGGAACAGACTAAATTAACACAGAATATACAATTATTCAGACTACAAATATTATTATTATCCCCAGATAATATTTCCTGGTGCTGTAGCTCACAAATCTCATTTATGCTATTTAAATATGCGCATATTTAAATGTGGTGCACCCAGATTGGTTACAAGACACACAAGAACCAATCATGTTTAGCATGTCTTGATGTACAGTGTTTAAATATATGCAAACCAGTAAGATTTCTGAGATAAGGTAGAGGAGTTTTTCATCAAAACCTTAATTTCAGGTTTTTTCTTCAGACTTCAGTAGACTGCTAATATAATACATGAGTCTTATGTACCACTTTTACAGTATAGTGCTTTGGGTCTATTTTTGGAGCTCAACAATCCCTCGCTATCACTGCATGAAAAGAGTAGCATTATGCCTAACATTTCCTTTTGTGTTGAAAATAGTAACTAGGTTTGAAACAACATGAGTTAGAAAATAATGATGAAACTATTTCTTTAATAATGTAGTGTGGATCATGGGAACATGAAGCATCTGAAAACAGTGCTGTCTTGTACCTGTTATTATTTCCTGATACAGTTAACGCCACAAAATTCACACCTTTACATCTCTCTTCATTCCTTCTATCTGCACATTACAATACACCCAGTCAGGTGCTTTTCGAGGCCAAAAATAAGTTTGTACAAATGGCTTGGGGACTCTAATGAGCTACACTGGGCTTATGAAGAGTTCACAAGGCCTATGACCCTTGTGATCTGCTTACCTACCCAGAGTGAAGATGCTCTTTATAATCGATTGCACTGAAGAGGCGTTACATTTTTATTATCTACTGCACTGGGCTGATCCTT
Organism: Elopichthys bambusa; assembly: GCA_037101425.1. NCBI lineage: Eukaryota > Metazoa > Chordata > Actinopteri > Cypriniformes > Xenocyprididae > Elopichthys > Elopichthys bambusa. Next base: position 24,524,724 of record CM074447.1, on the reverse strand, counting down.
CGCTGTAATCTAATTGGAGACGGCACCAATTCCCAGCAGCACAGGGCGGGCAGACAGACGCACATCACTGCTGAAATCAATGGTGCTGTGTTATAAATCAGCTGCAGTTCCCACATGCTCCACATAACCACATCAACCTGCCCTGCTATCATCCCACATGCTTGGTATCAAGTGAAAGCTGTTACTCTGTAAAGCTAAGCGTATCCCGTTATTCATCACATTCAGGAACTTATGTGCCCTGAAACTGCGAGATTTAGAGTAAAACTTTACAGTGTTAGATAAGCTATTACATTATTTGTTAGTAAAACATAAAATGTTATATTATATATTTTATTGGTAGAGATGATTATGTGTATTTGAAAAACATTTACAACGGCTTTTTATCACTTAATTAGAAGCATCACAATTAAATTGTCGTCTGTTACATACAGTAGGGACTACTGAACAGATATTTAGAAGTTTATTTTAAATTGCAAACTAAGTATTGAAAATAAAATGTGTAAATAAAGCTTAACTTGCATTTTAGCAGTAGAGAAGTGATCAAGTCAAGTGCAATGACCATCCCTGTGTCTGAATATGCCTACTTCCCTACTATATAGTAGGCGAAAAACAGTATGTGAACCAAGTAGTAGGCCTGAATTCATAGTACTCATAAAACAGCAGGCAAAAAGTACCTGGATGACCTACAACTTTCAAAACAACCTTGCAACAAAACGAACAGTGCAACAATATTACAATTATACAAATACCTAACGTTAGGTCATCTGAGGTAACTTTCACTATAATCGATAATTGAGACGCAAGATGGCGGCAGTCGCGTTGTATGAAACGCAACGAGCGAGTTCCACGAGCACCTGGATGGACATCAGGGATGGCGCGATTGTCCATCCATTTTCCATACCGCATATCCTCGAGGGACGCTGGAATCTATCCCAGCATCTCGGGCCGCAGGCAGGAAAACACTTTGGACAGGGGGCCAGTCCGCGATGGACCAATCACAATCAAGTATTGATTGTAGCCTTATTGTCTGAATGCATATAAGTATATTTATGCGTTTAGAAACTTCAGCTTCACCGACTGGTGGCGTTGTTGGTTTTTAAAAATGGCTGTGAATTTAAGGCTAACTGGGAGTAAAGCTTTTCCAAGTAATGAAAAAGTTTTGAGTGATGTAATCATTTTACTCATGTTCTTTCTTATAGCTGCAATAACAGTCTGTTGATTGCTCCTTGAGAGGCTGTGAGCCAAAGCCCATTTCAGCAATGAAAAATCTCAGTTACAGATTGATTGGCACTCATACAGTGGGATTGATGACCAGTGTTAATTACTTAGAAATGAATAATTCAGCCTCGTAATGGATGGATGAAAACGAAAAGCCCACAGTCAATAAAAAAGCTCCATCTGAGAAGATAACCGATTCCCATGGGGAGAGAAGACATCAAGAGCACTTACAGTGAACTGAAGCGAACTGGGCTGATCTCCAACATGACGTTTGAGCCCCTCCCACAGTCCCCAATACAGAGCCCATCTGTGGAGAAAATATATACACGGTATCGCATACAATATTGCATTATAGTGTCGTCTCTTTTCTCTATTAGTGAAAAAGGAAACCAGTGAATGCTAAACTGTGTCAGGAAGAAGTAAAAACTTTCTATCAGTTTCATAATTGATGTAGTCATTGGAGCAGCAGCACCATCTAGTGGAGATTTGATTTTGAAACTTTTTCATGCCAAGGACTCCCGAACATGACGATCTGTTTGTGATGGACACTCATCCTAAAATATAAAAGCAATGTACAAAAATCCATCTATATTGTGTGGGAAAATATTAAATGTAATATTATAAATACTACAAAGTAAATACATTGTTATTACATTTAAATATTCGCATTGCCATTACTAAAATACATTTTTTAAATAGATTTTAAGTTAACAGCATATCTGAGATTTACATATTACATCAGTCTTCATAAAGCAAAATAAAAGAGTATGTGAATGTAAAAAAAACCCAAAAACAAATAATAATTATTTAAAACGTTTAAATAACCTAATATCTAACATTAAATTTAACAGGACAACCAGTTTGAAAGTACCCTGAATAAGAAAACATAATAGTGAAATAGTATTAATTTTGATTAATATTATTAACTTTAATTGTGATTGTGAAATGAAAAATCCGTTTTATTTTGTTGTACTTTTATTTCTATCTCTCGACAGAATGTCCTGTGCCAGTGTGTACTTTGGAGCGTAGAATCAGGTTATCTGTCAGCTCACTGTGGAATAATAAGGGACTGAATTTGGTTTGACATGGCTTCATTTATTCTTGTTCTTTTCCCATATATTTGGCTGAAGGCCTTCGCAGGTAAGACCTACAAAACCATTTACCTCATAAATCACATTACTGAAAGCTGACAGAGAACATACAGACAGACCTGGCATTTGCCTTATGACATTCTGAGGGTTAATAATCAAATTCAAAAGGAAGCTTCAGTAGTTCCCCTCTAGTAAAGATTAGTAACTCTCAAACTCTGTAACAGCCCCAGGTTCAGTGTTCCTAGATGGGGAGAAAGCTGATGAAATTTTGAGGAGACACAGACGAGCAAACACAGGACTATTCGAGGAGTTTCTGAAGGGGAATGTGGAAAGGGAGTGTATGGAGGAGAAGTGTGTCCTGGAGGAGGCCCGAGAAGCCTTTGAAAATGATGAAAAGACAGTGAGTAGAAAAGTTGTGGTTCGTCATTTGTCATTGTATTGTGTAACAGCAAATGTGTGTTTTTCAGATGGAGTTTTGGGCGAGTTATATTGGTAAGTCTGTTAGATCATTAACTTTTATATTTACCTACACTAAACAGGGAGGCAGTGGAAATGTGTGTTGCTGTTCCACCTAAAGACAAATAAATTATAGGATAATATTTGAGAAATGGATATTAATACCGTACATTCTTTAACTCAGAAATTAAGGAAACAATTTATACAAAGTTTTAGGCCTAATTATTGGACAACAGGGCTGGGTAAAAAATATGGATTTCTCGATATGAATCGATTCTTATTTTTACGAACCAATTGGTCAAGAATCGATTGGTCTTTACTGTATGCAGTTGATGAATGAACAGAACATTGTAGTGCGCCTCCCATTCAATAAATCGCAATAATCTTTGTGCATTGTTAATTTTGATATGAAACAAAATCTCAGCTTTCAAATTCTGTCCATTTTATTACGAAATTCAAAAAATAAATATAGTTTTGGCGCTGTTTAATGTGACTTGACAGGTTCAAGCTAAGCAGCAACGCGAAGAGCACGTTAAGTCATCTCCGCTTTAATACCGTTTACAGCGCAAAATAAATATGAATGAACATCTGAAGGTATTTTAAAAGATACATACAACTTACCGAAATCCATATCATGTAATCACTCAATCAGTGTTTTAACCGCTGAAAGACGTCAATAAAACAGCTTATGTCACGTAACGTCAAATTTACCTCAGAAAAACCATATTCAGTGACCATAAACTTGTTAGTCAGCTAGAAAATGAACTCTAGAAAGGATATATATATATATATATATATATATATATATATATATATATGCACCATTACATATTCATTATAATTTTTTAATGTTCTTCGATATTTAATGCATGTTTGAATAAATCCATCAGGTTTTTATGACAGCCACCATTTAAATGTTTATATTTCAAAAAACTGCAGTAGTAATATAATTATGTGATTGTAATGTTAGCATTATAACATATAGCATTTTATAATTTTTATAAAAATTTGTGTAATGTAATGTAATTGTAATGTAAACAAATCAGTTAATTTTAACCTTCATATTATAATAAAGTAGCTACCAACTGACTCTCATGTATAGTTTACAGCATTAGTTGAGACATTTTTTTTTCCTTGAGAAAATCTGCCATGTACCTGATATATCCAAAATAACCGATGTTGAATCGAATCAAATCGTAAGCTTGTGAATCGAAATTGAATCGAATCGTGACATTTGTGTCAATACCCAGCCCTATTGGACAAATAGAGTAGATATAAGTGCAAATTTAAAAATATCAACTTTAAAAAAAAAAATCGTGTTTGTTAGATGGGGACCAGTGTAAATCATCACCCTGTCAGAACCGAGGCACATGTGAGGACCAGATGGGCACATACAACTGTAACTGTCTGTCAGGCTTTGTTGGAAAAAACTGCGAAATAGGTGAGATAGGATCTCTCTTTCCTCCAACGCACAGTTTGAGCGCACCGTGTTTACAATGTTAAAAGATGTTCTGTGCTGTTTCTCAGCGACTGCAAAAAAGTGTGATGTCGATAATGGTGGCTGTGAGCATTTCTGTGTTCTGGTGGAGTCTCGTGGGACAGAGTGTCAGTGTGCATCCGGATACAAGCTCACAGACGACGGATTCACGTGTGAGCCTATAGGTGATTTATTTACTTCTTAAATTCCTGTCCTGATTTCTCCAAAAACATCTCAAAGAGCTACTTTCATTCCTAAAGCTTCTCATATACAGTATTATATGACGAAATATCAGAACTGTCATTTAGAAAGACACTGCAAGCACAATTTAATGCAAAACATTTGAGAAAAAAAATGGGTAACACTTTATTTTAAGGTGTATTTATTATAGTAATAACAGTAAATTATGCATAATTACACTAAGTCACTAACCCTAAACCAAACCCTAACCATAACTCTATAGTAAGTGCATGAAGTTAATTAATATTACTCAGTACTTATTTGAGTAAGTAAAATGTAACTACGTCACCTTAAAATAAAGTGTAACCAATTTTTTTTTTTTTTTTTTAATGTATTACCAGTGAAGTTCCCATGTGGCAGAGCTATTAAAACAGCTGTGAGAATATTTGCCAGTGGCCCCACCTCTGTAACGAACACATCTGCACAGTCTTCCAATAGTACAATCAAATCAACATCCAACATACTCAGAACGGACAATTGGACAATCCCTACAGATACTAAACAGAAAGAAGCGAAAATCTCGTCACCTCGTGTTAAACTTCCTGAATGGACATTTGCTGAGTATTTGACGCTGCCTACAGTAAGTGCTCCAAAAAGCCGTATTGTTGGTGGCAATCCAGCCTTACCTGGAGAAATCCCTTGGCAGGTAAAGACTGTCAATTTTAGGCGTTTTAACGGTCAAAAAATGTCTTTGATCTAATCATCTAGGAGTAAATTATGAGTTACTTGTATATATATATGAACTGTTTATGCACCCAAAATCATGTCATTTATCCCAGTTGACTGCTGATCCCTAGGTGGCGCTGGTGTCTCACTCAACACAGCAGGTGTTCTGTGGAGGCTCCATTCTGAGCCCTTTATGGGTCATTACTGCAGCGCACTGTCTGGTAGGGAGCCAGAATGGATCCTTTTTCATCAGAGTTGGTAAGACCATAACAGAACGACAGCAGAATTTTACAGCCAAAGATACAGATTAAAATAAACTGATTTATGTCGCCAAGTACATTTATATATAGCATATTATAAAAAAAATTCAAAATTAAAAAAAAAAAAGGTAACACTTTATTTTAAAGTGACATAGTTACAAGTTACTACATATACTTACTATATTAATAATTATAATAATAAATTATGTATAACTACAAGTAATTAACCCTAAACCAAACCCTAACCACAACTCTCTAGTAAGTCCATGTAGTTAATTAATATTACTCAGTACTTATTTAAGTAATTGCATCACCTTAAAATAAGGTATTACAAAAAAAAAAAAAAAAAAAAAAAAAAAAAAACGTAATGTAAAAAATAAAAAAATACAATACAATACAAATTCCTTGTCTGGCTATACACTTAAAAATTACTCATTTTTGTATTCCAGTAAAAGTATCTAAATCCTTACAACAAGATAAAATTACATAAGAACAAAATTATTTGAAGATAATAAAGACTTTTTTTTTATTTTTTTTTATTGATGCTTAAAACATGAACACATTTTGCCAATAGGGCAATAAAAACAGAATAAGATAAAATATAAACATTTATTAAAATAGTTAAATATATAAAAATATTTTAAAACACTACCATTTAAAAAAGGCATTAAGATTATATATAAAAAAGGCTTATATACTTAAAACAGGCAAAAATTACAGTAAAGTCATTTATAATGTTACAGAAGATTTCTATTCCAAATAAATGCTGTTCATTTGAACTTTCTATTCATCAAAGAATCATGAGACACTAAAAATGACTGGAAATTCCATCACAGGAATAATATACATTTTAAAATAGAAAAATTAGGTAACAGTTTATTTTACATGGCCCTTGTTACACATTACATGTAATTACTATAGTAATAATTATAAATTATCCATAATTACATGCAACTGACCCTAAACCAAAGCCTAACCCTATAATAAGTACATGTAGATAATCAGTCCTTAGTATAATTACACTGTAATAGGAACACCTTAAAATAAAGTGAAACCAAAAATTATTTTAACTTATTTTAAATTGCAATAATATTCCACAATATTACTGTTTTTACTGTTTTTTTTTTTGATCAAATAAATATAACCTTGGAGACCATAAGAGATTCATTCCAAAAACATTATCTTATGCAGCTTTGCTTATCAAGTAAACTGAATGTTTTACGAATCTTTAGATATTTTTACTGAAATTTTACTGATCAAAGACCAGTTATTAATCATATATTAACAACCATGTTTCACAGGGGAACATGACGTCTCCAAGATTGAAGACACAGAACAGAATCTGGACGTCACCCGTTTCATCTTTCATCCTCGTTATGACTCCAAATCAAGCCTCTACAATCATGATATTGCTTTGTTGCGGCTGCGCAGCCCCATCCGGTTAACTCCCACAATACGTCCCATCTGCCTGGGACCCATGCTCTTCTCCAACTCGCTGCTGCAGTCTGGATCTCTGGCCACTGTCAGCGGCTGGGGCCGTCTGCGCTTCCAAGGACGAAGTGCAGTGACTTTACAGAAGGTTGAATTGCCTTATGTGGACAGAACAGTATGTAAGGAAAGCAGCAGTGACCAAATCACATACTTCATGTTCTGTGCGGGCTACTCGCATTCTCCTAAAGACGCCTGTCAGGGGGACAGCGGAGGACCTCATGCAATGCGCTACCGCAACACCTGGTTCCTCACGGGCATTGTCAGTTGGGGAGAAGAATGTGCCAAGAAAGGGAAGTATGGTGTGTACACACAGGTTGGTAACTATTATCGTTGGATACAGCATGTGATGGGTGTTACTAAAGGAGTACTGCTTACAAATGTGGACCAATGATCTTGAGTCTCATTTAAAAATGTCATCTCAGACATGGTGAAAGCAATGCTCAAACCTTGAGAGAAGGTTTGATTGATATTTAAGTTGATGTTTGCCTAATCAAGTCATTTTTCCTAATCCATTGATCCCATTGTAATAAATTGTAATCATGCTCTGCCCCTCAAGACCTGGCTGGCTAATGAAATTTCATCATTAAAGCATTACTTAGTATCTTCACTTTCCCATAAGGACATTTAATAATCGATAATTATACTCAGTAGATACATGCTCAGTAGCACTGTTTTCTCCTGTGGTCTAATGAAAGCAAGTATGTTATTAAGCAATGTACTGTCTTGCTACATGGTTAGAACCTCTCATTCAGACAGCAAAAAATAAATAAATGTAACCCCTCAAGCTTTGAACTGCCACCACATTAAGAGGGAAAACTAGAGGAACATGAGGGAGGGATAACTGAAAATATCTGACACTAGAAACTAGAGCTGCACAATTCTGGATAAAATAAGAATCACGATTTTTGGGTTTCAAAGAGAGATCACGATTCTCCCACGATTCTGAATATACAACCAAACAAAATAACATGTAATTTACTAGAGGTTCTGACAAAATATAAATTGCTGACTCTAATTGCTGGAAAATATTTGAATTAATTATTTAAAAAATGGTTCTGAATGAATTCAATGACTAATTAATAAATACATGTTTCATTGCTGGATGAATCAGTGTTTTTGAATGATTTTTTTGAATGAACGATTCAATGACAAATACATTTTTTAACAGTCAATTGTTGCCACCTAGTGGAATTAGATGTAATTGATACAACCGTTGTTTGACATGCCAAGTTTGTTTTAATAGGTAAGGGAGAGTGGGGATGGTTGCAACATGGCATATATGTAATGGAGGCCAGCTAGTAGTTGCTGTGTGAGTAAACCTCACTCCTCTGATCTCAAGAGATGCTCTAGCAACTGACGCTAGAGGTTGCAGCCTTTAGCCTCCTTGTTAGAGCGTCCTACTCCCACGCCCGAGACCCGCACAGAGCGGCGCGAGTAGGATCTGAGGGGTCACATTGGTGCCGTGACACAGATGGGAGTGAGTGTAATGGAGGCCAGCTAGTAGTCACTGTGTGAGTAAACCTCACTCCTCTGATCTCAAGAGATGCTCTAGCAACTGACGCTAGAGTTCGCAGCCTTTAGCCTCTTTGTTAGAGCGTCCTACTCCCACGCCGGAGACCCAGGTTCGAGACCCGCACAGAGCAGGGCGAGTAGGACCTGGGTGAGGGGTCACATATACCTTCAATCAGAAATGAGCTAGAGTGATGATACTCATACTACACATGCTTAGTTAACTCTCTCCTCCTTTCTGGAAGAAAGCAGCCACATGTGACCATTCCTTCTACAAAAAATACTTTTTTCAGTAAAAAAAAAGTAATGTTTTTCATGCTCAGAATTTTTGTCATACTGTCTAAGCTGTTTGTGTGAAGAATTATAAAGTTAAATCATTTTAATCAGTGTTTTCTTAGCTTCTAAAAAGTATAGCTAGCATGTGTCAAGCTAGCACAGCAAGTTTTATCATGGCTGTCAATGACGACATTAATGTAAAAGCTTGTCATAACCAGTATTGTGTAAGTTACTCTAAAAAGTAATTAATTACTAACTTCTAATTACATTTTTCAATAGCCAGGTATCTCCCCTTTTTAAGTAAATACTGTCAGTAGTATAGGCCACAATGTAGCCTGCTTTTAATATGTTCTGTTTTCTGTTCAGTCAGTCAAACACACACACACACACACACACACACAGTTCAGAGAAGTACACAAAAGTTTTTCAGTGAATTTCAAAGTCTTGATTTACGATTAAAATATTTTGTAGTGCAAATTTATTATAACAATTAACCAAAACATGGTTGTTAGACTACTACTTGTTACTTGAAAATGTTTTTTCTTCTTCTTCTTCCTTTTACTAGTCTGTCTTTATACAGTTAATTTAAATTGGGGAAGACTCTGTGCACACAAAAAAAAAAAGAAAGAAAAAATATGTTAAAGAATTATTTTTAAAATAATTAACCGTTCCCTCTTATGGGGTCATTTGCAACATTTGACTTTGTCTATTCAAGTATAAATTGTATGTATATTATCCTATGTACGCATGTTACACCGGTGTGGGTGGGTAGCGGACAGATGTGGGTTTACTGTATTAAAAATTTGGCTTTCAAATACAAACGGCTTCTAAGAAATTGAAGGAAATGCAAAAAGTGTTGCAACCGTCCCCACTCTCCCCTATTTTGCTCGCTATCGTAGACATCGGTGTTTAAATACTAACTTAAAACTTATATCCTAGTACTTCTGTGATAATGTGAATATTTGTAACACAGAAATAACTAATGTGTGATTCAAAACGACTCTCTCTGGCTCTGGCAGCACGAACTCAGATTTGAACGTTCCGGTATGATTTTGTCAAAGGTTTAATAGGGCCTGTTTACACCTGGTCACTTCATGCGTTTTATCCGATCGTGAAAAGACCAGGTCTAAATGCCCTCCGAAACGCATTCGAGACGGATATAAATCCGATCACTCAAACCACTTCAGGAGGTGGTCTGGGACGCATTCCAGTCAAAACTGCACAGGTCTAATGCATCTGGTTGTTAAAACCACATATGTAAATTTAACTCGTCCCAAATATACCACAAAAATAAACGTGTGAGAGCGTGTTATGGGCTAAATAACATGCTATAGCCAGATATGACAGCGCCACTGCAGCACACATCGCCGCAGATGAGCAAGACATTCAGCAAGACAACGCGCAAACTGCCGCAAATCAAACTTAAAGTAGTTACGTCTCAGGCGCTCAAAACACAATAATCTTCATTAATAGTAATGAGACTAAATGATCTTACCAGTGCTGTTGCCGTGCTCTCTCCTACTGCGTCTTTGATTTTGAAATAAGCTGATGATACAGCTCATATTTGTTGCTTTCGGTGACGTGAACTCAATGAAATCTGCATATAGCGCGGGATTGGAAGATCGGATCTATATCCGTTTTGCGAAGACACATTTATGTGGCCATGTGTAAATGCAATCGTTTTTATAAATCAGATAGCTATACGATCAGAGAAAACGCACGAAGTGACCAGGTGTAAACACGCGGGAGAATCGTTGTCATTAATAAAGCAGGATCGCGTGGGTGTTTGAATCGAGATCGCGATCTTTGTACGATTAATCGTGCAGCTCTACTAGAAACCTACTTAAGATTTCAACAGCGTTCTTAAAAAGACTCGTGCCCTAGTTCTGAAAATCACTGGATATTCCCATTAAACACCGGAGGCATCGGATCACTCACTTCTCACCTGTGAAAGATCCTTTCATCATTTCAGGCCAACCTCTGGGAGATTGTGATGTATATGTGCCTTTGACTTTACATCTTGTTGTTGTAAATTAAACTATTATTATTATTATTATTATTATTATATATGCTACCATTCAAAAGTTTGGGGTTAGTATGAATTTTAAAGAAATTTATTTATTCAGCAAGGACACAAATTAATCAAAAATGACAGTAAAGGCATTTATATTGTTACAAAAGATTTATCTATTTTAAATGAATGCTTTTTAAACTTCCTATTCATCAAATAATCCCGAAAAAAAGTATCATGATGTCCACAAAAAAAAAAAAAAAAAAAAAAGGCAGCACAACTGTTTTCAACACTGATCATAAAAAATGTTTCATCAGCAGCAAATCAGCATATTAGAATGATTTCTGGAGGATCATGTGACACTGAAGACTGGAGTATGTAATACTGTAATATTGAATATTGTAATATTTCACAGTACTAGATTTATTTTTAGTTTTGATCAAAAATGATGCCTTGGTGAGCATAAGAGATCTCTTTCAAAAATATTAAAGTCCCCCTGTGGTGAAAATCAAGTTTAAAATGTCATTCATATGTCTATGTGGTGTTTTTAACATGCTTTAAGACAAACCATGTGCAAATTCATAAATCAACACCATTGCTGAGTATTTTCTCTTTAAAACTGCAGTAAACCAAAGACAGTCTCAAACCCACCATTTGAAATCGCTGGTGTTTCTGACGTCACAAACTACCTTGTAACCAATCACGTCAAAGTGCGGCGGGCTTTAGCATTTCATTAACAGACCGTGCAAGGGAGTCTCAAAAGAAGGTTATCCCGCTATATTTTTCTGTTGATATAAAAAAAATAGGGTAGATTTAGCAATATGGCGTATGTATGATGCATATTACCATGTTATGATGAACTATATGCCTTTCTCCACTGACGTTCTGAGTTGTTCAAAGCGTTTGTAAGGATACTGATTGTTAGAAGGCAGCCGACTCCTGAATTTGAACATGGTTTGTTTAACATTAGCAACACATTATTAGCTGTTTGATAATGTAGTCAAGCAGAAGGCTAAGTTAATTACCGTTACATGTCCGACGTTGTGGAAAGCAATACCATTGTACAGCGTTTACCTCAGTAAGTTGACCGAGTGGATCTCATCTGAGCTTGTGCGAGTGAATGGAGGCGGGGCTAATTATCTTATTCATAGATCAGTGTATATTAAATGAGGCAAGGATGTAGAGTTACATTCAAGATATTTTAAGGCATTAAGATTTTTTTTTTTTTCACAGGAAAAAACGTTTAAATATGTAATTTTGGTTATCAAAGATAAAATTATTGACTACAGGGGGACTTTAAAAAAAAAAATCTTACCTACCCCAAGTTGATAAAAAACAAAAAAGTATTTCTTATTTTTCAATAGGCTGTACAAATTTAAATAGAACATTGTTACAATACAACTGTCAATACAGGTACATTCCCTCAAAAAGAATAATTTAGAAGCCAGTCCCCCCCCCCCCCAAAAAAAAAAAAAAAAAAAAAAAAAAAAAAGTGGTCTCAGACATTAGGACATGAATAAGCATGTAAATACGAAAAACTTACAGTACATATGTCTAAAGGCCTGTTCACACCAAGGACGAAAGCTCTAGTATAACGATATACTTCTAAAATCCGTTCTGAAAATAAGAATAGCAGTCCACACCACAACTAAAGGTAACAACACAGATAAACGATATCGTTGGAATTACTTTCAGAATGATTTTTTTTTCAGCTGATGAACGATTAAAAACAGTGACAGCCAATCAGAATCCATCCTGCTTTAAAGAGCTCGAGCATTTAAAGCGGCAGACGAAAAAACTGCAACGCGCGCTAAAATAAACAGAACAACATCATCCGCTGGTGTGGACACTGATATAATTATCGTTATAGTTATCATTCTTGGTGTGAAAGGGCCTTAATACAACACAGATATATATATATTCTTTACGTGGCTTGATTTTTGATGTGTGGCTGAAGCTCCACGCTGGAAGGGAACAACTTGATAGCAAAATTAATAACATAAGAGATATGTACTCCACAGCGTCTCCTGCTGCTACACACAGCTCATTTGCACTTCAAACGCTGGTATATCAAAGTCAGCCCTCCAACTGTGGGCCTGATTTTGTGTAGTAAATTCATATAAGGCTGCAATTAATATTTAATTAATTATTCAAAACAGTGGGTATATTTAATGTTTGCTGTATGATCTCACTTAATAAGAAACCACCATTAACATGGTTCTGATTTTGCAGCCGCACATGGCGCCACGATAGTGACAAGAAACACACATGAGCTCTGCTCGCCCCCTCATGACTCATATTTGTGGCTATAAAGTCAACATTTACATGACAGCCCCCAGGTTTTCAAGCTGGTGGAGTAGATTCTGCATGTAAAGTGCCTGACAAGAGAATTTTACTAAATAAGAGAGGTAAGAATTGACGGCATGCAAAATTCAACTGGTTTAAAGCTGTAGAGAGACACAAAAGACCACAAATTTGTGTGACCTGAATAAAGTGCTTTGAAATATTTTTTGAGGTAACTACATTAAATAAAGAGGGGAAACAGGCATTATGGCACTACACGATTTGGCATTGAAGCTCTCAGGCAGAGCTCTGTTTGTTCAAAGAGGATAAATACAACAATAGTAACAATACACAATAAATAACAGCACAAACGCACACAGTTTAAAAATCCAGGTCCAGGAACAGGATGTTTTCACTGGTCTTTTCAGGAGGGGTGACCATGAAGACAGCGACAAAGCCAGATCAGAAGTGTTTTTCATGGGCCTTGATTCATTAAAAAAAAAAAAAACTGTCAAGTCTACTGGGACAATCGCAGAATCAGAATGTTCTATTTATGTAGTCAGGAGGACTGAAGTGTTTCGGCAGAGGACAGATCTTTAAGAGCGCTCTCTGTGTTTTCTGAAATGGTGCAGGTCTTTTGTAAGGTGTAAAAAAAACAATATGTATTTTGCATTTTAGTAGTGTCTGATCAAACAAGAACAGAAGAACGTTGGAATACAATCCTGCTGGTCAAGTCTGAATCCATGTAGTCACATCCAGTCTGAGCTACTAAGTGTGAATGTGAAGGTCCAATATAGCACTGGATGATTTGTTCACGGCGAGCTGAGCTTCCGCGCTTTACGGTTCCCTGGGTCTGCAGAAAAGATAGGGCAGCATGGGTCATATGCAACAAGGAAGCTTTCGTTTTTTTAGGGAACTACACTAATCAGGTAGCGGATGTCCAAATAGACTCTCACCTCCAAGCCAGTTGGAGTGATTCTTGATGCTGTCTCCCAGAATGCCCTGTAGGTTGGCAGTAGGGATACGGCCTTCTTGTCTGCGACTCAGATTCTTCACCAGCCTGAGACAGTTCACAACTAAACTGATTCACACCAAACTAACATTTTAAGCCACTTTAATGTTGTAATTTTTTTTTTTATTGAACTACCGTAAGCATTTCAAAGGGTTAGTTCACACAAAAATGAAAATTATCCCATGATTTACTCACCCTCAAGCCATCGAGATACATATAAAAAGATTTTGAAACCCCAAAAAATTCAACCATTATAAAAAATAATCCATATGGCTCCAGGGGGTTAATAAAGGCTTTCTGAAGCGAGTTTAAACAAATAAGGCTGTACAACATACTCAAGCTTCTCTTGTATCAAAATCCTCCGACATTTCTCTTTAAAAATGATAATTTTAGACTTCTAATTCGTGACCGGTGTTTTGTTTTGCTCTCTCCTCTGCGCCTCCGCGTTCGTCATTACGTCATGCATTGAGTTAGATGTTACTCTTCCGTCGAAGTGTACAGTTGTCTGCCGGAAGCCAATTATTATAGATAATAAAGTTTTAAATATGGATATTTTTCTTAGAAAAACACTTTTCTTCACTTCAGAAAGCCTTTATTGACACTGGAGCCGTATGGATTACTTTAATGATGGATGGATGCATTTTTTTGGGTTAAAAATGTGGCCTCCCTTTAACAACCATTATAAACCTTGGAGGAGCAAGGATATTTTTAAATATATCTCCGAATGTGTTTGTCTGAAAGCGGATAGTCATATACACCTTGGCTAGAAGGTGAGTAAATCATGGGATAATTTCATTTTTGGGTGAACTAACCCTTTAATGAAATAATCTTGTTAAGATCTAGAGTTAATACAGATAATTAATACAAAGCTTATACAGTGTTTAAAAGCAGAAATGTGAATCTCATTTTTTTGTTAAAGCGCTTGCATGAATTATTCAGTAATACATGTGTTATTTGCCCTGTAAAGTTCAGGGTTTTGCATCATTCACAATTGAAATTGCCTTTTGAATTCCAATTCAATTCCTGAATTTAAACTGAGGTAACAAACAGGTTGTAGAATCACATTTTGAATTTGAATGTTAAGAAGTAGAATTAAAATAAATTGAATTTCATATACAGTAACTGCAGTTTTTTAACTAGTAACACAATGTGTGTCAAATCGAATTCTTTAATTCTGAATTTTGCCACAAACCTTTTGCCCAACCCTTGTTGAAATTGTTCTTTTTGATAACGGGACTACATTTCTCAACGCTTCACATCTAAACACTTTTTTTTTTTAAACACACTGAAAGAATCAAATTCATGATTCTGTTGAATTTAAAGTGATAGTTCACCCTAAAATGAAAATTCTGTCATCATTTACTCACCCTCATGTTGTTTAAACCTGTATGACTTTGCTTCTTCTGTGAAGCACAAAAGACTATATTTTTAATTAGTGTTGGGAACCAAACAGTTTTGGTGACTACTGATTTGGACAAACAAACATTGAGGCATTTCTCAAAGTATCTTCTTTTGTTTTCTGCATAAGAAAGTAAGTTGTACATATTTGGAATAACCAGAATGCCAGAAATTTCAGTTTTGGATGAACTATCCCTTTAAGTTGCATTTCACCCAGAATATCTCTTTATGTTCCCCTCACATCACTCACCACTGGCCATCATTTTCCTCATGCTGTAGTTGTATGACATCACCACACTTAATGATCAAGTTATCCAGCCCGGTTTTCCTCCAGTCGACAAAGGCCCTGTATCTGCCTGGAACCTAAAACAAACAGATGAACAAGTGAAGCCTTTCAAAAAACATGTGTCACCCTACACGAGTTACCACATCTGAAATAAGTGACTGTGTGAGTGTGGGATGTCTCACCAGATGGGAGGCGTCCTCCTCCTCAGTGTCAGACGGGTTAGAGAGGCTGTTTGCTGCACTCCAGTCCTCCAGACCTTCACAGATATCTACAGAATAAGGTGCACCCGGCCAGCCTACACAAACATATATGCTTCAGTGTAAACCCTTGTATTTTGATTTATGAAATACTCAGAATTCAATATATAGTGTCTGATGCCTGTGCCAGCTTAGAGAGCATGTGGGTGAAGAAATCACATGCTCGTTCATGTTTGTGTGTGAAGTTGTGGTGATGGCGATGATGGTTTTACATTGAGAGTGATGTCTAGGATCAAGTAATAATTACACTTCATGCTGCTTTGTAAGTGTTTATAAGTATATGTTGGTAAGTGCTTAAAATTAAGTTTGTACAATGAGACTACACATGCATTGTGTTGGCCTAACACATTCACGTCTGCATTTGTATACTTAAACGGCACACTTAAGTGTGTATGTGCAGATGTTTTAGTAATACTCACTGCGTCTGTTGCGCTGGTGCTGGCTAGAGCAGCTGAACGGATCTGGACTGCTGTGGCCTGACTCAGTCCCCTCTGAGCTGACTGACGCTCTTTGCTGTTTGCTGTGGGACAAGACCAGAGCATGAAGTAAATAAACAATCATTCACACATACGCCATCTCTTATACATGAAACAGGAGCCAAACCAGCCATCAGCTCAGCACAAACCATATAAGAAGCTGACAGATATGGACAGATGGCAGTAATTTCGTGATTCTTTCATAACAGACATGCTGACAAGAAAATGGAGCGAAAATAAAGAGATACGGTCTTGATTTGTCGAGATATGACTCAACAGGCTGAGTTTGTTAGCATATCTGTCTTGATCTCAAAAAAAAGGCCTGTCTTCAAAGCGTTGTTCAACAGCCAAAATGATGAAGTCGTTCTCCTTTGTTTGCATGTCATGCAAAACAGATTTAGAGATGAGCTGGCAAAGCATCTGCCTGTTATACTGATGAGCTGGGTACTGCTGGTGAGGTATGTATGGAAGGGACGGCGATGGTGGTTAAAATGTGGCCGTAGCAGCCCTGTATGTGACGGTGCACAGAACGGATCAGCCCCCCCTCCCGCCTGCTTTACCACTGAGCGTCACTGTCGCTGGGAGGGGCGAGTGAGGCGTGGGCTCCGAGCGCGAAGGCACACACACACGCCCCCCGACAGGGACACAAGGTCCAGGCGGGGCAGGCAGCCCTTAAGAACGCCACGGGAAGGCCGCACGGCCCTGTGGGAGGACAGGCAACCACACACAGCGGCTTCATCCCCATCATCATCATCAGCAATTTTTTCAAACACTTTTACTTAGGATTTGTTCAAATGAAACAATCTGAATGTGTATGGGTTTCGTATATACAAATACAAGAAATATGTCAGGCTTACACACAAGGTCCAAAATTAACACCAAATTAAAGTAAAAATAGCATTGGCGAGTAAATAAAACAGTTACTCGCCAGTTGGCCAGTAACTTTTTTAGAAACAGCAACATTTTATGATTTAAGTCAAATTTTAATTAAGATTATCTGACCTTCACTGATGTTAGTGATGACGAGCGATTCAAAACTACTTAAAAAAAAAAAAAAAAAAAAAATATATATATATATATACAACTTAAAATAACGGTTTTCTAAATATGCAATTTATTCCTGTGATGGAAATTCTTCCATTACAGTCACTTATGTAACATTATAAATGTTTTTACTGTCACGTTTGTTCATATTGTGTCCTTGCTGAATTAAAGTATTAATTTCTTTCAAAATAATAAAAAAAAACTTACTGACCTCAAACTTTTGAATAGTAGTGTATATACAAACATATATATATATATATATATACAGTATATATTATAAATATAAAATTTAATATAATTTAAGTAATATAATGTAATATGAATATGATATATACAAACAATACAATTCCATGGCCCTGTCTATTTATGGCAGGCAAACTTTCTCAATTCACAAAAGTTACATATAATTAAAAAGTAGTAGTTAATTTTGGATCCTGCATTTGAATTGCTAAAGCGGGGAGGGTACTGTAAAAGCTATTGGCGGGATTCTGGGAAGGAAGTGTCATGTGAGAGATCTAACGGCTAAAAGCAGCAAAAAAGCTGGTCAAGGATCAAGGAGACAGAGTGATTGGTTGGTGTTGAATATGAGGGTTCAATCTATTGTTTTGCACACTAGTGGATTCTTACCTCACTGAGAGGGGCGAAGACATCTGCATCTGCTCCGAGACTGCAGCGGAGTGACACAACTCCTCTGGACCAATGAAAGAAGATGACAGATTACTCAGAGTACTTGTGGAGGAATAATAGTGGCATTTTATCATGGGAAATGTGTTGAAACCTTTAAGTTGCTTCTGCTGGTTGGTCAGGATCTTTCTGATCTCGTTCAGCCAGGTGATCTTCACCTCCACTGTGGGCGCCTATGAGAAGTTTTTGCATATCAATGGCACATGTAATAGTAATAGGCACTGTCCATTAAATCATACATTTTAATGTTGTCTGGAGCCATCTCATTCACTTTAATTGTACAGAAAAGAGCAGCTGGGACAATACTTCACATTTACAAATTGATTAATTTAATATGATCAATCCATTCATTTTTGGATTAACTGTCACTTTAAACATTCTTACCTGTATGACATAGACTTCCTCTCTGCCACTGTACCAGATCTCAAACTTTTTCACATCTCCTTTGACATTCTCCGTAATTCCTACTGCACTCATCTGCATCATAAACACGCCATTTTATATTCACAGATACAGTTCATATCCTATAACATCCTGTGATATACAGTGGAATAACATTTTAAACACATGGAAAGGATAAGCAAACAGGCTGACAGACAGCGATGCATGCACATGTGACGCTAACCAGGGCTTTCTGGGATTGTATATGTGCTCACAGCAGGAAGTGTGCCGTACCTTAAGACAGTGCTTGAAGCTGTAGGAGGGCGTTTTGTCAGCGTTCTCTCCGTGTTCCTCCCGCCGCTTGCAGAAGAGAAGCGCATGCTCATGCAGGAACAGGTGTCGCTGCATGGGCTTGAAGCGGGCCAGTTCCTTCACGCGGGTCGGACCCTTTTTATGACTAATCCACACACTGAAGGAGCCCTGCATTAGCACACGGCCCAGATCGCTGAGATCACCCTGCAACCAACAACATGTTAACTACGCATTTACACACACAGACACTCATCCTCACACACTCACTTTGAGTTGGCAAAAATGTCACCTCATATCCAGTGATGGCAATCTGGTGCATTGAGTCATTGACTGATTTCAGCAGGTCCAGCATGGCTGCTAGCGCCCCCTGCAGTTCAGAAATTCTCTCACAGCCTGAACTGTACTTCAGAAGCTCCTATTATCAGACACACATACAATTCCTGATTTAATGGACAAAAAGATGCTTGCTAGTTTTATTTTAGGCTTTATTTTAATTTTATTAAAGGGTTAGTTCACCCAAAAATAAAATTTCTGTCATTAAGTACTCACCCTCATGTCGTTCCACACCCGTAAGACCTTTTTTCATCTTCAGAACACAAATTAAGATATTTTTGATAAAATCTGAGAGGTTTTTTATCTCTCACTGAAAGCAACGAAATGCCAACATTCAAGGTCCAGAAAGGTACTAAAGACATCGTTAAAATAGTCGACGTGACTGCAGTGGTTTAACCTAAATGTTCACGTGAGCAGCACGACACATGCGTGTGATGCTGCCGCAGGAGCCGGCCAATACTGAGCTGTCACTTCATAACATGTGGACTATTCTTTTGGATTTCATCAAAAATATCTTAATTTGTGTTCTGAAGATGAACGAAGGTCTTAATTTAGTTCTTCAACTTAAAGTTATTTCAGTTTATTGCCAAGGCAACATTTCTAATTTTTGTTTAATTTAAGTTTTCCATTTAACATTTAGATTTTATTTTATTGCAGCTATTTCAATTAACAGAAATGTTTTTAATAGTTTTAGCTTTAGTTGATGATAATAACCCTTATTATTACATCATAAAAACTACACTCACTGGCCACTTTATTGGGTACACCTTGCTAGTACCGGTTGCCCCCTTTTGCCTTTAGAACTGACTTAATTCTTTGTGGCATAGATTCAAGGTCCTCAGATTTTGGTCCATATTGACATGACAGCATCACGCAGTTGCTGCAAATTTCCACCACATCCCGAAGGGTGCTCTATTGGATTGAGATCTGGTGCCATTTTAGTATAATGAACTCCTTGTCATGTTCAAGAAACCAATTTGAGATGATTTGAACTTTGTGACATGGTGTGTTATCCTGCTGGAATTATCCATCAGAAGATGAGTACACTGTGGTCATAAGAGGATGGACATGGTCAGCAACAATACTCAGGTAGGCTGTGGTGTTTAAATAATGCTCAGTTGGTACTAGGGGTCCAAGAAAATATCTCCCACACCATTACACCATCATCACCAGCCTGAACTGTTGATGCAAGGCAGGATGGATCCATGCTTTCATGTTGTTTATGCTAAATTCCAGCATAAACAACTTGAGCCGTTGAACAGGTGTACCTAATAAAGTGGCTGGTGAGTGTATTTCTTAAACTAAAATGATACAAGATTGCAGAGTGATATGATACCTATTGCAGTTCACATGAACCGTATACCACCTTTTCAAGCATGCAATTTTCTGGTCAAACAGACCAGAAAACAGCACTAAAATATGTAGTATGAAAACATCCCAAATGCACATTTGTATTCAGCTGAAGTTCGCACCTTTAATAGAAGTTGATACTTTGTAAGGCGCTGGACTGGTTTCAGCAGGTATGAGTCAAGAGCAAGTTTGTGTTCCAGCTTCTTTTGGCACTCCTGAAACACAAAGCACACATCTCAGATTTTTTCTAGATGCATGCCAGTGAGCTGCAAGTGATTTTATAAATGGAGATGGTTTTTAATACCTGGAAAAAAGGACAGTCAGAGAACTGCCTCCATAAGGACTCCGACCGAGGCTTGTTCTGACAGTAACATTCATATAAATGGAAATGGTCTTTCTGAAAATAGACAGATATTTTATGTTAGATCTGTTTTGTGAAAACAAAAAAAGAAAGACATTGAAAACTAACCTTAAATTATTCTCATATGGTGTTTTAAACTTCCTCACCCGTTCCAGAAAACATGCCCCAACTGCCTCTGGGCTCTCCAGACAGCTTTCCAAATCCTGTAGGAAGACACTGGAGAACAAAAGACACAAGTCACACACTTTGGCAACAGTGTTGCAGAACCTCCTTTGAAAATAAAGCTTGTCAAACTATAAACTGTTTCATAATTTAATGTAATACCTACCATTCAAAAGTTTGGGGCTGGTTAGATTTTTTTTCCGTTTTCGAAAGAAATTTCTTATGCTCACCAAGGCTGCATTTATACGATCAAAAGTAATAATATGAATGAATAATTTTTTTCCCAGTGAAGTAGAACCTGGTAGCGCTGCAACGTAAATAGTGTAGGAGAATGACAGGGTAGAGACAAATTTGTTGAATAAAATCATTATTTCTGTTTTGTTTTTGCGCACAAAAAGTATTCTCGTCGCTTCATAACATTAAGGTTGAACCACTGTAGTCACGTTAACTATCACGTTACATTAATAATGATGTTTTTACTACTTTTCTGGACCTTGAATGTGGTAATTTCGTTGCTTTCTATGGGGGATAAAAAAAAAATCTCGGATTTTATCAAAAATATCTTAATTTGCGTTCCGAAGAACAAAAGTCTTACGGGTGTGGAACGACACAAGGGTGAGTACTTAATGACAGAATTTTTTGGGTGAACTAACCCTTTAATATCTTATTATGTTTTTCTTACCACAAAATGTTTTCTTGTTTTAAACATAAATCTAACAAAAAAGTAAATACACTTAATTCAAAATATATTCAATAAAAGCTCTTTATCTTAAAATGATTTTGCTTCTCAAGTAAATTTATCACGTTGTAAGGATGTTTCGATGTTTCGAATCCTGTTCTACAACTAGTGCACATTACATTAAGTATGCACTACAATTAGTATATATTAAATCTAATTTACACCATAAATGTATACATACAGTATAAAATGCATATAAATATATACACATAGTATGCGCTGTAAAAATCTAGTATGCACTTACAACAATTAGTATGTATTAAATGTAATATGCACTACAAATGTAGTGTGCATTCCACTTAGTATGCACAATATCTAGTATACATAAATAATTTAACAACTATTTCAGTTCCTTATTTTCAAGTCACACTACGCCTGGTTCTGTCTCTGTAGTAGATAAGACTGACTGACAGTGAGGGGTCACAGTTGTCTATCAGAGCCCCTGCTCTGCTGATGTGCTCCCTTCCAGCTGAGCTCTCATTGGCTTAATCAAATCCTTATTTGACCAACAGCCATTTAGCTGTAATTAAAGTGCTTTAATTGGCGTAACAGCTTCCTGCAGTCAACCAATTTGGCAATTTGCCTCACCCAGAGATGAAGACCCAGCAGGCAAGACAGGTTTCAAAGCCACTGACAAATACAGCTGCATAAACCGATAAGTTTTATTTAAAATAAGATGTTTTATGAAGGTGTCTTGAAGTCAAATCTGTGAGTGTGCAGTTGAGTCTGATTTGCTTTATCTCACAGGAAACAGAATCATATTTCGGTCTGAAGTAATTGTTTACATTTTGCTCCTGCTGTTAGCAGCGTTATGAAGTTCTCTCTGTGTGTGACTGTGTGTGGCCTTGCCTGCTATGGAAGTTGTAGATATCAGGCAAGTTTCCAAACAGCACATCTCTCTTGTTGCGAAGACTTGTTGGCAGGAGCGAAGCGAGAGACGGATTGTCCATTTCAGCCCTGTAGCCCTGCAAATCCAGACAAATAGTGAAAGAGATCATAAACAAAACCACAGCAATAACACCTCATATCTTCAGTGCCACATTCAGAAAAATGAAGGTCATCTTACCAGGAGCACCGCCAGCAGCTCCTCCACATAGATCCTCTCGGTCTCTATCAGCTCCTTCATCACATGTCTGGAGTCACACACATTCACAGGGTCATCAGACACGCCACAGTGTCATTTAAACAGACCGTGTCAGACAGCAGACTCACCGTTTGAGCAGGTCAGTGCTGTCTTCTCCATCTATACTGTAGGGGAGAGAGCTGGCCATCTGATAATCATGAATCACCTCAATCTGACCCACACAGAAAACACTAAATGATTTCCTTTAGAGACCAGCACATGATGTTGATTTAATCAAAACACACATACTGCACTTGTCATTTCTATCTTTACTGATCTTTATACATCTTTCTTTGTATATAACAACCGAAATACATAAAACACTAAAACTGGCATATGAAGATCACATTTAAATGGTCTTGGAAACTGATGTGTGAGGAAAAATCAAAATCACTTTTCAGTGAACATTTCACAATTCACAAATGTGAAAAATATATATTTACTTTTTAAGTTTCCTAAATACAAATAAAAATCACAATTAAATCCCATTTTCAGACATATTCACAAATATATTTTTTATGATAGTCAATTGTGAAATGGGTGAAAATCCGATTTAAATTTGTTTTTGTTTTTATGTATTTAGGATAAAATCAATGAAATTATCTATAGCAAAGCAAAAGCAAATTTTATTTTAATAATTTTAGCAATTTTATTTCAAAAATGTTTAAATTGTTTTTGTTTAAAATGTCACTGTAATTTCCACTATAGAGCCATTACAATAAATCACAATAATTCAAAAAATAATTTGAGATGTGATGGAAATGAGTTTCAGACCAAATTTAAAGAATTCTACTGTGACTGGACATTCAAAATTAAACTAGTGAAAGTTTATTTTCTACAGTTTAAGAGACATCCATATACTGTATTATAACATGGTAGTAAATTAGGACCAATTGTAGTAAAAGAATCTCACAAATGCATTAATAAAGATCACATAAAATTGCACTGTTTACCTTCCTGGAGTTTGGGCTTTTCCTTGATTGTCTTTTGCCTGGCAGTGGGAGGTCAAAGGTGAACTTTAAACTGGAATTAAAGTCTGTTTTAAACAAGAAGAGCAGGTGAATACAACACAGAATAAACACTAATATGTAGGTTGCATTACTAAAATAAACCAGTGACTGTAGCACACAACATTAACATCCACAGCGCTATGGACAATCAATTTATATCAAAAAGACATTCAGACAGCACTGGACATAACACAATAAATGCTTCCAATATCAGTCAGTTCATGACCTCTGTAAGTGACTAAAATCCTCCCTAAAGCTCTTGTTTCAACTACAGATCCATCTTTACATTGCACTCCTATCAGATCACATTTGATGGGCTGTTATCCAGCTGTGCTGAAGATCACAGTGTGTCAAGTGAGCTCTGCACATCTCTATCGCTTCTTCCCTTGATCTCTCCATCTTAAAGTGCTTCAGCTCTCTCAAGAATACTGAATACTCCTTTATCATCTCCTTCACAATTAACTCATTCATAATTGTAATCTCTAATATATTATTATTCTGCAATCCAACTTACTTTTTCTCTGGACTGTTTAGCTAACATATTTAGCAGAAGCGGTTGCTATGGTCAGTAATAATATAAACAGTTTAATGGTCATTATACATAACGATCTGAGAGCTGAGATTTGACCACTACTGACCAATCAGAATGAATAAAATGTACTAAAGGTTTGCATTCTATGGTAAACAAAAAGTAATGCTTCCTAATTTACATAAAGGCATTCGTTTGACAATAGGTCATAAAAAAAGCCTTTGTTGTGAGTCCCTGGAGTTAATAATGATCAAGAGAGCTTTAATGTGAATTGAAGATGCACCCTATTTCACAACTCCCCAGGAAGTCTTCATTAGGCACCACAGGGGTTTATTAGGAACGGCCGTGTATTTGTAAATGTAGATAGTAGGTTGTTTCCATAGACTTATTGCTGTTTCCATGACGCAATTCAAATGAAGCTGCATCTTGACAGCTTTATTAATGTGTGTGACAGTATACATTTCGTACTGTACCAAGTTATGTACATGATGTCTAGCTTCATCTCTCAGATATGAAACATTTAATACAGAGTCTTGTGAAGAAGAATTAACTATTTATAAGATTGTGAGAACTCATGGCTGAAAAAATACTGAGGATAAGTGGACCTAAATTAAAGTATTTATTATAAAAGTAGCATTTTTCAAGGTCTTGTACTAACACATACCATGTTTGGGGGAGAAGAGGGGGGATTTTGAGCGTGGTGGGTTCTCTGGTCGAGGGGCCACCAGTTGGATTGGCCGGATGTGTTTGTCTGCCAGTTTCCTCAGGCAATGTTGTCTGGACTGAATTAGAGCCTGCACAGAGCTATGCTTTTGAAATGTCTTCTCTATATGAGCCTGAAACAGCACAGACAAACAAAATAAGGCATTTACATTTATATTCAGCCTAAAATGTAGCCAAAAGCTGCTTTTCCACCATCGTTCTTGTTGCTTAACCAATCCAGAAGTGGAAATATAACTGGAACCATTCCTTGCCATATTTAGAACTGGCTAAATATTGAAGATTTAGAGGTTCCAAAGATCACATTTTAAAGAATCAGCCATTGAGAAAACCATAGTGATCAACCTTTCACCTTCCATCAAAAGCTACAATTTCTGTAATTACTGTCTAAAAAAGGATTTACATCAAACAGCTATTGAATCTGTGTCTAGTCTTTTTTTTGTAGTTTGTCAGTATTTACCTGTAGATAAGGAGTGAGCACAGATTCAAACTCCAGAAAGAGCACATCAGTGCCTGCACCGAGGAGAGGTGGCGCCGCCTCCTGGAACTTCTCGATATCTCGAAGAGCTGTCTGTGCACCTTCTTTAGACTGGAATTTATCCACCTGCTGATTGGCCAAGAGATAAGCGCCACCATCACACCACCGCTGTGCCTGCAAAACAAAAGATATAATCGAACCATAAAGATCAAGACACTGGAATATTGTCAAATATATACAGCTTTTGAAATAAAGCTTCTTTACTGGCATCTATGGTTCCATGAAGAACCTTTAACATCCATGGAACCTTTTAATTGGATAAAAGGTTCTTTATTGTGAAAAAAGGTTTGTTAGATTATTAAAATGCTCTTCACACTAATTAAAAAAATGGTTCTTTTAAGAACTCATCACTAAAAGGTTCTTTGGGGAACCCAAAATTGTTCATCTGGCATTGCTGCGAAAAATGGCCTGTTTTTTTAATGGCCTGTTCACATCAAGAATGAAAACCATGAATGTAACTATAACAATAACTATATTATCATCCACACTAAAGCACAATAACATTCTGTTTATTCTAAGCACCCGCTGCAGTTGTTGTCTGATGCCAGGATGAATTCTGATTGGCTGTCAACATTTTTTTTCCTTCATCAGCTGAAAAACATTATTCTGAAAGTGATTCCAATGATATTGTTCTTCTGTGCCATTGTTGTTGTAGTTGTGGTGTGGACTGTGCTTTTCTTTTAAGCTCAGAACAATATTTAAAACAATATATTTATCATTACAGTAATCATCAATGGTTTGAACTGTCCTTTATTCAGCAAGGACGCATTAAATTGATTAAAAGTGACAGTAAAGACATTTATGTCACAAAAGATTTCCATTTCAAATGCTATTTTTTTTAAACTTTCTATTCATTCCTGAAAATAATGTATCATGGTCTCCACAAAGATATTAAGCAGCACAACTGTTTATAACATTGATAATAATTGCTTGTGCTGCAAAGCAGACTTTTAAAATGATTTCTGAAGGAACATGTGACACTGAAGACTGAAGTAAAATTCAGCTATGCCATTACAGGAATAAATTACATTTAAAAAAAAAAAAAAATATATATATATATATATATTTAAACAGAAAAGAGTTATTTAAAATTGTAATAATATTTTACTATATTACTGTTTTTACTGTATTTTTATCAAATAAATGCAAACAGTTGAGCATAAGAGAATTATTTAAAAAAAAAAAAAAAAAATCTTTGCGACCCCAAATTTTTTTCATAATAGTAAACGAGATACTATAAAAAACAAAGAGTGAATGTGTTATCCCACCTCTTCGAGGCGGCGCAGTAAGGTCTGTGCTTGTGTCAGCGAGCTGCGTTTAGTACTCAGGGCAGAGGTCAGGGTGTCACACTGATGTCTGAGTTCATTACAGCGCTGGATAATCAGAGCCATGGCATAGTGGTGGCCAGCAGCCAGCTGATGCCCATGCAGGATAAGAACCTGAGCCCGACTCATCTCCTCCTAAAACACACACTGCTGTCAGAATATCAGTATATTTGTGACTGCATGTAAAACATGAACAGGGTGGCATGATGCAGCTACCTGTGCACGTTTTTCCAGACTGTCCAACTCTTTGTTGGTCTGCTCTGTTTGGGCCAGGGATTCTCCTGTGACGCTTATCTTCCTCTCCTGTGCTCTTAATTTCTCTAAAGAGCACTCCATCTGACAGAAAGAGAATATTAGGAAAAGTAGTTAAAATACTTTCATTGACTCATTGTATAAAGCATTTGTTTGCGAGCCTGGTTGTATATCAGTATACTGTGATTATGCTTAAAACAAGCCATTTTCAATGTTAGGAACAGAAAGGTAGTTCACCTCCCGAAAACTGTGCTCATATCTCAGCAGCTGTAAATACTGTTGCAGTTTGAGGTGGTGCTTATCGAAGAAGCCATCAAAAGCCATCTCCATATCTGTGAGCTGAGCCAGCAGCCTGCAGGAACACATACAGCTAAGTTAGGAAATTCAAAAAGTTCACATCATTTTAGGAAAGGAACATGTAATGTGTATTTGTGACGCAGACTATTTCAAGATCAAACTCTATACCTCTGCATGGTATCCCAGTCCTGTGTCATGTCCCAGCGTGTGTCAGCATCCCCTTCCTTCCTTGAAGTCTCCAGGTTAGAGAGCAGCTGCCGCCCCTCCCTCATCACAGATCTGATGGCATCCTTCACCCATGAATAGTAACAACAACACTTAGCACAGTGTTCTGCTTTCACTAACATCACAGAATCATGGAACAAAACAACAGCCAGAGCCCAGAGGGGCTGGAAACACACAAGAAAAGACTAGACAGGAGCTAAAAGTGACTGCAGACTGGAGTGAAATAGACCTTTTGTGCTCTCAAGCACTGTGTACTCTAATTTTAGTTTATTCCTCTAGGTTTGGTACATCAAATATTTTTGATGTTTTCCTTGGCAAAAGCAAGTGGTATAAACAAAGGACCTTAGTTAGGGTAGACACCATGTTTAATCTGATGCAAAAAAGAGGCTGTGAGAGACAGATGTACAGACTGTTTAATAGATTATTCTGTTAAAGGTCTTAAGTCACTTCTAATATTCCCAGTACATTATATACATATGAGTTTTTTTGTCCTTTTCTGACATGCTAAACCATTACTAATTATTTTAGAATTTTGCAAATTGTTTTAGAATTATTTTGTATGCCTCTCGACTAACCTTATATTAATTGAGAGACTGGTGCAAGATAATTGTGTGTATATATATATATATTTTTTTTTTAATTAATTAATTTTTTTCTCCACTGAAGAACCATTTAAAACAAAATAGACAATTTAAAAAATTTAATTATTTAATAAAAATATACACTGTCCTTTGTTGGGGTCAGTAGGATTAGTTTTTGAAAGAAATTAATACTTTTATTGAACAAGGGTGCATTAAATTGATCAAAAGTGACAGCAAATACATTTATAATGTTACAAAAGATTTCTATTTCAAATAAATGCTGTTCTTTTGCACTTTCTATTCATCATTTGGCCACTTACACAGTTAATAAAGTGAGCAGACCAGAGTCGCAATATTTTGTTCTTATTTTCTGCATAAAGCATTTGGATTTATTTTGGTTTATCATGGGCTTGTTCTTGTTCGCTGATTTTTCTAGCAAAATCTGGCAACACGAACAAGTCAAGGCTCTAACTGCTTTCCCTATGTGATTCACCTGATTTCACCACACATATGAAAACAAATATATCATGATTTTCACAAAAATATTGAACAGCACAACAGTTTTCAACATTGATAATAATAAGAAATGTAGCAAAATCAGCACATTAATGATTTCTGAAGGATCATGTGAAACTGAAGACTGAAGTAATGATGCTGAAAATTCAGCTTTGTCACCACAGGAGTAAATTACATTTTAAAACATTAAAATAGAAAACAGTTATTTTAAATTGTAGCAATATTTTACTCTATTTTTATCAAATAAATGCAGCCTTGATGACTATAAGAGACTTTCAAAAGCATTTTAAAAAATCTTACTGACCACAAACTTTTGAACAGTAGTCATATATTGTGCATGCTAGGCTAAAGTTTTGATGTTGCTAATATAGACAGATAATAATCATTAAGGGAAAAGTAAGATTCTTCCCTACATGAGCGCTTCATTGAGCTGTACCTTAAGTCTCCTGTATTTCTCGGTGTGTGACAGCAGAAGGAACTCAATAGCACTGCACTCCTCTGATAGATGTGTCTCAGCCAGCTCTGTACCAAACGCCTGCAGCATCTGAGCAATGTCTTTAACCATAACCGCAAAACTCTCAATGGCCTGTAGTGAGCAAAAAGACTGTCTTGTTTAACAAGATATTGCTGTGTATTTAGCAATGTATCTATTCCATCATTATTTACTGTTCTCAAGACGATCCAGTCGCTGTGGCAGTAGTCAAGAGTTCCTCCAAACTCTGAGGTCAGCTGGTTCTCATCAATGTACCGCAGCAGATCTGTGACAGAGCTGAGCATCACCACCTTAATGATAGACACACAAGAGGTCAGGGTGGTGCTGCAGTTTACAAAGATTGCAAAGAATTGAGGTTGTAATGAGTCATACAGGCATTTTCAGCATGAAGTCCTCTTGACTAAAGCGGAAGCCGAGATCAGTGACGGTACGCTGGAAGAAGCTGGTCGGTCTCAGCACCAACACCAGGTGCAGGTTTCCAGGGAATGAGGCCTGAGACAGAGAGAGAGAGAGAGAGAGATTCATCCCACGTTTACATGTTTAAAACCAGTGTTGGGGTAACGCATTACAAGTAACTTGAGTTACATAATCAGATTACTTTTTCAAGTAACTAGTTAAGTAATGCATTACATCTTCAATTTACAACAAAATATCTGTTATTTTTTCAAATAAGTAACGCAAGTTATTTATTAAACATTTATTGACTGACAGCTCTCCTGTCCCCATGTTGGGAGAAATAAAGTGCAGAGGTGTTGTGTTCGCTGTGTGAACATGATGTTATTGTAGTTCTAGACTAAATGTGAACATGCATTTACTCATCTCACTTGCACAATAACATTGAGTATTCCTCAAAATGAATAAAAACAGAATTTTACGCAAACCTGTACTAATTAACTATTAAATTACTTTGTAAAAATTAATTGTAACACAAATGTACTTTATGTATTTAATCTCGCTTTATTAATCAATGTGTTTGCTGTTGAATTAGCCTCAGCATGTCTGCGATTGTATTATAAATAAATAAATAAATAAATATAATTTTCACCATTAGGAGTTAAAAGTGGACATGCAAAACTTATTACCCTTTCCGATTTCCTTACAAAAACGTGTTATTTGACCTGTAAGTATGCTGTACTGCTGTATGCCGTAAGAACATCTGACAGTCTGTGAAAATGAGTTCACATGATCAAATGTTACAAATTTAATTACCTGATTAGTCACTTAGTAATGGCGCAGAATCATATTTCTAAATCACAATGCCTCTTTGTTTTAATTCTTCATATTTTCTGTTTATTTCCAGGTTCAAATAAAAGTTCAAATATTACTCAATGAATTAAATCTGAAGTTAATCCATGTCCTGCAGAGACACAGGCTCATCAGCACACATCAGTCACATCTACAACTGACAATAAGTCTGGAGTGACAACAAGCTGTCAATCAAACTGACGAGACAACACTAACACTAGTTAACACGATAAGATCACCAGCCTGTTTAGCTGCTCTCAATGACATCTACTGTAACTGCACAGATTATTGATCATCAAAGACGCGAGCTGAATGACACAAGTATTTGAAACAAATCTGTTTAACTAGCCTTATTACTCTGACAAACAGAAGGACATCGCGAGGACACAGAAGTTTATCTTAGCACACAGTTCACAGAAAGGACTACTTGACATTGACTCGTCCTTACGTATTTGTAACGGCATAATCTGCGACAATATTCACTCGGATATCGCTTATATTGATAATAATACATTTGTTTATAGCTTACATTAATAAATAACGCCTTCGCTAGCATATACCCAGGACGAATGACTAAGCTAAAGGCGTCCGTCGCGCCGCAGTGTACCGCTATGAGCTCGCGCTGCCGCATTGAGCTCATCTAAACTTCAGTCCAACTCTTTACTGTAACTCCTCCAGACACATTACCGTGGAGCGACGGATCCTCGGAAGTCCTCGCCTGTAGTTTCGCTCACTCATAATTATCGATGTTTTATGAGGATGTTTTAAGACCTCGCCCATCCTGCTGTGGCAGACCGGCGCCCGGTGCAGTGGACGGTCTGCAGGATTCATCGCCGCAGCGTCGGGAGGGTGGCAGCACCGTCTCTCCTGCGGTCTCCTCACCTCTCCCTTGCCCCAAGAGCGTCATCATGTAAAAACCTGCGCATGGTTTGTGCTAACTCATGCATCCTCTTTGCCTGGCAGTGAGCTCGGATTTCACACACTGTTCTGTAAGCTGTTTTTAAACGCAAACTTCAGTCAGAGCTGCCGCATTTAGTTATTTATTCAGGCTAGAGCTCAGAGAAATGGGCTGTAAGCACATACTGTACTGTAACTGTGCTGATGCACTTCAGCACTGAGGACAGCGACAAGACCGGTTCAGCGGCGCACAGTAAATACAGACATGTGATGCATTCAATCCCCAGAGGACATATAAGGGTCAATGATGCTCATTTATTTATTGCCTTGCCCTATTAAGCTTTTCAAAAATACAATATAGATGCAATTCATGCAAAAATATGACTTGAACATGTACTCTGCAACCATTTTCACTTTCTCTAAAAGTAAATGATGACGTGATAAGGTCAATGTTTTGTTTGTTTGTTTGTGTTTGATTTTTAGGAAAAGGTACCCTAAAACACATTGATAGTCAGTATCTTCACAAACATGTTTGAAAACTTAGTAACAATTTACTTAAAGCCTTTATGTATAATGCATTAGAATTTTTTTTTTAATGCACTAATTATGCCTTTTAATGGACCTTATAATGCATTGTATGGTTTCATAAATAATTATAACCAAAGTTATAATACATTATAATATATATTCAATAAACACTCCTTTAGAAAGTATAATGAATTAAAACGCATTACAAACAACTAATTTCCGATGCAACAAGGAATCTGCAAATATTATAATGCATTATAATGTACATTATGAATGCCATAAAGTGCTACCAATTTTTTTTTAAATAAAGATTGTGTCCAAGTTATATATATATATATATATATATACATACACACACATTAATATATATTAGAAATAGTATCAAATTAGTATCAAATTATTATCTTATTTCTCATTGACCCATTCATAATTTAAAATAATAAATTATAACACACACAAAAAGAATAATCATTCAAAATGACAGAACACTTCATACTCTTTTGCTTCAATAAATAAATTATAAAACATTGTAATCTCTCACCGCTATCCTTGCCAGTGCTGTTTTGATTGAGGTCCAAGTATCCAATCTTCGGTCTAAAATGATGATAAATTTTACACCAGGTTGTCGTGCTCTGAAAACATGTTAAATGTATCATGTATCACAGTAACTTCTTTGTTAAGAACAATGACATGACATTATAAATGTATTTGTTTGCATTGTATGGAGGGATCAGTGCACTGTGTGTGTGTATATATATATATATATATATATATATATAGATCTTTGCATATTTAGAATTCAAACAGTTCTGCATTGCACATAGTGAATACATTCATTTGAACAGCTCAATTTGTCTAAAGGCTGTTGCAAGGCTATATGTGAAGAGAATACATAAGGGACTATTGCTGTACTGCAATGCAGTGAGATGGAGAGGTTTGTAAATATTAGACACAGACCTTGGGATCAGTGTGAGGTATGAAAGAACTTTGGCCAGAGCTTCTTCAGGAATGTCACTGAAAGCAGAGCATTCTGGGAGAGTGATGATGACACTAGAGTCCTCACCACGTCCCCCTGGAATTCAAATAAACAATTATTAGTCAAGGACAACATCTCATCCTAATGTAATTTATCTGATATGTTGAGACAAGCCATTAGTGCACATGTATAAAGTACTTTATGTCTCCAAAAACTAGTAAACAGAAACTGAAAACCCCACCTGATAAATAGGCCACTTGTTTCTCAATGTAGCCGGC
This sequence comes from Elopichthys bambusa, assembly GCA_037101425.1. Taxonomy (NCBI): domain Eukaryota; kingdom Metazoa; phylum Chordata; class Actinopteri; order Cypriniformes; family Xenocyprididae; genus Elopichthys; species Elopichthys bambusa. Next base: position 24,491,418 of record CM074447.1, on the reverse strand, counting down.
CACTTCCTGCAGACTCACAGGCACTGTAACCTCTGAGGAGACAATGAAGATGTGCCACACACACATAAATATAACAGCGGAAAGCTTTAGGTCATGTTTCTGTGAGTTTGTGTGGCTTTGTCACAGTTATTCGAAATTTCAGGCACAGCACCACCTAGTGTTCATATGTACAAACTACAGCTGTAATTCACTGCTATATAAAATGCATGAGTTATGGTCTGTTAATGGACTCCTCAGTAATATTGACAACATTAGTAGTTAGTAGGAAAGAGTCTAAAGCATTTATGTCTGCAGAGCCATCAGGATCGACTGAAGCCAGAGATGGTGGTTCGGTTTCCTCTGAGCCTCGTCTCATGCTACAATCCACTGAAAGTGGAGGTTGACAAAAGAGGATGTGTTCAAATTACACATACAACAACACTGGTCTCCAATGACTTCACCATTAACTCACTTCCTGTGTCTGTGGCAAACAAAAACAAATTCCGCAAGGAGAAATGCAATACGCTTTAGAGGAGATTGGTTATTTTAGGTCTTTATCAAGTTACATAGAAATCCAGCTTATTTTTCCTATTACAAGGCTCCCTATATTTTATACTTATAACCATGATTGATAAAAAAAAAATTAAAAATTAACATTTATGTATTCAGACTTTTTTCCCCCAAAGCAACTTACAAGAGAGGGACAAAGCAATTTGTCATGGTATATTCATAATACACAATATCAGGTTTATTTGACAAATAGATTAGTAAGACTAATAAACTAGAAAAGAGAAAACAAAATGCAGGGAAAAATGTGTGTGTGTGTGTGCGTGTGTGTGTGTGTGTGTGTGTGTGTGTGTGTGTGTGTGTGTGTGTGTGTTGTAAGTGCATTGGTTTAAGGGTGCGGGGTGGTTAAACACGATATTGAAACATGATATTGTTCTTAAATACAATCTTACAAATAACAAACATGTTGTAGCTAATGTGTAAAAAAAAACAAAAAAACTGCTAGCTATATAACTGTTAACCTATTACAATAAAAAAATGAATGCTGACGTCAAAGTTTGATGTGTTTCCAACAGGTACAATGTTGATGGGGCAGAGATGAATGTGAATGAAGTCCCGACTTAATATTTAATGGCACTCAAGACCGTTTTGCTAGTTTAAAACAATACTGTACTGTACAGTATATAGGCTACACACCTCAAAATCTAAATTAATGAGACAATTTGTTCACCCTTTTATATGAGATAGATTTAGTGTACATTTTAATCAGTTTTAGTGAGGTGTATTTAAACAAGATGGTCTAAACTAGAAAGCAGCATTAAATGTTTCAGCCTTCCACTAATTTACAAATCAATTTTGTGAAGGATGCAAATGTGAAGTGTCATGATACAACAACAATAATAGTATGTTTATAATAAGAAAAAGAGTTTAAAGTCTGTGAAAAGATTAATAATATAATTAATTCCGTTAATATATTAAAGGGTTAATTCACCCAAAAATGAAAATAATTTATTATTCACCCTCATGTCGTTCTACACCCATAAGACCTTCGTTCATCTTCGGAACACAAATTAAGATATTGTTGATGAAATCTGATGGCTCATCTGAAATCTGAGGCCTGCATAGACAGCAATGCTATTCAAACTCTCAAGGTCCATAAAGGTACTAAGAACATATTTAAAACAGTTCATGTGAGTTCAGTGGTTCTACCTTAATATTATAAAGCGACAAGAATACTTTTTTGCGCCAAAAAAACAAAATAACGACTTTTTAACTATCTAGTGATGGGCCGATTTCAAAACAGTGCTTCATGAAGCTTCTGAGCTTTATGAATCTTTTGTTTCGAATTAGTGATTCGGATCTCCTATCAAATGGCTAAACTGCTGAAATCACGTGACTTTGGTGCTCCGATCCACTGATTCGATTCATAAAGCTCTGAAGCAGTGTTTTGAAATCGGCCCATCACTAGATATTGTTGAAAAGTCGTTATTTTTTTTATTTTTTTTAATTTTTGGCGCATAAAAAGTATTTTTGTTGCTTTATAATATTAAGATAGAACCACTGAACTTATATGAACTGTTTCAAATACGTTTTTAATACCTTTATGGACCTTGAGAGTTTCAATGGCTTTGTTCTCAATGAATGCCTCACTGAGCCATCGGATTTCATCAACAATATCTTAATTTGTGTTCTGAAGATGAACGAAGGTCTTACGGGTGTAGAACGACATGAGGGTGAGTAATAAATGACATTACTGACAGCCAATCAGAATCCATCCTGCTTTAAAGAGCTCATGCATTTAAAGCGACAGGCAACAAAACTGCAGCGCGCGCTTAGAATAAACAGAACGTCATCGTCTGCTGGTGTGGACGCCAATATAGTTGCCATTATCGTTATCTTTCTTGGTGTGAAGTTTGTGAACGGGCCTTTACAGTAGTTCAGTCTTGAAGGCTTCTCACTAAATAAACCTGCACTGCTTTACAAATCTAGGCTTTTATTTATTTACGTTTATATGCGAATGTTGTACACCTCCCCATGTTAACAAACTTTCAAGACTATCAAGTTTATAAATGACCAACTTATAAAAACAAATTTATAGCTGTCTTTGTAAAGAAATGCTCACTTTATATGTAGCTTCAAGCCGCTGCTGTGACGCTATACAAACGCTTTCAGTGTGAATACTCGCGCGTCTCTGCAGCTGCAGTGACAATGTAGTTAAGCTCACGCACTGCTCACGTGCCGCTCAAAGTTGATACATGACCAGATTGACTTGTCGGATGATGGTGAAGGGGCCAGTGTATTTGGGACTAAGCTTCTTGCAGGGCATGCACATCCTGATTTCTCTGGTGGACAGCCAAACCTTCTGTCCACCATGGCTGGAAGACTGGAATACTGGCCCGCCTGGCATCAGCTTGGATTTTTTGGCGTTGCACTGCCCGCTGAAGCTGATGGTATGCTGCATCCCAGACCCTCTCGCTCTCTCAGAACCAATAGTCGGCATCCGATGGTTCCCAGACCATGGGAACAAAGGAGGTAACCGAGTACGCACTGGAAGGGAGTGAGTCCAGTGGCAGGTTGACGGAGGGAATTTTGCATGTACTCTGTCCAGCCTAGGAATTGGTTCCAAGAGTTGTGGTGGCCATGGCAGAAGGTTTGCAGTAAACGTCCAAACTCCTGGCTCATTCTCTCCGTCTGCCCGTTTGACTAGGGATGGTATCCATATGAGAGACTCATGGTCACACCTAGGAGGTTAAAGAATGCTTTCCATACCTTTGATATAAATTGTAGTCCCCATACTATGTCCTCTGGGATTCCAGTGTATCTGAAGACATGATTAAAGTGGAGTTCTGCAGTCACTATTGCAGTGGGTATTCCTCCGAGAGTAAGCAAACGGCAGGATTTGGAAAACCGGTCAATAACAACTAGAATTCATGTATTACCATCTGAAGGGGGCAGGTCAGTAATGAAGTCTACTTCTAGGTGTGAACACGGGCGACTGGGAACAGTTAGCGGATGGATCTCGCCTGCTGGTAGGTGGCGTGGGCTCTTTGAGATGGCACAGTCAGAGCAGCCTTGAACAAACCTTGTCGCATCCTGACGATGTTGGGCCACCAGAAGTGATCGTTCAGCAGTGAGAGGGTACGATTGGCCCCTGGGTGGCCAGTGCCCAGATATGTGTGAACAGAGTGGATGAGTGTTGTGTGCTGTGATCTGGGAATATACTGAAATCCTAGTGGACACCCTGGCAGAGCAGGCTCGGTGGCATTGGAGGAGGTAGTCTGTTCCCATTACCACTGAATAGGACTCACAATCAGTTTGGAAGGCAAAATGGGCTCAGGTTCATCTGTAATCTCCTCTGGGGCATGAAGACGGGAGAGAGCATCTGCTTTGACGTTTTTGGTACCTGGACAATAAGAAATGGAGAAATTGAAATAGGTAAAAAATAATGCCCATCTTGCCTGTCATGGAGTTAACCTCTTAGCATCTCTTAGATATTCTAGATTCTTATGATCAGTCAGTACTGTAAATGGCTGTTGTGTACCCTCCAACCCTCCACTCCTCAAGTGTGAACTTGAAGGCCAAGAGTTCTCTGTTACCGATGGAGTCTGACTGGATTCCCCTGCTGCTGAGACAGCACTATTCCTACCCCGGTGGTAGAGACTCCTGGAGCACCTCATGCATAAAGTCCTGGAATGCCGAGGGGGTGTTGACCAACCTATACAGCATAAGATACTCATAGTGGCCAGTAGGGGTCACAAAGGCTGTCTTCCACCATCCCCCTCACAAATCCAGATGAGGCTGTAGGCACTGCAGAGGTCCAACTTGGTGGAAACGGTGGTTCCGCGAAGTTGTTCCAATGCCACTGGAACCAGAGGGGAAGTGGGTATCGAAACTTCATAGTTTTCTTGTTGAGGGCACAATAGTCAATACAAGGCCGCAAGCCTCCATTCTTCTTGGCCACGAAGAAGAAACTAGAAGCAGCAAGGGGTGTTGAAGGGTGGATGTAGCCTTATTGTAGAGCCTTCTTGATGTACTCCTTCATGGCCTTCTGCTCAGGGATAGAGAGCAGATAAATCTTTCCACGGGGCACTAGCTCATCCAGAATCAAGTTGATGGCAAAGTCCCATGACCAGTGCCAACTGTGAAGCCTTTTGGGCAAAATACATCTCTAAAGGGGTGTAGCAGGTTGGAATGTCCACTGGAGTAGATGAAAAATGGTTTGTTTAGTGTTGGAGCCTGGCAAATCCGTGACCGATGCATTTTGAGAAAGGGATAGTTCACCCAACAATGAAAATTATTCCATGATTTACTCACCCTCAAGCCATCCTAGGTGTATATGACTATCTTCTTTCAGACAAACACAATCAGAGATATTTAAAAATATCCTTAGTCCACCAAGGTTTATAATGGTTGTGAATGGGGACCCAATTTCTAAAGACAAAAAAAAAAGAAAAAATGCATCCATCCATAAAAAGATGAATCCATATGATCCAGGTGGTTAATAAAGGCCTTCTGAAGTGAATCGATGCATTTGTGTAAGACAAGTATCTTTATTTAAAGCTTCATAAAATAAAATAACAAGCTTCCGGCGTGACAGCCATATGCATTCGACGTACGTCCAAAAAGCGCCAATTTCCGCAACGTAGTAAACAATGCCGTGACATTCTACACGTCATATGTCATGGCGTAGCGTACCCCCTGGAGTCGTATGGACTAATTTTATTATGGATGGGTGCATTTTTTTTTCTTCAGAATTTGGGCCCCCATTGACAACCCTTATAAACCTATTTTTAAATATATCTCCAATTGTGTTTGTCTGAAAGATAGTCATATACACCTAGGATGGCTTGAGGGTGAGTAAATCTTGGGAAATTTTTCATTTTTGGGTGAACTATCCTTTTAATTCAAACTGTGCTGTTCCAAAAACACAATAAAATGACCTCTGATTAAATAATAACCATTTCCAAATGCTTTTATACTGTAAATTTAGAAAAGCACCAAACCACAGACAGTGACAAGCTTAGATAAACATGTTTTTTAGATTCACTAAGCCCACAAGTATTTTAGTTACACTTACAGTTGTTTGGACATCAATGCATTACATACCAAGTCAAGTGGAAATATTACAAGTAAAACATTACAAAAAAAGTTGCTGTTTACAAAATAAGGCAAATGTATTGGTTGTCAAATGTTAGTGGTTAAAGGGATAGTTCACCCATGAAAATTCTGTCATCATTTACTCACCCTCAAGTTGTCCTAAACCTGTAAACATTTCTTTTTTTCTGCTGAACACAAAGGAAAATATTTTAAAGAATATGGGCAACCAAACAGTTGTGGGGCACCATTGACTTCAATAGTATGGGAAAAAAAGTACTATGGAAGTCAATGGTGCCCCACAACTGTATGGATACAAACATTCTTCAAAATATCTTCCTTTGTGTTCAGCAGAACAAAGAAATGTATACAGATTTGTAACTTGAGGGTGAGTAAATGATGACTATCCCTTTAATCTGATGAACTACACCTGACTTCACTAAAAATTATACTGTACATTCAATAAAAATCACCTTGACACAGTGAATTTAGTTGTGAGAAAAGCTCGAACATCATCAGTTCGCAGACGCCACTTGGCTTAGTATTTTATCTATGACATTCATCAATTATTAAGTGTGACTTAAATGTCCAAATACATTTTGGGGCAATTATGTTTGATATAGATGTGGGAGTATAATAAATGATTAATCTTATCTTAAAATCCAAAGCCACATCTAATGTAATGTGGTTGTGGGAATGAAGGGGTGAGAGTTCAGATATGAGGATTAACAACACAGAGGATTCAAAACAACAGTTTAGCTTTAAAATGGAAACTCAGAAAGCAAGTTCAGATTTAATTTAAATACACCATCATAATTGTGAACTTCATGTGTCAAATATACTGAGGAATACTAACAACTGACTTTCTTTTAGCAGATTCTGGCATGCATTAGCATGGATGTTACCCAAGAGCATACAGGTGTTCACAATGGCTCTGTGTCAGAATGTTGTTGTGAACCTGTCTCGGCCTGAAAGCGACTACTGTCTCGTATTACACTGCATCATTACAACATAATAAACACCTTTCCACAGCATTACTTTAACACAGACTTGACACTCACATAAAAACAACACCAGCATGGAGACAGATGCCAACGACCCGAGCCACACTGCCAATGCTAATCCTGCTACAATCACTTTGATGAATCTGAAGCATTATAAAGTAAATATTGCATAACACACAACAGAATTGAGTAATTCAGACTTGGACCTTTAAATGCATTTAAGTGATGCCTGAGGAAAGACACAGAGGCTAAAAATTAAGATGCTGAGTCATTGTCTATAGATCATTCTCTGGGTTTAAAGCCGAATTGAAAGCCAGAGAGCAGGGCAGGGGGTTAATAATACTGGTGCTCCACTTCCTGTGTCCCAAAAATGGACAGTACAACTTCTATTTTCATCCTTCAATCTCACTACTGGCCCAAATTTATATTGCATGATTATAAACTGATAGCTTACTGTATCAGCCCATCAAAACACTTAATATTGAGATTTCAGGAAAACGTTATGCTTTTCAAAAGAAAAATGTTTATCCATGCAGAATTAAAACATATGGTTCTGGAATTCCAAATGCATTTCATTATAGAAAGATTGAGTCTTGCTCATCTTTCAAGCAGATTATTAAATATCAAATCTAGGTTATGGCCAAACCTATAAATAGCATACATAATCCTTGTAACACTACATAAAACACCAGTGAACATCCTGATAACTTTATGGAAAAGTGGTAGCTTTAAAGACATATACTCACGTTGCAGCGTGCTTTCCAGCTCCGAGCCTGCCTGCAAAAGGTTGTAATAGCCCTCCATGTCTTTCAGGGGCTCTTGAGGAGAGGCCGAGCCCATTCCCTGGCTGTTCCCGGAGAGGAGTGACTTGACTCTGGGCCCGTCAGGCCCTCACATCCCACTCCACCAAGGATTCATTTCACTACCTCCACAGATCAGATCCCAGCTGAGGCTTCACTTCAGTTCCGTGCTGCCACACACGCCTATGAACTCCACAAGTCACCTTGAGCAGGAGCAAGTGCATCCGCAAACTCCAGCAGCACAGACAGACCCCCCGCTGGAGGAAACCGTATCTGGAAATACCTATGGCAAACAGCCTGCTGCAGCTGATAGTGGCACTACAATATCACATCTCAGCTTACACACACATACACAAGGGAGGGGCAGAGAGGATGAGGTCCTGTCGCAAAAGTGAATCAGATTAAAAGGGTTTCCTGTCCACAGTGCTGATGGTCTGCCTTCTTAAAACACACCACACACACTCCATCCGGCTGCAAACTCCTGTGAGTTAGAGTGCGTCAGATCTGCATCGCTGTTAGACTCTTGACACTCCGCCAACTCCCTCCCCATTGACTTTCTCTGCTGTGGAGTTTAGACTCCGCCCCCTGCTGATCTCCACCCACCTCATTGGTCTGTTTTCCCTCATAGGCAGTGGCTTCCTCACTGCTGTAAAGGATCTCTGCATGCTGTATTACACCCATTCTCAGCCTTACAAACACACACACAAACAGGCAGGCTGTTCTGAATATCACTATTGACAGCAAAACTATTTTTTCTTCTGAGACTAAGGAGTTTCATTGTTCAGAATACAGAAAAGTATGACGTGTGGGAAAATTGCAGATAAACAGCTACATGAATAAGAGGCATTGTTATCAATGAACACACTATTTATGCTTCTACAACCACATCTTATATACATGAGAGACTGTTGGTTTGAAATAGCATATGAAATTACAATCTTTATTTATATCACACACCCTCTGCAACTGATGGAGAAAAGAGAGATTACCAAACATTTGAAGACAAATAAAGGACAATACCACAAAAATAACATGGACAAGAACTTTATCAATTATATTGTAAAGTTAAAGTTTTTTATTATTATGAAGTTTTATTCATTAACATTTTTAGGAATATATGTACATGTAAATATTATTATTGTTATGTATTATTATTATTATTATTATATAGGTATATATTCATGTACACTTCTACATAAAGCAATATTCATGAATAAAAGTTTAAATTCACAATAAAAAGTAATAATAACGCTATTATTATAATTTATTAAAGGGTTAGTTCACCCAAAAATGAAAATTCTGTCATTAATTACTCACCCTCATGTCGTTCTACACCCGCAAGACCTTCAATCATCTTTGGAACACAAATTAAGATATTTTTGATGAAATCCGATGGCTCATTGAGGCCTCCATTGCCAGCAAGATAATTAACACTTTCAGATGCCCAGAAAGCTACTAAAGACATATTTAAAACAGTTCATGTGACTACAGTGGTTCAACCTTAATGTTATAAAGCGATAAGAATACTTTTTGTCCGCCAAAAAAACAAAATAACGACTTTATTCAACAATATCTAGTGATAGTCCATTTTAAAAGACTGCTTCATGAAGCTTCGAAGCTTTACGAATGTTTCAAATCGGTAGTTCGGAGCGCGTATCAAACTGCCAAAGTCAAGAGATTTCAGTAAACGAGGCTTTGTTACATCATGAGCGTTTCGAAATTTCAATGGTTCACCACTGGGGAGCGTGACTTTGGCAGTTTGATACCTGCTCTGAACCACTGATTTGAAACAAAAGATTCATAAAGTGTTTTGAAATCGCCCATCACTAGATATTGTTGAATAAAGTCATTATTTTGTTTTTTTTTCACTCAAAAAGTATTCTCGTAACTTCATAACATTAAAGCTGGATTTATACTTTCCCCTGGCTCCGCACTGCGAGCCTCCACTGACTGCGCGCACATCTCCCCAAACGGACGAGGCGTTTATACTTGACGCACTCGCCGTTGTTCTATTCTTTGAAACTACAAGGGGCAACTCAGAGAAATTGTTCTATAAATCAGCAAGAAGCAGCGGTGAGAAGTAAGGTACACGTGACAATGTTTATTCTGGTAACTTACACTTCTCCATAACCACTAAAAGAATCGTGTAAAACCCAGTAAACCTTGAGAATATTACTTGTGACACTAGAACAAAATATATGAATATGAGAACATGTATACAACTAAATTAACGATCTCTTAAATATTTTCTAATTTCAAAAAACATTTTCATTTAGTTTTGTGAACATTTTTATTAAACATGGACCTTTGTTTTCATTAAAAGGGATAATTAATAAATGTAAGCAACTGATTTACATTAACTCATTTATGTAAGCAACACCGGCAAGCAAAATGGGTCCACGCGCACTTCTGCCAACGCCGCGATGACACTTTTGTCGTGCGCACCCAAGCGAACTTGCGGACGCGTTGAGTATAAATTAAGCTTAAGGTTGAACCACTGTAGTCACATGAACTGTTTTAAATATATCTTTAGTAGCTTTCTGGGCATCTGAAAGTGTTAATTATCTTGCTGGCGATGGAGGCCTCACTGAGCCACTGGATTTTATCAAAAAATATCTTAATTTGTGTTCTGAAGATGAACGAAGGTCTTACAGGTGTGGAACGACATGAGGGTGAGTAATCAATGACAGAATTTTTTTTTTTGGGTGAACTAACCCTTTAAGATATTCATATTCATATTCATATAGACAAAAAAAAATAAAAATAAAAAAATAACATCACTTCAGGTCCTGCAACTGGTTACAGTTTCTATTAAATTTTAATTTAAATCATTTTTAGCTTGTCTCTATGGCATGACAAACACATGTATAGCATATACAAACATTACAAAAAAAAAAAAAAAAAAGAAAAGTAAAAACAATAACAACTGAACTCAACATCTAAGAGACATCGCAAAAAAGGTAGCATTAGACACAAATGTCTTCTTTCAAAACAGCTTTTATTAAAGAAAAGTTTGAAACAGACTGGTCTTGAGAGGTACATTCAGATCAGCTGGAGCCTGAGGGACATGATGGAGGGAGCAGGGCTGACCAAGTTAGTGCCTGCCTCACGCTCCACAATCAGGCTGCCTTTCTCTGCTGTTTTTTTTTTTTTTTTTTTTTTTTTTTTAATATTTTCTTTTTATTACAAAATTGGCTCAAAAAGTTTCATTAAAAATACAATCAAATAATTTCATATTTATATATATATATATATATATATATATATATATATATATATATATATATATATATATATATATTCAGGCAACATGAGAATCCAAGAATTATCATAAGCTTTGAAAATAGCATCTCTGAAGTAATTTAAAGGTCTGTTTGGAAATTTCAAACATTGCAGGCAAGTTCCATTTACCCCTCTTAAACTGAGCTGAACAAACACATGAATGTCTTCATCTTGGTGAGTGTGTATGTGCTCACCAGGGTTCAGTCCAGTGGTGGCATTAGTGGTCATACATGCACAGAGAGAAAAAAACTGGCCTTACCAGTTTAGCTGAAAAGCAAATGTAAATAGAGCTCTGATATATTTTCTCTGGAAAGCTGATTCATGATGTAATCAGAAATGAAAAGAAGGCCTGATGGTTATGCAGGGCTGTGATACAGCTGAATTAAGCCTGGCCCAAGATTTGGAGCTGAGCTTAAGATGCTTAGCATCATGACACAGTCAGAGGTCTAAACACACACCACTTTCCCTTAGATAATCTACACATGCACACTTGAAGATAGTTGAAGCTGGAATGGGGCATTTTTCATATGGCATTGTTTTAGGAGAAACATTACCAAGAAAGACAGTGGCTCTTTTAACACCCATTTTGGGTTACAAGCAGAGAGAAGAACGGAATAGATCGTTCATATTAAAGGGACACAGAGATTTCAGCTGCATTCACACCATATATTAGCGGAGGATCTATCAGACTGATCTCTGATCAGAGAAAGAGCCCAGAGCTGCTGGTCTACAGGGTCTGCTCAGGCTTACAGGATATAGAAACCCAATCTGTTCAACAGCGGATTGCACAGGCAAAGAAAAAAATAAACAAAAACAATTGGCACAAGCTGATAATGATTAACAATTTAAGAAAAGAAAGGAAATACCTCTGACAAAAATATAACATTTGTGAATATAATTACAAGGTACAATAAATATGTCAAAAAGAATCACATAGTAAAGAACAAAATAATTCAATTATACTCTAAAAGGTGATTGAAATCATGGCACATAGAAATGGAATGTATTCATAAGTGAAAAAAATAGAATGAAGATCCATTCCCTCCTAACCACTAGAGGGCAGACATAGGTTTCAATAGGCATTGGACCTACAACTCCTATTTCAATGACCTAAGCTCCACCTAAGTGATTCATTCAGTTACTTAAAAAAAGTGAAATGCGTGCATGTAGACGTAAAAGTGCGTTTTTGAGCACTAGCCTGGTATGTAGAGCCGACACATTCAATATAAACGTCATTAACAGCTCAATAGCTCACTCTGAAATATGCAATTAACTTTGCATCGAGAACTAATCTTAGCATGTGCCGTTACCACGGATAATTCACCTTCAAGAAAAAACTGAAGAGAGACAGTCGCCCACTTTTTTTTTTTTGGCATCAAGCAACAATTTCCACACTTTTTCACTAGTACATTTCTTAAATTTATAATCCGACTGTAAACTGATCCCCGTTTCAACAAAGAGTAACACTGAAAACTGTGACAGTACGTTATAAGAAATATATGAAGAAAATCTGTAAGTGATTTTCGATTTCTCTCACACATACGTACATGTACAGAGTTGTTGGGCACCGTGGGATATCCCAGAACTCAATGTGGTCGAACAAACAGCAAGTTGTTGAAAGGCAGCTTTTATACCCATAGGGTCAGTGCCCTCAGTGCAGCATCTTAGAGAGAGCTCACATTTAGGGATCTCGTACAGCTACATATCACAAAACTCTAAACTATGATTTGGGATTGTGATCACACCTGATAACCAATCACAAAAGGGTCCAACTGTCTGCCAACAAAGTAAAGACAACTAGAGAGCATGTTGACGGTGGAAAAAGGTATTTATGGGACTTTTTGGGGGGGAATCATGCAAGAGAACCAATAAGGAAGAACCAGGTGGAGCAGGGATGTCGGTACATTCTGCAGCAGTTGAGTGCTACGGACGACTTATCCAGCGACACATTTATGTGTATGTATGGCAGTAGGGCAGGGCAAAAAATGTGAAAACGTAGTTCTTGTGGAATCATTCTGGGATGAGAGGCTTTGAAAGAAGTACATGACAGAGCAGTTTAAGGAGGTTCCATTGTCATGTTTCATTTAAACAGGCAGGAGGAAGGGTCAGAAAGATCTGAGGGTCCCATCAGTAGTCTTAACCCAAGGCTGTCCGTGCCCATCAATAACGCTCCTTTAGATGCTTGTAGGAGATGGGTGTGACAGCAGCCATCTATGGTGTACAAAAAAACAAAAAAATCAAATCACCACACAAAACTGTTTAGCACACATGGAAAATTGTATTTAACAGGTGAAGAGGATAGATCTTATTAAAGTTTGAATAGCAACAACGTGTTAAATTCTTATTTGATTGATTCATCAAAACTAACCAAACCAAAACACATAAACCCAGACAATTCTGTACACAACACCAACCCTAAATCAAACTGATCTGCACCGAAGAACCCTCCTAATCACAGGAGGATCTGGTCATCGCTCATAATATTAGTCCAAATAAAACGCTGATGTGAATCCTGGTTTATGGAAAGTCCTGGATTTAAAACAAGTACTCTATGTCTCAGATGCTGTCAATTACCACAGACAATAAAAGGGTAATTCACCGCTGACAAAATGGGCTTTTAATAAAACTGGGTTGTATGGAAGAGGATTAGGGCCAAGCAATAATAAAAAAATAAAACCATCTCGAGATTAAAGTCATTATGTTTCAAGAAAAAACACATTAAATTTAAAGAAAAAAGTTTAAATAAAATAGAGAATAAACTCATTACATTTTGAGAAAAAAAAAAGTCGATAGCAAAATGTTGAGAGTAAACACTAATTCGATCAGTGTCATGATCATTGCATACTGATAGAGTTGGATCACTTAGTTAAAAAGCTTAATGTGGCTGCATTAACAGTGATATTAAAAGATCAAATTCTGTACACAACTTGAACTATGAATGCAGTGCGTTTAATTACACGTTAAGCATTTTCCTCAATGACGCGCCTTATAAAGAAAACCGATAGCGTGGCTTAATGTACAAAGTAAGACAGTGGAATTAAAAGATCAAATTTTCTAAACACCTTATTAATAAACCATACTATGTGCAGATAAACATAATGACTTCACCCTATAGGCTCGAAGAGTGTGTATAGACATTTATCAATAGTCTATAGGCCTATTTCTTTTTGTGTAGCCTATTTAATAAGCCTGTAAGCCTGCTATGTAGGCTAGATATAGATTGTCCTTTTTGTTTCTGTTTGCACATTTACAGTAAAACATATGGACACCATTTTTTCATTCTTGAACTTTTTGTCCGTATGGTGATTAGGTTCACAGTTTTGCTCTGCCGCCTTGAACTTGAGAACACGACGCATCTGGTGTGCACATGACGCTTCATTAATAGTGCACACAGAGAGAGCGCGCACGGATTTACGCTTGAACGGACAAATACACATAATTAGATAAAGCTGATAGTATCTTTGTTAAAAGAAAGCCTAAAATAGAGCTTGACTAAGAGATCTAACTCTGCTGTGTCCTCTTTTAGTATGCAATGAACTTGACACTCATCTGCTTATATACACAAAGTATGGTTTATTAATAAGGTGTGTACATAATTTGATCTTTTAATAACACTGTTAATGCATTGAGCCACGTTAAGCCCAGTGATCTAACTCGGTCATGTCATAGGCCTAATGAATATGACACTGTTCGAATGAGTGTTTATTTTCGACATGTTATCTACTTTTTTCTCGAAATTGAATGAATTTATTCTTGATATTTTATTTCGACTTCTTTTCTCGAAATTTAAGGAGTTTAATCTCGCTTAATAATGACTCAAGATGTTTTTTTTTTTTTGTTTTTTTTACTATGGCTTGGCCCTAATCCTCTTCCGTAGTGTTGTCTATGCAGTAGAAGGGCAAAACAATTTTTGAAATCAGTACTACATGACTAGAGAAAAAAAAAAAAATAGAGAAAAGGGGCTGTGGCGTATAAATGCATTAGCAACTATCAATGTAAGTCTACAAAATGTAGACATAAAAAATGTGTTATTTGTCCTATAAAGTAACAAATTGTTCAATGAATTATTGATTAACTTCGGTCCGTAATTCCTTTGGGTGGATTTACACACAGATGCTATACAAGATCATTTTGTGTTGAACCCAGAACATTCCTTAGATCATATTGAGCACTTTACCTGTCTGTGTCAGTTGAGGATTCCTCTGACAGCTGAGAAGAACAGAAGAGCAAGTTTAATGCTGGTGAGTACTTCCTATATACAGCCTCACTAATAATTTATTACAACCATCACCAATTGACCCCAAAAGCTCCAGGCACAGGCAAACATGCAAAACACGCATGTCAGCATGCAAAATGCAAAGCATTAATTGAACAATCACTGGAACCAAAATAATGTCATCCAAAGGTTAGACTTGACTAACTTCGATAGTCACAAACAAAATCAAAATAAAATGATTCCAAATTACAAACTACCACACCACACAAAATACCCACCACAACAAAAGACACAATAAGACCAACATGACACAACATGACACTTGTCATTCACACACAAATTAATGAGATTAACCACAACAACAAGACAGATAACTGGTTTAGTCAGTTAATAAGTACCCAATCACAAGTTACTTGAGGAGCACATGCAAGGCATAATGAAGGGCGGAGCTTCCCCTGGCAGGCTGAAAGGATCATTTAATATTCATTCCTTCATTCAATCAATCATTTTTTTCCCCTTCGGCATGTTTTTTGATTCTTTACAGCCAACAGTACTGCAATGTGGTCTACTATTATAGTAGCGTCACATATTAAATATATAATTAGGTATATAAAAATACTACAGGGTAATATCTCCTGTAACTCTTGATCCTTTTTTATATAAAAGCAGAAATCCCATTAAAAATCTCCATAGAGAAAATATTACAATAACTTGTTTCAATGAAAAAATTAAGTAATGCAAGCTATCTACCTAGCTTTTTAATTCTAGTTGGTAGGGGTGTGACGAGATCTCGTGCCACCAGACCTCCCGAGATTAAAATGGAATGAAATTTCTCATTGAGGTGAAAAGCTGTCTTGCGATACTGCCATGACAGAATGAAGGTGAAATTAGGATAGAATATGCCAACGCTACGTTTACATTGCGCCTCCACTGTCGTTTTGCTTATTATAGAAATAAAAAAAAAATGTTTTTATTTAGTTCGATAATGGTCGCTTCAATCCCATCCAGCTCATCCAACACGAGCTGCAGTCATACGTGGTGCAGCAAGAATCAGAATTCACCGATCACGTGACGAGAGTAAGGCGAGATGACTGACAAGACCATGGCGGAGGATTTGTTGCACAACAGAGCCTAAAGTGTCTCATAAATGTCCTATCTTGTAGAATGTGGGCTCAGCATCGCCACTCCCTATAGACAGAGTACACGCGACCGAGAAATCAAAAGTAAAACACAAGGCCGCATTCAAACGCGATTTCAATACCCCGCATTTTGAAAGCTATCTTAGGCTGGGCTGTGTAGTTGTAACAATCTATTAGCTCTGTATTATGCTTGAAGAAAATATTGGTCTCTATTTGCACTTTGAATATTGAGAGAGTACTTTGATTATGGTTGCACTTGATAAGACTAAGAGAAAACTTTGTTATTCATTTCTATTTATACTGTTTTTATATCTATGGTCATTTTGTGGAAAGGAGTTCAGTTAGGAGGTCAAAAGTTGTAGAAGCTCATAAATCATGTACAGTAAGGTCTGAAGAGACTCATATGAAATCATACAGGAGAGAAGTCAAGTAGAGTTTGTGGCAAAACCTTTTACAGTGCTTGTATATTGTTGTCTTTTACTGCATGATAATTCATTTTAATTTTATTTTTTCTAGTCATGTATTTTGTCATTCAGGATTTCTTAAGAATACTGTGTAAAAATCTCATCTTGTTCTCGTGAACTCAATCTCGTGTCTCGTCTCGTGAGCTAACTGTTTTGTCACACATAAAAGCATTAAAAAAAAAAAAAAAGCATAAAAGACCGTAGTGATTTTTCCAATAAGAAAACACATTAGTCGCAAAGTCCACAGTCCATTTGTATGTCTTTCACATTTTCAAATACTTTTTGCTTCAAATCAAATGTTGTAATTGTCAATCTCAGAGCTGGATGGTATGGTTCAAGAAATTTTAAACCTCTAAGGCACAGAATTTTAAATCTATGGAGAAAATCAATAGGAAAATACTTGTGGAACAAAAAGTGTTGAGCTGTAGTGCATTGTTTTTCTTTGATACGTCAAAAACTAAATGTCTTTTCAGCCAACCGATGTGAGTTCATCCTGAGGTAGGGAGAATTTCCACAGCAGAATTCAGAGCAAATTAAAAGCATCCCACAGAGGGGGCCCGACCGAACCCAAGGGGAGGAACTGCACTGACTACGAGGTAAATCCCTTGCGGATGACTAGGGTCAGGCACTCAATTGGGGCTCTGATTGTTAAAGTCCGGGGTCTGGTACCTGTTCATATGACAGTATTGGACTCGTCTGAAAAGGTTCTCATGAGCAGGGGTCTGGCTGAAGACTGAGACGACTGGCTGCCCACAACATTCGACTGACCCGGCTTTTTCTGAAAGGGGGTGGTGAAACACACTTAAACACGATGGATCAGACACACATGCATACCCACTCAAACACACAACTGCTGTACAGTAAATTCTCCTTTAAAAATAACACAAAACACAGTGAATGATGTTTATAATTAAGAGATTTCATCATTGAGGGCACAATAACGTGTTTAGAGTTTCCATACAGATTAGCTTTCATGGAAGAAGTCATAATGGCCATTTTTCTAACATAATCCCTCTCTCAGTTGTGCTAGATTGTGAATATGACCCAAACAAAAGTCAGCCAACACTCAAACAAACTCACAATATAAACCCACAAAGAACAGGGATGGGTTCCAATTCCACTGACTGATTCCAGTTCCTTAATGATTCAGTAGTGCCAAATAATTGATCCTAACTACACTACCATTTAAAAGATTGGGGTCAGTAAGATTTTTTTTTCAGCACCAAACTTTTGAACAGGAAGTGTATATTATAACACATATTATATTTAATACAACATTTGGGTAGCATTCTAATTGGAACCCAGAGTACTATTGTGTTTAGTTCCTGATTTGAAATCATAAAAATAAAAAAGAATATTCGCATTATGGTGTATTTATGTTTAATCATGAAAATATTTTAATTTTACTTAATTAAATTGCCTTTTAAATTACATATCACATTATTATTTTAAAAATAATAAAATGCCCCTTTCTTCCTTGTTCTTTCATCTTTTTTTCTGATCCCCAACACTAAGAAGACAAACGCTCTCTCTCACAAACACACAAAATCTCACTCTGAATCAACCTGCACAAATGCACCCATAAAGTCAGAGTGGTTTGGGTGGGGAGCGATGTAGGCTGGAACGAGCACGCATGCAGGAAACCCTGTGTTTGTGTGCTGCATTCTCCTGGCTGGGCATGCAGAGACAGCAGACACCTGGAACAGGCAGCCAAAGGAATCCCCATCATACCCTGCAGCCCTTACAGTCACATACTGAGGACCACCCACCACCACAGCTCAGCTTTTGGGGACAATTCTTGCGCAACGCCTCAAGACAAACACCCACTCATAAAAATGCCACCCCGGTACACCGTTTGACTGACAATCCAAACCCAGAGCCCGTGACAAACACATTTGAGCTAGCAAAGAACAAGTCCTCACAAAGAGGGAGCAGAGACAAATGGGTGGAGAGACAGCAGGCAGGACACTCAAGATACAGACAGGCAACCCAAAGGAGGAGGGACAGTGAGACAAAAAGCAAAAGAGGAGCAGGCAGAGAGACCTCAGTCACTCCAGGAAAAGCTGTGAGTGCTAGCAGTCTGCGACAGCATGAAGATAGTGGATGTCCCAGAGGAAGGAAGACGTCGTTTCATCTACGGCACAGCACATAGGTGGGCAAGAGACCAAAAAGCACAGGAAAATTAAAAGAAGATCAAGGGTAAGAAAGGGTGGGAATAAAGTTATGGGGTAGAGATAGAGAAACAAGAGAAATGTGGCAGAAACACAATTAAATATTCAAGTGAAAAGCTCCCATAACTAGAACCCTGACTATGAGCTGTTTGAAAGTTCAGCTCAGCATAGATGAGTAACTGGGCTTTCTTTGAGTTATAAAACAGACTAACTCTCCTGGTAGAAATTGCTTGCTAAATCACATAAGACATTTATGGTCTGCAGAATAGAATATTAAACTCCAAGGAATTTTGATACATTTTTAAAAACTCATACACTACCATTCAAAAGTCTGGGGTTAGTAAGATTAATGTTTTTGAAAAAAGTCTCTTATGGTCAGCAAGGCTGCATTTATATGATCAAAAATACAGTTAAAACAGCAATATTGTGAAATATTACAATTTCAAATAATTGTTTTCTAGTTGAATATATTTTAAAATGTAATTTATTCCTGTGATGACAAAGCTGAATTTTCAGCATCATTACTCCAGTCTTCAGTGTCACATGATCCTTCAGAAATCATTCTCATATGCTGATTTGCTGCTCATGAAATATTTCTTATTGTTATCAATGTTGAAAACTGATACATTTTTCACGATTATTTGATGATTATAAAGTTAAAACGAACAGCCTTTATTTTAAATAGAAATCTTTTGTAACATTAAAAATTTTATTATGGTCACTTTTGATCAATTTAATGTCTGAATAAAGTATTAACTTATTTCAAAAAAATCTGACTGACCCCAAACTTTTGAATGGTGCTTTGAATTCTGATGAGATATTAATGAGCATAGTTGTTTAATTTTCATTAATTTTCAACAACAGCCAACAATATGACAATAAGCAGAGCTTGACTTTATGTAAATGGTGCTGGCTTAAAGTCTGAACTGCAAATAGCATTTTTGCAGTCATTAATAAAAAAAATTGCTTTAAAAAAATTTATTAACAGAGTGTAATAGAGTAATTATGTTTTTTCTTTTTTATGGAAATACAAATGACCTGTAATACAAATGAGCTCGTAGCTGTAATACAAATAATACACACAATGTATCATTTTACATTTTACAAGTTACACTGCGCAATAAAGAGCATATTTCTCATCTATCGGAGTTCATTAGGCTATAATTATAAAACCATTATTAAAGTTGTCAATTGAATAAATCACATCATTATTACACCAAGTACTTTAGATGTGACCATACATTCTCTTTTCTCCCCATTGGCAGTTTTAATTGACATGTGGCATTCTTGGAAGGGATGCGGCACCTACCTGTGAGTAAGCAGGGGGCAGATTAGCACCGTATGCTCATCTCTGGCCTGAAAGGCTGCTTAACTAGTGTCACAAACATTAGCGACTGCCTACAGCGTGTGTGCTCACTTCCTTTAAATAATTCAAATGACTGGAGGGGTCTAATTATTGTTTATTGACTCTAACTGTGGTACATGTTAACTGGTTGGGTAGCCACTGACAGCAGCACAAAGTGATGGAAACATTTGTGCTTGACTAACGGAATAAAGGTCATTTAAATCAGAGCGATACATGGGACAAAAAGCTACAGGAGAGAAGGATAGGACATCGAAGAAGAGTGATTGTAACAATTAGACTGATTGACTTCCTGTCTGTTTGACCAACCTCAACAATCCAAACAGTTCAGAGCCTTAAAACAAAGCAAGAGTTCTGCTAGGAAAAAAGTCAGTGGTGTAATTCATGACAGTCAGGGGAAGTAAGGAAAAGAGACACCTGAGAAGTGACAGAGATTAAGAATGAAAAATGTACGGTCCTAAAAGGTAAAATAAGGCTGGGGATACAGATTTACCAAAGGCAGAGGACTATTGAACGGTTCAAATAAAAATGTAACTCTGTATCCTAACCAGGTGCGACGTGATAAATCAACAAATGATAAAAGCTATCTCTCTACCATGTAAATCAGAGTTTGTGTGCTAACCGGCCATGACTACACCAAGCAACAGAGCATTTTTGCCTGCCTACACTGGTTCTAAAATCCTGGTCAACATAACTGAATTCAACATCAAATATCTTCTAATTGGCCGTGACTGCGTCATGTCATGCCTGGTTAGGACACAGTGTAAGATGAAAGAAGAACAGAAGAGTAGGTAAATCAGGGAGAATAAGAGAGAACAGGATGGATATGGTAGAAATTACGAATTGAGAAAGTCAGAGAGGAGAAATAAATGGGAGGGAGAAGTATACCTGTCGTGAATGGGGGCCTCTGGGCTTGCGGAGGACCACCAAAAGGATCTCTGGCAGCAGACTGAGGAGAATGAGGATGATGATAACCAGCCAGGCAGACACTGAACTCAGCATGTTAGCAAACACAAAGTACAAACGCTGCTGCTTCAAAAATGGCCTAGAAAATAAGAGAGAGAGAGAGAGAGAGAAGGAAGGAAAGAGAAAACACGAGAGTAAGACAAGTTAACTCATGTGATTAAACATGAGTTAATTTATGTTTACTGATAACTATTTTGTACAATCAGAGCTGCAACACAAAAAAAGTCCCTAGTGGACCGCATGTTGATCTATAGTCTGAATTATCAGTAAACAAATCCACTCTTTAACCATTCAAAACATATAAATCAAACAAGTTATTTGCATCCTTTTTAACTACAAATATAATATCAGCTTAAAAAGTGAAAAATTAAATATTAAAAAGTGATTAATCATAAAGTGATTAAATATATTAGTTGACAGCAATATCTGAATTTTAAGTCACCATAAAATATACAATTGTACAAAATGTACAATTCTTATTTTTTAATGGTATATTTCAGTTTATTATAAATTATGAAATTGCAGCAATTAGCAAACAACAACGATCCAATCAATTCCTGATGGACAAAATCAAGCGCGCCCTTCATTTTTTCTAGTTTCGGATATATTTTATATATTATACATTTTTCTTTTCAGATATACATCACAATAGAGAAGAAAAGACTTCTCAGACTTTAACGTTTCCTCACCATATGATGCCTCCCCAGAAGAAACTGAAGAAAACATAAAAGGCCAATGAGCCCCAGATCACAAAATGATTGATCCACGTCCAATGCCGTGTGTCTAAAGCCAGCTGGGAGAGGGAAATCAGTCTGAGATGTGAGATACATTTTTTTATAGTTTAGATGTTTGAGACAAACCAATCAAGTCACCAACCTTCAATGTGACAGTGAAAACAAGGACGGTAAAGACAATTGTTCCATAAGACCAGTTTCCGAAGACCTGTAAAAGGAAGGAGTAAATCAAATGCAGTTCCCACTTTTTTATTCAGACAGTTTAGTCACCATGAAATCAAAATTGACAATTCTTATATTTTAATATATATATATATATATATATATATATATATATATATATATATATATATATATATGATCTTTGAACATTTTTTTTTTTAAATTCAGGTCCCCTCTTAAAATAACTTCCCCTTCCTTTTTTAACATCTCTTCTCTACTCTGACGATATGTTTACTGGCACAAGGGCAGGACAACCTGTCACTCACAGCAATAGCAAACCACAGCAACTAAACAAGCAAATCAATTCCCGATAGGCAAAATCAAGTCCCACCCAACTTTTGTTTGTTCAAGAAGCCATTTCACCCGGATACGTCACAATAGGGAAGAAAAGACTATTGCGACTTCCGTTTCATGCTGCCTTTAAAAAGCAAAACAGCTCTAACCTGCCCATTATCTTGCAGAGCTGGATTGCTGAACAGGAAACGGACACCAAAAAAGAACAGGAGACCCTGAAAAAGTCCTAACATGGTCCAGTAGAGGAAGGGGCGCCAGCGTAACATTGCATTCTTGGCTATTTCTCTGTAAGAAGGATTAAAACAGTACATCAGCAACAGCATGGTACAAATTAAAAAAGCAGAAGAGTGAAGTGCAGACTGGCACCTGTAGAGGGAGGCGTTGACCAGTAGAATCTCAATGGATATGTGCTGTTCCAGCAGGCTGTAGGCCAGAATGGGCATGGAGGTGAAGCAGATGTTGTACATCGTCAGATAGGCTGCGTCGTACAGGGGCTGGGAAGGGGAGCGAGGGAAAGGACGGGGCACCGGGGAGGTTAATACCATGTTAAGGACATCACATATGCACACAACAAAAAGAGGGAAACTGACTGTGGCCACATGCAATGGTCGGAAAATGTGATGTCAAGATCCATTAGACCAATTATAGGAAATCTCAGCTGAGACTTTTGAGCAGTTAAGAGCTGCTCTATTTTCTTTTTTTTTCTTGATGGCAGAGGTGACAGGACACTATTAGAGGAGAAAAAAGGAAAGCGATTGGACACAACTGATATATATATCAGTTCAAAGAAGGGCAGAGAGAAATGCAGAGGAAAGATGCAAAATAAAGAGCAGAGGCAGAGGAGAGGAACCTGCTGGGATGTAGTCTTCTAACAGGCCCTTTATTTGCACATACCTGCTGAGAGTATCCACAGAAAAACTGGTAAAGGAACTGAGGTAATATGAAGCAAAGATTCTAAGGGAGAAAAGAAAAAAACAGGTTTAAAAGAGTCACTAAAATAACTACTTTTATATTTACAGACTGAAACATGGACCACTGGATGCCAGACGTACCTTGTAAAAGAAGTACTGGACAAGATGAGCAATGCGCACATAGTAGAGATGCCCATGAGCCAGCAAAAGCTTCTTTAGGTGCTTGAGTTTAGGGATGGCATAATCACTGTTCCTCACAGCTTGACGGCCCTCCTTACCTTTAATACCTGAACACACAATAGTAACAACATCACATTCCATCTCAGAAAAAATGCTGAGCAAAATATGTTCACTTTAACCATGTACACTACTATTCAGAAAAGTTTAGGGTTGGTAAGATGTCTCTTATACTCATTAAGGCTGCATTTATTTGATCAAAAATACAGTCATTTTGAGAAATAGTACAACAATTTAAAATAACTGGCAAAGCTGAATTTTAAGCATCATTACTCCAGTCTTCAGTGTCACATGATCCTTCAGAAATCATTCTAATATGCTGATTTGGTGCTCGAGAAACATTTCTTATAATTTTCAAAGTTGAAAACAGTTGTGCTGCTTTATATTTGTGCAAACCGTAATACATTTTTTTCTAGGACTCTTTGAATATTTCTTTCAAAATAAATAAATAAAAATAATAATAATCTTACTGAGCCCAAAACTTTTCAACAGTAGTTTACATGAGGACGCATGATGAGGTCTCACCAATGCCCACGTGTGCCTCAAGAATCATGCTAACATCATTGGCCCCATCGCCAATGGAGAGAGTGATTGGAGAACCTTTGGAGTTCTTCACCATCTTCACTATCTAAAGTGAGTAAAAGAGAACTTTAGCCAACTAATTCATAAAGTATAAGTGCATGTTATTATAAAATAAAAAGATGCCAAAGTGGAAGCCTGCAGGTGTGACCTGAGCTTTCTGCAGGGGGGCCATGCGGCAGCAGAGAACGGCAGTGCAGTTCTGGCAGATCTGCAGAAAAAGGCTCCTGTACATAGTGGCATCGGCATCACGGGGAGGGTTCATCAACAACGACAGCGTAGCACCATCTATGATGAAGCCGTACTCCTGATTGGCTTTAGACCAACTCCTGTGGTGCAAAAATGACACTAAATTAGGGGCCATTAAATACACTTCACATTTGAACTAAGGTTGCACCCATATTGAAATTCTGGCCTTTATTTTCATGTTACGACTGATAACTGATAAATGTCGGATAAAAAAAATATCTTAAATGCTACAAGTGAATTTAGGCATCACAACTTTAGATATTTATTTTGAGATTTTTTAAACTTTTTAAACAAAGGTAGTTAGTTCAATATCATATTTATTATATTTATTCATGTTTTTAAAGATGAACTTGTATGATCGTTAAGTGACACGAAGGTCAAAAACGTAAAATATAAAAACAAGGGAAATGAGTACACACAATTAAAAATTCCATATTGACAGATATATTCAATATTAAAAAGAATAAAATAAAATAAATAACTCTACATGGTACTGTTACATTGTCCATTACTAAACTGTACCAAAATTCACTACAAAGCCACTAAGAGGTCAAGGGTCTGACCTGGTGACCCCTGCTTTGACAGGCGGGGCATCCTGCACTGCTCTTCTATGGTAGTCCTGTAACAACTCAATAAGTTTTTCCTCGCGCTTTAACCTCTCATCATCCAGTGTCCGCACAGTTAGCTCCAGTAGTTCTGTACCCCGCTGGAACAGGCGACAGGCATAGCAGGTGGACTTGGCCGTCTCCATTTTGTCCCCTGTCAGCACCCAAATTTTCATCCCTGCGCCCTGCAAGGCCTCCATGGTCTCTGCTGCCTCTTCCTGAAGTCTGTGACACAAGATGTTAAGATGCTAAGATGTTAAACTATTCAGAGCTTCTCTACGAGATAACGTGGCGTAAATAGCGATATGGGTCACCAACCGGTCCTCCACAGCGGTCGCTCCAATTAAACTCATTCCCGTCTCCACTTGGTTATACATGGCCATGAGTTTCTCCTCCCTGTCCTGAAGAGCCAGTCTAGCCTCTCTTAGCCCAGTGTCTGCCATGGCATACTCCTCAGCACTCAGCTGCTTATAGGCCACACACAGTGTACGGTAACCCTCCTAGTGAGCGAAAACACACAATTAGGCCAAAATTTACTGACTTTTATTGTCTCTACAGGACATCTATTTCAAGAGAGATATAATGAATGATGATTATGCTTTATTCCAGCATAAAGGTCAAAATGGTCATAACATCCTTGGAAATTAAAGATGTTGCAATACATTAACATTCTGCAATCTATTGTAATACCGTTGCATTTCGCTCAACGTGCAACCGAATCCTTTCCACCTCTTCTGGTTTGACTCTTGGGAAGATGGAGGAATCGGCTCCCTTACAGAAAAGCAGCGTCTCACCTAAATAAACAGTAGAAAACAGGTGAGAGACAAAGACTATAGATATAGAAAGACCGTTCACTCCTATTAGTTATGAATGGGAGAAACTGCTACAGGCAATATGGCGGAATATGTCCCGGCTTCTAAGTAAATGAGCCAGTCACTGATTGATAAAGTCATTGCATCACTGCAGCTGCCGTTAGAGGCTCCGGTTCCCATAAAAACCTGAGACTCGCGCTTAGGACTGCACATGCGCTTTAGCTCATCTAGCCTGAAAAATAAGCTTTTTTAACGCTATTTGAGCATAATAAACAACATTTATAGGACAATTCATGTCAGATTTTGAATTTGAAATATGTTATTTAATTGCGAGTTCACCAAACAGTTTTTGAAATTTCAGGATTCCCCCATTCAAATAGATAGGACTTTGTCTTAGATGCCCGAAATAGCTGCCCAGAGGTGTTGCAAATATGGCTGCCGAGTAAACAGACTTTTCTTGAAAGGGACTTTGGAGACATTCAGAGGTACAGAGTAAAACATAAACTTGCATCATCTGCAAAACTCAGCAACCACTTAGCAACACAGAACATCTTAGCATTGTGGTTGTGTGTTCTAAGCAGTCAGAGACAGTTTGCAGAAATTATTATTATTTTTATTTACTTACTAACTATTCATTCTGAAGTGATAATATGTAGCATTTTAACTTTAACAGATAGATAATCACCCAAAACAAAGACAATTATTTTTGTGTCAAAATGCAGAAATAAATTAAAATAAGAATTAACAAAATTTTTTTTTGTAGCTATTGTTTGTTAAAAGAAAGAAAGAAAGACAGACTCATACTCTGGTCCATGCTTCAATTAAAACCTATGGCATTTTTCTGCCAAGTCCATCCACCAAGCCCGATCGCTTAAAAGGTCACCTCTCCTCAACAAGTCACATGGTTTAAGTTATCATTCATGTCAACAGCAGAAATGGTGCAGGACAAGTTACGCAATTCAAATCTCTAACACTGCATATAAGTATGAGCATAAGCTTTAGCAAGCATCACTAATGATCTCTAGCTCACCTGATCTGTTTTGCACGATGACGCTCATTCTCCGTCGGACTGGGTCAAAGTTGAGGACATGGAGCAATTTATATCTGAAAAGTTAGATAATATGTAGAAATACGCAAAACTAATAATAATAATAATAATATGTAACTAGGCAAAGCTTCCATACAGCTAATTATATATCACTCCAGGTTTATAAACATTCAGGGGTGTAAGTTCTGAAGAAGCATATTAACAATAATACTGTGTTTGATGAGACGTCAGGGATCATTAACTTACTCTTCTACATCATTTTGCCTGTTCTTGATCTTCATGTTCTTACTCTCCAAACCAAGGAAGGTGAAGCCGTATCTAAACAGAGAAAAAATTATGTCAGTAAGTGCCAGTGTTCCCAGCATTATCAGACACAAGAGGAAATAAGAGACGCATATCATGGTCCCACCTCATGGCTCCTTTGACCAGTGCGATCTCATCAGGGGAAGATGCGATGAAGCCTCTTTCCTCCTCTGGCTGGGGGAACATCCCGTCAATACCATCAACTTGGTCCCTAGGAGCTTCCTCCCCTCCATCCTCCTTGACCTGCACCGTGTGGCACAGACACAGGGCCCGCAGAAACAACTCCTCTTTCTCCTAGCAGACAAAAATGAAAAGGGAAAAAAATAATACATGCTGCTTAAGAACATGCATATTTGTGCATATTAGTGCTTGTTTACTTTAATACTTGGAAAAACTTTAAGTACCTTTAAACATGAAAACTAATTGATAAATAATTGAATAATTTTGTTAAACTGTTTCCATTTTTTTTATTTGTTAATTTTTATATTAATATATAATATTAATATATTATAATAAATAATATATAATATAATAATATATTATTCAAAAGTTTAGGATCAACCTTGGTAAGCACAAGAGACAAAAAAACAAAACAAAAAAATCTTACTGACCCCAAACTTTTGAACAGTAGAGTAAATGATTTATTATAATTTATTATAATATAATATAATATAATGTAATATATCTTTTTAAATAAAAGGTAGTTCAATAACATTAGTTCATCAAAATTGGTAGAGAAAGGTGACATTTCACTAGTACTGAATGCTACAATTTTTAATATTGTGAAAACCCTAGTATACAGATCATGTGCACTATACACTGACAAGGGCACTCAGAAAGAGGAAGTGCTCTCAAAGGACCATCCGTTTATGGTACATATTAGTGTATTATAAAAAAGGGAGTTAATTCACATAACTTTAGTCCTTCAAAGCCTGCCAACACAAACGTTAGACATTTACTGCCTTTGTATTTATATCTCAGCCTCAGAGGACTTATAATTCAAAAGGTCTGCAGTCAGTTTACATATTGAGGTGTACACATCCAACAACACGATCCGTAAATGTAAAATCAATCCCATCTGAGGTCCTTTGGGTCTCAGAATGAGAGTAACTCACCTGTCCAGCCCTCTGCTGCAGTTTACTCACAGGCCCGTCCGTCACAGTAAAGCCGTCCAGCTCATCTTTGTGTTTGTACTGGAAGCCGTCTATACAGCACTCGATGAACTCCATGTTGTTCTGGGTCAGGGTGCCCGTCTTGTCTGTGAATACATATTCCACCTGCAAGGTGCAGACAAATGTTGACCTTACCAACTATAAACCCAGGTAATAAAGCACTCCGTCCCACATTAACAGAGCCCAACGATAAGGACGGACAATTAATTTGTGACAAAACCCGTCTGCTTGCATAAATCAGTTTAACGAAGCATGGCCTGTAATTTAGAGTAATCATCTGCATAACCAGCCATAAGTGATCTATGACCTTACTGCCCATAGAAGAGCCAGGGACAGCTCAGATTATGTTCATGTCATAATTTACTTTCATTTAACCATTCAGACTAAAAACACCCCCCACCCCCAAAAAAGAATAACATACGAACATATGAATGATTATAAAAGTCATATTTGAGTCAGATATGCCAAAGTAATCCAGTGTCTAACCTGGCCAAGTTCCTCATTGAGGTCTGAAGTGTTAACGAGCGCGCCCTCTTGAATCTCTGGGTCAAAGAAGTCTTTATCCCAAGTGATAAAGAAAGAGCCCAGGAATTTCTGCATCTCCACAGTGACGTACATGGACACGGGGATTATAAAGTTGAAAAGGACCATGAAGGAGAGGAAGTCTGTAAACATCTTCAAATACTGAAAAAAAAGATAGAACACCTGCATTCAGTCTCTTCAAAGCCCCTCAGACACAATATCATGGCTGGAAACACAGAGGTTAAACATAAAGCTAATCCCTAATTAAGATTTATTAAGTATGATTTGTGTAAGAGCTGACCACAGCCACCAGAGACCAGATTAGCTTGTAATTTATATTAATTGCATAAAGAATGACTGATGATGTAGAGGAAATTGCTAATTGATTCATGTAATCGTGTTCAAATCGGTCAGATGTGAAATCCAAAGACTGCTCACCATATTAGTGTCTTTCTCCTTCTGCGTTTTCTGGTTGTACCAGGGCTCATCCTGACCTTCTTTGCTCTGCCATATGTACTTTAGTGTAGTACACACTACAGCTTTACTGATGAGGATACATAGATACACCAACAGAAAGGCATTGATGGATCTGGAAAAAACAGAAAACACAGACGTGATCAGACATACTTAATCAGGTAACACACCAAAATAATTTTTCTGTATTATTATTTTGTATGAAGACCTTCGTTCAGCGTAACGCTGACTCATTATTAGCTGGCTCCTGTGTCAGCATCGCACGAATGTGCCGTGCTGCTCACGTGAACAGCATCGGCCAATACTGAGCCACGTTCTGACATAGAACCTGGAAACGCTGAACGTAAACCACGTATGAGAATGACACAGAATAGAAGATATTGTTGAATAAAGTTGTTATTTTTGTTTGGTTTTTGCGCACAAAAAGTATTGTCATCGCTTTATAAAATTTAAGTTGAACCACTGCAGTCACGTCGACTCTTTTAACAATGTCTTTAGTACCTTTCTGGACCTTAAAAGTTAAATTGCTGTCTATGGACGAGTCATATACCTCTCGGATTTCATCAAAAATATATTCATTTGTGTTCCGAAGATGAACGAAGGTCTTGGAACGACACGAAAATGAATAATTAATTACAGAAGCTTCATTTTTGGGTGAACTAACCCTTTTATGTTTAAGATTGGAGACACTATTTTCACATAAACCAAAAACAGACATAGTTTAAAAGATTGATCTTGGGATTTGCAATCAATATCGGATCGTTAAAATGAACATCGCTAATAATCTGAAAATCAATATTTTGAACCTTACTGCACACTAGGGTATAATACTGCTCTCATCACTTACTTTTCAACAGCTGATCGTTTCTGAGATTTGCCCTGGTAGTTGAGTGCCATCTTCGTCTCCATGCCTGTGTATACTGCAACACCTTTAAAAGGAAAGGCAATGAAGAATGATTCGGCTGAATATAATTCCTCAACATCAAAAGATTCCTCCAATTAAAAGATGCCAGAACCTACCATTAATCTTCTTGGTGTTTTTCAATGTAGCACCTTTTAGGAGAAGGTTCTCTGGGCCCAAAGATCTAAATTAAACCATAAAAACAATTATGTCAATAAAGACACATTTTGGCACCCAAACCCACATTAAAGTGGCTCCTAATGAGCAGCATTGCTGGAAGTATGTAGGCCGGTTTGGCCTGGTGAAGGACACGGCGTAGAGACTCATAAAAATATTTCAAATGGCCCAGTGACAAATGGAAGAACGTGCAGGGCTTGAAAAACTGCCAGGCCGGCTTTACTTTAATGCTGCTATGGCGTTACGGGTCGATGGAATAATGATCAGAGGCTAATGCAAAGGGAAAAGACAGAGCTGGAGAGACTAGGAGGTACTGTAGGATATAGTGGACCCATGGGATCAAACCAAAGACGGCCTCACCTTACTGCTGGCTCCTGCTCCTGCTTGTAAATGTGCATTCGGCCCACAAACCTGCAGAAGAACAAACAAGCTCATATATGTTCTCTCAAACAAAAAAAAACACACAGAAAAAGGTTGAACGAACACACAGACTTCCCATGAATGTAATCAGAGTACTTGATGAGGTCAACCTGAAAACATTCATCAGCCACTGAGGCAAAAAACTGACGCCAATCATGCACATGCATTAGCGTTTCGTTTGTTTTATATAGACTCCTTCCCCATTAAAGAAGCTTGATGGTAATATCTGTATTCCAGTACAGTACACTATGTAAATGAGCCTTGTACGAAATGAACCAATTACAAGGAAGATGCTCATTGGTGATGACCCAACAGTCTGGCATATTGGCAACAGCCCTTTGAAGTTTTTTTAGAGACTGACTTTTAGCAGGCGACATCTGGTGCTCTAGAAATCTGAAATGCAAATGTTCTTCCACCTAAAGAGGCTTTTAAAGAGATGCGCTTAGCGATAGGGGGCGCTAGAGTCAAAAAACTGCATTTGGACTGCCTCTCTAAATGTGCAGATTGTGTTCGTTTCAAGGTCTGTTTGTTCTTATTACTTAAGCGGAGAGGCCAGATAGTGTTCGACTCTTCCATGAATTACAAGGTTAGCTGCTGATCTTAAAAAAAACAAACAAAAAAAAAAAAACACAAGACCACCAGAAACAATGTTAAATGAGCTCAAAAGATGTTACAAAATAAAAAAAATATGGTTTCTTCCAGTATGCTTGCTCACAATACCTCATGTTTTTAATGAACTATCAGGTGGCAGTGAAAGGTATTTCTGTTAGGTTTGTGTTCGTACTTGTAGAGGTCAGGCTGGGGTTGTTCACACTCAATGGTGGCATAGAGAGACTGCAGGTCCTTCTCTGTGTCTGGCACCGTGTAGTGTGTCTGCGGGAAAGACAGGCGAATTAGTATTCCACAAAATTGCACACAGATGGAAGAGGGAGAAAGATGAAGAGCAGAAGGATGATGAAGATGAGATCTGGGCCACCTATTTAAAGAGTTTGACTAAAGCACAGTAAAGGAATCCATATTTCATATTCTGTTTATACTTGAACATAAATCACACCAGGTGATTCCTATTTAAAAGAGTAAGGAAAGCAAAAAGTTTCCTTTTTAAAAGCAACACCTATAACCATATCAAGACAATCATATTTGTGCCCAAGTGGTTACTGAGTGAGAGGTGCAAAAGCTCACTTTATGGTTAGATTCTCCATCCAGGCTGGCTGTAGTGACAAAACAAGTGCCATCTTCTCGACTGGACTGCAAAAGAATCAGGTCACAGGGAAAGGTCTCGTCCTCTACCACTTCAACCACATCACCCACCTGAGCAGAAACACTTCGATATTACTCAGTCACACACACACAATACAAAATTGTAATTTTCCTTATGTTTGCATATTCCAGAGCTTATGCAGTTATTGGTAATATTAATACATTTCAATGTCTGATTAGAAAAAAACGTTTATATAACCATACTGTTAACCATAACCATACCATACTGGCCACCACTCGATGTCTAATCGGGGCTAAAGACCTCATGGGTAATATTAGGGATATTTTAAAATACCATTTAATTAATATTTCTGTTCTTAATATGTAAGAGTATTAATAAAGTATGTGAGAGTGTTTGGGTATATGATTGTTAATAGTAACAACAATGTTTAATGTATCTTAAGTACATTAAGTATATCTGCTCATCAGGGTTGCATTTATTTGATTAAAAATCTTAAGTACCAAAAACAGTAATATTGTGAAATATTACAATTTAAAATAGGTGTTTTCTATTTGAATAATTTAAAATGATTTATAAATCAATTTTCAGCATCATTACTCCAGTTTTCAGTGACACATGATCCTTCAGAAATTATTCTAATATGCTGATTTGGTGCTCAAGAAACATTTCTTATCATCAATGTTAAAACAGTTGTGGGCTGGGGAATCATAGCCGATGATCTGAATGATTATTATTATTATTAGGCTACTTTTATTATAAAATTATTATTACAATTCATTTTCAATTCAGTTCAATTCACATTTATTTGTATAGCGCTTTTCACAATACATATCGTTTCGAAGCAGCTTTACAGAAAATGCATATGTCTATTTACAATTTAGAGTGATCTGTTATCCATTATGCATTTCAGAATTGTACATATACAAATCATGCCGTTAGCTAACAATGTATTAGTTCTAAACAATGTATTAACCTAAAGCAGAAAATTTGCCCAGCAATAATTTCATAGTGCATCACTGCATAACCGACACGCTGTGATGATAATAAAAGATGTTAGATTAGCTTACTCCTCATTTAAAAAACATTTAGTTTAACACTAAATACTTCTTATTTTTTTCACTATGCATGGGCCACAAGAAAAATATTAAGAAAATAAACGAAGACAGTTATATATCATTATCAGAATATGTTTAAGAAGATTCATAGTAGATTCCCATAGTCTCTGACAGAATACACAAACTTAATGCAGCGTCAGATGTCAAAAGCTCGATCAGTTGTTACTTTGACCCCCCCCCAAAACACCCCCAAAGCCATGTTGTGTGTTCTGGCACCGAGACTGGCTAACTTTATTGGCACTTCCAAATGTTTGTGACCCTAACGGTTTGATAGTGTACAGCTCATTTGTTCCATTCCATATACAGCAATGAAAAACTCCCAGCTGTGAACGCCCCTAGTGGGCATACTTCTTTTCCACAGATGGCAGCTTGCCACACCCTGAAAGACTTGGCAAGGGTGCAGCAATAGAAAGGTACCTTGATCTTCTCGCTCTCCTTCTTCACTGACCGTCCTTCCTCTAACACAGTCACCGGGTACTTATTCACCTCGTAGTCTGCTTTGTGCCGCAGCCAGTCCTCATAACCCTGAGGAGAATGTGAGAACAGTATGCTGGTGTTTGTGAAAACAGAAGAAAGTCAAATGAGGACTGAGCCAGTCGAATACATTTCTCACAGGCACAAATAAAACAATTCTCTGTGAAATTCACACATAACGGATGTGGTTTTCACTGTATACAACAGGCCTGTATTAATAATGAAAACTGTGCGATGGAGCTGAGGGAGTTGAGTCATTTGAAGTTAAAGTGGGCTGGGGTCACACAGGCTTCCTGGGATCTTATTTCAAAGCCCAATTAAGGCCTGAGCCCCTCTCAGTGTGAGGCCACAGAGATCTGGAAGGAAGTCCACCTTCCATTGTGCTTTTTTTAAAAAGCTTGCGGCAGGGCGGTGGAAAAAGTTGATCCTAAAACAATACATCTAAAGCTGTGAGAAGACTGCTGTGTTGTGACAAGCCCCCGGTTCATTTGTTTTGTGTGTGAGAGATGGACTCCGGGGTCAGCTGGACTCTCGGCTGGAGTCGGCATTATTTAAGCAGTGACACACAGCTATAAAACATCAAGAGCTTTAGTGATAGTCAGAAAAATTTGAGGTGGCAGGTGAATAAAAAGAGAGAAAGAAATGAGAAAAGAGTTAAAGAAGGATAAAGAGAGCAGGCAGGGGATTAAACAGAACATAATTCAACTAACCTGTTTGATGGCCGTCACGGTGATGACAAAAAACAGAGGTAAACCACTGGTCACCGGGCTGGTCGGGGTATCAACAATCACCTTTAAGAAAGGACACACATTATTTACATTTACAGAATAATTTTACTTCTGAATGGCATTAACATTCACAAATGGAAATCTATGGGGCAAGACATTTCAGAGAGCAGAAATGCAATGCTTACTTTTTTTGTTGCCACTAATTTCAATTCCCCTGTTCAGAATGTGTATAATTTAAGATTTAAATGTCTGCTCAGTAGTAGGGCTACCATTCAAGGTGGATGAATGTTTAGTTTTTGTTAACCTACTATTCCTGTGGATGTATTTGTCTCTATATCAACAATATTTTGCGAATGTCCCTTCCTTGTGAGTATCGTTCAGAAAATGTTACCGGCTTTACGTGGTCATGACAGCAGTTGGAAATTTAGGAACTTTGCATAGATAGGTTAGTAGGCGATGGTGTCAGTCATGCCAACAACATGCCAAATAAATACTTTTCTTTTGAACTTTCTATTAATTAAAGAATCATAGAAAATCTGGTTTCCAGGTGTTTTCCAGATTTTCTAGATTTCACTACCTTTTTCTATTTTAAAAATGCAGCTGGACAGGAAAAGCATGCATCACATCATAACCATGATAGAGTGAGTTTGAACATCTAAGATCCAATTGCTCAGGACAGTAAACACCAGTCTATCTTTAACTTAAGCAGCGTGTCATGCAGTAGGAAGTACAAACATCACTCTTTAAGAAAGAAAAATAAAAAACCCAATGTTGCAACCACTTGGTGTATTTATACTTGCTCTATGTTTGTGTATATTTAGAAGAGAAAAAATAGGGTAGGTTATGAAGTCAAACCCACAGAGGTGTGAACATTTTGTTCGTCCAATGAGCTACGGCCAAACCCGAAACACACTACGTTTCCCTCTCAAAGACACAGGAACCCTGCAGGGACTGGCTGAAAGTGCAAAAACCACGCGCCACAGTGAGGAACGGCATCTTCACTGCAGTAAACAGCTCAAACACCAAGATGCCGTGTGTGGCACATCGGTGCCAAATTCCTGTAGGGGGTGAGTGTAAAGCCGGCAGGACTTCAGAAGGTGAAAGCCCATCTCAGACCAGCAGCACTCCAGCTCAGAGCTAATAATCCCCATCATCCTGATCACACACACACTCTCAACACAAACACCACAAAGTACTTTCAGCCCTTACCCAGTCTAAAACCAAATAATCCCAAACAACCTATCTGAAACATCCACACACACACACTTTACTTTTGGACTCGGCCATTAGACGTCATCTAAACCGCTTTGCAATTCGACCAATCATGTAACATCCCCCTCTTCATCCCACACACAAGCCGTTGCTTAACAGCCACAAGTTAGAGCTCCCAGACTAACCCAAATACACTCAGGCATCTTTAAATCCTGTCCTGTGGCTAAATATCACAAAACCGTGAGACCGTGAGCATGCATGTTCACAGGAGAACGGATCTTTCACCAGTTGCCTATTAAGAGTTAAACATCTCTCAGTTGGCAGGTGTCTGCTGACAGCTGTTTAGTGGCACCGCGATCAGGAACAGAAAAAAAGAGGAAGAGAAAAGGGGCTTTTCTTGTGAACACGCCACCCATGCAGGAGAAAGCAACATTAGGGAACATAAGGGATAGTTTACTCAAAAATGTCAATTCTGTCATCATGTCGTCGTTCAAAAAAACCTGAATTAGTTTCCTATGCAGAACACAAAACAATATAGTAGAAACAGATATTTTACAGACTGAACTTGAACTGATGTTAATATAACAAAAGTACTAAAATCTGTTTGTAGCTATATAATGTACTGACAACCATAAAAAACATAAGTGGTGAAGAGAAAGCCACATGATGAATCACAAAAAAAACTATTGGAGACCCCTGTAAATACCACCCTTGGTTTCTCTTGTGGCACGTGTCTTTCTGACCCTTCTCCTCGGGAGCCAAGGCTGAGTCTGGGATTCGGTCAGCAGAAAGCACTAATGCGCTTGTGGTTCCTACAAGTGATGGATGCTGTTTTGGGGCCAGCGGTCCCGCACATCGTTTTTTTGATTTAATAAATTGATAAAGGCCTATCTGGATGGAGCCCACTGCGGCTTCCCACACGATTAAAAATATTAAGAGAGATGTGGCCCAAAGTGCTGAGGACAGTCTGTCTTGTGCTTTCATTTGGTTTCTGTTTTTAATACACACACACACACACACACACACACACACACACACACACATAAATACTGTACATACGTAGTGGGAGTTTATTCCCCTGGATCGCTTAGTAACAGACAGCACCACTGATATAGTTCATCAGCGACTGTAATGAAATACAGTCACTTCTCTGATGAAGTGCTGCCCCTTCGTCGTTTTTACGCTCACACAAAACACCCCCACCCATCACTGCCAGACCCACCTCGCTAGTTCCACCACGTAGACGCAAACACCATTCATTTAACCGCTGCCTCGAGGGAGCCAATTCCCAAAGCTAATGCTGAACACATCAGTTACCGCTGAAACACCTTACGGAGGCAGACACGCAACGTGTGAGTTACTAAATACCAACACAGACGTTAGCGAGAGTAGACGCCACAACTTAATTGGTTGCAAATTAAAATGAGGCTGAGAGGAACCACAATACAATCTGTCCAATATGTCCTACTGTCTTAAAGATGTATTATTTGCATACTGCACATAAAATATCCCTAAAATGTGACAAATATCCCTGAAATTATTAATAATTTCCCCGACAGGCCCGTGGCCTCAGCAAACTTCCAAATGGGCCACAGAATGACTTACAATTAAATGACTTAATGCCTTATGCCTTTAAAAATGCTATTATATTATACAGAATATTCTGGAATCACAAAATAAATGGTGGTTAATTTATTTGAATGTATTCAATTATATATTAATTACATATTAATTAAATTATATAAACTATATATTAATAATATAATAATTTAATGTAATCAACACTACCAGTTCTGTTATTAAAAAAAAAAAAAAGTCAGTTACAGCAGAAATACCAGAGAAAATAACTTGCATAAATAAATACGTGGGGCCCATATTTCCAAAGGCTGAGAAGCACTGCACTTCCAAAATATGATTCTTGTGGCATCTTAATTAGTTCACTTCAGAATTAAAATTAAAATGTACTCACCCCCAAGATGTTGTCATCCAAGATGTTAATGTCTTTCTTTGTTGCAGTCGAAGAGAAATTTAAGGTTTTTGAGGAAAACATTCCAGGATTTTTCTCCATATAGTGGACTTCAACAGTTACCAATGGGTTGAAGGTCCAAATTGCAGTTTCAGTGCAGCTTCAAAGGGCTCTACATGATCCCAGCTGAGGAATAAGGGTCTTATCTAGCGAAATGATCGGTAATTTTCTAAAAAAAAAAAAAAAAAAAAAAAAAAAAAACATTTATATACTTTTTAACCACAAATGCTTGTCTTGCACTAGCTCTGCGATGCACCACGCATTATGTAATCATGTTGGAAAGGTCACGCGTGACGTAGGAAGAAGTACCGAGCAAGTGTTTACGAAGCGAACGTGCAAAAACTAAATTAAACGCCCTTTACAAAAAAAGGGTAAAACAACGATGTCAGACAATTTTGAAGTTGGAGGAGAAAATTAGATGAGTTTTTCGCCCACCCGTGGTACTTCTGCCTACGTCACGCATGACCCTTCCAACGTGATTACATAATGTGAGGTGCATCGCAGAGCAGTGCAAGATGAGAATGTGGTTAAAATGTATTGATTTTTAAAAATATTTTTAGAACATGACAGATAGTTTTGCTAGATAAGACCCTTATTCCTCGGCTAGGATCGTGTAGAGCCCTTTGAAGCTGCACTGAAACTGCAATTTGGACCTTCAACCCGTTGTACCCCAGTGAAGTCCACTGTACGAAGAAAAATCCTGGAATGTTTTCCACAAATGTTTTTTTCGACTGAATAAAGAAAGACAAACATCTTGGATGACATGGGAGTGAGTAAATTATCAGGAAATTTTTAATTTTGAAGTGAACTTATCCTTAAACAATAACATATTTTTTAAAAGTTAAAGCAGGGGTGGGGAACGTTGATCCTGGAGGGCCATTGTCCTGCAGAGTTTAGCTCCAAACCTGAAAAAAAAAAAAAAACCAAACAAACAAAAAAAAAAAAAAAAAAAAAAACACTCAACCAGCCTATACCTTTAGTAATTCTGAATACCTTGATTAGCTTCAGGTGTGTTTAATTAGGGTTGGAGCTAAACTCTGCAGGACAATGGCCCTCCAGGATCAACGTTCCCCACCTCTGAGTTAAAGTAACCTGTTGCCAAATTCAGCATAAACAGTCTACGTAAAAGCTGTCCTAAATATGTCTCCTCTTATCTGCCAACAAAAACATTATTCCACGTCAATGAAATGCATCAAAACAACATTAAACTCTGCTGTTGTAAATTAGCATGGATCTTTTTTTTCTGAGTCTGTGCATAAGAATGAATGGAATTTCGAGCTTGATACACTGTGTACCATGAGTGTGACTCCTGTTTAATGATTCCGCAAAAATAAATGTAAAACAACGTTTATTCGGGCTTTTTGTCCTTGGCTGTAAAATGTAAAATCTGCAGGCTCCCACACTGTGTTTGAACAGGTGTAAACCAATGTTTCTCAACGGGTGGGTCACAGATCTGTTCTGTTGGCCTGTTCTGGTCTCAAACAGCAAGGAAAAACATGCTAAATGCAAATAATAAAATTCAACAAGGGTATTATTTAATAATAAAAGTCAATGTTGCTTTAAGGATATTTCTGTTTACTCCCGTACGGTAAAAGGTTTTGATATCATGTCTGACTGCCACTTTACGTCTAATGTATAATCTGGGTCCTGAAGCAAAATAAGGTATAGATGCCACTGCAGATGCGCCCCTGTTCCATTTTTAAAGCATTACAGCCTGGCATAGCACTTATGTGCGTCATGTTTCCCCCTGCATATTCTTTTAAATAAGAACTTATTTAATTTTAACTTAAAGAATTTTTGTGTAACAACCCACAATAGTTTGATAAAGAATCAGAGAATCAAACTGTACACGCTGTACTTCTACCCTCACATCGATCTACTCTAAGATATATGCACAAAAAAAAAAAACCCAACCATGTCATTTCACCCTCTCTCTCTATAACGTTTACTCAAGATTATGTGTTAATTTCCTCTTCAACGGTTATGCACACTTCCACTCGGCTGAACACTGACTGCTTGTTAGCGCAAATCCTCATCTGCATTCACTCACACACACACACACACACACACACACACACACACACACACACACACACAGGTATTTAGAACATTCCAGCAGAATGTGTGTCAAAATGTGCGTGTGAAAGACAGAGATCCCCCCCTCGACTCCTCCCCTCCTTCTGTTCTCCTCTCCTCCCATCTCTCTTTTCCCATCAGGACCCCGGCGAAGGCACGCAGTGCTATTTTTAGCATACTGGTGCTTTTTTATCAGTCCGTGTCTATTTGTGGCTCAAAAGAACTACAGAGGGCTTCCTAGCTGCTGACGTCAGCAGTGCTGTGCTGCAGAGGCGTACGGGAGAGGGAGAGGGAGAGGGAGAGAGAGAGAAGGGGGGAGAACAAAGAAATGAGGAAAAGAGAGGGGGTGTGGAGCAGAAAAATAGCAGGATGAAGAGACGTGAAAGGATGGGGAGATAGAAATGGGCATAAGACGGTGAGATTGCGATGGTGCGTTTGCAATGGGCCTCAGGAGAATTGTGCAGTTCTATTTGGAGGTTGGTGATTTAAGAGCAGGGGTTGTGTGACAGGCGCGCGTATGTGTCTCCCTCGTGCTGTTATAATAGTGGGCTGCATGAGGAGAGCTAGTCAGAGAGGATAAGGAGCCCCTCAAGAGAAAAGCAGGATTAGCTGAGGCATGCCAGACGCATGCCAGGATGGGGCAAACACCTGGGGATATCTTGCTCACACACATGCACACAGATCACATCACAACATGGATGTACATAAGACATACTGAGGCATGAAACTGCCTTGTTTAGTTAGTCCATCTTTTAGTAAGAAGGTAACTTTTATAAACCATGATGTCACATTAAGCACCATAATGATCTAAAACATTTAATTCATGTGATTCATGTGATATACAATGCTTACTTTAAGGGAGAAACTGGTTCATAAGATTGGACCAAAAGGTTTTTTATTTATATATGACTTTGCTGCTTTTAAATGATCTGTTAGAGGTTTTTATTTATTTTCAAAGAACTGCTAATTAATGAGACTAATTTTGATTCATTAAAATAATTGGCTTATAAACTTAATCCATTCACGAGAAAGACTTCTCAACCATTATAGTCTGTTTTTACAAAGTTTTGTCCCTTTCATATCTAATCAATCAGTTTTACTTAGGTAATATATGTTTTCTTTAGTATTCTTTCACTACCATTCAAACATTTGGGCTCAGTAAAATTAAAAAAAAAGAAAAAAGAAACTTGTTCAGCAAGGATGCATTAAATTGCTCAAAAGTGACAGTAAAGAACATTTGAAATGTACATTTTCTATTTCAAATAAATGCTGTTCTTTTTAACTTTGTATTCATCAAGGAATTATGAAAAATGTATAATGGTTTCCACAAAAATATTAAGCTTTACAACTGTTTTTAATATTGATAATGAGAGCATCAAATCATCATATTAGAATGATTTCTGAAGGATCTGAAGGATGTGACACTGAAGAGTGAAGACTGAAGTAATGATGCTGAAAATTCAGCTTTGCCATCACAAGAATAAATTACATCTTAACTCAATATATTAAAATAGAAAACATTTTAAATTGTAATAATATTTCCCAGTATTACCGTTTTACTGTATGTTTGATAATAAATGCAGCCTTGGTTATTTCTTTCAAAAGCATTAAAAAAATATATATACTGCCTGAGTCACAGCATTTGCAGGTTTTGGATATATTCATTACCACATATAACATTAGCCTCAATCTCACACACACAAAATCAGCTGCCAAATCAGGTGTCAAATTGTGCGTTTCATTTTTCACTCCTTTTGTCTAACAGATGCCTGTTTTAAAGCAGTGGGTGAGTATTTCACTCCTCGATTTGCTTAATAAAAGTCTGCTTTGAGATTCTGTTGACAAACATGTTTACAGTGCATTATTTTTAACATTTGTTGCCAACGCAGCAAAAACAGACATAGCTCAAATAATTCATGTGCGATGTATCTGGTAGCCATGACAACCTCGCACTTGCTGCTGTTCTATGTAAACAGTAAAACCACTTGAATGGTACACATCGTGTGAATTTTAAGTTTACTATAGAAAAGCTAAAATGCATCTAAAAAATTGACGGACCATATCAACAAGCTCAAACGTTAAGCTACGCCTATGCATATGCTCTTCATCAATCCACTATTACCCTTTATTAAATACACACTTCACTAAATGGCATCAGCTGTTTACACGGTTCCACTCTCTAGTTTAACTAAGGTCATCTTCATGTGCTTTTATGGAGTGGAGGAGCACAGGCTTTCCCGTCTCGCTGTCTCTCTCTGCCATTATCACAGGTCCAGTGACATAAAAACAGCCAGGCTATGAGTCACACATAAACACACCCGTATCCTTTCTCTCACACACACACACACACACACACAGAGTTTGTTTCTCTAGGGATGGCAAATGCTTATGACTGATCAAATGCGCTCACTTACCTGCACCAAGAATATGATGAGGAAGTAAAAATTAGCAATTCTTCTGAACTGCTCAAATAGGTTCTTTGGCAGGAAGTTCCACACTGTGTACTGGGGAAGTAAGAAACAAAACAAAACAAAAATTAAACAGGACCCAACAAGCTGTCAATCAGTTAATCATTTAAAGTTGTTAAAAATCATTTAAAGAAAAAATCATTATGTTAAAAAAAAAAAAAAAAAAAAAAAAAAAGTAAAGGGTTTTCTTCTCCAAAAAATAAACTTGTGCCATCATTTGCTTATCTTCACACAAAGCTATTGTGTGGCTTCAGAAGACTCTTAATATAGAGCACAACAGGGCTCCGAACCGGTTCAAGAAACGAAAACAAAAACCAGAAATGAACGAAATTAACAGGAACAAACAAAAATGAAAAATCCAACGGGAGTGAAATGCCCACGCAGTTGTCATGTCATCCTATGTAAAACGCAAGGCAAGGTGTTGCATTAGCTGTTGGATCTCAGGAGTTTATCCAAGGATGTGTTACCATGGCAGGTTATATACAGCGTTGTGTGTTTTGAAACCAGAAAAAAATTTAAGGCTAGTGTGTAGAACAAACTAATCAGGAAATTTAAAAAAAATTGTGTTTTTGTCCGTCATTAGACAGATTTGTGTTTTGTCCGTCATTAGAACAGCCGCATCTGAGGCAGTAAGTGCGTCGCATTAAGTTATTATCAACTTGCAGGTTACAAAGGTTTTTTTAACTATGTGGACGCTCAGTTTTTTTATATATTTGGCAAAAAATTTGTGTTATAAAAGACGAAG
Source organism: Elopichthys bambusa (assembly GCA_037101425.1). Classification (NCBI taxonomy): domain Eukaryota; kingdom Metazoa; phylum Chordata; class Actinopteri; order Cypriniformes; family Xenocyprididae; genus Elopichthys; species Elopichthys bambusa. The sequence goes on along the minus strand of CM074447.1, from coordinate 24,448,707 downwards.
TGTTACGCACAGGCTGTACTGGCTATGACTAGATGGCAAATACCAGACATGCTTCTCCGCTCCTCAATTACACAAAACATTAGCCTTTACACACATTGTGTTTGAATAAAGAAAACACTGTACTTATTCAAAGAACCAGTTTTTTATTTACCCTTGCACTGAAAACAAGCAGAGAGAGTCTCCAAAATGCATGCAGGACTTCATTCACGATTGAGGCACTGTTTGAGGTTTTGCCGATCGTACAATTCAAGCTCTGGTAGTATAGGCAAAAAAAAATATATATATTTTTTTTTTTTTAAATAATGTTATTAATTGGCATTTTTTCCTAATCAAACCGTTTTCGGAACTAAAGTATTACAGAAGGAACGCATGAACAGAAATGTTAAAATACTGATTCTGCTCAGAGTAAACCAACTGAATTTTTTTTCTTTTTTTAATTTTTAAGCCCTGGTGCACAAGTTGTATGAACTACTTTTATGGTGCTTTTATGTAATTTTTTGAGCTTATCAGTCCCAGTCCCTAATCACTTTCATTATATGGAAATGCAGCATAAACACTAAATAATGCAAAATAAAATAAAAATAATACAGAATTTTTATTTTTAGGTGAACTATTCCTTTACAATGTGATTGTAAACCTACATCCTGATGAAAAGCTGGAGGAAGGATTAAATGCATTCAATATTCATCAGCCCCTGTGCTTTTCTGGGAGAGGGAGCTGAGATGACTTCAATAGCTCCAGAGCTCTCTGATGTGTGTGACCAGACAGCAGCTCTCTGGGCCAGCAGGTATTACATTGATTTGGATTAGAGACTCATCGCCTTCATTCGTCGAACCCCAGAAAGGGGAACCTGTCACCTGATCCGTTTGATGGTGTCTCGCAATTTCTCCACTTCTCTTTTTGGAAATAGACACAACAGCAGAAGTGCACTAGCTCATTAATAGTTAAATCAAAGACTCATCAAAGATGAGTTTTAAGGGATAAAATTATTGACTACAGGGGGACTTTAAAATATGACAAGCTACACACTAGAGGCTGACATTTTTTCGGGAATCCTGTGGGTCACAGGAATCCCACGGGATGGGAAACAAAATCACTATTAAATTACGTGATTGGGACAGGACAGGAAAAAATGTTAGCAGGAGTGGGCAGGACCGGGAATCGTAATAACAATACACAAATATAGTTTATATAAATAAACGATATATTTTAATTTTAAATTCAATTCTAGTTGCCCTGTCTTTTTATGCTTTTCTGTTTGCTTTGGTGTGGGTAGAGGTAAGTACCAAAACCCAGTATTAAATGGGCCCCGTGGCTAAATTATGGTGTATCAATAAGCTCTGACGTTAACGGTTCTGTTGTCGGTACTCGAGAAATTATGAAGAAAATACGCATACATTTATTATTGCTATATAGACATTATCTTGCTAATTCTATCTTGCCAGAGTCGCCAGCTGTTTCTATATGCAATAATATTAGGACATTTGTCTATGAAGCATTTTTGCTATTCGCAATCCAGAAGAGAGATCACGCTCACACAGAGGAGCTACAGCGCGCGCACAACATGAAAGCCCTGTTTAATTGTGACAATGGAGGAGAGAACTAAACATTCAAACGTCTGCTTACACTTTAGGCCTGTGATATTAAGCTAATTTTATTTTTGATTTCGATTTTGGCTTCCAAGGATCATCAGAATGAAAATATTTGTGGTAAAACTATTAAACTAGCTGCATTTAGTTTAGCACAACTTCCTTCCCTCACAGCAGTGCACATTCGTTCCTCCATAAACCCAAACGTAACGTCAGAATCAGCTCAACTGGTGATTGTTGTAAAATGCAGTCTTTACTGTTGCTAAATTACCGGACATGTTTGATAATTATCATCAACGTTTTAGAACTCTGAAAGCACAATAATCCACGCAAGAGAAGCTGTTCCCCTGGCTGAATAGTGTGTGCATGTCCAATTTATATAGATAAATTACACTTTGGGCTTCGGGTGCGCATCCAAACGATCAAATACACACAAAAAATATTTCTAAATACAGATCGCCCAAAAAAAAAAAAAAAAAAAAAAAAAAAAAAACACAAAATGGGAGTGGGAGGGAATAGGAGTCATTTTTCTGGGATTGGGACAGGACGGGATTTCCCCCCAGTTTTTACGTGGGATTGGGATGGGACAGGATTTTTTTTTTTTTTTTGTGGGAGTGGGATGGGAGAGGTTTGAAAATCCACTCCTGTGTCACCCTCTACTACACACTCCATCAATTAGGGTTAAAATAACTGTTGCCAAACATATAACAGGCTATAAACATAATAATCACTGCAATAATGATCCAATCATAGACTCCAAACAGCGACTTTTTTTTGGACAGGCAGTGTGTATTTGTAGCTATACAAAATTTTTACTAAATTTAAAAATACTTTTTTTGCAATGCAGTATCTGTCACACTGCTGTCACTGCTGGAATGCCCAATAAGCCAAATACTCAGCAATACAACTGAGAATAAATGCAAATACTGACTGGATAATGTGGAAGGGGAGACATAGAGAGAGAGAAAGAAAAATAACTGGATAGCTATTTTTCACCAAATATAACCATCACTGCTAAATAACGGATCACTAAGGGTGAGGAAAGTGAGTGAGTGCAGATTGGAGCACCTGCAATAAGATAAAAGGGAATATATCATCATTTCTAACAGAGCAGATGTTATACTGAGGTGAACTCGAGAAGATGTGGCAGGTTTGGACCTCTTTTAGAGGGAAAAACTGGATCCAAGGAATACCATGGAGAAAAGGTTATGGCAAGTTTGAGTGGGAAGATGCAAAGCAGATGCATAGAGAAGTGTAAACATTGCAGTGCAGGTAATTAAAGTGTGTTTAGAGTCTCATGCCAGAGAAAAATTGATCACCGTACACCACAACACGACCACAGGTCTGATAAATCTATTACTTCTTACTCCCTCGTTTCTTCCTTTCGTATCTTAAAACACTCCTCATCTATCGACTGAATGAGGAGATTCAGGAAGTCCCACAAGATTAAGGGGGGCAGAGTCAACCACCCTGAACACTTGAACGTTAATTGCAACTATGTATTTATCAGCCGGATCTCAAGCACTGCTCTGACAGGCAAATTAGGGTGTTTCGTTGGATGGCAGGGGAATGGTAAGATTTACTGCGAATGATGAAAGAGTAGTGGAAAAAAGGAGAAAATGGAATGGAATTTCTGGTCCCAGACACAGTAGGGGGTTCCAACAGTCTCTTCACACCTGGAGGAACAGGTGGCTGAACACCAGGGCTTGAGAGAAGCATGCTGCAGCCATACTCTCCACATGCTGCTGCTAACACGCATCTCTTATGTGTTAACGCTGTGGTGCAGTTGCTATGGCATTAAACAACACTTGCTAATTACAAGCTAAAGAAAATTACAAACAGGCTCTTCTAGGGAGCTAAACCCCTAATGCTGTTATCTTGTAAAAATCTGATTACACTGCAGCGAGCTTAAGTACAGCCCAGCTCATGCTTTCAGATTCGTGACGAGGTGTAGTATAACAAACACCAGAAATTACCTTGGAGGACACGATCCTGTTGTCACAGAATTTGGAGGGGATGAAGGCCTCTGTGTCCGGACATGGCCGATGTCCTACATAGATTGTCCTGCTGTCCACTCGCTTCTCATCTCCTCCACACTACAGAGACACATGGGGAAACAGGAAGAATGAGAGGTCAATTACATGAACAGTTAAAAGTGACAAGTCTGACACAGTAATATTAGCTGAAGCAATGGCAAAAGACCAATGTTTCATTCAGGGTAACATGTTTGAAAACAGTAATTTTTGCTATTCAGTATGGTGACGTGTTGTGAAATCTTCCAATTTAAAATGCCACCAAGGAATATTCTGTAGCTGGTTATACTACATGCGCCGGATGCCACAGTCTTCCAAAAAATGGTTAGCAAGAATTAATAGCTTTCATTAGGGCTGTTGACACTTGAAATAGTTAACCCTGGGTCATTCTAAACTTCAGGTAAATGGAATATATTTTACCCGGGGTTAACAATTAATCCTGGGTATTCATAAGCTGTCGTTTCACATTGTACACTCCTAAACCTTGGGTTAACATTCTTATTTGCATATTATCAGTGTCATTGATTGGATAAACTCAGCACGCGACTGTACCATCGAGTTTATACAGATAAGACATTTCGGACTATAAAAGGTAAGAATAAAACGCTTCTTCATTCAAATTGTCATGTTTTCTGTCAGCATTTGACATTTTTCCTCTCAAACGCTGAATTTACTGTTTATATACATTGCACAGTGATTCCGTGACTGTCCAAAGCAAGCAAATATGAGTACGCAATTGGTTGTCTGATGCTAAGCAACATTCTAACACCGCATTGTTTCACACTGTACAAGTTTGGCACCACACTCCAGAGTAGGGTTTCATAACCCCAGGTAAAAAGCAGTGCCAACCCCGCTTCTAAACTACAAGTGTGAAACGTTCCTTTACCTGGGGTTTAGGCATGGGCCGGTATGAGATTTTGACGGTATGATAACCTTAAGCAAAAATATCACGGTTTCACTGTATTGCAATTACAGCTCTAAAATGTGTCATTTTAAAATGTCTAGGTAAAAAACAACTTTTTTTCCTTTGAACACAATACATTTCTAAGTAACATAGAATATTTGGACAAGTAGTAAACATGTATTTTAGATTAAATAATTAAAATAAATAATTTAATTCTTCTTAATTAAATTAAAATTATATAAATAAAATAAATGCAGTCATTTAAGTGAGCCTAAACCTGCAGCTCAACAATAATTAGAACATAAATTGAATTATTTTCTGTAAAAAAAAAAAGTTGCAGTCACTTGAGTTAAGCATGTGATAAGCTAAAGAAGATAGTTAAAATAAAAATATTAAAAAGTATTAAGAGTTATTATATGATTTTTTTATTACAGAACAACAGTCAGATTACAATACTAATATTCATGATGTCTTTATTTCTTGCTTTCAAACGTTAAATCCTTGAGCTTTTATTTTGACGGAAAACCACAGGGAGATCCAGGAAGATGTTTTTCTTTGACAACAGATATATAAACTACATTCTCAGTACAGATGGTTGGTGCACGTTGCGTTCTTAAATTCAAATTATAAGCGACTCAAAACACACAGCACTTCCAGAGCAGCATTTTCTGTGAATCGAAGCTGAAAGCCGTTTTACACCATACAGCGTGTCAGACTATATATTTCTATAATTACATCACAACCATTGCGATTTGATGATCGCACTAAGACGCATCACATTCTCACATCCATGCATTGTCAAAATTCATAGAAAGTTACCGGGCAACTGGTGAATAGGCGTTTTAGCGCTGATTTTTACTCTCATTTGGCGCTTTGAACGCTGGCGATCATGTTAAGTGTCCCAGAAATGGTGCTGCGAGCTCGTGCAGCTCTGTCAGAAGCAATCCGTGCATGAAATAAAGTTATTAGAAAACGTAACATTTTAAAGTAATTGTCAGGCCATTTTGCGATTTCAATCATCAGACAGTTGCCAGCCACTTTACTTCATCTTTTTCGATGGGGGAAAACGTTTTAGGGGTTCACCTCCTTCTGCCATCCTACACACACACACACACACACACACACACACAAGCTCATACCGTAAGAAAAATTTAGTGGTTTTGAAACAGTGACGTTTTCAAACCGCGGTATACCTTGAAACCGGTAACAGTCCCATGCCTACTGGGGTTAAAAGCAGTGTCTAGAATGACGATAATCCGGGGGTTAAGCCCTATTGCATTAAAATTTTAATTATTAGTTCGTAAATTGTTTATTAACTAAAAAAAAATTATTTAATAAATATTTTTCTGATACAAAAATGTTTTTGTGGCAGGGCCAATTAAAATAATAGCAAAGTATTGAGGAAAAAAAATAAAAACAACCCCTAACTACAATCAAAGAACAAACAAAAGGTCTGAAATGTTTATAAAGCTTTGAAGAGCCTGCTTTAGCACAGCTCCAAATTTACTGAGAGACGAAGCAGAGTACAACAAAGGTGATGTGGGTCAATCCCACAAGCTTAAGTGTGATCAAGCTCCTGAGAATGGACAAGTTTGTTATTTGACAGTTGTAAGATCTCACTCTTAGAGCTGGATGCAATCACATAAATTATAGGGTTTTCTTTTTCTTTTTTTTTACTACATAGTAACATGGGGGTCAGAGGATGTGTGGTCATTCTCACACAGCACTGGGAGTGTTTGGGTATTGTTGTGTGAAAAACAGAAAGGGAATAGCTGGGGTGAGTATTCAGAAATAGTTAATGAACAGAACACAGTTTTTCCCACACTGCTATTCAGCAGAGACAATGCGAAGATGCTGAATCTACAGCATCACAGCAAAAGAAATCATATTTTTACCTGAGTTGGGAGTTTGAAGTCTGAGCTGAATGTAATGAGACAAAAAGAGTGGGTACCGCAAAATAATAAAACTATAACAAACAGACAAGCATGTCTTTCTTTTGTGTTGCCCTGAGAAAAAAAAAAAAAAAAAAAAAACCCGAACAGGGCAGACCCAAACTGGTCACGATCAAACTAATCTTATAAGCGGTTTCTTTTAATAAATCAGTCTCACAAAACTAATAAGACTCACAAAACTAATTAGTTAAACTTACTAAATTATCACTTGAATTACTGACAGGAAGAACACAGTTAAAGATCCATTTTTATTGTTTTAAATGTAATATCCCATTTATATCAATACACATCAAAATGTGTTATACAATTGTAGTATGTACTTAGGCCCAGTTGTGTGTGGCAAAGGGTTTGCGGTTTGGGCCCTCCCACTGTAAAAAATTTCTAAGTACCACGGAAACAGGTCTGTGCGTTTCCCTTGTGGTCAAGTCCGTGACCCGGGACATTCTTGTAGCGTGAAAAGGACAACAACTTGACTCAGAGCTGTGTAAGCATTGGATTGCCGGAGGAAACATTGGCACAAAGCATACACAGTGATTGACAGCCAGGAAACCAGGTCTGTGCAAGCTTTTCCTTTTGTGGCCTACAAGTCAACATTGGCTTGATTATGGTTTGTCACAGAAGCGGGGGTTGCTGCATGCATGAATTTCACGTCTCCCTCAAGAGCAAGAGATAAGTGGCAGTTACGATTACTCCCACCAGAGCCAAGGACACTACTCTAAAACTGTACACTGCTAAGCTTCAAGCTACTTAAAGTAGCTAACTGCATTTAAGGTACTTAAATGGCAATATCTTTTTAAATATATCACCTATCAGATGATGTTGTTTAATTTAATCAGAGGTTAATCTTTCTGGCACAACAACGAGGGTTTTTTAAATGAATGAACAAATCTCAATAAGGGTGACATCAACACATGACATCATTCAAGTGAATTACTCATAAACTTGACATTAATATAAAGGCCCCATTTACACTAGTGCATTTTCGTTTTAAAACGGTGTTTTAGTGTTCAGTCTCCATGTTATTGTATACAGTCTTTAGTGTTCAGTCTCCATGTTATTGTTTACACGGTCGTCATAGATACGCAGAGCAAACATGGTCAACCACGCCATCGTTTTCAAAAGTCTGTTTTGGTCTGTTTATACTGAAATGCAACCCCAGCGTTTTCAAACTAAAACGAGGTCTGCAGCATTTTCAAAGGTCTCCGTTTTCGAGGTTTGAATATTCCGGCGTCGTGTAAACGACAGGCGTAACCGTAGCAAAACGTATGCGTTTTAAAACGAAAATGCACCAGTGTAAACGGGGCCTAAGATGCAGATATAAAATTTTAATTTCATTTAATTTCATTTCTTTTCATACCTTTGATAAAACAGATTCAAAATTAGGAAAAAAAAAAAGAAAAAGAAAAAGAAGACCATGTAGAACTCAATTCACTGCAATGAATCAAACGCTTCGTTCACACTACGAGCCTTAATGCTCAATTCTGATTTTTGCTCAGATCTGATTTTTTGTATAGCTGTTCACATTATTTTAAATGTGGCCAATGTGTCAAATGTGAACAGATCAAGGTTCTGAACTGACCTGTATGCGCAAAAGAACGATACAAATGGGATTGCCAGGTTTTTACCACAAAATCCACTTACTCCACTCCAAAACTAGCCCAATCACGTTCTGTGGGGTATCCCGGTAAAAAGCGTGCTGTCATACGGAAGTAAACACAGAGGACATTAAAGTAAGCGTTTACGCGTTTATTTATAGTGTGACCTGCCACGAAAGCCAGCGAAATAATGCGCAGGCAATATGAAAAATGATGCAACAAAAGAGAGCAGAGTTTTGAAACTTTTATAATACGAGCCCTCATGTTTTGCTTGTATTATAGAGCGGTCTCTGTTATACTTACAAGTTCTGACACATCACTGCCCTTCTACTGACTACCTTTCGCAACTGTCTTGACAATGTTCGGTATGTAAAATCTTTGAATAGACTCCCATGAGCGCAGAACAGTGACGAATGTTGATCACAAGTTGTGTAAAATTAGCATGAATTCCGATATGACTCTTCACACTGCGGTCGCATTACAAAACACCTGACCTATATCAGATTTAGTACCACATATGGAAGTGGCACAAATCCGAATTGAAAAGATCAGATTCCATGTGGTTTGTACTGTTCACAATGTCATGGGAAAAACAGATATATGTGCAAAAAAAAAAAAAAAAATATATATATATATACACACACACACACACACACACACACAGGTGCTGGTCGTATAATTAGAATATCATCCAAAAGTTGATTTATTTCACTAATTCCATTCAAAAAGTGAAACGTGTATACTATATTCATTCATTACACACAGACTGATATATTTCAAATGTTTATTTCTTTTAATTTTGATGATTATAACTGACAACTAAGGAAAATCCCAAATATTCTAATTATATATAATAAATATTCTAATGATATTCTAATTTTATGACCAGCACCTGTAGATGAAAAAATGATTCACTATAATAAACCAGGGCTTTCCGGTGCCAGGACCGTTTCAGACCAAACATTTTACTAGAATGAATCAGGACTTTACAGTGTTACCACATGAGAGAGAGAGAGCAGTTCAGGATAAAACGACTGACTAAAATATATCTGGACTTTCCAGTGCTAAACAAAAAACAAAAATCAGACAGATTTAATCAGGACTTCCAATCCTATATGTGAGAGACGTTGCTATTTAAAAATCTACATTTAGCTAGTCACGCTCCAACACTGCCATTTCTGTCTCTAAGTGTTTCGATAAAGACAATACACACTGTCATCACATCTCAGCAGGCTTTCAGCATCACACTTCAACCCCACCCACCACCCACTCTTTCTCATCCCCCCTCCCAGTGTTCCCTGGGACAGTGCGAGCAGCAGCACTATAACTGTTGGTGTGAATAATTCAGAACGCACTGAGAGAAAGAATGTGAGGGTTTAATGCAAGCCACAGGCTGAGAACGTGTGTGTGGAGCTCCCCTACATCATGAAGGTCGGATCATCTGTCCCACACCTCTGCCCCGTCAGTTAGAGGGATGGTAGGCATCAGGCCACAGGCTAAGTGCTGTCACAACCTCTCCGGACATGTTCAGGAATTCGGCAACAGGACTTGTGGCATGTATCAGATAACACGCTAATCCCGTGCTCTAGCATATCTGCCTGAATCGCTCGCATCAGTGTTTTCATCACCTGAGAACTCAATCACAGCACATCAGTATGCGTCAGTGGTGAGCGATAACTCACTTCCCTCACTCAGGGCCTCGAGGAACAAGAGGCTTGTGCGTATCTACTGCAAACTAGATGCAAATCTTCGGCATACAAGTCGCTCTCATCCACATCCGCGCTCTGAGTCAGAGGAGACAGCTATTTAAAACAGTCAACGACTGTTTCTCCCCCTTTCATCTGCATCATCTTCTTATCTCCCACTGGATCTGCTCTCAATTCGGCTTCTTCTGAAAACATACATGGCAGCGCAATGTGTGTATTCTGGCTCTCTGGTCAGGAAAAGCCTGGGATTACGTAAGTTTTTGTGAAGCGTGACGGCTCTTCACACATCAGCGTGGCATGCGGTGTGTTACCGGGGCCGGATGAAGCAGGCTGGTCTAAACAGAGAGAGGAGGGGCAGGTGTGAGGAGAGAGGAAATGGCACAGGTTCCAGAGCTCAGGGGATTGAATCCACCTCCAAATGCCACCCGGTGTAAAGGAACACAGCCCAGGGCCTCGGAAAAGAAAGCAAATGGATACGGACCTGTGTAACATCTAAACAGAATTATAAGGTTATCAGAGCTGTGACGACGCTTGTGTGTGAGGGCTGCCGTTTCAGCGTTTCACAGAAAGGTCAAAATGCTACGTAAAAGTGAATGATTGAGTGAAGCACTTTAGGTTAGATGCTTGCTCAGATACAGTCTCTTCATTTCATTAGTTATACATCAACCACACTCTGGCAAATGATTAGGAAGAAGGGAAAAAGGGCCTTTGGGATGGAATCCACCTTGAATGACTCTACTGATGATGATTATTTTCATGCTATCTGTATTGTTTAGCACCTGAATGAATTTTGCAGATGGTAATGGCACAAAAAAGGCAATTTCAGGGAAATGGCGTCATAAAAACATGGCCAGACAATGGCTGAAAGACAGCGCACTGAAAGATTGAGACAGGGAACTTTGAAAGACAAAAAGTCCAAAAATGTTTTCCTAGCTACAACTACCCATGATCACTAGAAAATGTAAACAAACATCCCTTTTAAATAAGCCTCCATTTACTAGAAAGTATCAATTCAAGCATAGCCTTAGTTCTGGCAGGTCACGTTAGTCAAGCTCACATCAGCTGATCCACATTGGCCTATAGAGATACGACGCCTATCACCGCATTCCTATATATTAGACATGTGCCGATATTCGGTAATACGATATATCACGATAATGAATATGCAAGATATTGTTATCGCGGGCACTTCAAAATAACGTGAATAATTATTTATTACAAATTATTAAATTTTTATAATGCATTTTATGAATATTTTCCCCATCAACCGTGTAAAATGCACAATACCACTGTATCAAAGGGACACGTGCACTGATGTAAACAAGCCCATTGTGCATGTGAAACACGTTAATGGAACAGCAGAAATGCAGCGGTTACCCCAGAAACCCCGTAAACAAAGCAGCTGTGCTACGGATTTAAAATGCTTCAAATAGCCATTCAGTTTTTTGTTTTTGCAATGTTGTTCATCACAACACCAAATACTTAAAGACTTAATAGGCTATTTATTTTCAAACTTAAATATTTTTATATTTTAATCTGAATTATATGCCCTATAATGTTTGAAAATGTTCTGATTATTTGCTATTGTTCAGTAAAACTAATACATAATGCTTCATTAATAAAAATAAGGTCTGTGGTGAACACAAGCTTAAGACAGTTTCACGTTTTATTCTACGACATAAAATGCATCAGTATTACCCCACTTTTTTTGATTTTTTTTAAGCTGTTATGTGTCTTGAAAAAGGTGGTTGCTAACAAGTGGCTAAATAGGACTACACAGGCAGTCGGGGATATTAAACATCACGCTGAAAATGTAAGCTCAGTCTGCTTTTACAGCCTCATTATGCTCATAATTGTACTCTTATAAACTATTCTAACTCAAACGTGCTTGGAAAAATGATAAAAGCCAAAAGAGTTGTCAGAAGCTTAGCAATGGTGACGTTGAAGTAGAGCGACTGTGGTGTAGTTCGTTTATAGCCTACCTTTAGCTTTTTACTTCTGGCGACTGCATTTAGGCTGCAACCTTCATAAACGCTCTTGTGTGACGCTCTATGAGCGTAGAACACATCACTATTCTTAAGCGGCTGTTCATTCAGATATGCTTTATTGCGTTATAATGAGACGCAGGCAGTGTAATGAGGAAAAAAAGGCAAAGATATTAATCGCGATTTGAGCTTTTTTTTTTATTTGACTGCAATGTTTTTAGAATGCCATTTCATGGGTGAGACGCTGCAAAAGACACAAGACAAGTGCAACACCTAAACATGTCCGCAAAACATGAAAACAATAGGACAAATAGCGTAATGGAAGGCTGTTTGATATTTCATGTTTGCATGATGGTGACAGGCTGAAAGCTGCTTTCTGTTGTTTTCTGTTTTTACAAAGCATTTGCTGTTAATAAAAGCCTATTACTGGTGTTTATTGCTATTACTTTTTGGCTAAGAAATATTTAGCATTTTCTTATTTTATATTATTTTTGAGCATATAGGATGTGTTTAAGATAAGTTTGTACAACATTTGCCTTCATATTTCAGGCATATTTTCTACAAAGATATTTAACAAATTGTTTTACATTTACACCATGTTGATCACTTCATGTGTGGTGCACTTGGAATGGAACTTTTTTTTAACCAGACTGTTAATGAAGAGAATGTTACTTTAATCATATTGTTAAGTTTTTAAGTTGACTAGTTAAACAGTAAAAAAAAAAAAAAAAAAAAAAAAAAAAAAAAAAAAAAAAAAAAAAAAAAAAATCGGTCAATAGTTCTGAAGAAAGAAAAAAAAAAGGATTTTTTTTTTTTTGCCATACCTCCCAGCCCAGCCCTAACCCCACCCCTCCCTTGTATGACCCTTAAGAGCTTCAGTTCTCATAAACTCATGAGAAACTCATGAGTAGCTCATGGACAACCTGAGTTTGAGACAGATTAATGAAACTTCTGAAGGAATCAACCTTTTGGGGGAAAAAAAAAGTCAGACTAAAGGAGTTTTTAAATCCTAACCGATTATGAATTTGTCTCAAATCTCAAACATGCACACACTACAAAATTTGAAAATTGTAGCACATCACACACTATAAGTTATTATTGACATCTCAACAGGTAATGTTTACATTTGCTAGCAGCTTTCTACACTCATCCGGTATGTTCAAAAGCAAGGCGATTTCTCCCCAGCTCTTCTCTTTGTCCATATGGTTGTCATGTTTTCGAATACACATTATACAAGCAGTCGTGTTGTTGCAACACTTCCACACGCCGTTCCACCATCTCCACTGTTCAACGGACCCACGCAGTAGCTTGTTTTGCGGTCGTGATTTCAAAAGTGCTCTCGTTCACTTCTAGGGATGCACGATATATCTGCCACCATATCGGTATCGGCCGATATATGTTCATTTTTAATGTTATCGTTATTGGCCCAATATGAAAATTTGGCAGATATATTAACGTTGATAAATAATGGATTATTTCCTTCAGCTGAGTGCACTATTACCCATGATGGCTTTAAATTGCTTGAAATATGATTGGAGTTACTTCAAAAAGGAAAATACAGTTAAGTGCAATATGTGCAGCACAAGTCTGTCATATAGGCTACATAAAATTATAATGAGAACATTATAATTGTGTGCTTGGGACATGGCTTTTAATGGTGAAACATTTGTCTTTGTAATCAGGCTCTCAAAAATTATATTTAAAAAAATGAATTTAGATTTATCAGCCAATATATCCGTTATCGGCTTTTAAATATAAAGAATTATCTGTTATCGATATCGGTCAAAATTTTCCTATTGGTGCATCCCTATTCACTTCTTTCATTGGCTATTGTGAAAGAACTGACATAATCATAGTTGTAATCATCCCGATTTAAAATCCTAAATATCAAACATGTTTGATAAAATCGGGGCGGCCCCGATGTGTCCGCAAGCAGATCAGGCGGTTTAAGATTTGCCTCACATTACCAGATAATCTACATCGAACATCGAAACCAACCAAATGCCATGGACAAGATTTTTTCTCAAGTTTGTCAGGAGGGACAAATCGTTGATAAATTGGCCTAAAACTCCTGTAGTCTAAGCCTGTCTTAAACAGGTCAGGCTATTGTGAAGACAACACATTATAATGATGATGTTGTCAGTTTTTTTGTTGTATTTTACATCATTCTCTCTAATAACATTCAATGAAAGAAACTTTAATATCATGAAAACTATTCATTTCAGTACACAGCAAATATAACTGCCTTTCCCCAAGAACAGTGACAAATGTTGAAATTATGAATCTGCACTTCTATATTCTATCCAATGAGCCTCATTTGCACTCAAAGGTGATGTTTTTTCCAGGAAAGAATGACAATAACTTTTTAAATATTCATGGTGTAGCACATACGGTATGAGAATAAGACAAAAACAACTGTTGAGTGAACTGGCAAATCAAGCAACAAGGCCTTTTAAGGCATACAGCTAATTTAAGGCTAATCTGTGCCTGCTCAAAATTCTGTGTAAAGACGTAATGCTGCATAAAAGCCAGACTAAATTATATATAAAAATATACTATTAAAATTGCTACGTAAAAGCATTTATGCCACCTTTGAGCCACTTTAAACAGTGTTTACAGTGTATATTTTGCATTAGTTAATTATTTTCACACTAATTCTCGTGAAATCAACCTAACCCACAAGAAATAATTACATTTTCTGAAAACTGTTTTACAGAGGAATATGTGTAAAAGTTTAGTTCGATTTCTGTGCGGGGTTAAGAGTGCAGGTCAGTGAACCTGTGTTTTAAACTAATCTTGCTCATCTTCTCTCGTGTCTCTCTCATTGGCAGTCATTAACCACAAGATCAACGTTACAGCGGTCTCAAGGTTACCCGGTAAGCAAATACTGACAGACCTCAGTATAAATCTTAGTTACTTAACAATAGACAGAACGCTACAGCAACATCATTCTGGAACACTGTCAAAACAGACACAGATAGTTAAGAGAACACAAATGACAGGCAAAAAAAAAAAACCCAGAATGGTGCACAAAGAAAGACAGTGTAAGATGTGAAAAAAAGCCAGGGGACAGGAGAGATAAGAACAGTGCCATTGAACTGGCATTGATTTTGAAGGGAGTTCAGTGTTAAACATAATGAGTGTCAGAATATAGGGCCCCATTTCATTTTCGAACACACAAACGCTTACTCAAGGCCAAACAATGGAAGCGCTAATGTAAGAAAAGTGACTTGTGAAATATGACCTCGGACAGACCTCAAAGAGCCACTACAATTGCTGACTGAGCAAAAGAAACCAATGCATAGTTTGAGCGCACGTGCACCAGTTTAGTAAACTCTTGCTTCCAGGAACACATTAGCCTATAATGGAGAGTGGGGTAAAATGTGTCAGTGGGTAAACAGTGTTGTCCATTTAATCTCGAATAATGTGCACAACTTTTGTTACACAACCATTTATTAAGGCCTATCATATTCAGCTGTCTATGATTGTGAGAGGAACATGAGAAAAATTAAAAACGTGAAAACTGTTTTAAAATGTTATAATAAAATAAATATAATATAATTATATAATTAATTATATAAAATAAAATAAGTTTTGTCAAACCAGGTTTAAAGGATTAGATCACTTTAAAATGAAAATTACTCATTTTAAAGTGATTTACTCAACAATATTTTACTTTATGACCATGTGGTACTTTATAAAAATATAGATTTTTTTTTTTTTTTTTTTTTTTTTACACAAACGCATCACTTCGCTTCAGAAGGTCTTTATTAACCCCCCGGAGCAGTTTGGAGTACGTTTATGTTGGATGGATGCACTTTTCTTGAGCTTCAAACATGTTACCCCCATTCACTGCCATTATAAAGCTTGGACGCATCAGGATATTTATTAATATAACTGTGATTGTGTTCATTAGAAAGAAGAAAAGTCATATACACCTAGGATGGCTTGAGGTTGAGAAAATCTTGGAGTAATTTTCTTTATAAAGTGAACTAATCCTAAGTATGCCAATGCTTCAACTAATAATAAGCTTTGCATCCAAATGCAAGACATACTATTACATTGGTCTTGTTAACAACACTTTTCATTAAAGAATCTGAGGCACTCCTTTCTCCTTGACTAGAGGTCAAATCAATAAAATGTGGCACAGCTTACCCCACTCTCCCCAACTGTCTAAAGGAATGAAGGATCAATAACACAAACACTGTTTGCTCAACTGAGACCCAACACAGCTGCCATTGAATAAACATGACGTTGGGGAATTGAGTAAACCGTATCATTACTATATCAAATTAGACTTTAAAGACATCATGTTTACATGTTTTCAAATAAATGCACAAGCACAGCAGTTGTCCCAGGCCTCAGAGTGCTGTGATTTCAATGGAAACATAAAGAAGCATTCAGTCTGTGCCAGCGTTACAGCTGCCGACCACTTACTCAGATGCAGACAGCTCACCTCTTGTTTGAGATCAACATTCAAATCAGAAGAAAGCAGAAGTGCACCATGACTGAGGGAAAACACCAAGCCCAGAGTAGTTACTCAAAGAAATGACAATTTGGTCATATCGGTCATATTTACTCTGCCTCACATCATTTCAAACTCAACTGTTGTTATTTTGTTGTTATCCTTTGAACATACAAAATTGAACTTAAACTTTTTATCAAGCTAAGCAGCCATATCACCCTGTAGCCCAAGACTGGTTGCCCACTGAAGCTAAGCAGGGCTGAGCCTGTTTAGTACCTGGATGGGAGACCTCCTGGGAAAATTAGGTTGCTGCTGGAAGAGGTGTTAGTAAGGCCAGCAGGGTGTGCTCACCCTATGGTCTGTGTGGGTCCTAACACCCTAGTATAGTGATGGGGACACTATACTGTCAAAAAGCATGGGCGTTCTGGTGCAATATGGCTGCCGTCACGTCATCAAGGTGGATGCTGCACATTGGTGGTGGATGAGGAGACTCACCCTTCCATATGTAAAGCACTTTGAGTACCCAGAAAAGCGCTATATAAATGTAACAAATTATTATTATTATTATTATTATTTAATATTATTAATAATACTGTTTATAGTGACCACGGGCTGTCAAGCTCCAAAAAACGAAAAATTAAGCTCTAAAAAAAAAAAAAAAAGTGGTCCATATGTTTTATATGTAATATAGACAGGGGTGCCCAATCCAGTTCCTGAAGATCTACCTTCCTATAAAGTTAGCTGATAAAAATACCTGAAGCAGCTAATTAAAATCTCCAGGAACACTTGATAATTACAGACATATGTGTTGGAGAAGGGATGCAGCTGAAATTCACAGAACAGGACTGGGCAGCCCTGTTCTAAGACATCAAGCAAAAGATTCTTTTTTAAAAAAAAACATGTTATGTGTTCAACAGAAAGAAAAAATGACAATAAATGGGATTGGAATGACATATGGGTAACTTTGAATGAACATTCCTTTTTAATTACAGGAAACGAGACAATTCAGGTGACTAAACAACAAAAAAAGTGTTTAAAGTAAACATGTCTTAAAGCTGCAGTCCGTAAGTTTTGCCTCTTTGTCGCCATCTCTGTTTGAAACCTGCAATTGCAGTTATTTGCGGAAATATTATCTTTACATGGGTTGTGCATCGGCACGGTTCCTCAGTGCGGATGAATCTAATGTTTTGAGGAGAATGGCTGTCAGTCACCGCACCGGTGGATACTGTACTTCAGAATCACAGATTGGACGTGTGACCAAAATAAGACTTTTCACTGGAAAAAGTCATCAAATCTGCCACTTTTGCTCTGACTGAGAAAAAAAAGCATTACAATAAATCACACTACCAATGGTGATTAAAGCAATCGCTTAGCTATAAATGATCCGCCACCTGCAACATCCTCACATGCGATATAGCCTACTAGCTGGGACTCCTTCTTTATGTAAACAGACGTGACGTAATGACGCAAAGACGACCGGCGCATCCTCGAATTTCCCAAGGAAACCCACCAGTACCACTCAAATTAGAACACATTATTACAAGCTTACCGTTGTAAATTGGGCTAAGGTAATGAGATGGTTTCGAACACTGGCTGGTTATGTACAAATAGGACAATATTTAACCAAAAAAAAAAAAAAAGTTACGGACTGCAGCTTTAATATTTAACAGCTAACTTAGCGGAAAAAGTTTAACGCATGAGAATGTGTTAAAAGATTTGTCTGATATGCCCACATTTACCCACTTTTTCACACTAAAATGTACCAGAACATCCTGTGCTCATTTTTTTTTTTTTTTTTTTTTTAAATAGCTACCTTTGATAAATGGACAACCCACAGATTGCACAGTCATGGCTCATGATCCCCATGACTATTTTTGCTTTTAAGGCTTTATATTTTATTTTCGGTTAAAATAAATGAGGCTTCCTGACAAAATTGCCAAGCTGAGCTGCTCCTGCCGCCCAGGCACCTGGAACTGTAATGAATATTCTGATGAAACGTTTTAAAGTTGCAGAAAAACACAGAGTCAGCTTCTGATGGAGTAACTCTCTCAGCAAATGATTGATTGCATCGCTGTTGAGCAATGGGATGAGAAATGGTCTATGATATATCACTTATAAATACACTTCCTGAACCCTAAGCTGTTGCACCGCACGTTCAGTGTTTCTCGACAGTAAATAAAGAGTGGATTGAAAGATGAAAGTGTGATAGTGTGACCTCTATCCACCACACTGCTGTGCATGCAATAACAGCTGAATTAACAATTGATTGCTGTAAGTCATATAATTTCTCTTTGTGTTTGACAGGAAGGCATGTTACATTTATAATTGTAAGCAAGCATCACTATTACGACTGCTTAATACTTATGGATTTGAACTGCATGGCTGTTCTATTACTTTCCCAAGCCGCTGGAATTATTTTTTGTTTTTTCAAATAAATACTGTTATTGTGAACTTTCTATTCATCACATTTTTTTTTTCTCAATTGTTGTTTCTTGAGCATCAAATCAGCATATAATAATGATTTCTGAAAGATCACGTGACACTGAAGACACCTGGAGTAATGATGCTGAAAATCCAGCTTGCCATCACAGAATAAAAAAAAAAAAAAAAAAAAATAGAAACAGTTATATAAAGTTGTAATAATATTTCACAATATTACTAAGTTTCCTGTATTTCTGGTTAAATAACTGCAGCCTTAGTGAGTATAACTTGAGCAAGACTTCTTTAAAAAACATTCTTAAAATCTTACTGAACCCAAACTTTTGAAAAGCAGCATAAGTAAGGGTGCTTTCACATTTGGTACGATTGCCTGGTGCGAACCCTAGTTTGATTGCTCCCCCCTCCCCCTACCTCCGCTGGATTGTGTTCACATTATATTATTTGGGTCCGAACCGCGGTGTGTTTGCATCAAAGCAGCAGCCGTTTACCCCATTTTGCTTGGTAACCACAATGCAGTAGGAGGTGGCAAAATGCATAGCGTTGCTCACCTCACTTTTATATTTTAGTTTTCAAACCTTTGGTTTTGTTTACAAAGCATCAGCACATAACAGCACTAGCGTCTATCTGCTATTAATGTACTGCAAATGTTCTAAAGTACACGGCAGTCCATTTCTGCTGAAGGCGAACACAAATGAGATATACATTCTCTCTGCTTGCAGTGGGTCAGTCACGCTTGTCAGGAAAGTGAACGAGAACACACAGTTTTATCAAACAAATATGTCATTAATAGCGGTTCACTTCCGCGATTCAGTACAACTGCCTTCATATCAGCAGCAAACTGGACCAAAAGAATTAGAAAGAACAGGACCCCAGACCACCCTTTTCATGCAGACTCAGTTTGAGTTTTAAAAACAGTGTTCACATCATCCAAACAAACCAAACTCTGATATCAATCGAACCCGGGTACGCAACAAAAGTGCTAGTGTGAAAGCACCCTAAAACAGTTTTCACTCATTACAGTGCATACTGTATATAAAATATTAAACACCTTTGACATGTTTTCATTAGGCACATCTCAGTTTGTCTAAAACCAACAAAATCAGTCAAAAGGATCAGTAACAGGTTCCCATTTCCAAGTTCAACTCTAAAAGTCAGTTTCTATAGTGCTTTTAATAAAACACATTCTCATGTGTTTTTATTACAGAACACAGTGGGCTCAGAAATCAACCAGTGGATGAACCTGATGGCACTTGTTGTGAAGAGAAACTGTACTAGTGGAGGAAAGCGTTGTGATTTGGCTGTATGAGACAGATAAACCCAGTGTTCAGAATTTCATATAATTTCACAATAATGGGCCAAATTCTGTTCTATTTTTAAAACATCCCCCAGGCCGCATCAGAACAGGCAGCAAGCCGCAGTTTGGACACCCTCTGAGTTAAATTAATAATTAAGTAATGGAAAGACTACGGCACAGCTGTAAATCTACCGAGAGCAGGCCGTCCTTGAAAAGTGATCGTGCAAGAAACCAAGAGACCAACGAGTTACAAGCTTCAGATCGGAGAGAAAACTGCAGTGTGGATGCTTCCCCAGTCACATGTCATATGACATATCAGCTACAGGCACATGGGACATCTGAAACCAGCTGGTAGAAGTTTCTATGGTCTGATGTAGGGATGTGACGGTGAGAAAATTGTGTGACAACACCTTCACTTTCAAATTAGCGGCAATTTTAAATGGTGAGTTATTATTCTTACTGAAAAACACAACAAAACAGTACAACGACAAACTCGCTTATATTAAACATAGAACATTTATTAACAAAACGAGTAAGAATACACCATGCTAGGCCGAATAAAATAACAAATAGCCAAGGCTAACTTAACATTTATATAAAAAACTGAAAATCAAACCATGGAAACTCTTGAACCAAATAAATAAGGAACAGAACGTTTAAGTTCTTTAGTAAAGAGCAGCGAGTAATTCTCTCTTACCTTTGTTCTTTGAATAACATTAATGGCATAATGTGCGTGTGTAGTGGTTCATTCAAGCGCGGAAGAGAACTCAATACTGGCGCGCACTGTGCGCGTCACATAGGCAGGACATTCACAGACAGCGCGCTCGCTTTTGTCGCGCTTGAATGGTTTAAAAGCATTTGCATGAATAAGAGCTTGATCATATAACGCAGAAAAACGGATACTGCTTTAATTGCGTTATATATTTGTAATGCGTTAAACTGAAAGAAAAAAAAAAAAAAGGCCTCGGTGCCGCGATGGGCAAGTGATGAAACCGGTGTTGCAACTGACCACCGGTAACACCGACTACCATAGCAGGCCTAGTCTGATGAGACCACAACTGAGGTTTAGCTAAACACTGCACACTTTTTGGTGTAAAGTCAAACGCATCATCACACATAACATCCCTCTGTCAAGGCTTCTTGTGAAAAGGCCCTGAAGGACTTATGAATACTTTAAACAGTTTAAACAATAAAAAAAAACATGTTATTTTTGTGCCCTACAGATGGTGAAGAATTTGGTTAACCGAAAAGGGGATTTCCATACAATGCACCTCCCCATTTTTATTCTTCAGTGAATGTTCTGCATTTCAAATGGGCTCAGCTGACATGTAGAAATGCACAGCCCTTGATCGTCCATCAATGCCAATGGTTCTTCACCTTTCTGGAAACCTATATGAACCAGTTTCCTATATGAACCAGTTTTGCATTACACAAAACCACGAGACAAGCAGATGAAAGCGGCAACAAATAAAGTAGTTTATATCCACAGTGATATTGCACCACTGACATTCAGAGCAGCAGGCAATCTATAGTAAGAAAACAGGGCAAGAATACAAGGACATCAAAGTGACAGTGACAGCCAGAGAGCAGAAGAACAGGCTCAAGTTGAGTGTGAATGACTGAGTGAACAATGAGCTTCTAAATACTCCTGAAAGTGGATGTCAGAGGAGATCTCGTGGCCCAGCGCTGATGAGATGCTGGCCCACTTCTGTAGGAACAACCACAAACAAATGGCAAAACAAATGATCTACAACTGACTTTGCATATTAATTTGCATACTCGAATATACAAGGATGCATCGTCTGCATGTGCGATCGAACATTGACAGAAGGAGACACTGGTTACCAGAGGAACAAGGCTGTTGCTACACTAAAAAAGAACATAGTAATTAAGAGCACTGATGGGGAAAAAAGAAAAGGACTGAGCGCTTAAAATAACTGCTCAGATTTAGAGACTTGGAGTAAAGTGTCAGTTGCTTTGTAAATGCTGTATTAAACCATTCAACACCCACTCACTGCTTTTAGCTCATAACCTTCTGCTAACATCGGAAGTCCAAAAGGGCATGTTTTTAGAGACCCAAATAGCTTTCATCGGGAACATATGACTTTGTCAACTCCTAAAATCAACAAAATTAGTCATAAGGATGAATACCGGCTTTGCAATTCCAATTTCAAATGTATAACTCTCTTCATAATACATTGTTTCAAAGCAGTTTTACAAAAAATAGTAAATCGATTTAAATCGATAATTGTATGTGCATTTATTATTTTAAATGTATAATTTTATATATCATTTTAAAACCTCTTGAAAATATTAATTATAAAAAACAATTTTTACATCAAATGTTAAAGATTTAAATTATACAGTTAATATTATATACAAACAATTTAATATTATTAAAAAATATAATATAGCATAATATAATATAATATGTAAGCAATAAGGTACGAGAGGCTGTGCTGTATCGTGAATAAGTCACAGCTGAAGGGCGTTAGGCACGAAGCGGAGTACCTGCAACCCCTTCAACCGTGACTTATTCACGATACAGCACAGCCTCAAGTACCTTATTGCTTTTATAAAACGGTTACCACACAACACAAATATTAAAGCCAAAAATATGTATGTTTTGCCTCGATTTTATTATTTTTAAATCGAGAAATCGTGATTTTGAATAAAAATGTCAGCAAACGTTACAATTAGACGTTAACAATACAGCAGTGATAACCGTTAAGAGAAGAAAATGATCCGACCACATGATGGCGCACCTGATTAACTGCTCTCATGTGACGCTCTATGAACGTAGAACACATCACTAGTCTTGAGTGGCTGTTCACTCAGAAATGTGTTATTGCCTTGAAAAAATGAGACGTGGGCAGAGGAAATGGTAAAGAGCAAAGTTTTTTTTTAACTTGACCGCCGCATTTTTAGAATGCCATTTAATGGGTGAGATGCTGCAAAAAACGTGAGACACGAGTGCAACACCAAAACAATGGAATGCAAAAACCTGTAAAGAACTACTACTGTATGTTTGATATTTCATGTTTGCATGATGGTGACAGGCTGAAAGGTGCTGTTATTTTCTGTTTTTACAAAGCATTTGCTGTTAATAATAACCTATTACCGGTGTTATTTATTGCTATTTGTGGCTAAGAAATATTTAGCATTTTCCTTATTTTAAATTATTTCTGAGTATATAGGATGTTTAAGATAAGTTTGTCATATTTAATGCATATTTTCTGCAAAGATATTCAACAAATAAGTCATTTGTTTTACATTTACACCATGTTGATCACTTCAGGTGTGCTGCACTTGGAATAGAACTTTAACCAGATGGTTAATAAAGAGAATGTTACTTGAATCATGCCGTTAAGATTTTAAGTTGACTAGTTAAAAAAAAATATCGAAATCGTGAATAGGTCAATTGTTCTGAAAAAAATCTAGATTTTATTTTTTTGCTACATTGCCTAGCCCTAAATGCAACTTTCACTTTCACTAAAAGCCTTCCTTCCACCAGAAAAAAAATAGTCCCTGACCGCGAACAGCAACAGAAGTTACATTATTACGCCATTAGATAATGACAAAGACTGTCTTTATGAGTGTGTCAGTCAGTAGCGAAGACTTTTACATTGAAAAGACTGAATTGTCGTGAACACGGAACAAGACACCACTGACAAATGCTTTGACTAGCGCTGTCAGTCATGGAAAAACCCCTTAACTGTTAAAAGGACAAGATAATACATCGGACATTTAAACAGGTTTGTTTAAATTGTTTGTTTTCACACACTTTTTTGGACACTAATATAATATAATATAAATCCAGTCACTGATAATACCAAGACTATCGAGAGTCATTTGCACCAAATGAGTGAGCCTGCATTTACCAATGCAAAACAAGAAAGTCACACACTTCTTTGACACAGAAAAAAGTAAAGGTATCAAAAGGTGTGTAAACGCGTCCAATTATGATCCCTGTGTCTCTAAATGAATGTTGTGGCCAGCACTCACAGTGCCAGCTCTGTGCTTTACAATAGATGCAAAACATATAACAAGCTTGAAGCCAAATAAAACAAGCTAGTTATGCAAGGGAGTGCCGAAGTTCCCACAAATCGAAACAAAGCCCACATTATTTCAACATCAAGACTACATTTACATTAAATTTAATTATCAACTTATCTGGCACAAAACATCATTTAGATCTGATTTAGATTGTGCTTTCATGGGGAAAAAAATGAAATACGTCAGGTAATATTAACATCATCAGCCTTACATTAGGACTTCAGCTGCTGCTTCTCTACGTTCTGCACATTACCTGATAACAAACCTGAATAAAAGGCTTAACCACCTTCATTCATCATATTTTATACCGATAGTAGTCACCATGGAGTATAGCAGATCCCACAATGCCTTGTGGTACTGACTCCCAAGTCTTTTATTCTCCATCACATGCAGAATACAGGGTGGCATAAGGAAGATATTAATAGCACCACGACACAGTGAAGTGAAGACTGGTAGTGAGAGAAGTCTGAGCAGCGGTGTAGCAGTAGACACTATGTACTGTGGCCTGGCCTATATTAACATGGCCTCACTGATAGAGAGACGAAAAAAGCAGAAAAAAGAAAATAACTAAACTGCATCTGGGAATTTTTGGTACTGCACGCTCAAATTATGTGTGAGATCAGTTTTCACGGCAAGTGATGTCAATGCTGATGCCTTTTGAGATCTTCTTTTCCCTTTCGTTTCACCATCTGAAATTATATAAAGATGTGTTCCCAAAACCTTGCTGAAGACAAGCCTGTTCTTGTTCTGAACTGCAAGTGAAAATGCAACTGGTCTGAGCTTGCTTGGCTCAATCCCAATTCTCAGTTGGACTCTGCAGAGACATGTGAGATTACAGAGAGATGTGAGAGAGGTGAAAGTTTAAGGAAAAGCCAAAGGGAAGACAACAACAGGAAGCCACTGTGCTGTTGTCTGCACAGAGAGAATGTGTATTTGTGATGACAGCTTGCTGTCAGTGAGGCTGGGAACTTGTTTATGAACATTACTGAGATAACAGGCATTGTTAGATTCATTAATCACGATTACAGACATTATGACACTTCAAGGCAACACAAAAGCAAAATCTATGACGATTTATTTTCTTACTGTCCCGTACTGTACACAATTCATCAGGTCTCACATGTGGGGGAAAATGTTAGGCATTATTTATATTCTTCTCTGCTTGGTCAATCATGTCATATTGCAGTCAAATATTTTTGAATAACTGCTTCAATTCATTGTCTCACACAACTGAGCTATACAGTTGTGCTAGTTTCATTCTCATATCTTCACATCCTTTCTTCTCACATACATTTTAACAAATCAATCTAATATCCGTTTACTAATCTATATTTGTAGTCATGTAATAAGCAGTAAAAATGTACAGCCAGCCAATCACTAACACAATAAACCCAGACAGCGTGCATTATTCCATACATGTATCAGCATATCCATATTGATCCAATCAAAAGTCCTGTTCTACACGATTTCTCTCTGAAAATCCTCGTTCTGAAAGTTAAAGGGGCTGTGAATACTGCTTCATGTTCTCTTTAAGGACACGTAAAAAAAAAAAAAGCTATGGATTTTTTTTTTTTTTTTTACTTGATCTGCAAGATCAAACATGGATGCTTAGCATTTGACAAAATAACAGTATTTCTTGTCAAAGGTTTCTGATTTTGTTGACAATAATGAAGAACCACAGCATTTATTAAACTGCTTTTTTTAAAACAATGCTGGTGAAAATATGATGAGAAAAAAAATGGCAAAAATGTACAAGTAGCGTGCATGTGTGCGTGTGTAATTAATTATAGATATTTCAATAGCTCAGGTTATCATATCAAGGATTTCACAAGCTGTATTTTATATTTATAAATCCTTTTATATATATTAACATGAAACAATTAAATGTTGATCATTTTATTTAACTGACATTATTGACATGAAGCTAAAAAAAAAAAAATGTAAAAATTGTTGGAAAGACATTCACTGTTTGGAAAAAAAAAAAAAGTCTACACAGAAAGCTTTCAGGAAAGGGCCTCAAAAAAGACATAACATTGTAAATGCCCACATCGAAAAAAAAAAAAAATTAAAGATATATAAATGCACACTACAAAATGACTACTATAAAGTCTATAGTACAAGAGATTGCATATAAACAATAGAGCAACCTCTCCAGCTAGCATGTTGCAGGGACATTAGCACCATGGTTTTAATTTAGGTACATGTCTCTTTCTTTGCACGGTGCATCTTTGGATAAACTAATCATTTTGACTGCACTGTGGCTTTCATCCCAGAGAAAGAAAAAGAGGGGGAGGGACAGAGGAAGGAATGATGTAAAAGAGGGAGTCGTTCTAGCTACCATTCAACATCGGATATTTGCATCTAAATGCTGACATGTGGAAAAAAAAACCTGCATCTCAGCTCTTGTGGCTCTGATACCATTATCTTTTACTATACATTGAGCATCATGGACTGTAATTACTGTTCAATTAATTACAGCAAATTGTGTTTGAAGGGACAGAGAAAAAGCTAGCTCTGTCAGAAAAGTGTAACAGCAAAAGGAAACTAATGTGCGCTACGGCGCATCCAAGCTGCTGAGGCGGCAAGCGGTTTGAGCTGCAGGGCCACGGCTCTGCTCACAGGCAACGTTGAGCTGAGTAAAGATTCATTTCTTTCCCTGCAGCGGACTGATGGGAAAGCTCCAGAGTGGGCTCATCCAGTTCTCATTGGAGCCCGTTATTTAACCAGGAACTGTGTGTGTGTGTGTGTGTGTGTGTGTGTGTGCGTTTGCATGCATCAAGGCCGGGTAATGGGTCCTTTTGCTTTTGCTGGTATAAGTGGAAAATGTCTCATTTTTGCCTGTAGAAGCAGAAGTCCCAAGAAACACTAACTCACATCTTCTGTTTTCCTTTCACACACTCCCACTTTTCATTATTCTCTTCACACTGCGGCGAGAGTGCTCTTGGGGTATTGCCGGTAGCTAGGGCACAACACAGAGAATCTCAGGATGAGGCTTTATAAATATATCATGACAGGAATGCATTTCGAGTCCACAAACCTGGTGACGATATACAGCTGGAAAGGGAGGAACGCTGTGAGGAGAATTTTAAAAACGAGCCACGTAAATTATTTAAAATGACAAACTGAGAATTCAGCCTTGCTTTTAGAGATAGACCGGGACGCTCCTTGATCTCCAACCCTCTCGCTGTGGCAATCAGCCTCTGAAAGCCTGTCTATTATACATTGAAGGTAACAGAGGGATACAACAGGTAGATCTGCACATGCACTTCCATTGCCTTGCCTGCTTTCTGCACCGTTTTCTCTCACCCATCCTGACTCTGATGGGATGTGCTGTTCAGCCTTGTGCGGCTGGCTGCGTTTTCATTATGGGGTGCCGATGTGCAATGAGAGAGAGAGCAAAAGAAAGAGGGATAGGGAAAGAAGAAGTAGTCAGCATAAGCATTTCTGTCTGCCAGCCAGTTCGGGAGGGACAAGACAAATGGCAGCAAAACGGAGCAGGACTCTAATCAATACATGGCTCTCCTGATGAAACAAGGCCAATAAATCACTGGTCCAGGCAGGCCAATGTGGGCCCCTCACCCTCCGCCACAAAAAGCCCAAAAAGCCCATGACACCATCAACATGGTTATCATCAGTTTAACTACCCCTGCAACAGGTGGACAGTGAAGATTAGGGGCTGTTTGTGATGGTCAGGCGGGTGATCTGAGACGGAGCTTTAGAACCTATCCGAGTAAAATTTATAGCTGTGTATAGAAGTGGCTTCAGAACAATTGGAGCCAGGCCTTCTGCCCATAATACTACAGGATTTCTGAGATGGTGAAGGTACATGGTCACTACTCTAGTACAAAGAACATACCAGGGACATTGCACGGATCTGTTTTAAAAAGAATGAACTGTGTTGTCAAGGCATTAGCATAAAAACAAAAATAATTGTTCGTAATTGTTCAAGTACTTCAATACAGCGTAATATACAACGAGGCTGGTATTAACATGATTTGATGCATAAGCTTCACTGGTTACTGGTTGTCATGATACTAAAATTTCTTTGAGAAGTTCGGTGGCATTGCTGTCTATGGCCTCACTGAGCCATCGGATTTCATCAAAAATATCTTAATTTGTGTTCCGAAGAAGGTCTTACAGGTGTAGAACGACATGAGGGTGAATAATAAATGACATTATTTTCATTTTTGGGTGAACTAACTCTTTAAGAGAATGGACGGTGCTAACAAGGACAGAAGATGACGTGAAAGAACTCAATTCAGTATTTGCACACTACATGAAAGTCAGCTTTTTGTGTGCACGCTCTGAATGTGTGCACAGCACAGAAAATCAAGCGCAGGTGCCAAATTGAATTCTCTTTCGCGTCTTCTTGTGCTTGAATGGTTTAAAAATCACATTAAAATGCAACTGAATCAACTGCATGTGCATGAATCAATTGCACCTGTCCCATCGAATCCACATTTCTTGGAAATTTGGAACTGGTTCTAAAATGGAACCAGTTCTCGATACCCAAATCTAATTATAAGCAACAATTGAAACTGCAATTGACAATCAGCACACAACTGACATTCATTCAAGACAGTTCATGGGGATTACAGTAACACCTCGTCAAGATGGGCATTTGACACTTCACACACTGAGCTGCATTGCCTCACAAAGATGTGTTGGGTGAGCCGTCTGGCAATGGCTGTTTCCAACAAACCTGCAAACCAGGTTCCCTGAGGCCGTTGACTTAGGTTTATGACGTGCTCCTGCACCACCTGAACACCCAAAAAACATCCTTTGTAGGCACAGCCAGACGGTACAACTGATTAGTAGCTAGGACACACCACAGTGGAGGCACAGGAGTAGAGCAGGACTGAGCGGTCCTTGCGTGACAGTACGCCTGACTACTCGGACAAAGCAGAGACAAGACAGCCAATCACAAGGTGAACTGAAAGCCCTTGCTGGGTTCAAAATCTTAGCAAAATGAAAACAACATCATACAAATTTATGCAAATCATCTCAGCAGTTCCTTATAGTGATGAGACATCCTCAAAATGTAAGGTACTCTACATTGTCTGGCTTTATACTAGAGATGCCACAATTCTCAATATAATATTAAACAGTTCGGTACGACATCCACGGTTCAATACGTGCTTGATTGCGGTTTTGTGTGGACGATTACAATGCCTCTACAATCTGCTTTTGAAGTAAACAGTTGAGAGAAAATCAGATACGTGTGAAAGTGAAACTGACATGGCGTTTAGCCAAGTAAGTATCCACACAGCAATCAATGAAGTCAATGTGGACTAGCAACTGTTTGGTTTGCCACATTCAACAAAAGAAAGAACTTTGTTCAGGTTTAAAACAACTTGAGCGTAAATGATGACAATTTTCATTTTGGGGTGAATTATCCCTTTAATGTTAATAAAACAACAAAAGACGGAGAGAAAATCACTCACTGGCTGCTCTTGACTGAAAAACTTCGACATAGCAGCTTTAATAAGAATCAATGTATAATTTATACAGTAAAGTCTATGTAGTGTTTTATTTTTACATTTGTTCATTCAATTTCCTACTTGAATGCTATTATACAGTAGCTGCCAGGGTTAATCTTTATATATATTTATTTTATATTTATATTACACAATACACTTGGAATGCGTACAAGTTTTTTTTTTTTTTTGTTTTTTTTTTAACTTTTAAGTACAATAAAGAAAGTTAAGTAAAATAAAGAAATCCTCTGATGTGCCAAGCCATCAAAGCCGAACCAAACCGAAAAACGAGGTATGTATTGAACCGTGGGATAACTGTATTGTTGCACAACACAGTGTGCAAATGATGCGCATGCAAGCAATTCCAGGGGACTTGTGCCAGCAATAGGACTAAGGGAAACTAGTTGGTTTTGAAGTGAAATGAAATGCATGAAACGAAAATTCAGCTTATTTATTTTGTGAATGTGTGTAATAGAATCAAAACCCCATAACTTGATCTTCCAATGACAACAACTTCTCTAGTAATTTTGTTTGCTTAAAGCCCACCCCTCATCCTACATTTTTTCTTTTTTGATAACCTGTTTCACTTATATGCACTTCACATCCCGGTACAAAGTATATGTTGCTACTTCTATTTCATCACAACTTTAATCTGGAGGAAAACAGTGCTACAAAAAAAAAAGATACAGTACTATTCACCAGAGTTTGAATCCGGGTTCAGCGCACATTCTCACACACACACACACACTTTTTTATGTTGTTTCCAGCTGCAGTTTCCTAGTAAAAAAAAAAAAAAGCCCAATAAAATAAAAAAGACAGCATAAAGAGAAGACAAAAACATCTCACAGATGTTTCACAATATTTCAAAAATTATTAAAAAGAAATGATTGCAGATAGTGAAAACCCTCAGAGAGAAGAGAAAAGGGACCCTCACACATCAAACATTTGCAGTGCTCTTTGGGTAAGCCACGGTTAATAACATCCGCACAGCTCCATCTTCAGATCTCCTCAGGGGTTTGCTTCAAAGAGGCAAAGTCTTTCCTAAGAGAGCATCATCTGCACCAAAGGAAGCTTTCTGACTTCACCTTTAACTACTGAAGAGGAAGGACCTGCTATAAATGCTCCGAAAGAGAAGTGACAGTGCAACAAAAAAATTCTGTCAGACAGGACCTGACATACAGTAGATGTGTCAACAGCTACTCTGAAGTCTAACTGAAATAACTGATTATTCAATGTTATTTCTGCTATCTTGCATTGGTAACAAGCTAGGGCTGCATAATACATAGAAATAAAATTGATAGTGTCGTGATATGGCTTAGTGTGATTGTCCAATTTAGCAGAGTGCTAATTGTTTAAATACATATATGCGATATCAGCTCTAGAATAGCACTGTTAATCCACACACATGCAGCCCATTTTAGAGTGCTTCACTGAACCATGAACTGGATGCATGCAAAGTGCATAGTTTCACTCTGAAACCATCAAAGCATAGATCCATTTGCCAGCAAACCATCAAAACAAAAGATTTTAGTCCTAGGAACTCCTTTTGGGGGAACTAAATTAGTTCCAGAGTATGGTCTAAACCAGCGCTATAGGTCTCTGGTTGCATTCACACTGGGAATAGAAACTCTGAAGCGGTGAATGGAGGATGCCGTGATCGTGATAACAGAGATGGAATGTAAACAAAATCTACTCGACTGAAAGCCGGGTGCACACTGTGCGATTTATAATAGTCCTTTACAATTGTTGCTTGTCAGACTGTACATTCATGATCCTCATGTCACACTGTGGGATCTCAGCTGTCATTTATGTCAGACTGTACGGCAGTCAAGACTCGTTAAAAACGGATGCGCGCATGAAAACTTGTCCAGAGTATTACATCATCAACCCATACACGCTCGGTGACTGTGAGCTGCATTACACGCGGGACTGAAATGGTGGCTAACAAAGAAATCTCTAGCGTTAATTTTGATCACGGCTTGTCTTGAAAAACGAAGACGATTTGACATTCGTCACAGGAGAAGTCACACTGCAGGACTGTGTGTCAAAACTTCTGACACTGCCTGAATTTCGGAGGAGGTCAAATTTGATCGCAACGGTCATTAAATCGGCTGTCTGTGAACATGTCAAACTAGCAATCAAAGACTACAGATTTTAGCCTTGGATTTAACCTTGGTCTCAGACGACCAAATCGTGGCCACAATCACACAGTGTGCACCCGCCTTAAGAGACGATGATCTTCTATGACAACTTTCAGTATCGAGGCGGAGAAAAGAACACAACCCTGCAGACAACAGGTAAATGCAGTTATCGCTGTTTTCCATGTTTGTGAAGTAAATATGTTTAGATGGCTTTTTAAAAATGTAGAGCACCGGTGTTTGACATGCGTTTGACCAATCAACGTACACTTACGTCATAAGGGGCTTTGGCAACGAAGGAACCTTTTCATTGGCTGAAGTACCCAAATGGCTCTTACCCACAACTTTAGTTCTAGGAACTCCTTTTGGGGGACTAAATTAGGGTCTAAACCAGTTCTATAGGAACTATCAGTGACCTAAGTGTACGTTGATTTACCTGTTGTCTGCAGGATTGTGTTCTTTTCTCCGCATCCATGATATGGAATACTGAAAGTTGTAGGAGATTGTCTCTTAGCCCTACTTTTTGCACTTTCAGTCACGTAGATTGTGTGTTTACATTCCATCTCCGTTATCACGTAACCTACGACACACAATAAACACAGCTCTGATCACGGCATCCTCCATTTACTGTTTTGTAGCGTTTGTAAATGCCGTGCTTAAAGACCAGGAACCAGGAACATGGCCCGGGGGAGAAATTAGTTCCCAAGGACCTATCCTAGTGGCTAGTTCCTAGAACTATTCGGTCCTTTATATTGTTTGCTGAATAAATGCACTTACGCAAGTTCTACAGTGCTACAATACAAAGCCTTTTTTGTTGTTTTAATGGAAAAAAGTTAATTTCATTTGGAATTATTCAAATTAATATTAGGAATTTCACAATTTTTGAGGGAAGCTTTTTAAGGTTTTACTAGTTTTCATCATGAAGAGTGTGTTAATGTATAATATAAAGAATCAGGAAACCAGATACGAGTATGTACGAGTTCTCCTGATTGTGCTCAAGTGAAAGTGCAAGAATTGAAATGTAAAAAGAAATTTCTCAAATGAGAATAATTGTGATTAATAATCGCAATTATAATTTCTGAGCAAAATAATCGTTTAGCAGTTTAAAAAATTGTGCAGCCCTAGTAAACAGCCTGCCAAAAATGCACCATTACTCAACATGAGAACAATGCAACCGTCTGCATGAGTCCATATTGTATTCACATCTTTGCGAAAGATATTTGAACTTGAATGCTATCACATTTCCTCCAGACCACCAGCTAAGACACAACAGGCCACAATCTTCAAGAACACATTAAAGGCAACAAGATTTTGCATTCCCCTGTCAGAGAACTACAACCAACAGGATTTACCCAAAACAGGTCTCAACACCACCAACAACACCAACAGCATTTTTAACGAATTTCCCAGAAGTGCAGTTAGAAGATTCCCACCTATACAGCTAATGCAAACTTTGATTTCCAGTAAAAACTATTGAAAAGCTGCAATAACAATACGGTCTTCTACAGGTACGGTGGCCACGCAAACATTATTTATGAGCCATACAAAAAGATACTGAAGCAAACACTATAGCAGGGCCAGAGAATATGCTGACTTGAGTAATATTACAAGACCTGTGGGAATATCAGAGCATGCTATCATTATATTGGTCTATTACTGCTGGTATCTACAGCGCTCACACTGCCAGCAGCACGATTTAGCCTAATGGCACCAACAGGTTATTGGAGAGTTACACTAAAAAAAAAAAAAGAGAGACAAGATAGTAAAGCAGCTCATCATAAAAGAAGAACCTAATGTCAGTGCCACCAGAGCTATGTTATTGACCAGTAGGAATGTGAAAAATTTTAACTGGTCTTAAAGGACTAGTTGCATTGTAGCCTACGATTCAACAGGTGTCATCATCTTACAGTCATGATGACTGATGATCCATGTCATACAGTGTGATTTGTAATGATCTTATAAGACTGCCAAAAATCGCTCAGTCTGTAGCAGGCATAAGTAGCATTGAAAGGGAAGTAGCAACAGATCATTTCTTTCGTATTGTGATGCACACCTGATTGTACGGGTTATTGAAAAAGAAAAAAAAATTTTTTTTAAATTCCCTCCATCGGTTATTGGTTGGATTTTGAAATGTGGGCGTACTTTTGGGCAGCTAGTTGATTAGTCACAATCGTGATCTATAGTCCTTTTAAAGCAAGTTATTTCTCTCGGCGGCCATCTTTGAAACGCCTCTCAGGCAGCTATTTTAGTCATGCAAGTACAGCTTCTATCTCTATGAACGGGGAAACATCAAATTCTCAAAAGCTGTTCATACAATTAAATATTTAAAACCACCAATGAAATCTGACAACATCTGTCTCATAAATTTTGTTTCTTAGGCTCAAATAGTGTTAAAAAAAGCTTACATTTCAGGCTAGACAAGCCAATGCGTAATTGCGCATGTACAGTCCTAAGCGCACATCTCAGAACATTGAATGTTTCTATAGCAACTAGAGCTTTTAATGGCAGCTGCAGTGAAGTGATGACTTTACTAATTAGCGACTGGATCTTTTATTTAGAAGGTGGGACTATTCCGCCATATTACGTGTTGCACTTTCTCCCATTCATAAGTAATGAGTGCACCGTCTCTGTATATCAATAGTCCTTGTCTATACTTTCCAGGGTTCGCCCTTCCACTGCAATTTACAAATAATTTTAGGTACATTAGCATTTGACGGGAATTAATGGAGAAACCCCAACTGAGAGAATTTACATTTCATACAATTGAAACATTACAATAAATTGGTTCAAACACAACCTTATTAAAGGGACAGTGCACTTGAGAAAATGAAAATAGTGTAATCATTTAATCAACCTCATGTTGTTCCAAACCTAGATGAATTTCTTTTTTTATCCATGGAAACTTTAACTGCATTTTTATTTAATCTTCATATAATGAAATAAACTGGGCTATCTCCTTTTGTGTTCCACAGAAGAAAGAGTCATATGGGTTTAGACTGACATGAGGGTGAGTGAATACATTTTTAATTTTGGGTGGCCCCTTTAAAATTGGCAATCGACATGAAATTTTCTTCCCTATTGTGACATATACCTGTGTGAAACGCCTTCTCAAACAAGAAAAAAAATGTAGGGCGGGACTTGATTTTATCCAATTGATTGGATGGTTGTGGTTTGCTATTGCATTTGAATTTGAACAAAATAATAATGTGCACGGATAAATCATTTATCATAAATACTGCAATATTTAATTAAAAGACGAGAATTGTCAGTTTTGATTTCATAGCGACTTGAAGGATATGGAGTGCACAGTGAATTCATTTGTAAGGGTGAATTACATCAACAACTGAAGCACAAAAAGAGAGATTTGATTACAAGTACTCCCACCACAGCCTAAAACAGCTATGACTAAAAAAGCTTCATGTTAAACTCAGCAATAAACTTCAAGAGCTCCTCCAGCATTGCCCTGATGCTCTGCAATTATGTGGTAAGAGCAGAATTACTGCATCACGTGCCCAAATAAAGTTACCATCTAAAAAGGTTGCGACAGCAATGAAGGGCATTAGGAAATTAATTATTGGATTCAAGTACAACACGTAAAGGGCTTAGCTTGCAAGACTGAGCAGTATTATTTGATTAACATCAGGAATGCAGCTCAACTTTTAAATATATATATATTGGCAGGACACATCTATACGAGCTGCCTAAAACGATTATCTTCACCACAGCTGAGGCGTAGTCAGTCTCTAGTAAGATAGCCTGTCCTAACCCTAGTTAGCCAAAAGCAATTGAAACAGCCTTCAACTTCACAAAAAATTATTTGACGGCTGCTAAACCCCATAAACTCATGTTTTGAATCGCTAATATGCGTGGCACGACTCACTTAGCAACAGCTGGTCCATGTTACCAGGAAGTTGACTGCATACCTCAAGTAATTACTGCTTTGGTGGTGTTGAAAAACTCTTTGAGATTAGCCAGACCAGCGCTTTTAGCAGGGTGGCTCCCTAGTTTTTAAATAAACGCTCCACTTATGCACCATTTGAGATGTTTCATTGACATGCGCCCTGTTGTCAGACTCAGACTGATCATTATTAGTTACACACTCGATCACACCTTCGTTCGCTGCGTTTAAAGTAACATGTAAGTGTACGAAACTGGAGTGCCATACATACCAATCGGTTGAGCCTCCTCCGTAACATCTTTAATTCTTCTGTCTTCTTTGGTATCTGAAGACAGTGTCGATCAGCTGTTTTCCTTTTGTTGCAGCCAACTACAGGCTAGTTGAGCTTAATGATGAGTAAGTTTGCATGTATGACGGCAAAATGCGCCCTATTTAGCTATCTACTTTCTAACCTGTTTCCCCGAGCTATATGCAATGCGGCGGTGAAGCTACATCGTTTCCATATTAATTGAATCCTGTCATCTCTAACCATTCGCATTCTCCTTTTTGGATACTTTGCGCGGCGCTAGTCGCGGGAGCTCCCCGCGCGCGGGGTTGATAGAGTCAGCGGCATCCTGTACTCTGTGTGCCCTGTTGCTGAGCCTCCAAATAATTCACCGCATTCGCCTACCCACGGTTAACGGACTGCACGCGACTGGAGATTGATGAGAGGAAAAAAGTGATGGCGATCTCTTGAAGGTGCGGATTTCCACTCGTGTGCCGCCGCCCCCTCCTCTCGTTCAGATTCCTGTCAAACACATTTTACTCTCCTAACGCAAGTGCCGTTACGACAACAAGCCCCGCCCCTCGGTGCCGTCATGACGCAAGGTTTCTGGGAAATGTGTTTTTAGGCAAGTACGATTCTTTTTTTCATTGCATGAACAAACAGCGTGTCACTTCTGAAAAACTTGTTCAGTTGAAATTAACGTTGGTAGTAGTAGTCGTGTCATAGTAGTAAGGTTACAAGGAAAGAAATACTTTTTGTTTCATTTCCTGCAGCTATAGCCTACTTTTGTCTTCTTTATTTGACAGTATATCTTTGGGACAAAACATGGAAAATGCAGCATAGAATTAAGGTCAAAGTCAAAATACTCATTGTTTATATATATATTTATATTGTAAGTTGATTAGTGTATTCTGTGAGACTCTTTGATAAAACAATAATGTCATATGTATTATTTCATGGGATTATTACGTGCATTAAAAATAGCTATATCTAACCAATTTAATGTCGATGTTGTGAATCACAGTGTCAGTATTGCAAATACACAGACTAGCATTGATAATACTACGTGTTCACTTCTGGGCTGGTATAAAATGTATTTTACCAAAAGTACTTAATAGACGTCCTCTCTCACCCCTTTACTCACACTGTTGACTTGTTGATGGATTTTGTTATACCACCACCACGTGGTTCGTGTTTAGATTGCAAGCACGTTATATATTTACCCAACAAGGAGACTGATCCTTAGTCAAGCAATTGCTAAATAAATTCATTTAAATAGTGCAGTCACACTGTTTGTCCAGGGCTTGACATTTTTTTATTTTTTTTTGCTCACCAGCCACTGTGGCTATTGTTTTTCCCAAAGTTATTAGCTACTAGTACTTACCATTTTCACTGGCCACAATTTTGTTGGGAAATTAAGTTTATTAGGGGTGTGACCGATACACTTAGCTCACGAGACGAGACAATACACGATAGCCTTAAAAATGACTTAAATGCATATATAATAATGAGGCAAAAATAATTTTGGGTTGAGATTTCTTGGCTGCATTTAACTCAACTTTTAGACTAAGGCTGCATCTGAAATGGCATACTTCGCAAACAAACAAACAAAAAAAACAGTATGTGACAAAAGAGTAGGCTAAAGTAACCTGATGTCCTACTTCTTCCAGCGAGATTCTGAAGGTATTAAAAACATATTTGAAACAGTTCATGTGAGTTCAGTGATTCTATCTTAATATTATAAAGCGATAAGAATACTTTTTGTGTGCCAAAAAAATCAAAATAATTTTCAACAATATCTATATGGGCCGATTTAAAAACACTGCTTCATGAAGCTTCTGAGCTTTATGAATCTTTTGTTTCGAATAAGTGATTCGGATCTCCTATCAAACGGCTAAACTGCTGAAATCACGTGACTTTGGCGTTCCGATTCACTGATTCGATTCGTAAAGCTCTGAAGCAGTGTTTTGAAATCGGCCCATATATATATCGTTGAAAAGTCGTTATTTATTTATTTATTTTGGGCGCACAAAAAGTATTCTCGTCTCTTTTTAATATTAAGATAGAACCACTGAACTCACATGAACTGTTTTAAATGTGTTTTTATGGACCTTGAGAGTTTCAATGGCTTTGCTCTCAATGCAGGCCTCACTGAGCCATCGGATTTCAGCAACAATATCTTAATTTGTGTTCCGAAGATGAATGGTCTTACGGGTGTCAAACGACATGAGGGTGAGTAAAAAATGACATTATTTTCATTTTTGGGTGAACTAACCCTTTAAGAACTTCCGCAATAATAAAAGGCAGCTGGAAAACTACGGTGAAATGACACTTGTTGGTGTGTCAGTATCTGTCCTGAGGTAGTTTTAACAGCATCAATAGTGTAATACTTAGTCTATAATCAGAATACAGTCATTTAAATAGTCAGACCTAGCGTTAATTTAGTTATTCAAATGTAAGACGACATTAAAAAAATCCCTTGGCAAAATTCAATGTGACCATCAGTTTTCACACTTTTGTGTGAAAAAAAGCATCAACACACTGTAAATTAAAGATTTATTGTGCACTTTAGTTAGATTCATTGAATAAAATGACTGACTGACAGCTTCTGTGATTATAAAGGGAGAGTGCAGTGCTCGCTTTCTGTGTATTCAACAAGATGTTTTTCATGAGATTTTGTGAGCACTTCATACTTTACCTTGACAAAATGTATTTTTAAACCTAGTGATTTTATAATATTTAATATTCATTATTGTGATCATTTATGTCTTTTTTTTATCTTTAAATAAAAATGTTTTCTATCAAATGTTGGATTTCTTACATCTTGAAACGTTCGGTTTTACAAATGGGAAAAATCTCAGAAGGATGAACAAATAATGTTTTTGGTCATCACATTAAAAATATTTGAAGTGATGGAAAAATGTTGCGTGTGTTTCTTATTCAAACGTTCCCGTTAGCTTCGTCTTTATTGCAATCAATAAAACTGGTTTATTGGCAAATGTGGTAACTGCATTAAAATGTAAATATAACATTTAAAAGTTAACCATTGATGGTTTTGTGTTGATGTACAGCGAGTACAGAATGACAGCTAACAGTTCACCAGAAATGCCCAAGCTGGCTTAAAGGTGCAATGTGCAAAATTTGGGAGGATCTATTGACAGAAATGCAATATAATATACATAACTATGTTTTCAGTAGTGTATAAAGACCTTACATAATGAATCGTTATGTTTTTATTACCTTAGAACGAGCCATTTCTATCTACATACACCGCGGGTCCCCCCTCCATGTCAAGTCTTCATTTTGCACCAGCATGTTTCTACAGCAGCCCTAAATGAACAAACACTATACAGAGCGTGTTTCGTCACTATGTTGTTGTTCTTCTAAATCGTTTGTGTTTTTAGAGGCAGCTTGCATCGTCACTACGTTGAATACTCACGAAGAACAAGTAGTAGTAGTAGTCATCTGGTTTATTAGAAGCAGAGACCGTTCTTTGTTAGAAGAAGAAACCTCATTGCTTAACTGGCTAACATACTCTCTACTGTTTCAGACGACAACATCTTTCACTTGTGTCGGCCAGACGGCCACTGTAGCTTCTCAAATCACACGAAAGGGAGGGGTGAGCTGCCGTTGGTTGCAGTGCAGTTCCCTCAGCAACCTCACCGCTAGATGCCGCAAAAAATTACACACTGTACCTTTAACGAAAACCAGGA
Source organism: Elopichthys bambusa (assembly GCA_037101425.1). Classification (NCBI taxonomy): domain Eukaryota; kingdom Metazoa; phylum Chordata; class Actinopteri; order Cypriniformes; family Xenocyprididae; genus Elopichthys; species Elopichthys bambusa. Next base: position 24,409,198 of record CM074447.1, on the reverse strand, counting down.
AGTAACCGTGCATATGGTAAATTCTTTATTATATGTAGGCTCTGTCCATATTATTCAAACTTTAACTAAGGTCTTATTTGCTTGTTGAGGATGCCATGATGGCTGTATTTTTTTTTTTCTTTTTGGCACTAATTTCTTCAGTAATTTATAACACTAAGAGAGGGCCTAAACTATTGTAAAAAAAATATATATATATATATATTTGAATATTTGTTATTATATATATATAATTTGACAATAAACATCTGAACCTTTTTGAGGAAATAAACCTTTTGAATCTGCCTGTTCAGTTTGTGCTGGAATGTGAAGGGTTAAATGAAATACACCTCTTTTCTTCCCATTAGAATTTTTCTACACTTTCAGCTCTGTGATTGGTGCTATGAAATTACAGAGTATAGAAATATATACATAGATGCCTAATTAGTAGCTGCTTCTATGGGCCGTAAGCCATCTGCCATATTGGAACAGTCAAAGCTGGTTTGTGAACATTCGAGAGCAAGTTGACTGAGCGTCTGCAACTGTAGTTAGACACATGTTAGAATATCTATATCAGCAATAGACTTAAGCAGATGATTTTTCTAAACTAACACAATACAAAATTAAAAAGTTACCATTAGTAAAAGTAAAAACATTAAAAAGTACTATAGTAAAAAACTAATTGTAATTAAACTGTAAGCCTTAGGCCTTAGTTTAATTAGGACATCTAAGTAGCTTTTATAAGTGTGCCTTAAAAAACATTACTGGTGTGCATCTTGAGACAAAACAATGACACTGACATATTTTAAGATATGACAGTACAAGTCAGTTTCAGTTAAAACAGCTCAAACATGCATTTTAGTCTGGGATAGGCTTAAGCCTTGTCAAAACCACTGTAGCAATGTTTAAAGTTCAGGGAAGAAGGAGGTGGGAACCGGTGAACTCTAAACATAAAATGTAATCATAAAATAAACAAACAACAAAACGAAAGTAAAGCGACAGTCCCTCACGGAAGATAGCCACATAAAAACATAATAATACACCAACATCGTCCTCTCTCGCCCTTCACTCTCATCACTCTAAATGTGCTCATTCGGATAAATACTTTTGGATTATCATATGTTTACTTCTAAAATCTTTAGAGAGCGTTTTTTCTCAAAATAGGGCAATGTGTGAGCTTTCTTTCTTTCTTTCTTTCTATCTATATCTATCTATCTATGTATCTGTCTGTCTGTCTGTATAGCTAGCTACATAGCTAGCTATGCACTAACCATTCAGTGCACCCATAGGGATCACCTAGTGACCACTCATAATACTCAAAAACATACATAAAATACATAAAACTGCCACTCAGAACTTAGCCACTGGCTTTGGCTATGTCATAAACATTGGAGCAATTAATGCATAAAAACCTTTTTGAATTGTGATCTTTAATAGGGTGATTGTCCAGAATTATTATTTTATTAACATGATTTTCTGCTTCATCATCACTGAAATGATATTAGGGAAGTGATTCTCAGCCTTTGTAGCTCAGTCCTATATTGTCAGTCACTATTTAAAGGCTCCCCATGCACAGACTGTGATTTTCCTCTGAAATCACATGAAATCATAACAAAAATTAATTTACAAACTAATTAAAATTTGACCGTTTTTTTAGGCAGCACACTGTAATAATAATAATAATAATAAAAAGTTCAGTTCATATAGAACTCCTACGTTGATGCACGTTGCAAGGTAGTTCTTTGGAAGTTTACTGAGGCCCCCTAGTGGGCTATGGCATACTGTACAGTTGCAAACGACTGAAGAAGGGAAGAGGACATTTTTAATGTAGAGAGCATTTGACTGAACAGAAATGTTATTCTGCAATTTTAAATTTGTTTAAGCTTTTTATAAATAAATAAAAGTAAATTTCAGCTTTGTCAAGCCAGCCAATATATAAACAATGCATCATTCATTTACCATGAGTACTATTTTAGTATAATTGAGATACTATTATAGTTTTTATTAATATTTTGAATTAGTTTTAATTTTGAAGTTTTAGTTTTTTGATGTTTTGTCAAGATTATTATTATTATTAATATTATTATAGTTTTTATTTCTTTTTCAGTTTTTTTTTTTTTTTTTTTTAGTATTTTTAGTACATCAAGTTAAACTAAATGAAAATAAGAAATGTTACCTTGGCATCTTAAAATAGCAAATTTATTTGATTTAAGTTAACGATTTTTTTTATGGTTTTAGTTAACTATAATAACCGTGGCATGAAAATATTTTTCAAAAGCTTTTTTTGGTGACATTAAGAAAAGTAGCTCGTGCTTAGAAAATGAATCTGCAATATGCAATAACCCCACACGATGGCGTACTAATGCAGTAAGTGGCGGTTCAGCTGATTATGCGAATTCTGTGATTGTAGGTTCAGACTTCATTCTGGAGACACTTCACATCCTTGAGGCTTTTACACACTAGTTGTCTGTGATTAAAAAAAAAAAAAAAGAAGAAGAAAAAAAGGAAAGATAAATATTTAGGGCTACAAAATGGCACAAGAAATATGGTGAGTAATTTTTTGTAGGCTGTGTAATTCAAGCATTTATAAAGGCATTTAATGTGTTTTTGTACTTAAAAACCTGTTTTTGTTGTAATCTTAATATAGGTTAATTGTCCGAAGACATACACACTTTATTCATTCGTTAATGAAAGCTGAAAATTGTGTCATTTATTACCATTATTCCTCACTGTTTTGTTGTTGTTGTTGTTGTTTTAATATATATATATATATATATATATATATATATATATATATATATATACTGTATATAACCATATATTTATATATAGTGGGAGAGAGAGAATTTAGAGAATAGGGAATATATTAAAAAGAAATTACTAACAAATTATTAAAAAATAGTAGCATCTGTTAGTTAAGTCATTAAATAATGTATATATTTTACTTTTTTTAAATAACTTGTTGGTATAAAAATAAAGTAAAATTTATACAGATTTTCCAGTCTTTTGAGTATTTAAGAAAAAGTGGCATTTATATCTGGCATTCCATCACTATTTCTTCTCATAGTGACACTGAGCTCTAGTCACTCTAACAAGTTGCTCTCTGTTTACAAGACTTCCTAAAAGTTGCAAGACTTCCTCAGACATCAATTTTAGGGGAGTCCCCTCACTTTCTCTCCTTGTACGCATCCCTCATTCCCACACTGGGTCTTTGTCAGCAGTTCCTGTCCTAGGACGAGGCGTGGCGAGCCGTGGGGCTAGGGCAACCGTAGCTGCTTTCATAGACACCTGCAGATTGGACAAAGGGCCAAGGGTGCCAACACCGAAGACAGATTGATGCTTTGTGCGCGGCAGAGGCAACCGAGGGAGAGAGAGCGCAACTTGCTCGCACACGTGTGTGTGTGCGCGCGTTGGTGCAAGGGGTGGGATTAGGGGGTTTATTGGGAAGAGTGAGGGTGGGAAGGAGGCCAGGGGGAGTCGCAGAGATTGTCACTCCAGTCTGTGTGAGTCCGGGCTTTAGAGGCCTCAGAGAGATGGACAGCTTTTGTGGGTTGCGTCGGTGCACAATAGTGGCACTTTAATGGGCGGTGAAGCTGGAGCAGGCTTTGGCCCGGGATTGAGGGGAGCTCGGTGGCTAGAGGGGGAGATCTAGGGCCGGGGGGCAGGGGGGCTGTTTTACTGCTTCTCTTAGAAGGGACTAATTCATGGGCATTGAGTCCGTCACTCGTTATTCATTGAATGCGCCCAGTGCAGGAATGCAGCAGCATCAATTAGAATGTGTTAGCAGATAGCAAGGCGAAAAAGAAAAAGCCTGCTCTCCCTTTTGCTCGCGGGACAACACAGGCCCACTATAGGAGGTGTCAGAACCACAAAGCCTTTTTGTGATTCTCTCTCCATTACATTACCAGTGCAATATGTAAGGTGGGGATTCTTTTGATTCAAATTAAGTGGAAAAAACACTAAATCCTATTTTTATTCAGCAAGGATAATGGTGTTATACTCTATAAAGGTCTTTAACTACTTATCTGTGGCTTAAAATCTCCCTGGCTCCCATTCTCTCGTTCGGTCTCTCGCTCTTTGCATTATATTTATTCAGTGGCAGTGGGTCAAAGACAGACTGTTAAACAGAGTTGCTTGTAGCATTAACTGCCGCATCACTCTTAATTGTATATCAGTGGGTCAACGGTTTGTTGTGCTGTCCCCCTTTTTTAAAAAGAGGGTATGAATTAAAACAGACTCTTGTAAGCCATTGTCGGTGGTGTGCTTGCGCTGCCACTTCAGATACTTTGGGTCTTTTGAATAACGAGACCCTCTCTAACTTGCGGCATTCGAAACAAAAGAGAGGAAAGGCTAGAGTATACTTTGATGATGGAACGTCTTGGTGATATAATTCCATTGCGTTTCACGACTAAAGGGGAAACAGAACGTCTGCGTTTGGACTAATTGGGACGCCGTGTCATCCGTGATGGCAAAATACAATCGCTTTTGATTCACCTTTTTTGGAATGTTTTAAGTGAAATCTAAATGAAACCAACTTGATGGATAAATTCAGTTTTTACTTCTTTAATTGGCATTTAGGAACATACAGGGAAGTTTGGAGATGGCGGTTTCTGAATCAAAAGTGCTAGCAGGATGTTTAATGTTCAATGTGCTCAATTGCATCATCCATTTCCTCATCATTCCTCCAAACAGAATGATCCAGCTGGCACGTGTGCGCAAATGGATTTTGGGATTTTTTTTTTCATTCTCCTCAGATTTAATATGAACGAACTAGGAAGAACCTCTCATAGCAAGGTGTTTGCTTGAATATGAGCAATTATGCTTCATTTGGAGCCAAATGAGGGGAATTTGCATCCACTGAAAGGAGCGCTAGTCTTAACTGTGCAGAAAGTGCAGTAAATTGGTGCAGACTGAGCAACATGCAGACATGCATCTTCAGTATAATTGTATAATTGTGGAATGACTTTAAATGCAGTCTTCCAATTAAACTTGCTTCTTCGGTGAGGCGAAAGGCAAAGGCACTGAGCCTTGATGGAAATCTGAGAATTGCCACATTGTAAAAATTGCTTCCTTCAAGGAGGATCATTTGCACCAAAATGGGAGATTTGGAATATGGACAGATGTCTTCACACATGCGGCGGAGTGAATTGGTGAAGCTGGCATTCGTTAAGAGGGAGGGAGAGAAATACGTTGAGAGAGAACTTCCTGCCTTTTCTGGCCCCCGCAAACCAGCACCAACGACTTCCGACTGGAAAATGAGACGGATACTTGTGTCTGAGTGTAATCTGTCACATAAATGTAATCTAATTACATTGGATGATTTTAGCTTGCTTTAAGTTCACCTTTACATCGGTGCGAAAAAGAATATAGCTGTCATCGCTAGAACGCTGAGAGCGCTGTCGTCGATGACAAATGAGTAAATGAGAGTGTGAGGGAATGAAAATTTGTGCAGTGCCAGTGGATGTGAGCGTACAATGGTCCGACTGCTGCTGTCTGCAGGGATCCAAACAGCCAGGCCTCTGTCTGGATTAAACCCTGCTTCAAACAAAGGGGGGCTCAAGTAAACGGTTCATGAATGCTGATTAATTGATGCCATTTTTCTGCAGTGTGCCATGGAGATTTAGTTGGTGCCTCATCTGGGGGGTGAGAAGGGGGGCAAAGAAGTGGGTCAACTTCTAAAATGATAACCCATTTCTTCATTCAGTGTGATTTGTGGCAATCACCTGAAATTGTTTAGAAAAGTGCTAAAACTCAAACAAAGTTTGAGACTAACTAGACTGTCCTCACCACAACACAGGATTAAAAATAATGTGTCTAAATTGGTCTCTGGTTTCAGCACCCAGCTGATTTAGGTAACAAGGTTCACTGCCGAGGGTTCCCACGATGGGGGTAGGTGGGCACAGGTGTCCTGGAACAACGTGAGGGTGGCCCAGGGCCCGAGGGGCGAAGCGCTGGCCCGTGGCCCGCCTCAATGTGGGGCTCCCAGGGGCCGACTCAATAGGCTGGGTTCCACTTGATGGCGAGAGAAAGGGCCGTTTCAGCCACTGCCCAGCAGGAAGGATCTGCTTGTGGAAGACCTCTTTCAGGAGCCTCTGTTTGTCTGAAGGCTGTCACAGCAGATGAGTACTCAGCAAACAGCGTGAACAAGGATTTGAACCAGAAAACCAACAGAGCCTTGACAATATTGTGATTGGGGCTTGTCTCCTTAGAGGGGGCTGAATGGCCAATCGAGAGTAGGAACAAGTGTGCATTCAGGACGGGACGTGGATTCCTCATAGTCGCTTTTCAGGACAGGGCGAGAAATCATGGCAGGAAACAGAGGACTGTGTGTGCTTAGGAGAGTCAAAATCCAACAACATGTCTAATCGACAAAGAATCAAGCTAAGCCTAGATGATCCTCTGGGTGCTTCTATGGAGTGTCTGTGTGTGCGTGTGTGTCATAGCTACGGTTTAAACATATGGCTGTAAATTACCAGAACAGATGATTTTGATGAACTGTAGGGCAACCGCTGACTTACTCACTGCTAAGATACTCTTCCATCTTCTCAATGAAAAATCCCTTGTTGTTAAAGGAATTCCAGGTTCAACACAAGTTCAATCAACAGTATTTGTGGCATGTTTATTATCACAAAGAATGATATAGACAAAATGGAGTTTAAAGTCAGCATGAAACGGCTTTAAAAGTAAATAGTCTTTTCTTCCCTATTTTGCCATATGAAACCGAGTGTAACGGCTTCTGGAATCAGAAAAATGTTGGATGGGATTTGATTTCATCCTTCGGAAATGAATTGGATCGTAGAAAGTTGGGCGTTGCTAACTATATGGATGCACATCTGAATGCCAGTTCCCTGTCCTAAATAACATACTTCATACTTCATACATACACATACTGCACTTGCGGTCTTGTGGGGTGTCCTATTTGTCATTTTAGTTTTTTTAAAGGGGGCTCGTGAGCGCCCTCTTTGTGGCTAATATGTGCTCTTGATGTACACTTTTGCCATGCCACGCTGAAGGAAGTTCCGCAGCAGACTTCTACCTGATAGCCAAAGTGGCGTTACATCACAAAAGTGTGGACTCGGAGGAAGATCGCGACAGCTTAGGGTTTCATTTGGGACAGAGCTCAGTTTGCAGTCAATTGTGGAGGATATAGCCCCACCCTTTGCCAAGACATACGTCATGAAAGAACAGATGCCGTTTCAAGGGGGAGGGGAGGTTAATGTTTCATTAAAGATTACAAGGGCATATGAATTTTAAAAAATAATGATGTGCATGTATCTGCAACATTCTGTAAAAAAAAAAAGAAAAGAAAAAAGAACCAACTATAAGATTACGGCAATGTAGAGCTTATAATTTTTATGAAAGCATTTCCATTAATTTTTTGGTTAAAACTTATTGTATATTAAGCCCTTGTATATTACTTTAACTGTAAAGCCATTTTAATCATGTTTTTGACAGTCATTTTAGGGTTCATGGCATTGCGTTGTCATCCAAAACCATAACATTAGATATAATTTTAGACAAGTATTAGTAAGCATTTTTTTCCCCTAAACTTAGTAATAATATTAATGTTAACACAAATATTGTTTGTGGCTAGCCTACTATTGAAATGGTGAGCATTTTAATGGGTTAGTTCACCCAAAATTGAACATTTGGAACCAGCCAATAAAAAGTATTCTTGTCGCTTCATAAAATGAAGGTTGAACCACTGTAGTCACGTCGACTGTTTTAACAATGTCTTTAGTACCTTTCTGGACCTTGAAAGTGGTGATTATATTGCTGCCTATGGACGAGTCATATACCTCTCAGATTTCATCAAAAATATCTTAATTTGTGTTCCGAAGATGAACGAAGGTCTTACAGGTGTGAAATTACATGAGGGTGAATAATTAATGACAGAATTTTCATTTTTGGGTGAACTAACTCTTTAATGTTTCCGAATTAGCCCCATTCACTCACTGTAACCCATTAACATGGTACATTCATAAACCCATGGGTTATCATTCTTATTTACATATTTGCTGTGTTTTTCATTATTTTTAACAAAATTATTTTTTTTTTAATTTCTTTTTTTTTATCTGCATTAGAAAAAATGATCAAATTCAGACCAGTGTAAATATTGTGCTGCAGAAGTTCATATTACTAAGTAGACTAATAGTGGAACTATTTCTCTTATTAACCAATTTAAACCTAAACCGGATGCCAGGAGTTCACAGCTAACAGGTCGTGGGAAGCTTAGTCTCACTCTACAGCACTTCCTTACACAAGCCTGAGCCCAGTAGCATGACCTCTCTCCAGCCAGGTTAATTCTGATACCTTAATCCCCTGTGAACAAGCCCGCCGTTGGTCTTCTGGATCCAGGCTGCTCTCACACCTGTGTGCTGTCACCTGGCTGCTGTACAGCCAAGCAGAGGAATTCCAGGGGATTGGCCTCTTGTCATTACATGCAGCTTAATGGATGCTGTTTTGCACAAGCAAGATTGAGGGTTAGGGTTTCTCTTAATGAATCCAAGGTATTAGATTGTCAAAGGAATGATATCGTATTTCTTTAGAGGCTGTGTAATTTCTGTGTTTGGGAAATGCTGATTTACAATGGATTTGTTTAAGCACGCAATTTGCCATCTTAAAAAGCCAAATGTATATTCCGACAGAAACCATCCTGAGAGATTTTCAAAGCATCGTCAGCTGTTGCAGACAGGCCTGGATAATCAGCTGACGGTTGTCATCTATTTAGTCGTCTTTTTAAAAATTCATCATACACTTATTGACAAATTTATCCGCTTAATGGCCGGGCGGAGAGGTTGACAGAGAGGAATGTTGTCTGCTGGAAGAGCTGTGCTAAGTTTGAGGGGTGCTGAAGAGAGATGGTTGTGATGGAATGGGCAGGGAAGGGCTGTGACTCCTCCATTGAGTGTGTAGGGGCACGCTGAATTGGGCTGATTTGCCTGTGAATGGAGCCTTTCCATTATTCTTGTTAGGGAGCTGTCACATCCAATAGAGAAAGTGAAAACCTCCTTTTATCAACCTTTTCTAAGTGAAACAGAACAGGCAATCAATAACTGAATTCAAAACCGGGGGAAAGTCAAGCAGAATGATATGGGGATGTTAAAAAAGGGGGCATTTGTCAAATTGGTAATGAAGAAAAAAAGCTAATAAGTGATAAAATTTCAGCTCAAATAGGATGATTAGAATAGCAGGAAAGTTATTCATATTTAATATAAATTTAATATAAAGCATTAGGATAAAAATGAGTCTAAAAATATTTTGTGATTTTGTGAGCAGAGGAAATACTAGAATGACAGATGATGTTTTTATTCTGTTCCTGCCATTGTATTTTGTATGGAGACATACACAAAAATGTAATGAAATAAAGTGAATTATGTCAGTTTGTTTGATTCAACAAACAGAAATTTATATTACATTTATAACCAAATTAAATTACCAGGTTTGTTACACACAAAAAAATATGTTGATAAAATAGAAACACTTCAAATGTTCTTACAACCATTTGCTATATCATCTAAATAACTTTAAATACAGTACTCATTGTAACAAAAGGAATGCACTGGTACATAATATGTTTTTGTCGCCTAACCATTTCCTTTTAAATGCACTGTACAAGATATATTTAACTGCTAAAGAGAAAAAGGTCTTTTATTTTAGAACTTCAAGCATATTGAGTTGGATTTTGAAAGTTACTTCTGTTATTTCAGATGAATATATTGATATCAGAATAGAGAATACAGAATACAGCGCAATGTATAATCTATATTTCAGTCTTAATAGACTGAAATCTTAAATAATCTGATGGTCCCATCACAGCTATATCCTAAAAAAAGAATAATTTTAAAGCCAGTTGAATGAGTATAATTTGAAAAATGTGAAATTACATTTTTGTTTCTAAGAATGGAATATGACAAATACATTTAAAATGTGTTCAGGAATCTAATTTAAATTTGTATTTTAATATTTTAAATGGGGAGTAATTTCATTTTTTGAAAAATAGGTATTTAATAGTATTATTTTTAATGCAATTAAAAGGAAGGATTAAAAAATGTGCGCATGTTCATGACTTTGTCTTATCGAGCCAAAATGGAATGAATATAACATTCATCAACTAATTTTCATATACTGCAGCTTCCAGTGTTTTTCCGCTGGATGGAGAAAATGAATCGCATCATTTAGCCCCATCAATCAACCTGGTAATTGATGTCTTAATTGATGGCTGGGTTATACAGTTATTTGAGCACCTTCATTGTGGACTGTCATTGTTCACTCTTTCCAAACACACTGCCCAGCAAACGGCACGGGATAGAGCAACTCGACTAAACCATTACATGTGTTGCTGGAATAAATACATGTATTTATTCCAGGGGATACAAGATTTCATTTTAGGATCCAAATAAAAGAGATATATATCAGATTAATTAAATTATTTTCTTCTCCATTTTAAAAAAAGAGTAATAAAATAGAATAAGAAAGATAATTGGCACTTTCCACAAATAAGGTACAAAATAAGACCTGAGACACCTAAAAATTGTAATTTAATTTCTTTTTTAACAGATGGCCAGAGAAATGAGTTTAGCCTTCCACTTCATGATGTCAAAAGTATATTTTACATTAGCTTTTTTTCCAATTAATTTTAAATGAGATTTTGCAGATTTGCAGCACTGTTCCCAAAGCAAAAGTTTTAAAAATTGATTTAAATAATTGTTAAATTGATTTAAAAACATATAGTATGTTAAACAAAGACAAACACCAAATAAGCATGAAAATACATAGAATTTTTTTTTTTTTTTATCAAATTAAAAACATAATTAAAAAAAGGAAAGAATGGATAACAAGGTTGTCAATTTAGCCTAAATAACCAGGGCTATCACCATTTTATCACCATAACCAGGGCTATCACCATTTTAATGGAGGACATACAGCCATTTGATGTGTTTAAAACCCAATACTTTTCATGCTAAGTTAATTTATGTTATCTAAAAAATATCAAAAACATGATATTTGTGCCTGTAATGCTTAAAAATAGGAAGTAATGGGACCATATTCATGGAAAGATTTCTAAAACTTACTCTCTCATCTGTAATATTTTTTCTCAGATTGTGGGCTTTCAACATTCCCGGTTTCACTGCTTGTCTCCGCGGTGACTGAGTGCTGAATCACTGTGACCGATGGAACTGTCACCCATCCATCTTCACTGGCCTGGCTACAGATTAAAGCAGAAGGATGTATAAATCAGAGCGCTAATGAATAGCTCTACTTAACGGAGGAGAGAGACTTACCTATTTTTCTCTGCCCACTCAGTGGGTCCCACTGATCTCTTCCAGCAATCCTTCCTCCTGAAACTCTCTAGCCAAAGCATAATAGCGGTCAAACGCTGTCTTTTCTTGACAGGTTAGTTGTTAAACACCGCCCTAACTAAACTAGTCTTTAAACACTCTGGGGGCGGCAGCAGGTATCAGTTGGGTGGGTGAAGCGTCGGCCTCTCTCTGTGTGTAATCCTGGCCTGCCGATGGTGCTGGGGGGCATTTTGCTTAATTGGGTTACAGAATACTTTAATTACTTCACTTTCCCACATTCGTGCTCTGTGCACAGACACAATAATGGCACGGTGAGAATCTGCAGCCCAGGGCCCTGGAGTGCAGCTGCAGGGTAATTATCATTACGAGCTCCATGCATCTGTATACAAACAAGCCCACAGCTGCTAACTCTCTGAGACCGACGATACATGCCACATGAAAGTGCCATTGATAGCACTGCGCCTATGTGTATTCATATGAATATATATGAATTTATGTATGATTATATATAAATATATAAGGTTAATTGACAAAATACTTATGGAAAGTTGACAGTTCTGCAGCTTGATAGGATATCAACTATTTCAAACATTTTGCTAGTTATTTCATAATATTATGATATTATGGATGCAGCTTTAATGAGCTCATAGTCAAGACAGAACAAAGTTTAGAGTAAGAAATGAAGTCACATTATGAGATATAAAATCAGTTATGAAACATAATGACATAATTATATTTTACTTTGAGCCAGAAAATGAAATAAAACATGAATAAATATGGTAAAAAGAAAAATCGTTAAAATCACTATCGCTAAAATCACTATCACAAAAGTTTGGGGTCAGTAATATTTTTTTGTTAGAAATTAATACTTTTATTCATTAAGATGCATTAAATTGATCAAAAGTGACAGTAAAGGCATTTATAATGTTACAAAAGATTTTTATTTCAAATAGAAACAAGTATTTGCTGTTATTTTGAACTTAAAAAAAATTAAGCAGCACAACTGTTCTCAACATTAATGATAAAAGCACCAAATCCGCATATTAGAATGATTAACACATTACATTACATTTTAAAATATATTAAAATATAAAAACAGTTCTTTTATATTGTAAGAATGTTTCATGATATTACAGTTTTAAATTTTTTATCAAATAAATGCAGCCTTGGTGAGACTTCTTTAAAAAACGTCTTACCAAACTCAAACTTTTGAATGGTAGAAGTGTAGGTCACACTTTAGTTTAGGGTCCAATTCTTACTATTAGCTATTTGCATATTACTAGGATATTTGCTGTTTATTACTACTTATAGCACATATTAATGTCTTATTCTGCATGGCCATATTCTACATCCCTTAATCCTACCCAATACCTAAACTTAACAACTACCTTACTAACTATTAATAAGCAGTAATTAGGAGTTTATTGAGGCAAAAGTCTTAGTTAATAGTGAGAATTGGACTCTAATCTAAAGTGTGACTGCATTTTCATACAGATGTGTATGAAAATATAGGACCTTCATGCATTATACAGATACACAACACATATAACTAACTAAAATATATTAGGTGGACAGCATGACTCTATGGACACTGGGGTGTGAAGTAAAAACTTTAAACATCCCACAGGGAATTAGCTCATCTAAGGGTGAACTGTAAAAGGAGCATTTTTAGACATTTTGCCCATGAATTAGCCCATAAAAGGTGGTGTGGGAAAGGGCAAGATGGCAGAGGAACAGAGAGTGTGTGTGGAGGAAGCAGGAGGTGTGAAGAATAGTGTGTGATCAGTAGTGTGGATGCAGTGTGGGAGAGGGGGCTGCCCTGGCTGTCAGAACTCGGGCCCACAGTGGCCCAGCGGGAGCCCTGGCTGTGCTCCCATGATGCCCTGTTGCCGTGGCTGAGCCCTGGAATGCGACAGCACACAATGGAAGAGCGGGTCTGAGAAGGCCCTTCATCCTGATAACCACATTAAAGGCCCACCAACATCTGTTGAGGCACAGGAGAAAGGCCCTATCTCTGGGCTTTAACCCCCAACAGCACTAATCATTAACCCCCAGCCCTGAGAAGGAGCCCAATAACAGCACCTTATTTGTCAGGCACCCTGCTGAGGGACTGAGGGGACTAACATTGTACAGCAAACAGCCTGAGAAGAGCTGGATGATTACTCTTAAGGCCCCAATATACTCATGGCAGAGTTCTTTTTCATTCTTTGCTAGAAGAAGTTTGAAATACCTGAACACCGGTAAACTGTTAGCAAACGCCACCCATGGTGCAGGGAGAGGTATTTAGGTGATTTATGTTGGTGAATATGTGAATATGTGCTGCACGTTATCCTCTCAACAACAAAATACAACAAAAAAAATGGAAATGTTTGCGCAAAGCTCTGCAATTCGGCACTCTAGTCAAGTCACGTTTAAATAGCACTTTCTGCAATAAATTGGTTTAATTGAAAATTACCCCAAGCTTTACTCACGCTCCAAGGTGAATATGACTTTCTTCTTTCTGATGAACACAGTCTGAGTTATATTAATAAATATTGTGACGCATCCAAGTTTTATAAGGGCAGTGAACGGGACCAACAAGTTTGAAGCTCAAGAAAGTGCATCCATCCATCATAAACGTACTCCACACAGCTCTGTGGGTTAATAAAGATCTTCTGAAGCAATGCAATGTGTTATATACATTAAAAAAATCCATATTTAACAAGTTATAAAGTAAAATATCTACCTTCCGCCAGACCACCTTCCATATTGAACTTATGAAAAAGCGTAACAGACGTAAGTTCGTAAGTTAAATACGGAAGGCGTAGGATGTAGCATAAGCATTTTGAACTGCGAGAGGCGTTACACTTTTTTCGTAGTTTGAAGCTAGATATTTTACTTTATATTTTGTTAAATGTGGATATTTTTCCACACAAACTTTGCTTCAGAAGGTCTTTATTAACCCCCGGAGCTGTGTGGAGTACATTCATGATGGATGGATGCACTTTCTTGAGCTTCAAACTCGTTGGTCCTGTTCACTGCCATTATAAAGCTTGGATACATCAGGATGTTTATTAATATAACTCAGACTGTGTTCATCAGTCATATACACTAGAATGGCTTGAGGGTGAGTAATTTTCATTTTAAAGTGAACTAATCCTTTAAACATGAAACATGTCACTTTCAGTTAGAACTACAACTTTCTAAATTACATCACAACAGTTCATTGTTCGATATTTTGCTTGAAGTATATGGGGGCATTCAGAGGTTTAAAGTGACTACAGTAATGCACATCTTGGGTTTCTGAAATATTCCAACCCGATCTCACAAGAAAATGTAGCTATTTTACAAACCGGTGGTTTTGTATCAGTTCATACATGTGATTAGTATAAAAACGTACAAATTAGAAAAAAGTAAGCATGAAGGCCCACCCCTAAACATTACTGTCAGTGAGGCATAAGCAGACTGTAAGAAAGTCATACTAATTAGCCCTCTACCGCATGTTGTTGCCATATAGCAACATACTCTTTGTGTTAATTTCCTTGCCACTGTTTCTTGAAGAGAACATATTTGTTTTTTTTTGTTTAGCCAATTATGTGCTTTGGTTAAGTCACATAACATGCAATTTTTTTCTCTGGTGCGATTTCTGACAGACTGCCATCTCTTGTCTGTAGTTGCTGAAAGCAAACTAAAACATCAGTAACAAACAAGGACCAGCCCATGTCACATTCACAAAAAAATTGGTAACATCATCTCAGGTAAATTATGATGACATATTCACCATTAAAAAAAGTTTTTATGAAATTAGTTTTTGGTAAATCGACAAAATGTCTGTGTTGCCAAGAGTCAGAAAAAAACTGCTTTGTGAAGTTTCGTACAGAAAAAAGGTGAAGTTTCAAGGATTATTCGGGGGTTCATGTTCATAATCTTCCTCTTATAAGATTGCGTAATGTTGAATTTTGATGAACTGCAATGTTTTTGGTTTTATGTCAATGTTTTATGATACATGATGAACAGTATTATATTTGTTTTTAACTGTATAAATTTGCAATTTAAATAATATTCATGAAAAATGTAATAAAATCAAAGAATATAAAGCATTATTCAGCAAAAAAGAATAAATAAAAGCACAAGATGTTGGAAAGTGTGCATAAGGTGTCGTTTATAATTACTGTTAAAGCTTATAATAGCACCAGTTGATTCAATACAAACAACATTTCTGAGGAAAAATATTAACTATATACACTTACACTTATTCTAAGTTATTGTATGTTGTTGCCATATGGCAACATATCATAAAGTACCTTAAAAAAAAAAAATGTTTTCCTATTTTTTTTTTTTTTTTTTTTTTACAGCACTTCAAGTAAAGCCATTCTAAGAAAAGAAAAAGAGTCAAATATTTTTTTCTATAGGTCTATCATAATGCGTGCGGTAGAGGGTTAGCTATGAATAAAAATTTAAAAAAAAGATGGTTACAAACTGCCATGAGATTGGGCTGAGTATTCAGAACATATTTCACAATTTGGAGTATTATAGACAAAAAAAAGTGAGAGATACATACGTGCCATATAAACACTGCAGTTATTATAGTGCAGATTTTCAATGGCACGTGATGTTTGATCCGGATGATTTTTGCAGTAAATGAGCATGTTTTTGTCCGTGTGCAGGTGTTCTGCATCCTGAAGCACAGAAAGACAAGATATGAGCCAGAAACAGGTGTCCTGTCACAAGAAAACTTCTCACACTCCAGGATCCTCATCTGCCTTGAAGGGCCTTTAAGACTGCCTCGCTTCCACAGGTTTCAAAGCCCTGCCAATTTCACCAGCATGAACCTGGAGACAAAGCAGAGGGGCTGGAGGTGGGGGCGAACGCAAACAAGAGTGATGCAGAGGAGAGGTGAGTGTCTTTCTCTCTGGCGTTTCATACGCGGCACTCTCTGTATATGGGCTCTGAGATTAGGAGCTGCAGGAGGTACCCCTAATGCACGGACTCCTCAAGTACCTCCACACAAGTAAGCCCATTCACCAGTAGCTCATTACACGGGCAATTAAGTGTCGTGGGGGGAGGGGGACGAGGGGACGAAACGAGGGCCGCCAGCCATCATGAGGAGCCCCTTCCCCCCGGCCCACTCCTCCCAGCGTCTTCACCTGGGCAGGCCAGTGGACACCTGCCTCTTCTAATGAAGATCCATGGCCTCATTTCCATTTCTGGAGTTGTATCAGAGACGGCGGCACACAAAACCGCTCCTGTGTCCTCTGGTCCAGAGAAGCAGATAGAATGACATGGCTAAGTGCTCTTGCAGAGCTGGGGCAGCTGTAGGATCTGAAAATGGGGTTTTGGGAGGTTTGAAGTGGGGTGCTGCATTGCCTACGATGCTGCTCTCCTGCTTATTGGAGGGTGCTTCAGGTTCCGATCGGCCACAATGGCTGCTGCAAGTTTCCTCTGCTCTTCGCTTATAATGAGCAGATCTGCTGAAGGGAGGAGAGCCTGTGAAGGAAAAAGTACTCGCAAAATATTCTCACACAGTCCAATTCAGGACGACTTGTTCATAATTTTGGAAAGCATCTGTAAATGAAGCATTTTCACTACAGAGCCAATATATTCCCATTAGTGATCCGTGCTGCTCTCTGTAAAGTCTCATAAAAGTAAAAGTCTCTTTAAAAAAAGTCAGTAAGTCTCATAAAAGTCTTTTATAACACCTTGCCTTCCAGTATATGGAAGTCAATATATGATTGAAATGTTCAATGTTAATTCAAATGAATTAAAAAGAAGGACAATTCCGGTTTTGTGTATTTGGCCATGGTAAATGTAGTGAGGAATTATGGTATATACTGTAGAACTGTGGCATACTACTCTCAATTATATTTTAGTCATCAATGCACATATATATACTGTACCAACTTTTCATAGTAGCTTGTGATATCCTTGTTCTCCCAGAGTAAAGCTGAAAATGATGATAATGACAATAACTCGCATCCAAAACAATGCTGAGTGCAGTTATGAGACTGAATTGTTGTAATGCAATTAAGGAAAGACAGGCAAAACCATGGTTTTTAATGCACTGGCCAATTTTGAGATTTTGGGCTATTTTGCTATTTTGAAAAGAAAATATCCAAAATACACTTTTAAGTGTTTATTTTTATACTTCATGAGTCTATAGAGTTCAATTACAGTACATATATTTAAACACTGTTTTCTCAAAATAAGTTTTTCTCATGCACTGAGCCAGAAATCTCCACTTCAGTACCATTTACACACACCAAACTTTATTCTTTTATTTATCTTTATTCTGGGTTTTTAGAGGGATTTGTTCATATATCATTCACCTTATGATTTTTTTTTTTCCTGGCTGTTAACTTTTTTTTATTTATTTATGGAGTGATAAAACAGAAACCTTCTGTAAAAACCTTTAACTCTAATGTTAACAAAAAGAAACAAGGATTTTAAACCTGACTTTATCCAATGTTCAGATTTCTGTTCTGTAAATTTAATTAGATAGTGACTCAACTGTATATTTAAAGGGGTATAATGCCACTTTTACAAGATGTAAAACAAGTCTCTGATATCCCCAGAATGTGTAGGTGAAGTTTTAGCTCAAAATACCCCACAGATCTTTTTTTTTTTATAGCATGTTAAATTTGTCACTTTTTGAGGGTGAGCAAAAACGCACCATTTTTGTGTGTCCCTTTAAATGCAAATGAGCTGCAGCTCCCAGAAAAAGGGCGGAGTTTCAAGAGTTCATGTTAGCAGCTCTGATTACCTCTCTCAGACTCACTGAAAATGTCAGAAACTGTTCAGCCTTTTATGTTCAAACCGGAGTCGGACAATGATGGAGAGACTCAAGAAGAAGTGACAACATGTAGAATACAACAGGAAATTTTCTGAATGGTTAGTTGATGAATTTATGTAGATGATGTGGAGTTAACTATCTTAAAGTCACTGATTATTATATTCTGTCATGATAATCTATAAATCGCTCGTGTGGGAACTGTTGTAAGATGCCTACAGAGCCAGAGAATATATGCTGCATGAAGATAGAACAGGTATAGTTTAGTTTAATTATGGTTATAACTTATGTTGTCTTGATTTTAATACATGCTATTGCAATGCAAGAGTGTCTTTATTATAGCAGAAGCAAAGCAAAATAATGCAAGCAAAGATGACGAACGAATAATAAGAAAGCACAAAAAATGAACATGTACAAACAAACAAGAGTTGGATGTAAAGGTCTTTGCACACTAAGTCCGTAATTCGCACGTTAAAAAATATATACAACCTCACGTTGTGTCAATCACGTTTACACACTACCTCCGAAACTTTCGTACGTCAGAAGAAAATTCGGGTCAGGTTCGATTTTCTGCGTTTTTCGCATTCGTGGCATGCATTTTGAGAGACGTTTTGACAATTCAGAGCCACCGTACAAGCGATTGGCAAAATCCCAAATGCTATCTGACAAGTTGATCCACGTCATGCGGAATACAAAGAGACAGAATATAAAGACAGATTGTGCCAGTATCACTAGCAAAGCATCAAACTGAGCCACTAACATCCTGAAGTAAACTTTGAAACGCTCAGATAATCATGCAGCTCCTCGATGAGGTGGAACCTCTCTACAAAATCTTTGGACTGGATGAACCCAATATTTCCTCTTTCTTTTTCTCTTTTTAAAAAGAGAGAGGACAACTAAATCATGCTCACTGCTTTAAGACTCCATTTTGTAATGTTTTGTGAATTTTTTTCGCATCGGATTCATTAATACGCATCGGACTCAGTGTGCAAGGTCTTTGTACGTGACGAATTTTTAGGATCACAAATGCAAAAAAACACGTACAAAAATTTCAGACTCAGTGTACAAAGGCCTTTAGTCTCCAGCAGCACATGAACCAGCTCCAGACAAGCAATGACACTCAAAACAAATGTTACTCATGTATGAAGCAGAAACAACACAACCTCTGCGTTCATTTTCAGGCCTTCCTGCTTAGGTCTTTCCGCTAAAGACCTGATCATAACTCTTCTTTTTCCAGTGATATTCCTCTGAGCTTTTCTCTTTTGATAGTCTTTCTTCAAATCTCCCTCTTGCTCAGCTCACTCTCTCTTCTCTCCTAACATGAGTGGACACACCCCCTACTGCTGATTGGCTACAAGTTTGTTTTAGTGCTCAGTCTGATCTACTTTCAACAGTGTTTTTCAAAAATCGCTTACTGCACCTTTAAAGGCAGAGTATGTAAGTTTCGCCGCTAGAGGTAAGTTTCATAAGTTTCGCAGTTGCTAACCTGTCAAATAAAACACATAATATACTAAAGCATCTTTGAAAAAATAATTTAAATTTAAATTATCCTAAATAAATAAAATTAATGCCTTGGATGCATTTAATGCTATTTTCCAAAATCAGGACTGAAATAAGTTCTTAAAATATAGTTTTGTTTTGTCTTTTGTTTGGGGGTTGGGGTTCTGGAAAATGGAGGGATGTCACATACAAACTAGGGACTCACTGACTTCTTTGTTTTTAAAAAATAAATGATCTGCATAAAACATTAAGATAAATATGTTCTTTTGATCAAGCCACAGGATATCATAAATAGTTATTTAATTGCACATATGTTCATTAAGGTTTATTAGATCTTTCATTACCAATTAAAGCAGTGAAATTGACCATGACGTGATGGGGATGTACAGCAAGCATAAAAACTGCACTGGCTAAACATTAGCTGTTCATTAAATGTCACTCTTTATTATCAAAGCAGTAAAAAGAAAATAAAAGGTGGGGGGGGGGGGGTGTCTTGGGGTCCGTTCCACACTTCTCCCTGAAAGCTCCATTCAGGAGTGCAGTGTGTCTCTCAATATGATTGTGGGATCCTCCCTTGTTAACATGTTCAGGCTCACCGCCTCCTCTCACCACCTGAGGGCTAGTGGAGCACCCAGAGCTCAGGTAATGGAGGAAGAGGAAGGCCAGAGTAAAAATAAACAAGCTCAGTCTCCATCCATCCGTTGTGCCTCACCTGCTCTGCTCCATTTCAAACTCTGACACGGGCCGCATCAGAGGTCTGTGGGTAGGATAACCTATTGCAGTGCTGTGCTCAGGGATATTGTCATAATTATACTAGTCAACCCTATCCATTGTGGCCTAATGGATAGAGAATCAGACTGTTAACCTGAAGGTTGCGGGTTTGATTCTCAATACTGGCAGGAAATGACTGAGGTGCCCTTGAACCCTCAATCACTCCCCGGGCACCACAGCAAAAATGTCTGACCAATGCTCCAGGTTTGTGTCCACGGTTTGCAGTGTGTGTGTTCACTACTCTCTACTCCTAATGTGTGTGTGTTCAATGCAGAGGACAAATTCTGAATATGGTTTACGATACTTGGTTACAGCATTCGCCGTGATCTTGCGGATATCTGAGCAGAAACGAAAGCTGATGCTCTCTGTATGTTTTCCGTTATCTCCAGGCACGTTCATATGATCTGAAAAAACCCATACATTTACCCATAGACCCTCCCCTCGAAGAAATCAGGACAAAAGTGGTTCAAAGTGGACAAAAGAGACTAAAATACCAGATGTAAACGGCAATGTGTCTCCCTCGTCTACTTGTGATCCAATCTACCAAAACGCATCTTAATACTAGGTGTAAACAGGGCCTAGATGAGTACATTTGGCTATATGCCACACTGCGGCTTGTCACTGGAAAAGCTGCACTATTAATAAAATAGCTGTGATACTGTCACGCTATTGAAAATGTAGTTAAGTTAGTAGTGTTGCAACTTTTAGTTAGTTACTCCCCAACAGTTGTGAGCATATGTGTGTTTAGGTGTGCTTTGTGCCCCAGGCATGGTTACACAATGAGTTTGTGTGTCAGAGTTTGCGCTTCTAAGCAGCAGATCTGGCTTCCCCAGCTCTTTCTCCACTCACCTGTGACGGAGCACTTCCCCTGGTTGGCTCTTATCAGCCCATAGAGGAAATACCTGCCACAGGTAAACAGGACCTTGTGACCCCCAGGCTTTGCACTCATGCTCAAGCAGACAAGATGTTGTTCTTTCTGCCCTGCCATGAGCATCCCTGCCCCCACCTGCCCAAACCCTCTCCCACCCCCTCTTAAATTTAATCTTATCTAAATATCAGCAGGTGTAAGGCAAGAGCCTGCTTATCATTATAGATTCAGTATGCATGACATAAGTTGATCAACAGTGCCTAAGCACAAATGCATTTCTGAATGCCTGTAATGATGCTGGTAGCACTTTAAAATGACAAGTCCTTTTTCTCAGAGATTATAGTGAGAAACCGGCAACTCTTAAGAACTCTTAAGAAACCTATCTAAAGTATTTTTCCGGTATTAAAACCATGTATTTTTACAAAATTGGGTCCCACTTTATATTAGGTGGCCTTAACTACTATGTACTTGCATTTAAATGAATAATTTGATACAGTGCACTTATTGTGTACATACATGTTTTTACATTGTACTTATATTATTATAATTACCTGCATGTAATTACATCTGTAATTAATTTCTGTAATGTAATTACATATAATTACATTGTTGACCTATCACCTTAACCCACCTTTAAACCTACCCAAACCACCGAACTTGTCGCTAACCTTACCCACATCCCACTTCAATAGCAGCAAAAGTGTTTTGCAATACAATATGAACACTTAACTAGTATGTGAGTACATACTAGTTAAGGACACCTAATATAAAATGGGACCCAAAATTGTAAAATCTTGTTAAACTTTAATGTTTAATTCTGGTTGGTCACACCATGAAATATTCAGATTTTTAAATGTATATATTTTGTCCCTCCAATCCTGTGGTTACATAATCATTGGATTCAGTTATGGCATGGCATGGCATTATTGATTAATCAAACTATTATTATGTTATATTATATTATATTATATTATTAATTTTCACAGCATTGAAGTAAATCACTGGTCTATTTTATTATCATTTTTATTACTATATAGCCTAGTAGTAGAAGTACTTGTTACAAGTAGAAACAAAAACAGAATTAAATTGTTAAATACATAGTTCTGTCATGAAACTCTAGATGGCGCAGGCTGATGGGTCTTAAAGCAAGCTGATGATAAGTACAGCGTTAACTACTTGGCACAAGTTGATTGGTCCATGTCACATCTGCAGCCAATGAGCTTGTTGCTCCCACATTTAAATGGCTGGTTACATTCACTATTGCAGTTTGCAGCACGCTTCAGAGTTCCTCTAAAACCCTCCAACTTCCCCAGCTCCACCTGCATAGATCTGCTATGGGTTACTGATATATGCTATTTGTGCCTTATAGAAAGCAGTATTGTCTGCATATGTTTTGGCAGTAGCAAGTCCCTGTACTTGCTCTGCAGCAGTAACAATAATCCACAACAGCAGCAATTCAGCAGCAGCATAGCAGAGCTATTCTGCCAAGACTAAATATATTAACATGGTCATATCCATTACCATGCTAACAATCTTCAGAGAGTTATCATGATAGAAATGCAATTATTTGCATGACAATTAATCATAAGCTCAAAATTATTGGTCATGACAGTCCTAGTACAAAGTACTTTCCCTTAAATTAGAAATAACTGTGTGCTTGTCAAATCACCAAATTTTTATTTTAAATCAGCAAATAGAAAAATGTTCTTCTCTCTGAGGCAGGGATGTGAAATTCTTTACAGTCGAACAATAGTATGTGTACTAAAATAATAAATCATTGTAAGAATTCCTATAGCATGCAACATGTTCCCTCTGCCTCGGGGACCATGTGTGAGGGTGGAAGTGTCCCACCGGGACCAGTGACCCCTTGGAGGGAGCACATTCTCACAGGTCCAGAAGAAATACGCCCCCCACAAACAGAGAGCGTGGGGGCAGACCTCCAGGACAGCAACTCACCTAAGACATCTCAGGGTCAGGGTTACTCTCTCTCTCTCTCTTACCCCTGGCCAGCATTGCTCTGCCCTTCCCTACCATGTTACCTGAGCCACATGCACCAATGCTGCCCTTTATTTGATGGATGTGGTTTCCCACACTGACACTGATGGGTGATGAGAGCCCCTCCAACCCCTTCCTGCTAAAACACAGTGATTGATAAAGGAAATTTGATCACCTGATTATGTTCAAAAATCGTCTCAAATTTCAAACTTCTTCAATCCAAATATACATAGATAGTAACATTTAAGGTTTTATTACACTTTAAAAAAACAAATGTTTTTCAGCCATAAAAAATATTTTTAATTCCCCGAAGAACCTTTCAGTGAACAGTTCCTAAACCAGGGAACAAAAAAAAAAAAAAATCTAAAGAACCTTTTTTCACTATAAAAAACCTTTTGTGGAATAGAAAGTTTCCATGGATGTTAACTTTTCTTCATGGAACCAAATGATGTCAATAAAAAACATTTATTTGAGATGTCTGATCTGCTCAGAGCTGAAATCTTGCACATGGTTAAACTTTCCAGGATCTTTTCCCCGGCTCCTCTTTTCAAACCACAGATTAAAAGCCCAAAGCTTACACAATATAAAAATTAGTTAATGAATTAGTTAAATTAGACCCCCTCAGTATCTTCCAGGATGCAGGCAGGTTTACATCCCAGCCCGATCCAACATGGACTAGGGTAAGTGAGCATCAACACCAATATGTTGATTTACTAATTAGGGCCAGTACTTCCCTGCAGTTTCTGAATGAGGCAGGAGCACTTGTCTTTGTCTTATTATCACTGGTCATCCATCCCCCTGCCCACACCTCAATAGCCCCTGGCCCTGCAGATAGACCAGGACAGAGATAAGCAAAACAATGGGTCAGGCAGCAGACCAGGCCCACTGTAGTCTCCTATCTCTGTCCCCATCTCACTGCCTGCCTGTGTGTCTGCACAGAGGATGTTGTTAAAGCAAGAGCAAACACTCAAACATCCTGCGCCAGCTCTGTCACTTCCCCCTAATCTCTCTCTCTCTCTCTCTCTCAGTGCTATTTTCCATCCCTTGCAAGATGCTTGTGTGGATTCTTCACAAGGATTTTCACAAGCGAATACTGTGGCCTTCACTGGGTGTTGTGAATGAGAAAGGGAGGGGTTTGATATATCAAATAAATCTGATTCTATGGAGCAAAACATGTCTGTGATAAAATCAGTTACTTATAGATGCAGTTTCTAGGTTATTATGTAAGGGATATTGTACAGTCATTATTACAAAATATAAAATAAACCCCTTTAGGGTGAAACAACACCCCTCTGCTTCATATTGGGGTCCTGATCACTTTGTTTTGTTTTTGCTCACTGTACATTATCCTGCCTATTTCATGGTAAACTGAAATCAAATATAAAACGGTAACACTTTACAATACGGTTTCATTAGTTAACATCAGTTAACTACTTTAGTTAACATGAACTAACAATGAACAATTCTTCTACAGCATTTATTATTCTTAGTTAATGTTAATTTCAACATTTACTAATACATTATTAAAATCAAATGTTGTATTTGTTAACATTAGTTAATGCACTGTGAACTAACATTAACAAAGATAAATAAACACTGTAACAAATGTATTGTTCATTGTTAGTTCATGTTAGTTAATACATTAACAAATGAAACTTAGTGTAAAGTGTTACCAATAAAATAAAATTTAAAAAAATGCACAGTTATGTAGGAAATTGGTTGTCTATGGCTACGATCAGCTGTACAGTGCAGCAGTCATACAAAAATATTTTAATACAGAATGCTGCAACTGACCAATCAGAAGTATTGCATAGAGCCATGTAATAAAAAAAAATCAAATTTCTATAGCTACACTGTAAAAAAAAAAAAAAAAAATTATTTTCATGATTTGTTATCATAACATTTTTTTCTTTTGTTAAATCAACTTAGATAATTAAAGTAGTTCAGATAACATAATATTTTGAGTTTCTGTTGATTAAACCAATCGCCTTCATTGTATTAACTCAAATTTTTAATTTCAATGAACTCAAAATTTGAAGGCAACCAGGTAACTTACTATTTTAAGTTAAACCAACAATTCTTTTTTACAGTGAACAAGTTATATTGAAGTTATTTCATGTAAGCCAGCCTTTGGAGGACCCTGGTGAGACTGTATTCTGATATAGAAGTTATACGGTCATTTAGTTAGTTTTACAAATATGTACTGTGAAAGAGGAAAATAAGAGACTAAATAAATAAAAAAGTGTGTTTTTTAATAAAGTCTCTTATGCTCCTCAAGGTTGCATTTATTTGATCAAAAATACAGTAAAACAGTAATATTGTAAAATATTATTACAATGTCAAACAACTGTAAAATGTAATTATTCCTGTAATGCAAAGCTGAATTTTTAGCATCATTACTCCAGTCTTCAGTGTCACATGATCCTTCAGAAATCATTCGAATATGCTGATTTGCTGTTCAAGAAACATTTCTTATTATTATCAAAGTTGAAAACAGTGAAAATTAGGTAGATTTTTTTCAGGGTATATAACAAATTTATGTTATTCTCCATCAATATTTCACTACCTCAGCAATGTTAGTACAAAAGTGAGCCTAAAAGTGAATGACATACGTTCTGCTTGTCCTACAGCCCAGAAAAGTGTTAAGCTGATGAGAGGAGAGAGAGTGGTGAAGAGAGAGATATGGCCCTCCTCTCACTGCTCTTTCACACTCTGTTCTCTTTGGAGACTTGACAATATGCACGCGCACTGTTTCAGGCCCGGGAAACCCTGGCAGAGGCAGGTTAATATCGGGAGCACTTGACAACAATGGAATGTTATAAAAAGGTGCAGCTGTAATAAGTTCTTTGTTGGGACCTTCCATTTCCACCACGTCATATCATTACTCATCCTGCTAACCAATTTACTGGTTGCCATGGCAACCACAGTGGGCCAAAGCCAAGAGGCAAGAGTGGAATCTCAATGGCTGTAGGAGAATAAAAAGTAGTGGACAGACAGAAGTGTACAACCTCCTCTATGTCCTATGTTAATTTAAAATTTAGCACGTTTTACATTCATTTGCAAATGAATTTGTTTTGCTATGTGAAAATATGAATCAAATTTATTCGGATTTAACTGGGGTTTAAAAATAACCTGCTGTCCACCCACTCATACAACAATAATGTGAGGTAAATAATGAAAAACAGGGAAATATAATGAACATATATATATATATGTTTTCTATTCTTCTCTTTTAGTACCACTGATCTATGGGGGGGGGGGGGGGGGGGGGTTAGCAACAAGTTTCATGCGTCTGTGTCCACGTGGCTATACCGGGCATACTGGGATACATGTAACCGTGTTCCGCCTGTGGAGGTATGCGGGGCCGGGCCGGTGGGCGTGTGGTAAAATCCAGTTCGCCTAAGCGCACAGGTCAGCGCTGGCCGGTCAGCAGCTGCTGCCTGGCCGCGGTCCCACGCTTCCCAGGCTGGGGGGAGGATTGACAGGTCAGTAATAAAATCAGGCGCCCTGGCTGAGCTCAGAGCTGCCCATTGTTTGAGGGCCAGGCCCGCTGCTGCTGTTTACTCTCTCCCATATGCATTATTCAACGGCCCAGGAGCTCCCAGAGAAAGGGGCCCCATTCAGGGAGCCTCTTGCCCATGTTTTGTTTTGCTAATTTTCAATTAAAATAAACCATGGCACTAAGGGGGGAGTAAGAGGGCGCAAGGGAGAGATAGTCCCAGTACTATTTACCCTGTGACGTCTAAAGGGATTAGGCTGATCACATAAATGACAATAAAACACTACTTATTGAGTATTATGTCAGTGACATATCTGTTATTTTAAATAAGGGGTAGACTGTGGGACAATGAGGTGTGATGCTGTTTCAGTTTGGTTTAATTCTGCAGGGGATGTCTGAATCACTTTTGCATACTAATAAGCCTGAGAGTCCTAACTCTATAGTTATGTGACGTCGTTTTTTAATAATTGTAAGGAAACTTTCTACAGTGTGTTGCTTTGTTCAGTGATTTTTAATATGTTGCTTGTCATTTAAATATATATATATAAGTTATTAAAAACCAGTAACACTTTGGGGTCAATAAAGTTTTTTAACGATATGAATACTTTTATTCAGCATGTACTCGTTAAATTGATCAATGACAGTAAAGACATTATAACGTTACAAAAGTTTTAAAATAAATGCTGTTCTTTTGAACTTTGTATTTATAAAAGTATCCTGAAAAATGTATCCCTATTTTCACAAAAATATTAAGCAGCAAAACATTAAAAAAACAAACACTGTTTTTAACATTGATAATAGGCTAATAAGAAATGTTTCTTGAGCAGCAAATCAGCATATTAGAATGATTTCTGAAGGATCATGTGACCAGCTGGGGTAACTCATTACAAGTTAATTTGAGTTACGTAATCAGATTACTTTTTTTAAGTAACTAGTAAAGTAACTGATTACTTTTACATTTACAAAAATGTAATAAAAAAGTTAATTTATCAAATTAGTAACGCAAGATACTTTGCTTTCCCATGTATTGACTGACAGCTCTCCTGTCGCTATGTTGAGAGCAATCGATGTGTGCGCTTTGTGTAAACATGACGATTATTGTAGTTCTAGAAATATGAGCATTTAGCTACTCATCTCACTTGCACAAAAACAGATTCAGTATTCATCAAATTGAATACAAAACGGTGAAATCT
The DNA here is from genome assembly GCA_037101425.1 of Elopichthys bambusa. Taxonomy (NCBI): domain Eukaryota; kingdom Metazoa; phylum Chordata; class Actinopteri; order Cypriniformes; family Xenocyprididae; genus Elopichthys; species Elopichthys bambusa. Next base: position 24,381,327 of record CM074447.1, on the reverse strand, counting down.
AAGAATATTGCATAAACCTGCAATAATTAATGTAGGGAGTGAAATCTATAAATGTATAAATAATGTTCTAATACCTTGTATAGATCTTGGTTGAAATATCGCGAGAACAGCGCCCCGTGATTTAGATCGCGGGAGAGAACGCACAGTGTGTTGAATGGTAGCGGTGGAGAGAGGAAATGCACGCTCTGTAATCAGCTGTGGCAATTTATGATGTTCGCTTCTGAAAGTTCAGTAAAAACCAAGTGTTGTGATCACCCGAACTCTTTGTCAGTGTCCTTTGTACAGCGGTGATAAACTTATCGACATAACAAAGCCAAGAACCCACGAAACAGCGCTGGGAAAGAACTGTGAAAATAGAGTATAACCCACAAGCGCGTTACAAATGTATTAAAATAAACAAATATACTTAAGGTATTTAATCTCACTTGTCTTTGCTGCTGACCTTCGGTGATCCAATTCAACCATAATAAGCAAAAATGGCTTTAGATAAACACAGTAGGCTGATTCAGTAAAATGAATCAGCTTGATTCATTTTACTTTTGATGTGAAAGGGCCTTTACATTTGCAAAAAAAAAAAATGCTAATTTTTTTGTTGTTATTAAAAAGCAAACAAGCAAACCGAGCCCAGGTGAGAAAAAGTAATGCAATTAGTTACTTTTTTAAAGGAGTAACGCAATATTGTAATGCATTACTTTTAAAAGTAACTGCATATGACACTAAAAAGTGGTGTAATGGCCATTACAGAAAAAAAAATGTAAAATATACATAAAATATAAATGTAACCAGTTATTTACTATTGTAATAACATTTTACAATATTGCTGCTTTTACTGTAGTTTTGATCAAATAAATGCTGCTTAATTTAAAACTCATCACAGTTGATTTACTAGATTAATCGAACATAATAAAGATGTAATAACAGATTGGGATGATATGCAGCATTAGTCATTGAATGCTTAACTTGATGAACATAACCTGCTGAAAGACGGCATGACCTGCAGATCATTAAATATCAGCATCCCTGACACCATGGGCTAATCAATAAGTGCACTGATAGGTTTTTGTTGTTGAGTTTTTTCACACAGGAGGGGGCTACACTAACCCAGAGGGGCTGCGGACAGATGCAGTGACAGTGGGGAGTGAGAAAAGTTAAAGATTCACCACACATCTGTTACTCTGCCACAGAGCGGACTCTCAGGCACCTACCCCCGCTGTCTGCCGGCTTGCCCGCCTGCCCTGGGTATGTCTGTCTGTCTGTCTTCCTGCCTGCTCCCCTTTAATATGTGACTGCGTGCTGTCCACCTGTCTCTCTGAATTTGATTCCTGCATGTGTCTTCTCTGTGTGCTCACCACACTGTCAGCCTAACTGACCAACTGCTTCCTGTTGGGTACATGTGTCCGCTGTCCCCTTAATGAGCGAGCACATCTTTAAACCGTACAGCACCTTCAATCACCCGCTTAACGAACCCCACATTTTTTGCAACCGTCACCTGACAACAGTCAGCTGACCATTTATATTATATTAAGTTTTAATTATAGCTAAAAAGGCCAATCCAGTTTAATCAGGAGTGAAGTATTGAACTGCCAGTCATTTAGAGCTCTGCCTTGCTTCTCATTTAGGCATTTTTCATAATTGTTTGGCCCAAAACCTGAATTCAACTCTACCTTACCTTTTCAAGCAGACTTGGGGGAGGTTTTCAAGTTCAAAAAACTTGTTTTTGTTTACAACAGCTAAACAAAACGAACTCCATCCAAACTCATCTCATAATAATAAAAATAATCTCATTACATGCCTTGAGAAACTATACAGGCAAAATGCTAAAATAAAATAATTTGAGAAAAAAATTGGAAAAATGTGCTTGTCACTGGCACTGATAAAGCCTGTAAAGACACATGAATGAATGGTTCGTAAAATCTATTTTTTCTCTCTCAATGGAACAGTTTATTGAACCTTTAGACAAAATCTAAAAAAAAATTTAAAAAAAAAGGTTTGTTTTTTGTTGAGTATCATGTTTGATACATTAGGCTTTTAATGCCTCATAAACTATAATATAGGAGAATATGGAGCTCATACTTGAGGAGGAAAAACTGTATAAATATCAGTTTCCACTCTTTATCTTCCAATCTTATTTAAATGCTTAGTTTTATGATCAAAGCTTTATTGTGGGGGACAAAACATTTAATGCAATGCAATACAACTATGACTGAGAGATGTAGAAATAAAGGTGTTCAAAAGCTTAATGTATCATATATGTGACCCTGGACCACAAAAGCAGTCATAAGTCGCACGGGTATATTTGTAGCAATAGCCAACAATACATTGTATGGGTCAAAATTATCGATTTTTCTTTTATGTCAAAAATCATTAGGATACTGAGTAAAGATCATGTTTTGTGAAGATATTTTGTAAAATTCCTACCGTAAATATATCAAAAATGTATTTTTGTGAGTGGATATGCATTGCTAAGGACTTCATTTGGACAACTTTAAAGGCGATTTTAGATTCCTCAGATTCTAGATTTTCTTCTAAATATTGTCCTATCCTAACAAACCATACATCAATGGAAAGCTTATTTATTCGGTTTTCAGATGCTGTATAAACCTCATTTTAAAAAAATTGACCCTTATGACTGGTTTTGTAGTTCAGGGTCACATATGATACTCACAGTTTAGCCTGATTTTTATAAAAAATTATGTGTGGATAATCAAGTAAACCTAAGCTGCTTCAGTCCAGTAAGTATTAATCAAATATTACTAACAATATAACATTTATTCACAGCAAAGAGACACATGTACCACCATCTGAAGGTGGACAAGCTGTTGTACCCCTAAAGATACAATATTTTACTTTTTATTCTGACAGTGTAGCATTCTATCAGATATGTGTGAAATCCCCTCTTGGTGTTTTAGGGGCTGATTTCGCTATTTTATTGACAGTGAAATTAGAGAGATGACAGGAAATTCATAAAATACTGAGAAAAACACTAGGCCACAGCCCAGCTCATAGCCAGTCCAGGTTATAAAGTGTTCCTGTGGCTAAAACAATACAATATGCGGCTAGCAACACACCAACACCAAGGCCATGGGTTAGATTCCCAGAAAATGCATAAGCATATAAAATGACTTTGAATGCAATGCAAGTCAGTTACTATAAAAGAGTCTGACAAATGCATTAAAAATGTAAGTAAAACTGCTTGAGAGCATTTATAGTTGTTCCACCTGTCAACCCTATATACAACAGTATGAATCGCGTGTCTACTCTTCTCTTCGAGCTGTAATCCCGAGCCCTCTCATCCCCTCAGGACTCTTTGTGTGGCAGCAGTTTCTTCGCAGATAAGATGTACGTACGTAAAGTGAGGACCTTAGGATGGGGAACAGAGAAGTTCAGGAAACACGAGTGGAGTCAGGAGCGGAGAAGAGCGCATGTCCTCTTGGGTGTGCTGAATGGGCCTCATCCCCCGCTGGGTGCAGGTGAGCACTCGAGGCAGGCTCGCACCTGCCCTCTTTGTTCCTGACTGATGGGTTTACGGCGAGAGGGATCTGTCTGCCTCGTAAAGCCAGCGGGCCGAGGGGCAGTAAAGCCTAACTGCTGTCAGAGCTTTGTGTGAGGGTGTGAAAGTGTGTGTGAGGCCCTGAGAGACAGGACAGATCATCAGGGAGCATCACACAATGCAGACAGACTGACAAAAACAATTACGCTCCTGTAGAGGATTCCCAGACAAAACAGAGTCATTAAAGCCAAACAAAAAAAGCAACATTTAATTGGTATACATACAGAGAGGCTAAACTCGCTTTTTACTTAAGTTGACCTCTAGGCTACAATACGTGAAATGGAAAATGAATATGCCTAATTAAATTTCAGGATGTTTAATATTACAGAATTAAAAGGAAAGAGGCTACAACATGGGGCCAGAGACTTATCCTGTGGCACAACTTTTGGGGAATACATTAACCATTTATATTTCAAAGAAAAATATGGATAGAAAGGAGAAGGTGGCAAATCCACTTTCAAGCTCAATTTGTTTTTTTTTGTTTTTTATTTGTAATTTCATAAACAAGCAAGGAAAAAATATTTCATTGTAGTGAAGCGTTTTTCAACGTTTTGTAATAGTGATGATCAAATACTGAAAGAAACTGGATGTTATAAAGTTTACTATTTCTATTTAAGCCTTAATTTATGGTACATTTTTATAATGGTTATTGTAAATGAGAGGTTAATGTGATATACAGTCAAACCAAAAATTATTCAGACATTTTTTATATTTTTTTTACTAGTGGGTGCAGGACACTATAGTTCATTTATGTAAGTGAGGATAGCAAAATAAAGTAAACTGTGTCATATTATACCCAAAAATTCTTCATACAGTGGACTAACAGTAAAATTAATACAAATTTGGAACCAAAAATTATTCAGACACTTTGACCTGACCATGTTTTGCTTAAGTGTTATCTGACATAATTAAGATTAATTTTTTCTGACACAGTTTAACTCTGAGATCGTGTCATATTTTATTACCATTTTTTTCAACTGTAGTGAATAAACTGTATTAATGAATGAAATGTTCAAGGTGTTTGAATAAATTTTGGTTTGACTGTATACACATACATACATATAAAGCATAACAATTGGGGTAAGAAAAATAAAATGAATTCAAAGAGAAAACAAGTTTAATTTTATCACCTCATTGGCAAATTTGTTGTTTTAAGCATAAAGTCATTTCATTTAGTTAACATTTTCAAAAAATACGGGAAAATATATACAAAAAAAAAAAAATCAGAACAAAATGGCTTCTTTAAACAGAAATCAGTGTTTAGTTTGACCTCCTGGACTTCTTCCAGTTTCTTAAAGAAAAAAGAAACTTCTCATCAGATTTTGAAAGTTTTCTTGGCCTTCCAGTTATTTTCCATTGCTTTTAGGTTTAAGAGAGCTGGTTCTTGCTATTGCTCAAGTGTACGGGGAGGTCACCAAACCAAATACTTGCCACTTTAGCCTATAAAAGCCTTTTTTTCTGATTTTTTTAATACTGCATACACATTTCCTGTATATTCTGGTTATATTCTAATAAAGAGACTGAGAAATAATTATATATGGTCATTATACCATTGCTTAAACAACATCTAATGGTGGCCTAAGACTTTTGCACAGTACTGTATGTATATGTATGTATATATATATATATATATATATATTGGTCATGTGACAAAAAACTACAGCTTCTCTTCCTGCTACTGTCAGTGTCTGATTTCACACCGCTAATGACTGTGCACTGTTTACAGTGCCTCCTTTATTCTTTGCAGGGTCACATTACTACTGCCTCAGAGAAAGCACACAGAACACACACACACAGACTGGCCACCGATATAAAATACAGTTTTTCCTAATATGTCAGACCTCTTTAACTCAGTGACAGTGTTTTAAAATGAAAGGATATGAAGATTCTGATGCTTAGCGGTTTCTAACATGAAGGCCCCTGACAGACATCACACCTCTGAGCACTCGTGGACACCAAAATGACGGTACAAAAATAAGCACCCACACAAATGTTTAATTTATATGATTTTCTCAGGATATCACATCTCACTGATAAGAACCAAATTACGTGACTGAAAGGAAGGCTAAAAGATTCAAAATCTGCTCTTTTTTTTTTGGCAAGGGTATCTTAGAAACCAATTACCACACAAGAAATAGATCATTATTTCTTCTAAGCAGAGAGTCTTGGGGGGTGGGGGGCAAAGGTGCTTGCTAAAAGGATGGGTAGGTTTTTTTTTTTTTTTTTAGATTGAGAGCAGCACAATAAAGACATAATCATCTCCCCCTCAACTTTTCCTATCCAACTTTCAGATTTTAATTTGCCGTCTGTGAAGTGGTACCTAATTTACTTTCGCCTCGTCCCTTCAATGCGCCATTGTTACGGCGGCAGAGACTCAGAGTTTCCTCTCTTAGCTCACCTCGGCGTGAAATTGGTTTAATGAAGCTGAAAGGTATGAAGCTCTCACAACACTGCGGATTCCAGCGACACTGCTTCATCACCCCCTCATGCCCCCCAAACTCACATTACGCCCACAAGTTATAAAGCAGCGCATAAAAGATCGCTATCTATCACATTACATCAGTGGATATTGCTGTCCCTTTCAAAGTGCCAGCGCTCAGATGAACCGCTAAGAGACAAGCCGAGGCCGTCGGCCTCAGGGACATGCCCTGGGTGCTTCAGATTCATTTGAAGAATCACGTCGCTCTGAATCAAACTCAAGAATCAAACATTCTGAGTTTGGAGGAGGAGATATCGATCGGTGTGTTTTCCATCTCGGCGTATCCCATCATTTCCACGCAGTGACCCTGTGAAATGCATTCTCATGTTACCGTTGCGACTGGGTGTGACACTTGTGGGAATGCAACGGAAGTCCAAGGAGATTATTTTGAGTGTGTCTGTATGTGTTTGTTTGTGTGTGTATACTTGTGTGTGTGTGTTAAATTAATATGATCTCCTTGTGACATATCCTTTACAGCTTCTTGCCCCCCTTTTGGACAATTGCATGAAAATGCATCTGTAACTGAATATTCAGGTCTGTTCTGGTTTCAGTCATGTTTCAGGATCTGCAGGGAATTGGACATGAGGGAAAAAGATTAACAAATACTAGGGACCATCTTTCTGAAAAACAAACTTGTGTACCCATGAAGAAAATGAAATGTCTTCATTTGTATCTGAAATGGGTTAAAACTATTGCGCGGAAAGTATAATTAACTTAGGAAGTGTGAATAGGAAGTACACACTTTATAAAACATTGTGAGTGTGCTAAAAAAGAGGCCCCAAGGAATAAAGAGAATCCCATAGGGACCCTCATTACAAAAAAAATTCATTGCTCTTAGTATTTTTGACATACTTTGTCATCTAAACATTTACATTTACTTGAGAAGCAAAATTGCCTATATTTATATAACATCACTACATTTGGATAGATTTAGGCTTAACACAAGAAAAGAACTTGGTGAGGAAAGGTGAAAAAAATAATTTAAAATGTGTGTGTGTATATATATATATATATAATGTATGTTTATATAGTTTTTTTTAAGAAGTCTGTCAAGGCTACATTTATTTGATGAAATACAGTAAAACAGTAATATTGTGAAATTATTGTAGTTTAAAATTATAGTTTTCTATTTCAATATATTGTACATGTCAATTATTTCTGAAATGATAAATATGGAATTCATATTTGTTTGTTTTAAGCATAAATCTATCAAAACTAAAAACAGTAAGTACATTCTGAATTAAATTGATCTTGTTTTAATGATGCTCACAGATTTTTCTGAACAAGACAATAATGCTAATTAAAAAAATGATTTTTGTGTGATGTCATTGTCATTCCAAATAACTTGCCCACTAAAGTCACAGTTTATATGACAGCCAAAATCTTCCAAGAGAACACAAACTTTATCATTGGTGCTAAATAATTTGAACACAAAGTGCTTCTTACTACATTTCCATGGACTTTACAACCACTTTGGTGACATTCCCAGCCTCTTCCAGAGTAAAGCACTGAAAAAAAAAAAATAGATTCCCTAAATTGTCCCCATTATCATCTTATCATCTGTAAGCCATTGCGCAAAACAGCCTTTAAGAAAAGGAAATTGTTCAAAACACTGTTCCCTGCGTCTACCTTGATTTGATGCAGGCAGAAATGAGAGCGATCATTCAAACGCACATACACACACTAAATTGTGCAGTTAAACTGAGCATTTAGCCTCTAACTGAGCTAAATGCTGTTCTGCGGGGAAGGCCAGTCAGTGATTAGCAGTGTTTCCCGGCAGGAGTGCTATCTTATACAGGTAATTACTCAATTATCAGCAAACACACAAGAGGTCTGACAATACAGACTGGAGAAATAGAGAGAATACAGCTAAAAAAAAAAAAAAAAAAAATATGGTTTAAAAATATCACACCTTACAGGCACACACTTGTATCAGCACTTCATCTGCCCACTAAAGACGAATGGGTCTTGTGTTACCGTAAATGCACTTCCCTAATATTGCAGGAGTGTCCAAATAACTGCTTGAGTACAAATGTGTTATGTAAATATCAAAAAAAAAAAAGTAAAACATTAATTATAATAACTATTTTCGATGATTTCGCAGAGGAAGGTACAAAGTATAAAAAAATCTCGATGGAGAAACACATGAGCTTCTGCTGTCGAGTGCTCAATTCCGAAATCTCTTCAGTAATGTGTTTCCACTCATCTCCACTGGTTGGCGCTAAAGAGAGCAGAACTGATGGAGGTGCCTCATGACTCAGTTGTAAACAAAAAGACAAAAACTCTATTTTAATAGCCATTTTTATATTATATTTTTATAGTTTATGTAAGCATACTATATTTTTATAGCCATTTGCAGCCAAGTATTTTCCAACAGGAGGTCTGGGGTTTTCAATAGGGGGGTTAAAAGACAAAACTATATTTTAATAGCCATTTTTTAGATTATATTTTATTATATTTTTATAATTTATGTAAGCCTACTATATCTTTACTGGGGTTTTCAACAGGGGGGTATGTTGTAAACAAAAATACAATATTAAAGTGAATTAAAAATGTTGTTGTCTCTCCCACATTCAAATGTATTAGGTAAAATTAAAAATGTACAGTCAAACCAAACTTGAACATTTCATTCATTATTACAGTTTATTCACTATAGTTTAAAAACAATGGTAATAAAATATGACATGATCTCAGAGTTAAAAAATCTTAATTAAGTCACATAACACTTAAGCAAAACATGGTCAGGTCAAAGTGTCTGAATAATTTTTGATTCCAAATTTTTATCAATTTTACTGGTAGTCCACTGTATGAAGAATTTTTGGGTATAATATGTCACAGTTTATTTATTTTGCTATCCTTACTTACATAAATGAACTATAGTGTCCTGCACCCACTAGTAAAAATATATCAAAAATATAGAAAATGTCTGAATAATTTTTAGTTTGACTGTATCATTATTTCCATGTTTGATAACGTTGTACGATAAAGTTTAATTTTTGTTAACATTATTAACTACATGAACTAACAATGAAAACATACTTCTAAAAAAATTATTAATCTTGGTAAATGTTAATTTCCTCATTTAGTAATACATTTAATAAAATCAAAAGTTGTATCTTATAATATTATTTAATGGACCCAAGGTAATATGAACTAACAATTAACAATAAATACTGTATCAAATTTATTGCTCATTGTTAATGTTAATGTATTAACAAATGTTAAATAATGGGACCTATACTGTAAAGTGTTACCTAATGTTTTTTTCAATGTAAGCATTACAAAAAGAAACAAAACATCAAAATACATGAATATGGTAGTAATATACTATGCATATTATTATAGGCCATCCTTAAAATTAACATTGAAATGTATACAATATATAACAGAAGCTCTGAAGGCCCATCGGTTAGTAGATTAATTTCAAAGATGATCTTTTAAGTACCTGTAAGTTTTGAGTAAATTTCTCTGTGAATTGGATGCAGTGGGCAGGATGCGGCTTGTTCACCAGGCAGACAGATGATCCCAGTAAGAGGGGGGCTCAGTGTCCCTGACAAAAGCAAACAGGAACAGAAACCCTTTACACACAAGACAAATAGAATAATATCAAATGAACACTGAATATACAAATATGGCCCCTATTACCTGTTTGGTTATGCTTGATGCATTTAAAGATGTGAGATGACACAAGACACCAAAATTACTGAAAGTCAAACATTTATGTGATTAAATATTAAAAGAATGGAAAGATTTCAGTGGTACAACATTCATTACAAGATATTGCAAAATATAAGATGTATTATAGTTACACTTTATTTCGATGGTCAACTTTAGACATTCTACTAACTTTAAGTTACTTTGCAACTACATGTCAACTAGCTCTCATTAGCTTAGGGTTCGGGTTAGCAGAATAAGTTGACATGTAGTTGCAAAGTTACTTTTAGTCAGTAGTCTGTTGGGGATCATCAAAAAAAAGTGTTAGCAGACATTAAGCAGACAGTCTACTAATACTTTAATGACTGCTAGTTGACATGTAGTTGCAAAGTTACTTATGTTATTGGTTATACTACTGAAGAACCGTGGCATGCTGTTTTTAAATACTTTAAATGCTGTTTACAAACCAAAAAAGTGCTAAAAAGTCCCCTGATACATGAATATAATTATTATTCAGTACTATGATACAATCATGACTGTACCATAGTACTTTTTTGTAAGGGTTAATGCCATGACAACAGCCCAGAGAAGTGTTTAAACAGGCTATAATACACTGACATAGGAGAGCATCACAAACTGTGATCTAGTTAACGCACCGCTGTGCCGACCCACCCAACAAGCTCGTTTAAACATTTCCTCCCCCTCACACAAGCACCTGCCAGTGGACACACACCTGGCTCACAGCAGTCTCCCACAGAGAGGCCCTGTGGTTCTCCACGTTCAGACCGCATGGGCTCAAACTAACACACACTCGGACACACACTCACACAGGCAGCACAAATCCCCCTGAGACAGCCTGCCGTGAGCTAATGAGGAATTAGAGAGGACTAGGACAGCTTTACTGGGGTTTACCTCATGAGAATGACTCACAGGAAGACCCAGAGGCCACAAAATGCATACACACTCAAACACACACACACGCACAGATGCATGCTCAGGCAAAAATACAGATAAACACACTCTTACCCACCCATGGAATCAAATCTTGTTGCTTATAGACATAACTTTGTTCGTACCGCAGCTATGCACACCAAAACAAACATGCAAAACTACATGCACGTACGTGCAATTATATCCAGAAATTAGTTTTGAAGCAAATGCAAACCAATTTAACTGACTCACATTGGGTGTACACGCCATACTGTGCCATTTTACTAAAATATGTGTGTTGAGGAATCAAAACACCTTTAATCAAAATAATAACTCCTAAATATAAGAATGAAGATACATGTTTTGTGGTTTATGAAGGTGGACCACAGGAGGTTTCATCATGTGTGGGAAAATATAACAGTATTGTTATTTTTACTGTTAGTATTATTATTGTAATAAATACTCAAATGTTTTTAATTCACAGTACAATATTATTAGTGTCACAGATCTAGAGGTTCCAAAGACAAAAACGATGCAGAGATTTCCAACATGAAGGTATTTTAATTAAAGAATAAACTCATGTTATAAACTCAATAAACTTTGAGATGATGTAACAGTGTATACAATACACAAACAACAACTGGCACTGAACTGAGGAAACAAGAAACTTAAGTATACACTGATAACAAACTAAAAGACTAACAGGTGTGATGATCAGATGAATTGCCATAGTAACTAAACAGAGCGGGGAAACTAGAACAAAGACAGCATGATATAACACAAAACAAATTAATTCTGTGACAATGAAAACTAAATTAACAAAAGACTGAGTCTGACAGTTCCTGACAAATAGACTATATATTATATATTAATTACACCAAACTTTTGAATAGTATACACAGATCAGGCATAACATTACAATGGTGTTATATAGTACTAAAAGTGGTTCTTTGGCTCGTAATCATAGGGGAACCACTTTAAGTGCTGTATAGCACCAAATCTTGGTGCTTCAGTGGTTCTTCACCGGTTCTTTGGGATGACGGAGGTGCTATATAGCACTGCTACCATATACAGAACCTGTTAAGCCCCTGTATGGTTCTTCAGCGGTTCTTCAGTGGTTCTTTGGGGTGGTTAAGGTGCTGTATAGCACCACTGCTGTATAAAGAACCTGTTAAGCCCCTTTAGCTGTTTAGCACCATTTTTGTTGAAGAAATAAAATGCAATATGGCACCTCTTATGGGTTCTACATAGCACTATTTGACAAAAGTGCTGTAGAGCACCTTTAAAGATATGGTGCTACATAGCACCAACAGTGGTTCCCCTATGATTACGAGCCAAGAACCACTTTTAGTGCTATATAGCACTTTTCTTTTTTTTAGAGTGTATGGCCACTGACAGGTGAAGTGAATAACACTGATTTGAGTGTAAGAATTTGAGGGAGTTTGACAAGGGCCAAATTGTGATGGCTAGATGACTGGATCAGAGCATCTTCAAAACTTCAAAATCTTCAAAACACAGCTCTTGTGGGGAGTTCCCGGTCTGCAGTGGTCAGTATCTATCAAAAATGGTCCAAGGAAGGGACAGTGGTGAACCGGCGGCCAAGGCTCATTGATGCACGTGGAGAGCGAAGGCTGGCCCATGTGGTCCGATCCAACAGACGAGCTACTGTAGCTCAAATTGCTCAAGAAGTTAATGCTGGTTCTGATAGAAAGGTGTCAGAATACACAGTGCATCGCTGTTGGGGCTGGTCCTGCATAGCCCAGACCAGTCAGTGTGCCCATGCTGACCCCTATCCACCGCCAAAAGCGCCAACAGTGGGCACGTGCGCATCAGAACTGGACCACAGAGCAGTGTAAGAAGGTGGCCTGGTCTGATGAATCATGTTTTCTTTTACATCACGTGGATGGCGGGGTGCGTCGTTTACCTGGGGAACACATGGCACTAGGATGCACTATGAGAAGAAGGAGAGCCGGCGGAGGCAGTGTGATGTTTTGGGCAGTGTTTTGCTGGGAAACCTTGGGTCCTGTCATCCATGTGGATGTTACTTTGACACGTTCCACCTACCTAAGCAATGATGCAGACCATGTACACCCTTTCATGGAAACGGTAGTCCCCGGTGGCTATGGCCTCTTTCAGCAGGATAATGCGCCCTGGCACAAAGCAAAAATGGTTCAGGAATGGTTTGAGAAGCACAACGAGTTTGAGGTGTTGACTTGCCTCCAAATTCCCTAGATCTCAATCCAATCGAGCATCTGTGGGATGTGCTGAACAAACAAGTCCAATCCATGGAGGCTCCACCTCGCAACTGACAGGACTTAAAGGATCTGCTGCTAATATCTTGGTGCCAGATACCACAGCACACCTTCAGGGGTCTAGTGGAGTCCATGCCTCGATGAGTCAGGTCTGCTTTGGCACCAAAAGGGGGACCAACACAATATTAGGAAGGTGGTCATAATGTTATGCCTGATCGGTGTATATTATTAGTTTGCATGCCAGTATAGCCCAATATGTATTACTAGGGTAAACATAAAATGTAAAGTCAACCTGATAAAGAGAGAAATAACACTCAGTATTGTTAGCAATAGCCTTCCCCTTACATTCTCTCTGTGTCGTCTTCAGTGTGAGAACACCCTGAACAGGTATGTAACATGTAATTACTATGCCAGCTCTCCTCACGCACTGCTCATTACGTGCTGTGACGTACAGTATGAGGGTGGGGGCTGAAATATGTTGATAAAGTGATTTCTAAAATCAGGATTCTGAAAGGAACATTTAAGGTCTCATTTATTTCTCATACATGACCGGAGTGCAAGAAAGGGGGCTTAGTAAGGTGTTTTGGATAATAGAGATTGTGTCCGTGTGAGAGAGAGAGATAGTACGTTTAAAAATAGTTACCTAACACTATATATTACATTTGGTTATCTACATTCTTGTCTGATGTTCTTAGAATGCAGAAATGTCTGTGTGAGATCACGTGTGACAGCCTGGGAATTAAGGAAGGTAGTTGACATACTATGTGATTGACAGGCTGGCAATCATTTGTGCTTTCAGGAGCCTGTGTAGGTGGGTATTTGAATTTGTGGCATGGGTGCATGATTTTTAAAGATGAGGTCAAAATAAGTATGCATCTATAAGTGTGCATGAGTGTGTTCTTCTGTGTGTGTGAGTATTGTGTGTGAGTATCTTCCATGTCTGCAGGCTGAGGTGGAGGACAGTTGGCAGCAGGACTGGCACGTCTTTCAGGCCTCCACCTGCAGAAGGATCAGGAAATGACCCACACCCAAGCTGAGCGTTAGCATTTGAGCATCCAAACACGAGACTGAAGATTCATTGGCTACATTTTAGGGAAACCTTGCTGTTTGTACTGTTTTATTTGTTTTTCTGTTAAATTAACTACTGTATACTGTGAATGAACTGTGGAGAAAACGAACCATGCTGACTAAACCCAATTTAAAGGTCCAAAAATGATAATTCTGTCATTAATTACTCACCCTCATGTCGTTCTACACCCGTAAGACCTTCATTCATCTTCGGAACACGAATTAAGATATTTTTCATAAAATCCGATGGCTCATTGAGGCCTCCATTGCCAGCAAAATAATTAACACTTAATAACAAATTATTAACAAATACCCAGAAAGCTACTAAAGACATATTTAAAACAGTTCATGTGACTACAGTGGTTCAACCTTAATGTTATAAAGTGATAAGAATACTTTTTGTGTGCCAAAAAAACCAAAATAATTTTCAACAATATCTATATGGGCCGATTTCAAAACACTGTTTCATGAAGCTTCGAACCTTTACGAATCTTTTGTTTCAAATCATTGGTTCGGAGCATGTATCAAACTCAAAGTCACATGATTTCAGTAAACAAGGCTTCATTACGTCATAAGTGTTTCGAAATTTCAATGTTTCATGTGATTTTGGCAGTGAGCCATCGGATTTTATCAAAAATATCTTAACTTGTGTTCTGAAGATGAACGAAGGTCTTACAGGTTTGGAACGATATGCGGGCGAGTAATTAATGACAGAATTTTCATTTTTGGGTGAACTAACCCTTTAACTCCCTACAGCATTTAGCTTGTATCATAATGGGAAACTCAATGGGAAAATCTTGTTCCTATTTTTGGTTTGATATTGTATTTAAAAAATGCATTTCAAGATAGATAGATAGATCCGTCAATCAGGGATGGGCAGCTCCGGACATGGAGGGCTACTATCCTGCAGAGTTTTGCTCCAACCCTACTCAAACACACCTGAACAAGCTAATCAATGTCTTCAGGATTACTAGAAAGTTACATGTAGGCGAGTCTTATCAGGGTTGGAACTAAACTCTGCAGGACAGTGGACCTCCAGGACCAAAGCTGCCCATCCTAGATAGACAGACAGAGCGACAGATAGATAGATAGACAGACAGACATATCCTTTTCTTCTCTTAAAGAAAGAAAGTTATTAATCTAATAAAGCAATAATCCTCTGTGAATGGATGGTGATCCTAAACTTCCCAACTAACCATACAGTACTTCAAAGCAGAATGATGTCAATCAGGCTTTTCATTAATAGTGTGTATACATCAGCAGTACACAGGCCTTTCATGCGAACCAGATGCAGAATCTCTGTGTTTGTGATGTCTGCGCCCTGTTTCATGTATTCTAGGTGAAGACTAACAAAGGGAGAAAACCATCAGCATTCATGGTCTATTATTTCCCCATAATAGGTCTGGTACATTCCTCCTCCTACTCCTTCCTCAAACAGACAGCCGAGAGAAAGTGTGGATTAAAAAAAGAAAACACAAGATGTTGTGGTGGCCCAGGTTTGCTCAGCTGTGTGGCATTTTAGCCCCACCCAATAGCCCAAAACTAGCACAACCTCTTCATCTCTCTCTCTCTCTCTCTCTCTCTCTCTCTCGCTCTCTCTCTCTCTTTCTCTCCAGCACATTTAAAGTTGATATTGCCCACGAATGAGACCTGAAAGTCAGGTTTGTCCAGTGTGGGGCGAACGCAACAGTAAACGATTGCAGTAAGCTGGGGAACTGTGTATTACGAAAGAGAGATAGTGTGAGGTTCACTGACTCTGAGGAGGAAGAATACTGAGGGAAGTGGACAGAGGGACGGCCCAACAAAGAAACACGCAACAGAGAGGACAGTGAGCGAGAAGCCGAGGGAAAGAGAAGTGGCTGGGAAATGAAGGGGTGAATGGAGCAGGAGAATAGAGGGGTCAGAAGAGAGATGGGAGAGGAGAAACGGAGGGGGCGAGAGGAAGTGAGGGAGACAGGGTGTGGCTAGCTATGGCAAGAGGCTGCAGGTTGTGCTCTCCGGGCCAAAAGTTCATGGAGGAGGTAGAGCAGGTGAGCAGGTAAGTCAAGCCTGCATGTGCCTGAGTCTCACGTGGATCTCCTTTGTCTCTAGAGCTTCACAGTATCCTCAGGTTTCTGCCACCCCCTCCCCTTAAACACACACTCCCTCAAAACAGCCAGCCTATGCCCCCGGCCCCCCGCCCAAACACACACACACACACACACACAGAACCCTCCACTCACTTTCATGGGCATTTGAAAGACTGAAGAGCTACAAAATTTCATAATGCATACATAATCCTAATAATAATCACCAGACCCTCTTTCTTTGAAGCATTTCTTTGCCGTTTTTCCATTTGTGGAAACACCCTGTCCTGTGGCGTACACTTGCGAGAAAAATGCAGATAATTACATTTCAGCATAATTATAAGACTCATTTTAACTGTTGAATGTAAAAACCATGTTACAGGAGGCTGTTTTTAAAGGTATACATACATATATATATATATATATATATATATATATATTTATATTTATATTCCAAATGTGCACAAAGGTATATATAATCTCCCATTCCACAACATCCCAAAGGTGATCTACTGGAATGAGATCTGGTGACTGTGGAGGCCATTTGAGTATAGTGAACTCATTGTCAAGAAACCAGTTTGAGAAGATTTGAGCTGTGTGACATGGCATATTATCCTGCTGGAAGAAGCCATCAGAAGACGTGGTCATGAAAGAATGGACATGGTCAGCAATAATACTCAGGTAGGCTGTAGCGTTTAAAAGATGCTCACTTGGTAGTAGGGGCCCAAAGTGTGCAAAGAAAAATATTCCCTACACCATGTCACCACCATCACCTGCCTGAGCTGTTGATGCAAGGCAGGATGAATCCATGCTTTCATGTTGTTTACACCAAATTCAGACCCTGCCATCTGAATATCGCAGTAGATAATGAGACTCATCAGACCAAGCAACATTTTTTTTCAATCTTCTGTTGTTCAATTTTGGTGAGTCTGTGCAAGTTATAGCCTCAGTCGTCTGTTCTTAGCTGACAGGAGTGGCACCAGTGTGGTCTTCTGCTGCTGTAGCCCATCTGCTTCAAGGTTCAACGTGTTGTGTGTTCAGAGATGCTCTTCTGCAGACTTTGGTTGTAACGAGTGTTTATTTGAGTAACTGTTGTCTTTCTATCAGCTGGAACCAGTCTGGCTATTCTCCTCTGACCTCTGGCATCAACAAGGCATTTTTGCCCACAGAACTGCCGCTCACTGGATATTTTCTCTTTTTCAGACCATTCTCTGTAGCCCTAGAGATGGTTGTGTGTGAAAATCCCATTAGATCAGCAGTTTCTGAAATACGCAGACCAGCCTGTCTAGCACCAACAACCATGCCACATTCAAAGTCACTTAAATCACCTTTCTTCCCCATTCTGAGGCTCAGTTTGAACTTAAGTAGAATATCTTGACCATGCCCACATGCCTAAATGCTGCCATGTGATTGGCAGTTGAACAGGTGTACCTAATAAAGTTGGTTGGTAAGTGTATATGGTTTAATATTTCAAATGTGTACCATATATCTGAGAAATTATAAATATAACGAATTTACTTATTAAATTAGTGACCAAGAAATAGTTAAGGATTTTAAATATATACTTATATTAATCTTATATCAAAAAAGTTGTTTATTCCATGTTTAAATTTGATTTGATGTCACCTAAGACTGTTGTATTCAGTTGTGTTTGTGTGTGTGTATATATATGTATATAAATATATGTATGTATATTATATATATATATATATATATATATATATACATATATATATATATTCTACTGCATGGCTGATAATGGTTGTCCCTGAACATAAATAGAACTATATCACCTTAGGAAAAAAATTCACAGAGATCAGGATTTTTAAAAAATATATTTGTTTTATTGGCAGACAGTACAAAAAAAAGTCTGTGAACAATGCTTTATTGTGTGATATAATGTACTTGCTAGTTAAAGGGATAGTTCACCTAAAAATCATTTATTCACCCTCCAGTTGTTCCTTTTTTTTTTTTTTTTTTTTTTGTGGGGTGGGGTGAACTATGCCTTCAAGGTTGTTCTTACTAGCAAATACTAGGGATGCACCTATGTTGCAGTTTACCAAGCACAACACAGTGAGACTAATGAATGTAGGACAGCTTCTTTATTATTACTCTAATGAAAAAATAATAATTTGATGTGCTTGTCACAAACTTAAAGAACAAAAATTTCACAGTGTCCAATAACTTTCAAAGGGCATAATTACCAATATATTTGTTGTTATATAAAAAGAAATTTACAAACAAATTACAAACAATACAACAAATACTATAGAGATACAAATTAAATAAACTTGTTTTTCAGATACAGTAGGTTTATTTATGTATACATTTATTTAATATATTTTGTTGTTTTGTTATTTTATTTGTTGCTACGGCCCCTTTAAGACCGAATCCATGGATACTGACACATATCCTGTTTTCACCCAAATGTTTATGTCCACTAAGCCATAACCGACTGTATTTACGTGAGATACTCCACGTGAGACATTTTGACAACTATGTGTGCATTTGACCATTCAGGCGCGAGGAGAACTGATCGCGCTCTGTCTGATGGGGCGTCCACACCAGACGCGACTTGCACAAATAAATCGCGCTATTCGCGCGTAGTTGGACGCTTGAACATTTTGAGTTTACTCGCTTCATTCGTGCGTGAAATTCACTTCACAACAGACGCGAATTCGCGTCATGAGAGGGGCTTCTGCCAGGTGGCCCCAGTCTCGATTCTGCACGCTTCCTCTGAATAAACACATCAACTCGTCAGCGGTAAAGTAGTTGTAAAATACGGCGAATAAGCTCAATTTGCCGGCTTTAGCTAGCTTGTAGTCTTATTATGTGTGTATATATATATATATATATATATATAGCTCAAATTGAGTAAAGAGCGTTTTTTACAACTTACCAGATTGTCCGACCTCCTCACTCACTTTCTTCCAAGATCCTTTTTATTCTTGTTTCTATAAAAGTACAAAGATGTATCGTACAGTGACGATGATTTTGTCCTCCATTGTTGTTTCAGATTTCTGCCTCTGCTCACTAAGTCGTAATCACGTCACTACAAGAGCAAGCTTCTGATTGGTTAACGCAGCGCGAATATTCGCCAAAGTTCCGATTTTTCAACTTACGTGATTTACGCGAATCACGTTACGCGTGTCAAACGCCCAAAATGCTCAATTCGCGGCGCCTCATTTGCACGAATCGCGCTGCAGGATGTCTATTCGCATTTTTGCATCGACTTAACATGTAAATCACTTGATCACGCGCAAGAAAGAAAGAGAGAGAGAGAGAGCACGTGCGCGTGAGAGAGCGCTTCTGGTCTGTGTTATTCAGCGTAATTCCGCATATCCCGCCTTCACTAATCGATAACGAATTGTGAGTGAAAGCATGCCGTTTGCAATGTGTGTGTTGTCATCATTAATTTTGAAGTATTTCCACACCTCTGAGGCTGACATTATTTCTGCTGCTGCTGCCGGTGTCTTTGTGCACGGAAAATACTGTTATCCGTATCGGTGCATCCCTAGCAAATACATTACTTGAGGGAGGGAGGAGCCATGGGGGAGCTTTACCAGGTGAAACAAGAGGGACGTCCGAACCAACCAAAGCTGAAACCCAGGTGGAGCCGAGGGACTACAGGGCGACGATAAATCACAGATAAAGGCTCAGAAGTCCATGGCACAGACGACTAACCAAGGCGGAGCCAGAGGGACGAGGAAGCCCGGTGGATGCTGTTTAGCCCTTCACAGTGGCGTATAGTGGATGGGCACGCGGGGCATATTAAATTATTCGTATTATTATTATGCTACTTTTATTAACAAATTAATTTTGCAATTCATTTGCCCTGCAATATCATAGCACATTACCGCATAACCGACGCGCTGTGAGGATAATAAAAGATTAGTTAGATAGCTTACTTCTCATTTAAAAAACATGAAATACCTCTCGATTCACGAAAAATACTCCTTTTTTCTCACTATGTGCCACAAGAGAAATATAAAGAAAACCAATTAGATTCATTTCTCATCGTCTCTAGGTAAATATGCGCTGTTAATTCAGCGTCAGATGCCAAAAGCTCTGCCAGTTTTTACTTACAGTTTCTGTAGTGAATAATTGACTGGCTTCTGAGCCTTCTTCACTTTTACACATTGCTTGTGTGATACCCACTGGCTCGCCTTCATGGTTTAAAATGGAATTGGACGTGGCATGACCAGCTGCTCACAAAATGGTGGACAATGATTCACATATAGTGTGCGTCATTTCCCGTGATAATAAAATAAGTAAATTATTAAATAAATGAGTAAATAAACAAAAAAGTAACAAGCAAACTTTAGTCCAATCATTATATTCAGTCTGAATGAAGTAATACAATGTCCTAAATGCCTCTCAACGTATGTTTTTACATACCCTCGCACACCCTGTTCGCGCAGACGTCATATGTCATCAGTGCGTTTCATGCTATGCAGGGTTTATACAGACAAACCTCAGTCACAGAGCACAACAAACAAACAGCAGCCACCTTTTGCGTATCCTCCTCGTGCGTGCATGTCAACAGTATCAACACCAAAATAAATCTGCAGCAGTCAGTTACAAGTGGATATTGGTGCCTGTTGTCAATACTGTGTTCCAGTTTAAAGAGAAACTCAACATGGAGAATTGTGCTGATGAGTGGCATTGAGAATGTAGAGCATTTGTTGTGTTTGACGTCTAAAGCAGTAAACGGTAATACAATAAGGCTTGACCACTACTGGAACTCAAGTAGTGTCAAAGTAGTGCCCTGTTTTAGTGTCAATGACAAATAATATCACTAACAATGCTCCAACTATATCTTGATTATTTAATTCTCCAGTTTCAGCGTTGATGAGTCTGGCATAACCTTGACAAATTTGGCTACAATTTCCTGTTCAAGAAATCATAGTTTGCCATTTCAAATTAAAGGGCTCATTCAAAATCATTAGAATAAAATCTTGCCTATGCTTTTCCTGTTACTCTTATCAAGCACAGTGAGAGCGACCTCAGAGCACATACTCGCATCTCGGCCTCACGCACGCTGCCTCCACCCATCAAGCGAATGCTAACAACAGCTCAATCTATGTGCCATAAAGAAAACAATGCAGGGTAATCGTTCCTCAGACAGGAGTCCAGTTAGGCCAATCAGCAGGGGAATCATCTGGAGAGCAGGGGGCTTCAGACACTGATTGCGAGGTGATTTACCTGGAGGGATAATGACTCCATGGGTCATGCCTGCCGAGAGAACGCTAGGCTTGCTGAGCGCTGACGAGCGACATTCAGGATTACCTCTGGTCAGGAGCACATACACGCCTTTGGGTGGTGGCATCTTTCTCTGTCATATATTGTCTTGGGCACCTGACCTTTTGCCCTGAAGCTCTTATAGCAGCATATTCAATTTTCATTTCACATCCCAAAGGCGGGTAAAGTCACCTGGCGAGCCACTTCCTAAAGCACCAGGACAAACAGAGGGCAAGGAGACCGGTAGATAGCTAAACAGATGGGACAGGGGATTCATTTTTAGATCTTTTTTCAAATGTAAAGTGTTATGCGCTGGCTGGAGTATGTGTGTGTAAGGGGAGTTGGGTGGTGTGAGTGTGTGTTTGGGGGGGTAACAGCATTAAGTGGACTCTGTATGGAGCCTCTCTTTGATGTGCTGAGGTTACATTGCATCTGAGAGGGCAGAGGAAGGGCAGAACGAGGAAGAGGGTTCATCAAAGACCAGCCCCTGGCTTTGTGAACTTCCAGCCCACAGGGCAGAATCAGAGCTCTCCATGACTGCAGGCCATTCGGATGTTAACTTGAACATCATCATTGAGAAAGGCATCCAAAGCCGCCCAAAGGATGGTCCAACTGGTATATTGAGACTTGGGAATAAGTCTCAGCCTCTGCGAACTAAACAATATCAATTCAGTTCAGCTTTTATTCTTAGTTAAACCATATATATACACTGGGAAATTAAACTGCATTTGTTACAAATCCTGGTGCAAATTTTACGTTAAACTATTTTGAACTTTAAGACAGTAACCACAGTGCACTGCATAACACACACAAAAGCATAAAACAATATACATACTACACACATAACTATATCACTGATAAGTATGAGACACGAGTATGAAAAATATTCATAATTGTGAGATATAAAATCTCAATTATGATAAAATTCAGTTGCGATTGTGAGCTATTGTTAAATATGAAGATGTAACTTATTTATGTTTTTGAATGAACTGTCTTATGCTCATCAAGGCTGCATTTGTTTGATCAAAAATACAGTACAAATAGTAATATTGTGAAAAAGTATTTTTTAATTTAAAATAACTGTTTTGTATTTGAATATATTTTAAAATATAATTTATCCCTGTGATGGTAGAGCTGAATTTTCAGCATCATTACTCCAGTCTTCAGTGTCACATGATTCTTCAGAAATCATTCTAATATGCTGATTTGGTGCGCAAG
Source organism: Elopichthys bambusa (assembly GCA_037101425.1). Classification (NCBI taxonomy): domain Eukaryota; kingdom Metazoa; phylum Chordata; class Actinopteri; order Cypriniformes; family Xenocyprididae; genus Elopichthys; species Elopichthys bambusa. The sequence continues at coordinate 24,358,869 of CM074447.1, read as the reverse complement.
AAACATGTCTTAGCATTATTAAAGTTAAAAGCAGTTGTGCTGCTGAATATTTTATGAAACCATAATACATTTTTTCAGGATTTTTTTGAAATTCAAAAGCATTTATCTTACATGTTTTACTGTAACTTTTGATCAATTTAATACATCCTTGCTGAATAAAAATAATAAAACTACTTAATTTTTTTCAAAAACATCTAAATGACCCCAATTTTTTGATCGGTATAGAGTATATATTTGCATTCACAAGAGAAAAGTTGCAATTATGAGACATAAAATCAAGAAATAACAAAATTGGGAGACAGTCACACTGTCAAATATAAAGTAGTAATTGGGATATATAAAGTTCCAATACTATATACAAAACTGACATTAGTTCAAATGTCAGTCATCTTGTACTACTTGCTACTTGCATTCACATTTTACTGTTTAAAATATATTTCTCTTGAATATGACTCATTAGGTTTACAGCTCTGCCGTCTCTCAGGAGTGGGCACCCATTTCTCTAGAGGGGTTGGGACTGGAAAGAGGGGTGTTGGTCGGAGGTGGGGACAGGGGTTATGGATGGGGTTTGGGGGGCAGAGTGGGTCTATTTAGCCCTCAGCGGCAGAACGCCCCATCCCCCCCACCATCCCTTCCCTCCCCCGGGCTTTGTATGTCCTCAGCCCCACTCCTCCCTCTTTTGTCACCCGGCCATTCCGCTTTGCTTAGCATACACAATGGGAGCTCAGTGCTCAGGCTCCTGACGCTGCATTCTGCCTGCGCGCTGGGGAGTGAACACGGTCGAGCTGGGGGAACTGGGGGGAGAGGGGTGATACATGGGGGCCAGAAATACTATTTGACTAAATGCCACTCTGCCCCCCCGCCCCCAACCCACCTACCCACCCACCTACCCTCACCTCCTGGTACTTACCAAACACATACACACATCCACAGATGGAGCGCACAAAACAAGTGCCATCCAACCAAACCATGGCACTCGGCAGAAAAACAACCCTAAACAAACAAGTGTTCCCATCATGCCAGCTGTAACTCTCTGTGCTGGGATGGCTCAACTGGAGCGTGACTGAGCCTGGCTACATATGTGTTCTCTTTATCTTTCCAGCGGGGCGCCGGGCACTGGGCCCATGTGGAATTTTAAGACCTGGCCCTCAGAGACTTCGGTCAGAAAATTAATCCACAACGTGGGGGCGCGAGTGTGTTCATTTGAAACAATTAAACTATTTCACGCCCCCTTGACAAATCAATCTAAGGAGACATGCGTTTGTGTTATGTAAAATTAACGGTGAGTTACAGTTTCCAAACATCCATAAAAGTGCCTTTCGACTTAAACATTGGCTTTATCAACAACAATAACAATGCAACATATCACTCATATGAGGTTCTTATCCATACTAAATAGTATACTGTATACTTAATGTGTAACTATAGACCAGTGGTTCTTCACTAGGGGGCCAGGACCCACTAGGGGGCCTCAGCAAACTTTTAAGGAGACCTCAAGATGGCTTAAAGGGTTAGTTCACCCAAAAATGAGAGTTCTTTCATTAATTACTCACCCTTATGTCGTTCCACACTCGTTCCACACCCTTCGTTCATCTTCGAAACACAAATTAAGATATATTTGATAAAATCCGATGGCTCATTGAGGCCTCCATTGCCAGCAAATGCCCAGAAAGCTACTAAAGATATATTTAAAACAGTTAATGTGACTACAGTGGATCAACCTTAATGTTACGAAACGACGAGAATACTTTTTGTGTGCCAAAAAAACAAAATAATGAATTTATTTAACAATATCTAGTGATGGGCGATTTCAAAACACTGCTTCATGAAGCTTCGAAGCTTTACAAATCTTTTGTTTCAAATCAGTGGTTCGGAGCACGTATCAAACTGCCAAATCACATGATTTCAGAAAACAAGGCTTTGTTATGTCATAAGTGTTTCGAAATTTCAATGGTTCACCACTGGGGGGCATGACTTTGGCAGTTTGATGCTCACTCCGAACCACTGATTCGAAACAAAAGATTCGTAAAGCTTCGAAGCTGGACAAAGAAAAAAACCCTGAGACATTTTGCAAAATATGTTCTTTTGTGTTCGTAAAGTAAAATTTGGAACATGAGGGTGAGTAAATAAAAACTTTTTTTTTAAAATTTTGGGTGAAGATAAAATGCTAAACAACCTATTTTGTCCAATACTTAAAATTACGCCAGAATCTTTGGTACATGATGGAGTGACTACAGGTGCATCCTCGTCAGCACGTCCCGAACATCTGCGCCTGGTGCCTGGCCCCACCAGCCTGCTGAACACACAAACACACTGTCACATGTGCTCACACGAACATACACACGACTGCAGAGATGGATCTGTCTCAGTGGGCATAGCACTCACCAACTAAGACGGCATGAAGGGAGAGGGGTGGTCTGTTGTTTCTGTGTGTAAGTATGTGTATGAGGGTGAAACAGAAGGTAAGTGTGTGTGTGTGTGTGTGTGTGTTTGTGTGTGTCTGTGTGTCTGTGTGGAGGGGGGTGGTTGGAGGGTGGGTTCAGTTTGAGTTTCAAAGCCCTGCTTGTTCGCCTATATTTCACACCACAGTGACATCTTAAAGACTAGACAGGCCTGGTTGCTCTGCCCTCTTTTTTCACATTCGGAGGGAAAGACAGAAGCTGGGGAGACTGTAGGAGGGGGGATTGAAATATATGTAAATAGCCCCCAAAGGGGATCCGAATTTTATGGGTTCAGAAATTTAGTTCAACCAACCTGAATAATCAAATGTGGGAACAAAAAAATACCCCCACCCAACTTACTAACACTAACATCTCATACTCCCCCAAACCCCACACATATACTCTCAGTTCTCCCCTCTTCGTCCAGCTATCAACAGCTCATGGTCATATAGTGTAATAGTACCTGAGAACAGGCTCCCATTGGGGTCTGCTAACCACACGAGTGAGACGAGAGGAAGATGAGGAAGGATTTTGAGGAAGGTGGAAGCAGACTTCATACCTGATCAGGCAGCACAGCCGGCTCCTGATTACAACACCATTTTCTCAGCGGGCCCTCTGCCTCATCCAGCACCTCTGAATATGGAGCAGACGGGCAGCCAATCACAAAACGACTCTCTCTCACCTAATGACAGAATTAAGGCTTGTTTGGATCGATTTTCTCAGACTTTACAGGCTTTTTGGAGAAAACCACACAATGAGAAAACTGTATTATTGCGTGGGAGGTCTAGCATGTAACAGAGCTAAAAAAGTTCTATTTGACAGATCTTAGGATTACACTGAGCTAGTGGTATGGGAACATTTTCAAGAAAAGTGTTTGTAGTCTGACCTTAAAATATTTATTTTAAAGATTCTGAATTATTAAATATACTGTAGGTAGAGATTAAATGTCCATAGCTATAACTCTACTCTTTATTCTATTTAATTGTATTTATATTATACGAATACACACTACAAAATGCTGGGTTAAAAACAACCCAGGTTGTGTTTACATTGGACAAACCCAGCGATTACCTGTTGTGCAGTAGTTCTCAACTGGTGGGTAATATATGGGTCATTGATGAATAAGGTTTTTAAAAGTGAAAAAAATAAAAAAAAAACATAATGGAGACATAATTAATTTTGAAGTTTTATTAAGTGTTAACAATGAGAGTATGTGGTTTTTATAATCAATCAACAATGCTTTTGTCATTTTTTACAAGATGGTCAAAACTTCTACAAGATGGTCACCAAAAAAGTCATTCGGTTTAACCAAAATTTCGGTTTTACCGAATTACACTTTTGGTTATACCGAATGACGATATTTTCAAACAATGCTAACAGGCTGATATCTGGCAAAAGGACAATCAAAATTTTATATTTAGTACAAGTTTTTAAAATATTACAACATTTTCCATGTTTTACAGCGGTTGTACCGAATGACCTGATGTTTCGGGACATGCGTAAAAGAAAGTGAAAACAAAAATTTTTCAAATAGTTAAAAGAGAGTTAGTTACTTTTTTTCACGAACATCTGGTCCTTTGCAGGTGTCTGAATGATGTCACATCCTGTCACATGATATTGAACGCATGACTTGATCCAAAATGGTCCCTTTATATTGGTTTTTCCGAATGACATCAATGAAATTCATTTTATGAACATTCTTTCTCATAACAAAGCAACGACTTCTACACATAATTTCAATACCATTTTGCACTACGTTGATATATGATGTTATAAAATCATGCCAGAATAAAAAATATATACATTTATTACATTTTAAGATATTTTAATCACAAATTAATTGGCTGTATTGGACTTTGGATGGTTAAACCAAATTACCTTTTGACACTTTAAAATCTTTAAAATACCTTTATATGTAGCAAAATATAATTAAAACCTTTTGGATTCAATAAATGAGATCTAGTTGTAAATGCTTGTCCAACCTGCTGGGCAGTTTTATTTAACTCAGTTACTGTTTAAAAATTACTGTATTGCTTGCTTAAAATGAACCCAAAGTATGTTGGAAACCAACATTTATTAATATGTTTAATAAATTAACATTTATTAATAAGTTCAACAAATAATAATTAAACAATAAACATTTATTAAATTGCTTATTAATAAATGTTCACCTTTTGATTATCATTGTTGCCTCTAGTAATTATTATGTGTCTTATTTTTAGTTTCCAATCTATTTTGGGTTCATTTTTAACCTGCCATAAGTTTAGGGTCACATATATATATATACAGTCAAGATATATATATATATCTTGACTGATTTTTACAATTAAATTTAGCAAATTCTGCTGTTTATAAATGTACTTTAAATGTACTGTATTAATATACTTCATGATGTACTTAATGGTAATGTGCCAAAAGTAAAATACTGTTCTTAAAATTTTTTTTTTTTTTTTTTTTTTTCCAGCTTAGAGTCACTGAAAATCAGGCTCTCCTCCCCTGAGTGTTCAGTGATTCCCCTGCCTTACAATACCGTCCTTTCCATTAGAAGGGTCTGCACAAAGGGTTATGACACTCAGGAAGCCTTTGAGGGGTTAGAGCACAAATCCCTTGAGCTCTGTCAAACTGCATTAAATCCTCAATATGCTGCTTGTTGAGTACTAAAGGATTATTAAGAAAGTCTTTCTACTAATTATTAAGTGCAAATTTGCATGAGCAGTGAAATGTACCTGTTGTGCAGTAGTTCTCAACTGGTGGGTAATACTATAAAAAATGATTACAGTTCTGTTTTGACAAAAAAACAAAAACAAAAAAAAAAAAACACAAATAATAAAATGCAACTCAACATATTTTATTTTAAAATGGGTAGAAGACATTTATTTTGTTGCTGATGTCAAAGGTTGTGCATCCAATCAAACTCTTCTTTTGTACAAATGTATCTGTACGTAGAAGCTACACAAATTAGACAGATTCCAACATGAACATGTTGCTTGACATGCATTCATCATCAAAAACCATAAACAAAACAATGCAATGTAAAAGAAAATGTGACATTAAATGGGTTTGTAATTATGGTTGTCTTGATGCACATCACTTGAGATAAGAGAACAGGAACAATCCCTTTATTATCAGCCATATTCTTGGTCATGCAACTGCCTGTTGCTGTGAACCAAAAAAGACAGACATAAAAAGAGAGGCAGGATGGTGTTAGTCGGCAGACCTGCAGGAGCTCTTTTTCTCCACGGGCTATGAGAACAACACAACCAGGCACTGACACAGCTGTGCTTATTGAAGGTTGTGCTAAGACTCACAATCATGCACACACAACATTAAGCAAAGTCTCTCTCTTTAATTCCCTTCCTCTCACACACATCATCACGTATTGAAAACTTCACTGCATCAGGGTAAAAGAGGAGGCTGGCTATTGGGCCTCACACAAATCCCTGAGCCACCTTAAATCCCCAACTTTGACCCACCTGTCAGTCACTGGGGTGGCTGCTACTGAGCTTCTGCGGGTAGCGCAGCTCCTCTCACACACAGGCCTTTTTTACATTTCAACGGACTTAAGCTAAATACTAATGACTCCCAATCAAGAGACGTCTAAACACCCATCACCATCAGCCCTTTGCATATTACAGAGAGAAGATTAAGGAAAACCGAGAGGCACTTTGTTTTAGATTACAGGATAATAAATTTGCCTCCGCTTCACGTCGGGTGGTTTGCCTCCATGTCGTGGATATAAGTATATATATATATATGTATGTGTGTGTGTAAATATATATATATATGTATTATATGTATAAACATATAATGGTCATTGACGAATAAGTTTTTTAAAAGAGTAAAAAAAAAAACATAATGAAGACATAATTAAGTTTTATTAAGTGTTAACAATGAGATTATGTGGTTTTTATAATCAATTAACACTACTTTTGTCATTTTTTACAAGATGGACAAAACTTGTCACCGAAAAAAGTCATTCGGTTTAACCAAAATTTCGGTTTTACCGAATGACACTTTTGGCTATACCGAATGACAATATTTTCAAACAATTCTAACAGGCTGATAGCTTCCTAGCTATCTGACATACATTTTATATTTAGTATTTTTAAAATATTACAACATTTTCCATGTTTTATAGCAGTTGTACCAAATCACCTGATGTTTCGTATGAGCAAATGAAAACATGAATTTTTCAAATAGTTAAGAGAGAGTTAGTAATTTTTGATTATGTGGTCCTGTGCAGGTGTCTGAATGATGTCACATCCTGTCACATGATATTGAATGCATGACTTGATCCAAAATGGTCCCTTTATATTGGTTATGCTGAATGACACCAATGTAATTCATTTTCATATAATTTACTTATGAATTAATCTATAGATCATTTTGGTATATTTCAATAATGTGTTAAAGCTAGAACTGCTTTATCTGTATCTTCCACAGGTGTCCACAGTGTGTGCCAAAGGGCAAACCATCACATGTCAGCGGTGTACTAAATAAAGACAACTAAACATTAATTTTATTGAGTGTTCACATGCGAAGACAGTCTCCAGAATAATTAGTACATGACAACCAGCCTACACATACCAGCTCTATGTAATTTGCAGCGAACACACCTGTCGAGACATGAATAACAAGATGCTCAGGTAAGATTGCCCAATAACACACCACACCACACCACATCACATCACATCACATCACAGAGAGGACCCAAAACCTTTGATTTTCATACTGTCACTCTGACACATCTTAAGACACGATTCTAGTCTAAATGGCACAAACAGGTGACTAAGCCAGGTGAGGAAAGAAAGGAAAAGCACCAAACTGATGCAGACTACTTGCATTTACATGACAACTTAAGAAAAATGCTTTTTTATGACTCATTCAGTCACTAAATCACTCCTTTCCCTTTTTTCTCCCATCGCCCTGGCTATTAAATCACCATCTTGACCCGCTGACCCAAGGCCCGGGCTGTAAAAAAGCCCCCCGTGGGTCACAGGCCTGATTGGAGCATTTGAATATGAAATGCTCTCGGCTGGGCATGGAAACAGCTCGACGCTGCGAGAGCCACGCTGACCCCCAGGAGAGAGGCCCACCGATCAACGCTTCTGGGGACAGGGAGTTCTCACTCCCTCTCTCGTTCGCTCTCCTTCTTTTTCAAACTCTCCAAGTATAGATTTACATGGCCCATGAGGAGGGAGAAAAGGAGAGAGGGATGAAGGGAGGGAGAAAGAGAAGGAGAGCATTTGAATAAGAGAAGAGGCAATTCCTGTTAGCATGACAAAGGGGGCTGCCATCATTCCTGATTGGTGTCACAGTGCAGCTCTATAGCCGGCCAGGCCCCCTGCGTGGCTTGATGTGTGGAGCTCAGGCATGTTTATGCATCCGAGGTGTGATATTTGCCGGGGGTTTGGAGAGAGGGATGCGAATGAACTTTCTGGGTTCGACTTGGAGAACAAAGTGCACAAAAAAAAAAAAAAAAAAGGTTTACGTCTCATTTGACCTATATAGCACATTTTCAAGGCACTGGTGAAAAGGATATCACCTTAACCCACAGCTAAAAGCCAAGACTGGTTTCCCACGAAACAGGACATTTTAATTAGCTTTAAAACCACGATAATACTATTTTGACAAGCGGGACCTGTGTAGGCGCAGTCAACGTCGGCATACACATCGCTCAATGAGATGAAAGAGGGCCAAAGAGAGGGAAAAAAGCTTGGATTCTGCGCTTTAACGCCGCGTTTTGTTTATTTTCTGTTATCTTTGGCTACTGCTCATTAGCTGATGTTCCTTCTCACCCTTGCAAGTAGCTAGTCACACCAGCTACTGATCTTTCTACAAGCTCACTCACATGCTAATAGACCCTGGAGTGCTGCTGTGAGTGACAGGCTGGAGTGGACAAAATAATAAGGCTGTTGATGTATGCGAGTGTCTTTAAAGCATTTCAAAATATATCATATTATGCAATTGTGATTGAGACACTAAAGGCTAAACATAGGGGAGACCCAAAGAGTACCATACTTAAAAGCAAGACACAATACTGGGTGACTGACTATGACATAAAACACCAAAACAAATACATATGTCTTGTATTATGGTCTAAATGGAATACTAAGCACTATTGTGCTTCACGTCTATAGAATCAAAGGGATATTTTTCTCAAAAAAAAAAAAAAATGTCATTATTTTTCACTCTGTATGAATTCTATTCCTCTGAGAAACAATAAGTAAATGTAAATGGGGTCTTATGCTGTTTTGGACTGAAAAAGTTTGAAAATGAGGGTGACAAAATATTGGGGCTCATTATCATTGTTTTATTGATTGAAACATCTCACCTATGAAATTGAAGTGAAAGAAACTGGAGTGGGACAATAAAAAGAAGTATAAAAGGAAACATATAACATTTTTACACCCCTCCAGACATGCCCTAATATGAGCCTTTGGCCCACAAATGCACATCTCTCAGAGAACTGACTGAACGACAATGGCAACTAATCAATAAACAAGTGAGGCACTTCTGTGTGGGGCCTTATTTCCATGTGCATGGAGAACTTCTACAAGATGTTCACCTGAGTGAAGACATTCACCAATAACACAGAGGATAAAAGAGAGAGGAATTGAGTCTGGCGAGTTGGACTAATGTACCTACTGTCCAAGCATCCTCAAAACCCCTGACATTACAGACATGACAAGTAGTCATCACGCAGATATAAGACCATTGTTCATCTGTCAATCTCTGTTTCTTCCCAACCTACACTAATCAATATCTGTGGCCTAGATGAGAGGCCTAATCTCCCGTTTCACAGCCCTGCCCCCAACACCATAATCTCTGTACCCCATGTATTGTCTCGACTTTCCCAACTGCTTTCACTGTTATTGCACATATGCACATCACTCATCAATACGTTCTCCTTGCATATTTACAAAAATATATAAAGATCTGGTTCAAAAAGTTTCCATAAGAAAGAAAAATCCCTAATGAGATGTTTAAAGGGTTAGTTCACCCAAAAAATTTCTGTCATTAATTACTCACCCTCATGTCGTTCTACACCCGTAAGACCTTCGTTCATCTTCGGAACACAAATTAAGATATTTTTCATAAAAGGAAGAAACTCCATCAAGATTCCTGGTATATTTACAATCCAAAATAGTCTCCAATTTGCTTCGTGCTCTCTCTCTTTATCCCTGACTTCATCTATTCCTTTCAAATTCATACATTCAAATGTAACCATCACATCTTAAAGGGTTAGTTCACCCAAAAATGAAATTTCTGTCATTAATTACTCACCCTCATATCGTTCCACACCCGTAAGACCTTAGTTCATCTTCGGAACACAAATTAAGATATTTTTGATAAAATCCGATGGCTCATTGAGGCCTCCATTGCCAGCAAGATAATTAACAATTTCAAATGCCCAGAAAGCTACCAAAGACATATTTAAAACAGTTCCTTAGACTACAGTGGTTCGACCTTAATGTTATGAAGCGACGAGAATACTTTTTGTCCGCCAAAAAAACAAAATAACGACTTTATTCAACAATATCTAGTGATGGGCCATTTGACTGCTTCATGAAGCTTCAAAGCTTTACGAATCTTTTGTTTCAAATCAGTGGTTCAGACGTGTATCAAACTGCCAAAGTAGATAAATAAAAACCAACAGATAAATCAATAAAACAAATCATTCAAAAAAACCAACACTCCCAGGGCAATTTGTAACTATGTTTTAGTGACGTGGTAGCCGATTTAGACAATCCAATTTCATATGATATACTTATTCTCCATTAATGGTTTACAGTGGGGATTTAGGGGGGGATCTCCATTACTTTTTTCTGAAAATCATGTGTTTCCTAATAAAATAGATACTCATGAGTTTGGGTTTAATACAACTTAATATATAAGTTGAAAGAATAATCTCTCAGGTTTGACATCGGTGTTGCCTGGTAGGCTGCATCTTAGAGACAGGCACCCTAAAACCTGTTTCCATCCTGCGTCAGAGAAACTCACAGCACCTGCTCCACCCAAGAGAGCAGTGCAGACGTTAAGGGCAGGGTAGTTCCATGTTCAGGGAAATTTCCACATGCTTGTTTTAAGGCTCCATGGATCTACGAGGGTTTTCACTCAAATATCTTAATGAGTAATTCTCCTTCAGGCTGTGGTTGTTAAGAGAAGCTCTAGGGACACATTCAAAGAATAAACTCTATCCAAAATATTATAAATGTGCAGGGTTTAACATAGATAAATGTGTGGGAACTTTGTTGACAGGAATTTAAGAAACATGGAAAGAGAAATTTCCTGATGTTGGACAAACCTAAACTACATTCATGTCATAAACCTCTACAAAGTCAAAAGGCACACAGTCCCAAGAATGACACTAAAACATTACGTAAATCTCTTTAACAGAGATCAAATTACAATACAATATCACCTACTGACAGAATTTTTAGTCTAAACTTCTCTTCCCTCTATGCATCTCGTTAGACACAGTATTTCTATAAAAGAGTCTATCCACTTGTGTTAAGACTCTATTAATTAGAATTATTTACTCTACACTGACAAGTCACTTGCACCTGGACTGCAGGGCCAAGCCTGAATTGGTGCTGCAACCGCCCTTTAAACCTCCCACTCTACATTCTTTGTGGTTGTGTAATGCCACAGAGATCCAACTATGGCTGTAATTACCAACAAATATCAGAATCATTGGAGAAGAGGAGCAAGTTGGCACATTCCCCCTTGACTATATATTGCGATTATCTTTAAATGTCAAATAAAACTGACACCATTCATATCTGAAATCTATAACAATGTTTATATCTGATAAATGCATATAAAGAATGACATTCACGTTCCAAATGTGTCACTTTTGGAGCTTTGTCACTCTTAAAAAGAATGGTTCTTAATTAGACTCTATGGTTTAATGAAGAACCTTAAACATCTATGGAACCTTTCCATTGTACAAAAGATTCTTTATAAGGGGAAATAAAAAGTTCTCCACACTAAGAAAAAAAAAAATGGTTCTTTTAAGAACTATTCATGAAAGGTTCTTTGGGGAAGCAAAAATGGTTCTATAATGGCATTGCTGTGAAAAAAAAAACTCTTTTTAAAAGTGTTATAATGGAGTAAAGCAATGCTGAGACTGGTGTAAACTAAAGTGAAAAGTGAAACTAAAGTGAACAAGGCAGCCACACTTATTTAATACATGAACATAAAACGCAGAGAGGAACCAAAATCGTGACACGTGCTGGAAGAAGAGGAACAGGTTAGATTTACGTGTATAATGAGGTACAAGAACAGCAACATACAATAGTGCCACGAGACAATGGCCATAGGCAGGAGAGGTGAGCCTGTCTCTTAGATAAAGTGCAGGAGAATGGACAGCTCTCTGAGGTGGGATGAGACCATGAGGGTCAGCTCAAAGTCCTGACCCCGTAAGGACTGGATGCCATTTTCCCACGGCGAGAGCTGATCTTATAGGGGCTCGTCAACGACATCTGCCCCAGTTCAGGGAGATTAATTCACCCCCACACCACGACTCCACTCCGTCCCCACAGCCCACATGAGTCTCACTTCAGTGGACAGGCCCAACAGCAATGCCTTGAGCCAGCCTGCTAATCAATACTAGGATATTTTGTTTTTAGTACGCCACAGCAAGTCCAGTCTGGCACTATTGAAATACCACAGAGCCTGTTCGCTTTATTTTTCAAACACACCCATTTCTTCAACTGACGTATGCTACTGTAATCTGTGTACGTTTGTGAACAGCAATACTGAGGAGAAAACACCTAGAGATTTGGAATGAGGAGTTCCCAATCAGAGTTGCTGAGCACGTTCAGTGAATGAAATTGATAAAAGACTTTTTTATTCTTAGATTGGCACATGTATTCAAGTATGTCAGGAATAATCACAACAGTCAGAAAAACAGGAAGGTAGATGTTATGAATAATATATATTTATAGCTAAAAAATTACTCATAGGCAGAAAGAAAGTGAGAAAGCTCTCTCATCGTTAATGCTACCTAACTCTACACAGCGAATCCAGCATGCAGGATTGCAGTAGGGTGCAATTATGTTGGTTTGGGAAAAGGGTTAAACAAACAGCTCCAGTGAGGTCATAAGCAGATGGAAGTGAGGATATGCCTGCACTTGCTGAGTGGGCACAGTGCTCCACATGACTGAGCGAGCAACAGAGAGAGAGAGAGAGAAAGAGAGGGGCCCACACTTTGCTGGAAGGGACCTAATGCATTATGCTATCAGTACAGCTTCACTTACGAGTTTACTTGATAAATTCCTTCCTTTTAACTGGCAATTGGACTTATCAAGTTAAAAAATATTGTGATCATGAATGTCAAAAAAAAAACAAAAAAAAAAAATCCCCGGCATACTATTCTTATCAGACATATGCAACAAATTCACCAGTGCTTCTGACACAGTTTCTTTCATTTAAATTTTTTTTTTTTTAAGATTTAGGAAGCGTGATTAGCTGATACGCAGTCTCAGGCACACTAGAATGACTTAAGACCCGGTCGCTGATTTCAGGGAGGTCTGTTTAATCTGTTGGCATCCATAGAGGTGCACAGGGCTAATCCAAGCACAGCAATGAGGCATGGATCAAACCTGTCAGTGAATGTGGGAAAGACAGCAGCCAGTGCATGCATTCAGTGGCTATGGGGAATAAATGCCTTGAGATTCCGTGCAACTCATCCCCTGCTGTAAAAGCAGTCAGGTGCACACTTCGAAGTGTGACAGCGTCATTCAAAAATATTGTTTCAAATGGCTATTTGTTCAAAAATTACTATTGAAGTGACAACAGAATCGGAGTTCTTAAACTATTCCCTATATACTTTAAAAATAAAGGTTCTTTATTGGCATCTAAGTTTCCATGAAGAACCTTTAACATCCGTGGAAACTTTCCCTTTCCCAAAAGGTTCTTTATAGTGAAAGCGGGTTCTTTATTTATACTGAAACTGTTCATTGAAAAGTTCTTTGGGGAAACAAAAATGTCATTGCTGCAAAAAAACCCTTTTGGAACCTTTATTTTTAAGAGTGTACATAATCTCTTGCTTGATCATTTAAGTGAAAATGTAAATAGCTGAGATTAAATTAAGAAGGGTTGAAATCCTTATACAGACTGTATTAATAATGCAATACTTCCTGAGAGTTTTTAATGTTGAGTTCTATTAGGTTATTCAAAATGCAAATCAGTGGGTTGGTTTGGATTTAGAAAATAACATCTTTTAGAATGGATAATTATTGAATGTGGATGAACAAGTGATATTTAAAAACAAGTTAAATCAAGCATTCAGAATCCTGTGGAAAATCCACAGATTCTGAACACCCACTTTTTCAGCTTGATGTTATAGGAAAACTTTAGGTAACTATCATCAGGAACTTTTTATTCTATAGTTCTTTACAAAATCATCTATGATGTAAAAAACCAATATGTTGATCTACAAAAATACATTTATATTTTAATCTTCTCTAGCCAGCATGTATCTTTATTAGAAAAGAGTTTTTGACCAAAGATATAGTAAAGAGCCATTGAAGAATCTTTATTTTTAAGAGTGCATGTTACACAGTACATATAGGATACTATACATATTATTTATTGAGGACTCAGTAGTGGAAATTACACCCTAAATTACAAAAGGCAGTCCGAAACGGCCTTGTATGTTCCTCCTCTCCTTGGCTAACTACAGCAAGAAAGATATGGTAAAAACGGTCCCTTGACAAACAGACCAAAAGACAATATGATGTGATGTTCAAATCACAAAATAAGATACTTAAATATTTAACCTCTGTCTGACCCCCAAAAATTCGGTCACACTTGGTAACTCATAAAGTGAAATAGCAAAGAAATCATCTCTGCATTAATCTCTTATTATGAACATAATTATCAGAATTTATCGGCTGTTTCATCGTCTGGTTTTGACAAATTCAAGGGATTAAGGATATTTATAGTTAACCATAATTATACAAGTAATTTTGAGGAACTTTGTGTACCTAGACGACTCAACAAGTGAAAATGCAGGCGGGAATTACACACTTTGCAAAATATTTGCATGACGGTTCACGTGAGGTAAAAAAATAAGTTTGTCCCTTTTAAGCGTTTTATAATTTTATTTATTTCCGTGAGTTGTGTATTCTTGCAAAGGAGAAATGCCTCATCAATAAAGTGTATCTTATGAATACAACGAATATAAGTTTAATTTTATGGTTAGTAGTCAGGACTAAGGCTATAATATACACCAGTTGATACTTTTTTTTGGGGGGGGGGGGGGGGGGTGAGCATGAATTAGCCTAGTTTTAATTTACAGAATGATATTTATAGGAGTCATTTCCAGACCAATTGTATTTATTAGCATTCGAAAGGAATAAAAATAGTATTTGCTGTTTGACGAGAATGTTTAAACCAATCCACGCGTGTTGACATCTGCCTGGCAGCGAGCTTGTCTGAATTCGCATATTTACTCTTCATTTAACCGATTACCACATTTGGGTTTAAACGAATTTGACAAAATATGTCACTGATTTCCCGGTAGACGTACGATTCGAACAACCAAATTATAAGACTGAAGTAAAAAAATAACTGATATCTAGTCATAAACCTTTTTTTTTTTTTTTTGTAAAACAAATTTATTCATTTAGGAATAGGATGGTCTTCAGTAGAAACGTCAGTTTAAATAAAACTCTCCGTCCCACATAATGGATTAACCTGATACTGCCATAACATCACAGAAAGGAAGATTCACAAAACAAAAGTGGAACATTTCAACAAGACGTACAATGGTTCACAAGCTTTAAAAAAACAACTCGCTATAAATAAAACAAACTTTGCGCTTGCGACCAGCACAGTCTTTCATTTCAATAAAACCTAGTTCAAATGAACAACAAAAAGACTACACAGATTTGGACAAAATCGACATTCTAAAAATAAGTGTAAACATTTATGAGTGAACATACTCTCTCCCTCCATTTGTTCTTTCCTTTTTTTTTTTTTTCTTTTTTTTTTTGAAATACAGCCTCTTCACGAAGCCACGTGCCAAACTCTGACGGCAAATAAGTCAGAAGTCCAATATTCTTCTACAGACTTTGATTGCTTTACAGCTTATGATAAAAGCTCCTCTGCAATGCAATTTATTCTGAAGTCCCCAATATGTCGTCATAAAATGCTTTAAAACGGACAACTCATTGAGATTAAAAATAGTTTCTTTTTTAAAAACGAAATTGAACTTCGATTCTTTTAGCAAATCAAAATGTTCAAGTATCCGAAGTACTTAGTCTTTTTTTTTTTAGGAGTCTTTCAAATGTGGGTTAGGGGTAGCGTTCCGTTCACGCCAGTCCCTGCGCTTTGATAGTGCGGATGAACGCTGTGTAACCGACTGGTCTGTAGACTGGAGTGGTCGGCGCTGTCTCCTCCGGGCGGCAGGTACATGCTTATCATATCCCTCAGGTCTCCCAAACAAGCACGCTGAGAGTGAGAGGTTATGGCCGGAGGAGGAGAGCTGGGTTCCGTCTTGCACACTGAAGCCATGGAGCCCAGACCCATTGCACTGGAAGTTTGCTGCGTGTATGCTGGTGACATGCTGTACGTGGACGCCGCGTTCATGTAGGTCTGGGCCGTGGACATCATCGGGTACTGAAGTCCCGCCATGTCGTACCGGTGCATCTGCTGAATCTGGGGGCTGTTCATGCTGGGATGCTGAGGGTAGGCCAGCTGGTCCTGCATGAGGGAGTACGCGCTGTTCGTCCAGCCGTTCATGTGCGTGTAGTCCATCCGCTGGCCTACCGAGACGGCATTGTTGACAGAGTTGGCACCGGGCGCCAAGAGTCCTCCGGGCAAGGAATACTTGTCTTTCTTCAGCAGGGTCTTGGTCTTCCTGCGGGGACGGTATTTGTAATCCGGGTGCTCCTTCATGTGCATGGCTCGTAACCGCTTGGCCTCGTCAATGAAGGGTCTCTTCTCGGCGTCAGTCAAAAGTTTCCAGTCAGCACCGAGGCGCTTGCTGATCTCAGAGTTGTGCATTTTAGGATTCTCTTGTGCCATCTTCCTCCGCTGCCCGCGAGACCACACCATGAAAGCGTTCATAGGCCGCTTCACCCGGTCCTGGTCGTTGGCACTGTTGTTTTTGCCGCCCGCCGCCGAGCCCGTGTTGGACTGCGGAAGGGGGCTTTTAATCTCGGTTTCCATCATGTTATACATTCAAACTACTTAAAAGTGGTGCTTTAAAAGCACTCGAAAAACAAGGCTGAAATTTAAAGAGACTCACAAAATAAAGTAGTCGGTAGTCAGTCAAAAGTTCAGAGAGCTAAAACTCTGGTCACGTCAAAAGCACCGAACTCTTTCAGATGTCTCCACACCAGTCCCGTGTGTCTCGCTCTGCTCTGCCACAGAACTCTGAAAAGTTGTGCGCTAAGCTCAGCTGTTAATAGAGGCTCGGCCATGTGATTTGGATTGACAGCATAACAATGAGCTCAGCGCCGACCAATCAGAGAGCGCATCACGCTCCGCCATCCAAGCAGCGAGCTGCCCGGGCACCACTGTGTTTCGGGATGCACTTAAAGTGGGATAAAATACATCACTGGCATCTTTGCACTTTGACAATAGAAATCACTTTGCAAATATTGTTTTAAAGCGGTCGTTATCCACTGGAAAATGTTAGCCTTTTTCTACATTTGTAGACAGATAGGGTTAAATAAATAGTGAATTTCACACTTTCCCGAAAAAAAAGAAACGTTCAAATAAACAAATAGCTAAATAAATAAAGCATGTTTAATTTATTAAATATAAAATAAAGGCAATAATAATCGGGTTAGATTCTACTTATTGGATTCAAACGTAAATATATAAACTGTTATATTGCCTTATACAATGGCACGACAAAGGCACTATACTAATAATTACCAATTAAACAAATAATAAGAAACAAATAATTTAATTCAAAATTCGGTTTGTTTATTTATTTTTTTAGAGTGTAATGCAAGCTTGGGTTTTGGTTGGCTATCTTTTTTGCCCTGCAGGCTACTTCACCACTCTAATTAGACTGGGAATTAAAGCTCTTAAAATTGACATTGATTAAAAAGTACGATTTTAACACCAAGCAAATTACTTAACTATCTAAATATTATAATAATAAATTACTTAAGTAGCCTATTTACATTATTTGTCTCACAATTTATTCTAAGTTTCATTTGACATATCAGTAGTATAGCCTACTAGCCTATTATTTACAGGCTGAGCTGAAAATAACACCACGATCATTTTATAAAAACAAACATGCAACAAAATAGTTTTGTGTTTTAAAAACACAAGTCGCAATTTTTGTCAAGTGTCTAAGACTAACAAAATTAATACAGTAACGCCCCCCTGTGGATCAACTTTGTATTATTCTGAAGAAAAAATAACTGATGCGAGTGTGACTATTTACACACAACTCTATAAACGACTTTTTAGAACAGCCACGCCAATTTTGGAGTGTATGTTAATTAGGGCTGTTTATTTTTTACATTACCAATTACTGCTAACTGCAATCATTCCGCGTTTTATTTGTTAGGCTGTGTGATTTACAAATGACTCGAGTAAAGACGTGTTCGGTTGGGAGAGGTTTTCAGTCTCCCGGGGAGAAATTACACCTTCGAAAGGGCCAGTAGCTTATTAGCACACCGTCCATCGACATTTAACACATTCAACGCCACCGAGACTGAACGATTACAGAACTGAATATTCACAATGGGCTTTTAACACCACACACTAACGACTCAACCATTTAGAGAAGTTTCACCGTACGTGTGACCGATTTAGACATGTACACCAACACGTACGTCTCCGTTATTTACTTTCCAAACTGCACTTAACAAGTACAAGTGCTGTTACTCAATGTTGTTATTCAGGCCCGATGTTAAGGATTGTAAAGTAGTAGGCTATTCATCAAGAGCAATCAGGTTATAATTTAGCATTACATTTTTAAATCAGTAAGATATTTTGGGCAGTCAAGTTAAAACACGTCAAATAAAACACTAATAGTAGCCTATATATTTGTGATTAGAAGGCTAAAAAATAAACAAAATTTCACTGACAAATTATCACGGAGAAACAACCATATCCAAAACAACTGGATCTTTTTTCCCGTCGCTTTTAGTTTCATTAGAGAGATAAAGTAGGCTAAATGTGTCATTTGGAACATCATTAGTCACTTTACATTAATATGAATAGCAGTGCACCAGCCGTTATGACAAAAGTTCTAATTAGAGACTTATTTCACGAAACCGGTGATTTATCCGAGTGGTTTCAGGAACATATCCTCTTGTAATCTGCTTATGGAAATGTCGCCTATAGGAGACAGTGGGAAAAGGAAAACTTACCCGGAGCTCGGTAATGATGGCTTCTGTTCTCCAAATTTCCTAATTAACGTGAGCTAAGGCCGAGGACCACCAGGAAAGCCTCCCAGTGTTCAACATCACTGAGCTCCGAGCCACAAGGCTTCCGAAAATCACTCACGTGTATGATGGCCGAGCAGTGAAATGTCCATTAGTGTAGTAGGCAATTCAAATGACCCGAATACTAAAACTGACACTGTGCTGCAGATAAATAAAGTCCATTATATGTCAATTAGCCTAACACAAAAAATAAACAGCAAATGCAAACATCTAAAATTATTAATCCTTTCTATTGAAAGCATAAGATGGAAAATTGTCAGTTCATTATTGCTTAATATGCCACATGTCAGATCTGTGAAATGTAATAGTTTTTCTTAGCTCAACGTTTTAACAACTTGTTCAATCGTGATAAGTAAAACAATACCATAACAAATCACCACAGGGCTTCTATTCTTTATCACCGTGTAAAGTCTTTTTTTTTTTTTTCCAAACCCGTGGATTCACTTGTTAATTAGCTCAACTTTATCAATAAAAGTGGAAGCAAATTACAGCAAAGCACACGCAGAGCCTCAAAAATACATTGTTTTGTTTTTTTGTTGTTGTTGTTGTTTTTGTTTTTTTGGAGTTGGACAAAAGTGGATTTAAAACAGTCCAATAAGCCTGCGCGCGACACACCCACTTTAAGATACAATAGCTCGAGCCACAATACTGAATAATTTAATGATTTTTACGGGTTGAAAAAAAAAAAAAAGAATGTTTACCATTTAGGTACCTATAAGAATATTTTTAGCCTACTATTTGTACTTAAAAAGTAAAAAAATAAAATATATTTATAACATATAAGATAGGCTATATAAAGTTATTTGTATAATTATATATATATATATATATATTTAAAAAAAAGTTTAATTTGAATAATAGTAAGCCTATTCTGTCTTACAACAAATGAATAGCGCAATAACTGTAATAGGCCTACGTTAAACGACGCATATAGCCAAAACGATATATATAAATATATTAAAATATATATAAATATTTAAAAGAAGTCTTTGTGTAATTTTCACCTCCGATTTTTTAGATCAAATACATATCCCCGAACCATTAAGCATTGCTCTGGAGTCCATTTAAAACGTCATAACCGTATGAATTAATAACTTTTTTGTTTCAACTCACTGGTTACGAATAAGGCCAGAGTTACCATGGTTAACAGAATGATTTTTCAAATGCAGGCACAATAAAGACCGTCTCATTGGGATTTGCATGATTTTTGAACCGAATATGCAAATGAAGATGCAATTTCAGCACGGTCTGTTATTCCTATTGTATTTCGTTGAATGGTTGCGTCCCCTCTGGTTCTGACACTGGTAAAATAATATTCACTGGTCAATTAAAGAGAAGAGGCTTGGATCTGACCTTCTTTCAGATGTCGCTGAACTATTGGAATGATAAGCCGTTTTATACTCGAAACATATGAGTCCGGTCATTCAAATTAAGCCAACAGTGATCATTGCTGTAAAATTGAATTATGTAGTAATAGAAACAACAACATTTTTGTTTCTTATCTCATTTTACTTCAATCTTTTACAAGCATTTTGAGTCACATATACACATATAAACGAATCAATTTTACGCGCTGCTTGTCGATGTTAAATTATACCTTTTAACTTTTTATTCAGGCTATTTTAATCGAAAAATAATTTAATATGCGCGTTGTGGATAATTCCCAAAAATTTTGCAATAGAAACAAATAACGTAGGCTATAAACAACCCTGTTTAGTAGATAATTACAAATATGGTTTAGATTCCAGATAAATATTACATGTCTTGCTTCCTCACACACATTGTCTGTCCTCAGCAAGTTTGTAAAGCGCGTTAAGTACTGTTGTTCTGTCACTTGCAGAGGACAATTACCGACTATCGAATGAACAACATGTGGGACTCAAAGCCACTAATGCGTCAGCCAAATTTAGACATCACAATCAATCCAATTTTCCTCATTTTCAAAAGAAAATAAAACTGTATATTTTCATTTTGCAGTTTCTATTTCTCGATGAGTAAACATGTTATCAATGTCATTTAAATTCCCAATTATTTTACACAGATTTTTATACTGAAAATAAAAACTAGATTCTCACTGATATTCCATATATCTGTTTCTTTGAGTTTCTTCAAGGCAAGTCAGATTCAGTTACCTGCAGGGAAATGTACAGGTAAACCAGAGGTAAGGCACTAGAGCACATTGATGTCCACATCCTGTTGTTTAACTGATTTGTCTTGGTCTCATATACAGTCTGAGAAAAGATAAGCATTAAGCATGGTCACCTGAAAAAGAAGAAATGACATGTCCATGACACTCTAGATATAAAAAGCATCACTAATGCAAAAGACCATTTATTGCACTGTAGTCATGTTTGTCATGGAATACAGCAAACTAATATGAAGACACAAAACTTCAATTCACAAATAATTTTGTTTATGTACACTGAATGTCTTTTTTTACTAAAAGCAATAAGGCATGACCTCCCTAAAGCTTGCGCATACATGTGTGGGTTTTTTTTTTTTTTTTCAACTATCCTTTTTAAATTGTTCATATGCCACTTATGTTAATATGCATTTGAATACAATCTTTTTCACAGTAAAGCACACAATATATAAGAGAAGTACATTGCAACCGAAGAATCAAGGCATGTTTGAGAAGCTCTTTAGCCCATGCAGTCAGTGATAAATAGGATTTCTGATCTAATGCAGCATGAAGCTAATGTGCACACATCATCTGCTGAGACATTAAGACGTGCAGCACATGGTGTGAATACACAGTCCCTATTTGCTCCTCAATGACAACATTTTTCTACAATATCTTTAACTTTCAGGAGGAAAATTTTAGTGAAACATTAATAAAACCCCATTTAGTACATGATGCGTTAAATGAAAATAGTTTTAACTACATTTATTCTAACCCAGTGAAAGCTAATTTCAATTAAACCGCTGATTTAATTTAGCAGAAAATTACAATAAATATAGTTTTGATTAAATCACTGAGCAAATTCTAATAGCACAAGCAATTGTCTTTGAGTTTAGAGGTGTTATTAGATTTGGCTAAATGTATCTGTGAAGGAATTTCTCAATGTGTTAAAGCAGTCTCCTGCACATCAGCAATGTGATAATGTTTATAATGTCTCTAGTTTTAGTGCCTGTCAGGAAAAAAAAAAAAAACGATTAGGGTGTCATGTGAGTCATGCCTAGAGCTGTTTAATTATTTTAAAACAAGAAAATAAATTCAAATAATTAAATTTCATTTCCAGGAACCATATATAAAAACATTTTGTTAACTCCATGTTGTCTTCTGTCAGTCAGACTTGCAGAAATGGACAAGAATTGTCATCACTGAAATGCCATCATTGGCTGCAAGGCTAATTACAAACCTCATTATTTCCCATGTATCTTTTGAATCATTTCCATGTACTACAGTTTCTCCAAAACAATAGAAACTTTCTCTTTTTTTGTTTAGCAGAGAATGCTGAGTTGTCTGATTTTGCTTTGCACCAAATGTGGCAAGCAGATGGCTTTTGTTTTAAACATAATTAAGATCCCACTAATCTGGTGCCTTTTAAAAATGAAACAGTCGCTTCGTCAGGCCTTCATTAGTTAAGATAATATTGTGGAAATGCACAATTAATTTGCAGGCTATATCTTTAATTAATTAAATACACCCAATTTTGTAATATGATTAATGCCACAAAGTTGTTATCTCCAAATTATTCTAAAATTAATACATAACGATAATACTTTATGCATTATTAGCAAGAACTGAGGTTTTGGCTGTGGCAAAATCCTGAAGAACTAATTACGCAGGGTAATTTATTAAATCTCAAGGAAAGAAACAAACAAGTATAAATTGATATATTAATCATGGGCTTCATTACGTTAATCTGCGAGTGATTTGAGGTGAAAATGACGAATCTCCGTTGAGCGCAGAGCACTTGATAATGGAGATACTGGCTATAAATTTACTCTACATAAAGGCCTCATTAAAAGAAGCATAATTTAATTAAGAGTTAGCCATCGCCCTCCAAATGCATTAATTACCTTGGGTATGATGAGATGAGTTTTGGGATTACTGATGATTTCATTACGGCCAGTGTTGCTGCTAACTGTGGCAGGGACCTGCTGTTGTTGACAGGATAATGGATTGGGTGCCTGGGGAGGAATCTGTTCACCTTGGCAGAGAGAGACACAGAGGAGACACAGAGGACTACACCGGACCCTCATAAAGTAGGTGGACACTACATAATATTTACAATAATTGTTAATCCTGAAAAATAATATCATAGGTTTAGTCCACTAACATTTTTAGACTTATTAGACTCTGCATTGACCTGCCAGGGAGAAAAGTCCATGATGGACCAAGTTATTTTGCAATCTGAACAGTACATGACTTAAAATGACCCATTTAAAGGTCATTCAAGAGCAAATGAGCATTACTTCCTTTCTCTATTTTTATCATGTATACTCGTTTGCCACTAATATGGCAGTCTGCCATCCTGCACACAAACGCACTCTTTCTTCCGCTCTCTCGCTACTGCTAGGGTGAGAAGGGCGCAGTAGAGCTGACAGCTCAAAGCCCTGGAAACTGACATGTCAATGGCAGATACAAGCTGTTGCGGTTGCACTAGCGGGGACACGTCGCAGACGCTAACTGCTTCCTCTTGGCAACAGCCTGACAAAGACATTCGGCTACCTTTCAGAGCTACACACATCATGAATAGATCACATGTGGCACAGATAGAGCACTGCTCCATATCTTTAGTGGCTTGTGTCATTATTTTGTCAATACATTTTTTTTTTTTTGTCAATTTTCCTGGCAACAAATTGAGCCCGTAATCTCAACAGGTCCATTATGATACATTTAACATATTAAAATTTAAATAAAAAATAAATAACTTTTTGGAATCTAAGTTTTAGAATCTTGCTGAATATTAGAATGTTTGAAGTCTTTAATTTGAACACTCAATACTGATGATTCAACAGGGCAATGGTTATGAATGTTCTTTAGGGAGTACTATCCTCCAATGATTTATTTATGATGCAGAACTGATGCAGAATGAGAACGACTCCTTTAACAAAAAACGAGTTAACAGAAGGACAGCCTATGACTTAATTTGACACAACAGGAAGTCTCACAGACAAGTTGAAGGTTTTTGTTTTAATAAAAATAAAATCAAACTGTTTTACTCTGTATAGCCTCTGGAATGAGCTGAAATGCTAACACAACCCCCCACCCCCCTTTCTCCTGAACAAGCCCCCCCCCCCCCCCCCCCCCCCTCCTCCAAATGTACTCCAGCCCACAGCTGCAGTTTTCCAGAAAGACACTCACCATTGCACAGTCGTTCTTCTAAATCCTTCTCTCTGCATTTAAGGTCCTGCATACTGTTTAGCTGGAGAGAGCCGGGTAAGACTCTCAAACCATGCCGCTTTGAGCCGAGACGGGGAGAGAGAAGGGTCTGCGGTCTTCCATTCCGCAGCAGCGCTGAGCCAAGCCCTCCCTGCACTGGGAGCCATCGCATTCAGCCAAGATTGCTTCATACAAAAGTTGACAATGCCCCAGTGAAAGCCATTGTTGATATTCAACATTTTTTAAATAGCTGAGCAGAATGGACAACATGGCAGACCACAAAACTTGGAAGGGAAACTGACCTGGAGCTCCTGAAAAGCACCACAGCATATGACAGAGAAACGACTGAGAGAGTCTGAAGTAAAACAAAACAGAATGTTAGTGCTTATAACATAACATAACATAACACAACACAACACAACATAACATAACATAACATAACATAACATAACATAACATAACATAACATAATGTACACAACGTAACATAACATAACACAACCTAACATAACATAACATAACCTAACCTAACCTAACCTAATGTACACAACGTAACATAACATAACATAACATAACATAACATAACATAACATAACATAACATAACATAACATAACACAACCTAACCTAACCTAACCTAATGTACACAACATAACATAACATAACATAACATAACACAACCTAACCTAACCTAATGTACACAACATAACATAACACAACACAACACAACATAACATAACATAACATAACATAACATAACATAACATAACATAACATAACATAACATAACATAACATAACATAACATAACCTAATGTACACAACGTAACATAACATAACATAACATAACACAACACAATGTAACATAACCTAACCTAACATAACATAATGTAACATTACACAACGTAACATAACCTAACATAACATAACATAACATAACATAATGTACACAACGTAACATAACAAAACCTAACATAACATAACATAAGATAACATAACATAACATAACAACACAACGTAATGTAATGCAACGCAACGCAATGCAACATAACATAACAACGCAACATAAGGCATCATAACATAACATAACATAACGCAGCATAACAACAACGCAACATAATATAACAACACAACATAACATAACGCAACATAACATAACGAAGCATAATATAACATAACATAAAATAACATAACACAGCATAACATAACATAACATGGTGAATAGTACCAATTCAAAGCAATGGAAACACATTCCTAACTTGCCATATAAATGATGACCTTTCTCTGCTCATCCATTACAGCCTTTAATTGTTGTTCTGATTGTCTTGATGGCTCCTGACAGTAAATGGTGTTTTATTTCCATCTTTGTCAAAATGACAGGCACAGATTAATAAAGACATTTAACACAGCCCTCACGACCCATCTGTCAATATGCAACCTGGGGCAAAAGAAGGCTTACATAAATATATGGGAATTCTTGTAGCCTAATTTGACTTCATAATTATGTATATGTGAGGTATTCCTGTTGTATTTATGTCCTCTCTGTAAAGAGGCATCATTCATTTCATTAAGAAAAGATAAGAAACCACTACCACTGTGACCGCACCCTTAGCCCCATCTAAGGGCCATCTTCACAATTCACACCCTACTGACCACAGGTGGCTGTTAAGCACATCATTACCATACATGCCACAGGGGGCAGTTTTGTTTCACTAAGATTACATTGTTACCCAATATAAAAATAGATAATTTAACTGCTGCCACTTACATTACACATTTGTTTTCCAGTAACTATGCTATAATCAAGTAACTTCATTTGGACTGCTGTGAGGTGTGCTGCGCATTCAGTCTGTGTGATTTCCAAGGGTTTAAAGTATGGGATTAGTCACCTGGAAAACTGGCCATCTGAGCGGGAGGAGGCCACTAGAATTGCATAATTATATTGATCAGGGACAAATTACAGCCTTGACAGCAGAGGCCGGCCCAGTCTGATCTTACAGGTGTGTAGGGGAAGAGAGAGCAAGCTGCAGGGAGAAAGAGAGATCTTCCTGGAAATCTACGTCAGTGGCACTCATCTCAAACCATTAACTGCCATCAAAGAGCTAATTTTACTCTGCACATTACACCCAATCCTACTCGTCCAACCCCCTCCATGCTGGGCTGGATGGAGAAGCCTGGTGGGAAAACGACATTCAATCTGCTGGCCGTCCCATTCAGGCCAAATTGTCAAATGATGGCTTTCCACCTCTAAAGTTTCAGGAAGTGAAAGGCAGCACTGGCCCTGGGGTGAGACGAGGACTGAAAGCAGTTAAAGGAGGAACAAGGAAACAGAATAAAATCCACCAAAATCATCCCCAGCATCCCTGCTTTGTGCACCACATATCAAATATCATAAATTGTTGATTAAGAAATATAATTTTTAGATTAATTAGAAAATATTATTTTTTATAAATTATTTTAAAAAAAATTGCAACCTGAACTAACCTTGCCTTGTGATAAAAATGGCTCAAATTAGCTGATATTTTAAGAGAGTTATTGACCTGGACACAGTTATGAGGGTCTGCAGGGTCATTGGTGCTTTGATATTTTCTGTATTACAATGTTTTCTTTTCCTGTATGTTGGTCGGACCACATGACTTTGAATTTGTGGACAAAAGGTTTTCAAATATTAAATATAGTAAATTAGATTTGTTAACAAAATAAAAGTTTGAGAAGTGTATTTTATATATATATATATATATATATATATATATATATTGTTTTGTTTTCTGACAGTAGATATCCTGACAAAAATAACTGAAATTAAAATCATAGAACAGGTGTATTCAAATTGTATATATGAAGACTTCAGATGCAAAAGCCTCGAAGTGCCATCTGAATTTTTCATCTAAAACTCATATGATTAGGTTCAGTTATTTCCCTTTAATGGCACTGAAAAAGAACTATTAATTGCCATTAAAGTGAAATTACTGAACATAAACATATAAGCTTGATAAAAATGCTCATTTTAGAAGAAAATTTCAGATGGTACTGATGCAAAAGAAGTCTTCATATATAAACTACCTTTTTATTACATTCAAATAAACTGATCCAGACAGGCCATTTAAAGAAAAGGCAAGCGTTTTACTCAATGGATCATGTGCAACCAAACTGCTGAAGTACGGCACAGAGAAGAAATGTGCATACAAACACAAGCACACATGTACAAAACAAAAGCGAACTCTTTATAGCCAAGGCAGTGAATATGCAGAAATATTGTACTCAACATAACCCCCCTTCCCTCCCCACGCCCGGAAAGAGGGGTGCTCTCTGTGCTAATTAAGTGCTAATGGTTGTGGCCCTGCAGAGAATACTAATTAGGTTTTCTATTCTCCTTTTGGGTGAGCATGTACTTCAACACGGCCTAATGAGGGGAGGCAGGTATGTGTGTGCTGTGTGCTGGGTTAATGGGGGGTCCACTTTCAGGTCTCAGGGCTGTGGGTTGAAGAGGGAGGCGTTTCCTGTGCCTTGGCCTCTCTGACATAGAACCACACACACACACACACAATGAGGACTTAAGTCCAGTGAAAGGAAGAAACTCCATCAAGATTCCTGGTATATTTACAATCCAAAATATTCTCCAATGTGCTTTGTGCTCTCTCTCTCTCTTTACCCAAAAATGAAATTTCTGTCATTAATTACTCACCCTCATATCGTTCCACACCTGTAAGACCTTCGTTCATCTTCGGAACACAAATTAAGATATTTTTGATAAAATCTGATGGCTCATTGAGGCCTCCATTGCCAGCAAGACAATTAACACTTTCAAATGCCCAGAAAGCTACTAAAGACATATTTAAAACAGTTCATGTGACTACAGTGGTTCAACCTTAATGTTATGAAGCGACGAGAATACTTTTTGTGCGCCAAAAAAACAAAATAATAACTTTATTTAACAATATCTAGTGATGGGCAATTTCAAAACACTGCTTCATAAAGCTTTGAAGCTTTACAACTCTTTTGTTTCGAATCAGTGGTTCAGAGCATATATCAACTACCAAAGTCATGTGATTTCAGTAAACGAGACTTTGTTACATCATAAACATTTCGAAATTTCAATGGTTCACGTGACTTTGGCAGTATGATACACGTAGGGTGACCAGACGTCCAGTTTTTCTCGGGACAGTCCCATATTTCCATTTTTAGTGTCCAGACTTATTAAGAAAAAAACAATTCCTTATTGATTAACTTGCCATTAGTGAGGGCTGGATAGGTGGAATCGCGCTGAATGACACACACCAGAAGCGCTCCCAGTTCTCTCAGACAGCGCGCGATCAGTTCTCCATGCGCCCGAGTGGTCAAATGCATAGTTTTTAAAAATGTCCATCGTGTGGAGTATCTCATGTAAATACAGTCAGTTATAACTTATGGCTTAAAACGTAAACAGGTGGGGTGAAAATCGGGTATGTGTCAGTATATTACATCCATGAATTCCGTCATAAAGGGACAGTAGCCTAATTAAATATTTGTCATTAATGTTAATCAAACAACAAAAGATGTTAAATAAACATATACATGGTAAATAAACCACCTGTATCTGAAAAACAAGTTTATCTCATTTGTATCTCTATCGTATTTGTCGTACTGTTTGTAAATTTTTATATATATATATATATACATATATACACATACATATATATATATATATATATATATATATAGTGAAATAAAATTTCCCATATCATGGTCATATTGCCCACCCCTTGCTCACCCGTCCCGTATTCCACCATGAGAAATCTGGTCACCCTAGATACATGCTCCAAACCACTAACTTGAAACAAATCTGAAAGAGTTAATTATCTTGCTGGCAATGGAGGCCTCACTGAGCCATCGGATTTTATAAAAAAATATCTTAATTTGTGTTCCGAAGATGATTGAAGGTCTTACGGGTATGGAACGACATGAGGGTGAGTAATTTAATGGCAGAATTTTCATTTTTAGGTGAACTAACCCTTTAAGGGATAGTTACCCAAAAATGAAAATGTATTTACTCATCCTCATGTTGTTCCAAAATTATTACTTTCTTTATTCTGTGGAGCACAAAAGAAGAGATTTTGTAAAATTTGTCTGACTGTTTTAGTCCACGCAATTGAAGTTAGAGGGGGCAAAAATGACACTAGACCCTACTGACTTTCGTTGTATAGGGTGACATTTTAGGACGAATGATCCCTTCAAAGCTGACCTGAACACTACTATAAGAACAACATCTAATCTCATTTCCAATGACAGGGGGATTAAAAAAAACCATTACACTGATGATTTGTCTTCCTCTAGTCAGGAGTGACAGGAAATGTTGCAAAGGAACTGTAAAAAGTTCAGAGAGTTTTGCTCTTTGAAGTCGCTTTTTGAGATTTACATACTCTGAAGAATACTTCTCAGTAGGCAAAAGTTAAATGAGGGAAGCAATATATTTTAAAATCTCAATACATTTTAACAAGGTACAGTTCCACACTCTGCTCCTCTTGTGTGAAAGAATTAATGAATGTAAGCAATTCAATGACAACTTAACTCACTTCTCAAGGCATTCAGACTGAATAACTTGAGTCCTCAGAGAGCCATGAAAGCTGTCACTTAAAAACTGCTTGCCGCTGAGAAACGATTCCAGTCAGCCAAAACTTCCTGTTTATTTACAGGCAATGACTAGATAAAATAATAAATAAACATGCATTGTGCTGAGCAGAGAGACTGCGGAGAATCTGATGGCAGTGTAGTGTAATTGGGAATATGAGAGGATGTGCATGCGCGTAAACACGCAGATTGGGGGTGGTACTGGAATTACCTGAGAGAGATAATGGCAATGCATTAGATTAACTCTCCTTCCTTAAATGCGACACATTTAAGTAATCTTGTCCCCCGAAAACATGTCAATGCCTGAAAGGCTGCCTCAGCGCTATCAGGACCCTCTGGTCCCCCACACTGATGCAGCTGGCAAAACGCTACCGTCGACTGTCAAAACGCAGTGCGAGATCTAGTTATAATATAATTGAATTTTCATATCAGAGGAGACCAGAGTTCTTGCAGACAATAGGAGTGCTGAGTCCTCTCTGATATTGGCACAGACCCTTTGCCACGCGCATGAAATCAGTATGTTAATGTTCCCCGGGTTTTCTTTTTTTAAGGGCACTTGTGCCTCCGCAATGTAATACCGATGTGGTTTCAAAAAATTGCAACTATTGATAAGTAGGCAGCTAGAAACCCTTAGACCACCCCCTCCTGTTACCTTTCCCCATCCAAGCAAGCAAGCAAGCGCCCAGACAGCATAGCACCCCCATCCCACACCCCTTTATTAAAATTGTAATTTATTTTTCTAAATCAGAATGACAGCTTGCTTTCTTTTCTCTGCAGCAGGCGGTGAATCAAGCCGCTTTAATTACTTTCGTAACTTCGCTGACCCCGGGACTGCGCGCCTTGTGCCGAGAAAATGGGCCGGCGACAAAGCTCTCCCACCACCGCGGCTACCTCCGTTCATTTAAAATGCAGGAATTTATCAAGCTCAGGATTTTCTATGATTTTGTTAACATTTCACCTCCTATCTTTTCCACATTCTCATTTGACCCTCTCGGACCGCGTCAGACTGCCTTCCGCTAACAGCAAAAGCTTGGCATATACAGAAGTGAAGTTCATTCAAGGAGAGTGAGCGCACTTGCTTTGCTGGTTGCTCTGATGTATACTTACGTGTGTGTATGTCAATTAAGAGACGTTTATCACTGTCCTCAGTAGTTTGTCGTGGCCCGGGTGGTTGCCCTCCCAGCAGAAGAACAGATCTGGGCTGCTCAGCAGGAATCAACAATGCACTTGATCTCTCAGCAGCTTCTAACCAAAAGAGGTCAGGGTCAACCTTCAGATGAGAAAGGATTCATTGAACTACACTTCAATGCACAAGTCACATCATAGTTTAAAAGTGTTGGCTGTTCCTGTTTAGTCAGGATTTTTTTTTCTTGTTCAAAAGTTTCTCGGCGTAAGCACGCTGCACCTCCACATAAAAAAAACACAAGCCAGATATCTGCTCTCCCAAAACCTTCTCTGCATTAACCCTCCTGAGCTGTTTGTCTTATTAAAGGCTTTAATATGGTGTAATCCCTGCTATCACCCTCACCTCCTGACTGGCACCCCTCTGTTCCAGCCTGCCCGGCGACTAGGAAACAAGGCTAACCCGGTGGGCACGGCCATGAGGCTGACGGTCTAATAATTGAATGAATGATTATCTGTCTCATTAATAGACAATGATACAGAGTGCACGGCCATATATCTGGAATATTAATGAGAAGCTGCAGGGGGCTTGATAAGAAGGAAATGGTGTGGCTGCTGTAATGGGGTTTAAAACAATTTGCCTAGGTTGGGGTGGCCCAGCTGATTTGGGCTGTGTTAATCCCCAGTAACTCTTACACATAGCTCCCAGCTTTATATGTGTTGATCATCAGACACATGCAGCCGGGCCTCCAGCGTAGCCGTAAGCCTTCGGGATCCCTGCTACACCCAGGCTAGAGCAGATTGATCAGTAACCCTCTGGATGAATAAGGTCTAGAATTTTATTAGCAATTTATCCCTCATTACGAAGTAGGCAAAGTTATTATTATTTATTTATTTATTTTTACAAAATACTGTGATTTCTTTGAAATACTTCTAATATTTTATACTGTTAAAATCTTATAGATTTGTTATAATATAAAACTGAGGCATATTTAAAGGTATTAATTTATCAGACACTTTTAAATTAACAAATGTCAATATTTTAACTAGAATTTAATAATTTTTATATTCTAAAAATCTTTTATTTATGGAATCTTATTAATATTAATATACGGATCAGTGGTGTGATGGGTCATTCAGTATAACCAAAAGTGTCAAAATTTAAAAACTAAAAATTTTGGTTAAACTGAATGACTTTTTTGGTGACAAGTAAAATCTTGTACATCTTGTAAAAAAATGACAAAAGCAGTGTTAATTGATTATAAAAACCACATAATCTCATTGATAACACTTAATAAAACTTCAAAATTAATTATATCTCTATTATGTTTGTTTTTTTACACTTCTGAAAACCTTTTTTGTCAATGACCCATACATATAGTATTATTAATATTATTTAGTAAAAATATAGTAATATTATATATTTATATATATAGCCTGTATATGTTATTGCTGATGGCTTTGCATTTTGTGTGATATTTGAACTCCTGACAGCAACAATCTATTATATTTCTGAAAGCATAAAAACATGAACAGTAAGAGATATTGTGAAATTCACATTTGTTTCACATTATATGGTTGTTTGGCTTTAGCCTTGAACGATTGTTTAAACAACTACACAATTGCTCTTATAGATTTTACCCCTTCATTCACCGTTTTGTCTCTGAAGTCAACTTAGTAATAGGATTAAGAAAAGTTTCTTGTGAAAATTTTCATGTGGCCAAAACCTGAATAGAGGCAAATTAAACATTTATACTGAAGGTCTGCTCAAACACCCATGTGAATCAATATCTACCACCTACTACATTGGAAAGCAATATTTCCCTTTTTAGCATGCAATAATTGTGTTTAGGCCAGTGAAGTACCTTATTATAGGTTTGTCGGGGAGAGAAAGCCCTGTTCCCATGGTGACTATGAAAGCCATTTGCCTCCTTTTCAGCTGGGTAATGAACTTCTTTCCTCTTTATGTC
This sequence comes from Elopichthys bambusa, assembly GCA_037101425.1. Lineage (NCBI taxonomy): Eukaryota > Metazoa > Chordata > Actinopteri > Cypriniformes > Xenocyprididae > Elopichthys > Elopichthys bambusa. Next base: position 24,325,970 of record CM074447.1, on the reverse strand, counting down.
ACTCTTCCTCTTCACTCTCAGCATCTCAGTCCTTGTCCATGTCCTTGAAATCATTCGTTTATTCTCGAATGTGACAAACAACAGAGCAGAGAGACCATGAAAGTAAAGTCATCATGCATCCCAGGTTGGACAGTTTGCTTATAAAAAGTACGGCTTAGTAGGAAGAAACAGAACGTCTGGATGACTGGAAAGTACAACCATAACTCCTCTTCTACCTTATAAGAGAGCTTTAATGCTAACAATGCTTCGAAATTATTTGTCATGTTTTTTGTTAAATTGTTGTTGACTGCATTTATACATTTTACATGTGGCTTTATATACAATAAGGAAACATATGTGGGAATGTGACAATGAATGGCAATGAACTGACACAATCATCACCATACCTTTTAGATAGACATGACTGGCTGCCTAAGAATCATAGGTCGTCACTTCCTAAAAGAAACACAAACATGAACTGCAGGCCAGATGGTTTACAGGAATACAGAATAAAAAGTTAATCTCACTTGTAACGGTTACAAGTGAGATTAACTTTTTTTTCTGTATTCCTGTAAACCATCTGGCCTGCATATATAATTTTTGGGTAACACTTTACAATAAGGTTCATTAGTTAACATTAGTTCAACACTTATAATACATTATTAAAATCTTGTTAACATGATTTTGATCAACAAACAATGAATGACTGTATTTTCATTAACTAATGTTAACGAATATTAGTAAATACAGTAACAAATGTATTGCTCATGGTTAGTTCATGTTAGTTAATACATTAACTAATGAACCTTATTGTAAAGTGTTACCAATTTTTGTATTGTTGTTTCATAGACTAATATGAACATCTACCTTGTAATTGTCATTTTTCAAAAACATGCTTCTGAGACCAAAGAGATCCGTTCTCTTCAGACTGTGTAAGAGCTCTCTTTTACCTCGGTCAACAGCACAAATAAAACACAGAAAGGTTACTTATTCCTAGAACTGATGGGGAAAAAAACATGTTTCTCTGGCAGTTACTTTTTTTTATTTTTTTTATTGCTCAATGTCTTTTATGAGTATTGTATTGCAGTGCTCCCAACCCCTGTCCTTGAGCCTTGCACAAGAATGAGAGGAAGAATATCTTAGAATATCACTCATCCTCTTTAACAAGAACATATAACTATAGAACACTATAGAACTATAGAGATATTTTTATAAGCAGGCTTACACTTCAAAAACAAAACTTGCAATTGGCAACACTCAACCACTTGTCTGTTTGCCTTTAATTGTTTTATTCACAGTGATTTACAATTGTTTTGCCCCATTTTAAACAAACCCACAAGACTAAACTTAGCCCACACCCCACAGTCATCATTTCTAGAAATATTCTTTATTTATATACATGTATTGTGTACATGGACCTTGGCTTATTTGATTTTATTTCTGAATATTCAGAGTGTAAGAAAAAGAAGGGGGACATGAACTCTCCATCTCATCTGCATATTAAACTATTCATGACCTCAACAACCCACACAACAAAAGCAGCAGCTAACAGGTGTATTTATCAGTTAAAGTCATTGGACAGAGAGCTTAAGGATATTAAGCCCATGCACTCACTCATTAAAACATTTGAAAACAGCTCTGGGGACCTCTACTGACCAAAAGAAAAAATGAAGCTTTTCCCTGAGAGCCCTAAGAGCATCCCTCCTCCTCCACAATCTCAAGAGGAAAAAAAGACACACATTATTAAATAATAATGACAATATGAAAATTAAAATAGAAGACTTTTTTAATTGTTCCAAGCATGACATAATATTTGCTAAAATGCGTTTTCTGTCTACTGGACAATAACATTTTTAAAATAGAAAAAAATTATAACTTTTGCTCAGTGTCCTCAAATGACACACACACACAATCTTCTACTGTACAGTATATATGGTTGGATATAAATACACAAGAAATTTGCATTTCAATAACTATTCAAAAAAAAAGTTGTAAATGGTGTATTAATAAATTAAATTTTAAATTTATAAAAAAAAAAAAGCAAATAGAAGACAACATAAATGATTAGCTTTACAACAAATTTTTAGCATGTTCTAAATGAAAGTATAAAGTATAATGTAAACAAGTTTTGTTTTTTTTTTGCAAAAAATAGTCTTTTTTTGTATCAGAGAGAGGCATATAAAATGGACGGAATATGCAAGGAAAGCGTCACTTCAATGTAAATACAAAACACATTATGTAAATACAATTTGAAATTAAACAAATACCATGATCATCTAAATGTCACAAAATATTTACAAGGCTAAACATGAAATAATCAAATGCACAAAATCACAAACATTCCCACAGAGGTTATATCCGGGGAGAAAAGAAAAAAATAAAACTCTACACAATATGCCAAAACAGATATGATTTCTTCCATCTTTTTTTCTTCATTCAGTTCTGCTATGCAATTACTCTCAAATACACACAAATGTACAGCAACACAGCTGTAGATCTTCTCCACCAAAGGACAAAAACAGCTGTACGAGGAATGAAGCAAGCCAAGAGGGGATATCTGCAGCTCAACTTTCAGCCTCCCCCACAACCATTCACCTTTTCACTAAAAGTACTTCTCAGTTTAATTCAAATAAATGACATTTTAACAGCACCTTAATTTCCTACCGTAAGACCTTCAGACATAACAGAACACACAAAAGGCTTTGTGCTGGCATTTCTGTAGTAACAGTCAAAGGCCAGAGTCCAGCTCTGGGATATAGAGTGGGTTTTGTTTTCAATGTTGACAGAACCCCAACACTGCCAAGTTCTGTCCTTGAACAACAGTGAGAAACTTCAACATTACAAGTAACCATAGGAGTGATTGGCCATCAGTGCTTTTACAATACGAGCTGCAGTTTCTCTGAACTACATTACCAGCAATCATACTGAATTGGGAAAACATTAGGAGGTCACAAAGAAAGCAAACCACATCCTTTCTCCAGAGAGATTCCTTTACTTTTATCTATGCTGTAGTGTTTACAGCGAGACTGTTCTGAATTCTTTAGGATGTGTGTCTTTAGAAGATATGGATTTTGACAGAGAGCACTTAGGATTTTTAATAAAATTTGAGACAGTCTTCCAGAACTGCTTTTTAAATGATTACCCAAAATGTCTGGGTATGTGGGTCTAGAGTCTTGACTCATTGCCAACTTGGGCATCTGGGGTCTTAAAGGCCAGTCCGATGTTGTTTTCATGCACATACGCTGTAGAACGAGTGTTCGGAGTCTGTCTAGTGAAAACTCTGATAAGTTTAGAGCGGTAGTGATCCCCTGCCAGGAAGTAGAGGATGGGGTCCAAACAGCTGTTCATGCTGGCAAGTGGGCGAGTGATTTTGTAAGCAAAGTTGACGATATTAAGGGACTTGCAATCTGCGTCTAGAATACGGTAGGCGTAGTAGAGGGAACGAGTGATGTGGAAGGGTACAAAGCAGATTGCAAACACAACCAGCACCACTATGATAAGTTTAATAGACTTCCTCCGGGATGAACCCTGTTGACTTTGGGACAGGCCCTTTCGGGGTTGGCAAAGGGCCTGTGCCATTAAACAGTAGCAAACCATGATGACCAGAAATGGCAGAATAAACAGCAGCACCATTACCACAGAGTTGTAGGTAACATAGTTGTGAAATTCATCTGGGCGGCTGGTGTCATGACACAAAGTGTCATTGCCCCTCTGAGAAGTGTTGACGAAAATCAGCTTGGGCACCAAGCAGGCTATCACTGCTGTCCAGACAAAACCACAGACCATGTGGGCATGGCGTGGCTTCACCAAAGTCAGAGTACGGATGGGATGACAGATGCCAAGGTAGCGGTGCACACTGATGCAAGTAAGAAAAAGGATGCTGCAGTACAAGTTGGCATAGAAAAGAAACCGCACAATCTTACAGAGGAAAACACCAAAAGGCCAATGGCTGCGGTTTGCATAGTAGTATATGAGCATAGGCAAGGAGAGTACGTAGAGTGTGTCTGACAGGGCGAGATGGAACATATACACTGTACTGGGTTTCCAGGGCCTCATCTTAGTGATAAACATCCACAGAGCCACAGAGTTCAGTATCAGTCCCAGGAAGCACACCAGTGAGTATGATACAGGTAGCAGAATATACTTGAACTCCTCATTGAATTGGCAGGTGAAATTAACTTCCTTCGAAGGCATCGGTATCAGTGTGGTGGAAGGAAGGGACAAATTCCCTGAGACCATTTTCCTTAAGAATGAATTCATTTCTGTTAAAATAAAAAATAAATACATATTTAGAATAATTTTAGAAACTTAAAAGATCTTATAAGTAAACACATGATAAAACATTTCATTTAGTGTAAAGAAATGTAAAAACATCGTCACAACACAAGCTATAAAATCAAAATAAACTACTAAAATGTGTCCACAAAGAACTTTTTTGCTTAAAGTGGTCATTTTTAAATCACCTTCACAAGTTCAGGTCTAAAACAAAAGTCAAACACCATACCCACCACGAAGAAAACTAACCCATCATAACTTGGAGTTATAAAATAATATATCCAGTCTCAGACATATTACAGTTAATAATAAATCGCAAAACGAAAAACGAAACGAAAAAAAAAAAAAACTCGCACACAACTGTAAGTACACGCGTAGGGTATATGATAGGTCAATCTTTTTGAAATACAGAGAGAGAAAGAAAGGGGAGCACGCGGAACTGTTTCCACGCGCTAAAACTTACCGTTCACTCAGCTGAATGAGGTAAACACGTCCCTTCACAGGTCAAAACATGAAGGTAGATGGTTAAAGACCATGAAGCCTTTTTACAAGATTTACGCATCCAGATTTATCGGATTGGGAGCGTTGATATGGTCCCGCTGGAGTAGGTGAGCGCGTGAGCTGAGGGGCGGGGAATCGGCGCCAAATTGAGTTTCTTCCTGCAGCGCATCGAGACTAATCCCCCAACTTAAGTGTTGACAGGTATTGCTTAATGTCTCATCATTTTTCCTAAATACCACGAGAAACCTTCCACGATATTAAAAGAAGTTGGTTTGAAGTGTAATTGTTTCCAATGTGAATCGCTTAAAATCGCCTCATTATCATCACACGTTTATCAGTTTCTGCCATCTTTGCCCATCAAACTGACAGTAGTAATTTACAGTCGAAGCTCATCTCACTTGCCCTTTAAACATCATATGTTGGCTCTCGTAAATGATACAGCCCAGTTTTTATGATAAAATCCTTGAAGGTAAATTATAGCACACTTTAACTTCAACACAAACATGGTGCTGTTTTCTTTCCGATTTATAAAAGATACTAGCAACTCCAGACATTTCACGCTCTTAATCTCTTAATTTCAGAATATTTTAGGACGTTTTAGTTGGTTTTATGACACTTTTTAATTTAAATTCCAGCAAGCACCATGTGACTGTTGGCTAAAACACATATGAGGATTTGTGTGTATACATCCCAAAATTCCAAAGAAGTGACAGTATTTTCAGTGTCCAGTAACAGAGATAATAAAGAATTGCAGGTGTTTCCCAACAGTTCTAGGGGAGTTTATGCATATTTGTTTAGTAGACTAAAGATAATATTTAGTAAAAAGTTAAAACGCATTCCCATTTGACCAATGAGTGGTTGAAAGTGCACTCGGAGAGGAGATTTTATCACAGAAGTTAATGCTCATTTGCTGGAACTGATTCTTTAGCAACATATACACTCAAAATAATCAGTACAATGGAAACACACACATTTATATTAGACTACACAGATGTGATGGTAAATACTAAATAATATGATCTGTGTTTATTTAGGGCAGACCATTGTGAACATGGAAGAGCAAGTGTCTGTAAAGCTAAATGAACAGGGCAAAAGCTCACTGCAAGAAAGACCTTTATCTGCTAGTGATCTGTTTGTGTGCCATGCCTCTGAGTTAAAGTTCACATTGAATATTCACACAATGGCTTTATGATGTTGACTGCAGTAATAAACTGCGTAGTTTGTGGTTAAATAATCTGTGAAATAGTTTTCGAATCCATTTGACTTTGAGTAGAGCTTTAGTAGGCTATTATATATTTCTGACATTAAGGATATTATAATAAAATCATATTAAATACAATATACGTATACAATTTACGTCATGTGACATGAAATAAAAAAATATAAATAAGCTGTGTGAAAGCTGGGGAGATTAGTTTGCAGTGTTGGTATGGTAAGACCCACTTCCTTTGCAGTGCTGACCTGATGGTTAGTCCGAGAGGGCGTTACAAGAATGTGCATAAATTGTACTGGAATTTGAGTGGGACAATGACTCAGTAATGTGATGTGGACAGTAGGTTACCAGAAATACAGCTAGTTCAGATTCACTCTTCATCTCTGGCCTACATAATAATCTAATGACTGACAGGTGAAGTCATGAAAGTTAATGCAGAATACACACCTACTCTCCACCTGCTTTTTATTTGTGTCACGACAAAGCAGATAGTTAGAAAGAGCCAAGATCAGTCACAAACTACTGGAAGGACAATTTTTGTGAGAGCGGAAAGAAAGTTTTTCTTATTTGTGATAAGCTAAGATGTAATAACCAGACTCACTGAGATGCAGAGAGCACACAAGGATGTAAACTCATGCTGAACTTTCTCCCTCTCTCTCTGTCTATCTATCTATCCATCTGCAGTTATGCAAGACATGTCTCTGGACATTTTTAGGACATGTTGACATCATTACAAACCCTCCAAACTTATTGTTTTTGTCTGAGAGGCAACTCTATCCAAAAGCAAGCATAGTCCTTTAAGATCCTGTTTCTGTACAACCTTCTGTACCATATTTGTTTAAGTTTAAAGATGATCAAATATTGGCACTGAATAGTAATATTTGACTTAGATTAAAAAACACCCTTTAATCACTCTTTTTTTGTGACTTTATAAAACCATCACTATAATCCAAAGATAATACACAAGTTATCAAATTACAAAGCGGGAGGTGGGAGAATTCACTTGACGTTGACATCATAAATTAGAGCGTAGCTAGCTGGCCTTAATAGTTTTATAGTTTGATAAGAATAAAAAGCAAATAAAATGACATTTACACACAAAAAATGTACAGTCTGTTATTAAATCTCTGTGAAAAATCAGGTTACACTTTCAATGTTCAGGAAAAATTTGGACAGTTGTTATTCTGTTACCTGATTTTGCAGGTAATATTTACAGTTGATCCAGCCATGTAAGACTACTCTGGAAATCATTATATTTGTTCAAGTAAGCATTAAACCTACAGTACATGAGCTTATCTCCTTAAGTAAAAGTGAGAACAGCAATTAAATCCCTGGGGTAAACAGTGAAATAGGTATTCCTTTTAAAAAGGACCAGCTGACTCCTTTAGCAAACAGTTGGTTTATGCACTTTTAAAAGGTAGTATATACAGTAGCTTGGGGTCTCTTATGAATAAATACAGGGATAAATACAGCCTCAAAACAGGGATATAGACTAGCTGTAATACATTCACCAGACAATGTATTGAACCACAATATAACATTTCTTAGATAAGACAAGGATGAATTTTCTGTTAGTATCTACGGATGAGTATCAAGACGCTCAATATAGAATAAACAATAAAAGAGTCTGTATTTTAGTGATAGATATGATTTGTTTGGATTGTTAGAAGCAGGTATTGGACTGTAGTTTATTCCGCACTGTATGTTTAGGGACACCGGGACAGAATGAACACTTAACGGTAGTGTGATGAGCTTTATTATGAATGGAATTTAAACTTTTGAAATTACAAAAGAGAGTAAAAAAATACGTATTAGGAACTTGTCATTAGTCTCCTGATATGACACTTGATAGTCTCTCAGGCTCTTTGTGTTCAGTCCCAGATCTTGGGAAGGTTCTCCAAGATTCTTCGTCGATGAGATGGGTTAGACACACCTGCTGCACACAGCTCCTCATCAGTAATACCACTACAGGAGAAAAGAACACACTTTTGGCAACTTTTTGTTCACTAAGCACCGTTGCTGCTTAGAGTCATTAAATAAAGCACATGGCAGGGAAAACAGAAGAAAATTAGGAAGATTTCAGATTTTTCGCCACATCAATATCAACCTCACCTGAAATAATCAAGATCATCCCAGCCATTGCGGCTGAGGTCCAGCGTGTAACGCTGCAAACCCAGAGTGCTGAGCAGTTCCCGCACTGTTTCTGGGGCTCCATGTAAGACTGACACCTGCAGACACACATTGCCTTTGTATTTATCAAGCTAAACCCAAAAGCTAATCCTAAAGTTCATATTTACATAGTTCACTGAACAACATAATTCATAACAGAAAACTACCCAGCTCACCTCTTTCTCCCAGCTGTAGTTTCTTTCATTAGCTAAACCATAATCATACACATGATGCCTTTGCTGAGAAGACATTTCATGAAATTGGTACTTTCTGTCTACTGGCTGAAAATCCACCTCACTTAGTGATTTAGCAATTTGGAGAGCTGTAAGAGAGTTGTCTCCTGAAGCTGTAGTTGGCTGCTCTACAATCCAGGGTGCTGAAGATTCATGGATGGGAACCCTTGTGGATACATAGGGGTATAGCTTTGGTCCATTTTGCATTGGCATGGGCCGGCCTTGATGCTGCCTGTGATAGTCCTTTCTGACTTTGTCTTTGAGTGGCGTCTGTATGTCCCGAGAAAAAACAGAATGGTTCATGTAGGAGTTTGTGAGTTTTTTGACTGATAATACTGAACCCTGTGTCATATTGTTCTTTTGGGGCTGTAACTGTAAAGATGGATTTGAGGAAGGAGTGTGTCTTTGATTTGGGGATGTATTAGGAACATCTGGACCTGGAAAAAGCTGATAAGAGGATGCAGTCAACGACAGTTCATTTTGAGTATCACAAGATGGTTTATAGGGTGCTAAGGATCCAGGAATCTCAATCTCTGTGAAGTCGGATCTCCGAGCGGACCTTTTGCCATGGCTGTGACCTCCAGTCACTCTAGGAAGCTGTATCACAGTGTCTTTGGCCCGTACTAATTGTGATTCTTTGCTGGATGAGGGAATCTCTTCGACTCTCTGCAACACAGGCAGCCCTTCAAAGATGAAGTACGCAGGATTGGTGTAGCTGTTTGGAGCTGCCGTATACGAGGCTGAAGGTGCTCTACAGTGAGAACATGAAGTGCAAGTCATCCAACAGAAAATGCTAGTGGAACATAAGGAGATCATCTGACAAGTGTCAAAATTGGCTAATTTTTAACTCACTGGGTGGGGAACGCACAGGAAGAAGGGTGAGACAAATGGTCCTTCATCATTTCCTTCTCATCCTTCTCAATACAGAGCCACTCTGTAATGTGCAGAAGACATGGCGCATGGCAAACTGTTTAAATTTTGTAGACATATGTTGCAGAGCCACTGGGTATTTAGTGTGCATCAAATTAAGAGTCATATTTTAGTGAAGGTCAGGATGCATCTGGACAAAATCAGGCAGCAAGGAGCCAAAAGAGGAAGCCATGGTAGATAAAAAAGTAAAAAACAGATCCAAAGCAGAGGAGGAACTAAAGCAGTAAGAAATTTATATGGGGAAAAGTGTCCAGAGCATATTTGAAGAAATTATATTTTAATGCCACGTGGATAACCCACCATAGACCCTTTCTCGGATCCTTCTGCGGTCTGGTTGTACATAGACCCTGATTCGTCCACGAATAGAGCCCATCTCCTCTCCTCTGTGAGTCAAGCATGTCTCAAATAGATCCGATGATTTTCCTGTTACCGAGCGAAGAGGCACACAGCACTCCCCTGTAATGGCGTAACTCCCATTACATATACAATCAATATAACCACAATGATTCAACAGAATTACGGAGTTCAACAAAGTGCTCTTAATTCACCAAGAATAAGAGTATGTGTTATGTAGTTGATTATGAGGTAATGGTTTCTAAAAACCAAACCACTGTTTCAGAGAAATTTCATTCAAACTGACATGATGAGCTTGACCATTTACCGTATGACTCAAAGCCATCACATGACTTCACAGACAACAGCAAGTGCTGATCCCGGAGATGCTCTAAATCTGAGATAACTGGGTGGAACTGAAAAACAAAAGTGGCAAAAGAGATATTTGATTTGGTGTACCAACCAAAAGTGTCAACTCTTTTTGAAACTAAGCATAGCTTCACATGATCATACTGAGCCAAATGATCTCTATCACAACCTTGGGAAACTGTTTTGAAGACCAGCCAAGTTTGAGAAACCCTGGCACCTCACAGCACTGTGAATCATTCTCAGCAGAACGGCGAGGGTCTACACAGATGGAGGAGCATAAAGTCACAAAAAAAGAACTGTCACAATTATCTCATGATCACCTGACATTTCAAAAGGAAACATACTAGCAACAAAGCATTGCATGATTGCTAGCCTGATTGATTATTGCACAAAAGATACCTTATACCTTCTAGACAGCGGGAGTGGAACTCGATGAAAAACTTGGCCTTGCTAGCCGTTTTCACTATGGCCTCAATCGCCTCCAGCTCAATGCTGGCTCTCTCTGAACCTGAGTCTACATCAACAGAGATGGAAAAAAAAGGACTGTGACATGGTTATGACACTAAGTGAAATAGTAAACAAATACTCCATTTTAAAAATCATTTATTCACCCTCAAGTGTTCCAAATGCCATAAGACTTTTGCGTTGAGCTCTCTCAGCCACAGTAATAAAGAGATTGTAAAAGAACCAATTTCATTTAGGATTTTATTTAATAAACACTGATGAAAGCATATACATCGAACACATCAAATATGGTAAATGCATTATTTGTGAGAACCACTGAAGTTTGTTTTAATCTCTCGGGTTTTATTAAATATTTCTATTTGTATTTCTAAGATGGTTTGGAATGGCATAAGGTGACAGAAGTTTACTTTTTGGGTCCACTAACCATTGTTTTCTAAAAGCTGAAATAGTTTTAGGGCAAGAACCAGCCTTGAAACCACCCTTGAAAAAAATGTGTTCAGTGGTAAAGGGAAATGATGGTTCCTTTATGAAATGCATGTTCAGCAACCCTTAATATAACTCCTTGAGTTATGAAATGACTTAAAATGTCAAAAACTTAATTCTCAGAGAGAAAAGCTGAAAAGACTCCATACCTGTTCTAGGAAACTGTGATATTACACCGACTTCAAAAGTTGCAAAAACAGGAGAGTGATCACTAGTGGAGATGTCATCTGTGCATCCTGATGATCAGAACCAAACAATCAATTTACATTTTGTTGCCAGTTATGCTGGGTACACACTAGCCCCGATTTTCACTCGCCAGCAGTTTTGTGGAAATCTCGACAAATGCCTGATTGTGTAGTGTGTATTATCAAACACGCAATCTGAGAGAAGTGCCAATCCTTTGTCGATGCCATGAGATATTTAGCATGCTGGATCTGTCTGCGACTCAAGAGTCCTGCAGTGTGAAAAGTATTTTGACTGGAAATTACATCAGCGACAACCTATAGTCAATCCGAGAGCAAAATACAAGGCAAGTAAAGTTCAGGAAAGAGTTGCTTCAGACTTGACTCACAGACTGGCATTCTGACACCACAAGCTTCATGCTTTATAACCATATGTCCTTTTTTTTTTTTTTTGGTTGTTGCAATCATTCTGCTTATTGTACATAAAATACAAGAGGTTTATATCAGTAGTCCCATATTCATAGTTATGACCACACAGTTTTCTTACAATGTCTAACAATGTCAAACCATTGTAACAGATGTTTACATCTACCAATGTCAAAGCGAGAGAGAGAGAGAGGCCTATAAATTCAATTACTATAGCAATTGTTCTGTTGGAATTACTCTGTAGTGATAGATGCCCCTTGAGCCAGTGCCCCAGAGGAACTCTGCACGACCCTGTATACCAGGGATGTCCAATCCTGCTCCTGGAGGACCACTGTCCTGCAAAGTTTAGCTCCGACCCCAATTAAACAAACCTTAACCAGCTAATCAAGGTCTTTCGGCAAGTTGGAGCTAAACTCTGTAGGACAGTGGCCCTCGAGGACAGAGTTTGGACACCCCTGCTGTATACATTGGATTAATATTGAGTATCTGCCGATACAGAGTCCTGATCTCACACTTTTCTTTGTGCTCAGTGCACTTTTGGTGCTTTAAGTAGGCTACATTAAAGTTATTAAAATTACTCCAATGTAATTAATAACTTTAACGTATTTGAAAAGTCTAGATACTACTTTATACAACCGGCCACAGGACTCGGTTTCGGCAGATACTCAACATTAAATGACTCAGATCGGATTGGGGGCAAAAAAAAAAGTGCTGTTATGTGCTGATGCTTTGAAAATAAACCCAAAGGTTCAAAAACCAAAATATAAAAGTGTGGTGAGCAAAGCTATGCATTTTGCCGCCTTATCCTGCATCGTCATTAAAAAGAAACAGGGATAGTTCAGCACCACAGTTCAGTGTATTATATTATATCATAATATAATTACACAATCCAGCAAGGGAGGGGGGAGTAAACAAACAAGGGTGTGGACCAGATAGCCAAACCAAGTGTAAAAGCACCCTTAGTCAAAGGCCCTGTTTACACCTGATATTAAGATGCATTTTGGTTTATTGGAACACTAAATACAGGTGTAAATGGGGTCTAAAACATTTTGAGCTCATCCACTTTCAACCACTTCCAGAGGTGGTCGAAAACGCATTCGACCGGATTGCTTTCATAGTGTAAATGCTCATGTGGTCGAATGCATTCAAACAACCACAAAAGACACCTACTCTTCACCTACGTACTTAATGGGTAAACATTATGGGAAGCACGCTAGCCAGACAGTATTTAAACTTTGTCAGCTGAAGACCCAAGTTTGGTTACCATTCCTGATTTCTAACATACAGTTACTGCGTTCAGCATTGTCTTGTGGCTATCAGAGCAGAAACGAAAGTTCCTGTTTTCTGTGTTTTTCTGTCATCTGCGGTCGTGTTTGTATGTAAATTGCATGACCTTATTTCGTCCATTAGATAGAAAGATCTGAAAAAGCCCATACATTTACCCACTCATAGACCCTCCCCTTGAAGAAATCAGGACAGAACAGAAGTGGTTGAAAGTGGACAAAAGAGACAAATTAAAATACCAGTTGTAAACAGGAATGTGTCTCCCTCGTCTACTTGTGATCTAATCGACCAAAACGCATCTTAATACCAGGTGTAAACAGGGCCTAAGATTTTAATGGGCATGCCAAAAAGTCCTACCTATCGGTTCTAGGTCTACTCATCCAACTATTAATTGGTGTGGAGATTTATGTAATGTGGAGATCTTTTATGTAATGAGATGGCAAGCATACAAACCATCCTCTGAATTGTACATCAAATTCCCATCACATTGAATGCTGCCATTTAAATAGTTAATTAAAATACCAATGTAAGGTAGTTATAAAATACTAAGCATTTGGTCAGTGTAGCTATACGTTGTAGGCCTTTGCTGAGGAGGCTGAATTCACATGTTTAGAGCAGACAGACAGACAGGATATGACTCTGATTGTGGACCACAGACCTACAATCATACCCAAAGTAAACCTTTGCTGTGCAGTGTAGCTACACACATCTCATTCCAAAATGCTACAAAAATAGCAGTCCAATGTTTTAGTTTCTTTCCTCAAGCTAAAGTGCAAACCAACAAAGGAGTTTGTCTAGCCACTTTGAGTATTATTAAGACACTGTAATGCTCTAAACACTTGCAAACATTATAGCTGCTACATTACTCCTGTTTTTATATGATTTGACAAACACTTAAGAGAATAAGAAGTGAAAGAAGTAGAAAAAATATACCATATGAGGTACAGGCTATGTGAGACTCTGGGTAGGACTTCCACAGAACTCTGTCACACCATGAGGGCCCATTAACTTGCACCTAAAGAAAGTTTATATAGTTTTAATAAAGAAAGGTTAGAAATTGTAATCTTCTATGTTGTCACACAAGATTATCCCAATCATAACAGCTATTTTGATTCATAGGCCATTTAGAGTGTAAATAGGAAGTCACTTCAGTAACAACAGAAGCTGACAGAAGGGACAGAATAAATGAAATAGAAAGTCTTACCCCACTGGACTTGTATTTCTGCCATAGATAACAGTCTCTAGAACCACGTTCATATCGATAGGTGGGTGGAAACAAAATCTTCTCCTCCTCTTAACAGAGAGAGCAAGAACAAAATGAAATGTCTGTTAATGTTTTTTTTGGCCCACATGTTGCTGCATAACATTATCTATTGATTTCATGTGTGTATGGTGTCCGTGGGAGTGGAAGAGCTGCTGCTGTTCTTACTAAAGTTAAAAAAGGCCTTTCTTCTGTGCCGCTCTCTGGTCAATTGGTCTGCACACATCAGCTCCTCGAATTCTCGCTTTGAAACATGCTTCAATATGTCCTGCAAAAGAGAGGCCTCGGTCAGGGACAGCTGACCTTCAATGTATGATATAAGTGAACACAAGGATTTACAGAACAACTAAGATGATTCAATGTGCTTAATGGGGTCTCTCTTGTAGAAATGTTTAAATGACTATAGTTCACAGTTAATAAAAATCAGTGAGCAGGAACAAGTAAAGCTGGACTGACTAATATCTACACAGAAATAAGGCAGATATAAGCAGTGTAACCAGTGCATCCAGGTCCAGGCGGTAGTTGAGGTCTCCACACCAAAAGAGATGATTGAAACGAAGGCTAATGTCAAAAGTGCTGAGCTGCTTTTCTCCAAGAGACAAAAGTCTGAGGATGTCTTGGAAGTTGTGGTTCCTCCTAAAAAAAAAAAAAAAGAGGAACGATGCAAAACAGACACTCACACTATCGTTCAAAAGCTTGGCACCAGTAGGGTTTTTGAAAGAAGTCTCTTATGCTTACCAAGGCTAAATTCATTTGATCAAAATGACAATAAAACAGTAATTTTTTTTTTTTAAAAACTCATCAGTATCAGATGATCCATCAGAAATTGTTCTAATGTGCTGATGTGGCGCTTGAAAACACTTCTTATTATTACCAATGTTTAAAACAGTTGTGGGAACAGTGATCCATTTTTTAGGATTCTTTGATAAACAGAAAGTTTTGAAAAGAACAGCATTTATTTTAAATGGAAATCTTAAGTCTTTACTGTCTTAATGCGTCTTTGCTGAATAAAAGTATTATTTTCTTTTAAAAAAATCTAACTGAGCCCAAACTTTTGAATGGTAGGCTATAGTAGGCTATAGTAAAAAATAAGTTTATTCAAGTGTGCTATTAGTATACTTCTTTTAAACTAAGGTGTGTGGCAGAAAGTTTTGATGCAAATCAACCCGAGTTCTAATCCGCCTTTTGCCGAACTCGCTCTTCTCCCTTTCCCCATCACATATCAGATCGGAATGGCATTTATTTTCAATAAAAATGAGGAAAACATTCAAAAAGTGGAAATAAAGTGTCTAACGTGTGTTTAATAATAAAGTGTTTATCGTTTATGGGTAGGGTAGGCTTTATTGTCCCAGTAAGGCGGCATCCATTTAATAATTTTAATAAATATAATAATTTACTCTCTATGTTATTATTGCATAGCCTACCGTTTAATGAAGCCTACATCAACAATGAGGTGCAAATAGTATCTGCCACTATTTAGAAGTATAAATAGCATCTAACTACAATTTAAACTTATTGCAAACAAAATGTTATTTTTACATACTGTAAATAGAATCTATACTCAAAAAAATGATACATTGGATTTACCTAAATTTTTTATGTCAACAGTTTCCACGTAACTGGGTTATGTTGCATTTAATGCCATTTAGTTGAATCATGTTAACAATCTTAATTTGTTCAAAACTATTAAGTTCAATTACCCTAAAATTAATATCAAACAAAAACTAAATAAATAATTCCGTTTAATTGATTAGTTTATTTAGTGAATGCATTCAAGATCAATTTTTATAAAAGTTATCTGGAAATAATACTTTAACAAAAGCTTTTCTTTTATCGTTGGGCATTAGCCAGAAGATAGTTTTGTTACATCCATGGCATACCCCAAATAGTTATTTTTCATTATTATTCTTTTTAGCAGGTCCTCAACCCAAGCACATGTTCTACACTTCACCACAATGGTAACCCCAAAACCATTAACATAACAGAAACTTTCAAATACCAACATAATAGAACAGTAACCATTAAAAAGACACTCCATTTTCTCATCTTGCTAAAAAAAAATGCTTAAAATAACACTTTATTTCAACATTTACTCTCTCAGTTCAGCCCCTTTGCAAAGCATGATGGGAAGTAAAAGTCCTGTTTGATTAACTCCTGGTTGGGTTACTTGATTGAAACATGTTATTTCAATATGAAAACATCAAGTTAAGTCAAAGATAGAAAAATTGATAAAGTCAATTTAACATGAATCAATCACATTTAAACCAGAAACATGATACAATGGTGTTGTATCAAAATAAATTGTTTAAATAAAGTGAACAGCATCAAAAATATATATATTTTTAGTATAAAGCTATTTAAAGTGTAAATAGCAGCTATCGCTAAAACAATAGGCCTATGCTATTTTTACTTAGTGTAAATAGAATGTAGTTGCTGTAGATTTAGCCGCTGCCATAAATATGTGTGTGAATACCTGAGTGCTTTATCACTACCAGAAGTCAAATGGCAGTTCACAAAGCCCATTGAGGTGCCATTAAAGAGAAGAGAAACTCCTACTGCTCCCTTATTTCCTGTAACCACCAAGACAAAACAAATTAATCTAGCGTAAATAATAATAATAAGATGATGGTTTATTTCTCACTTTGTTTTTCTTGGCTACAAAACATAGGATATAAAGGAGGTGAGAAAAGAGGGGAAAAGGAGAGTTAGTTAGTTAGTTACTGAGTGTGTTTGTTTGTTTGATTGATAAAGAAGATTTGTACCAAGCGTGTTTCCCAGGCCAGTTTTTACACTAGCGGTGTTTACTTGACTGATGCGTCCTTCATGCTCTGGTTTCACAAACACAGCCAGTCTGATATTCCAAAGGGACTGTACTGCCACCTACAGGAGAAACACAAAACACACACACAATCTCCTCTCACCTTTGTAAAGCACTCAAATGTTATATAATTAAATGATTAATAGACATACATGATCACTTAAGAAGAAGAAACAGAGTTCTGGTCTATGAAGATTTTGATTTTTATAATGTTAGACCTGTTTGAAGTCGATGTTGGTTGCACTCCGAAGCGTGGCTCTGATGTGTTCAACCCACTCTCTCTCGCTCTGCGGGTTGTCCTGAGTGCCCACTGCATAGATATCATGAGGCAGAGAGGCAATGGACTCATCTGGGGTGAGACCCAGACCACAGCAAGTAACCCAAGTCTGCAGTGAAGCAGGTGGTGGAGTGTCCCCTGCAGGCAAAAATACAGATGCAACAGTAAAATATTTTGCTGTAGCTGTTGAGGCCATAACATCTTTTATGACTAATTATTGTATATTGATACCCATATTCCAGGTGCCCACAAACACAGAGATGACATCAAGCTCAGACTGCTGGGAGTGAGCAGCCTTCATAAGCTGCAGTAGCCGACAGAAGGCTTCACGTTTCTAGGGAAGACACATCAGAACTTTAGATTGAGGTCATTTAAGGTAAGACAATTCAAGACTTTTCCCCTCACCTTCATGCTCTCAAACACCAGCTCTCTTGGTGGGTTGTGATGACTGTCAGTGACCATCTTCAGTTTGGCTGGGCCTCTCTGAAACTTTACCAACTGCACGACTAAAACAAAAGCATTAGACAGCATTTACTAGCTTTGCATTATAATAATGGAGACTAAAGTGTCATGTTTTGAAGGTAAGATAAACTCACTCCTGTCGTGTGTGACAGTCTCCACACCAAATGAGCCAGACTTCTTGTCAAATAGCAGCACTCCTGCATCTATGTCTACCGATACTGTTTGCCTGCCATACCTGACTACCTTGACCTTGACATTCAAACACATGCACATGAATAATACAAACACTTTCATAATTAAAATATTAGTACTTTGAGGAAGATGATAGACATTGTGCTACCTGAAAGCTGTGGACAGGATTGGGTCGGGCATGCTTTTTGGTAGCTGTAACTGCTTCAGGAGGAGTGGCTGATTGCAAAGATAGGTTGTGATTGGTTACAGCTTCTTGTAAAGCTTTGAGAACCTGAAAAAGACATGCTATTGTTATCATTATTACAAACAGAAATGCAGAAGGATGACATATATGTGGTTTGTATGTGTTTGTGCATGCTGTTTTTATATTTCACGTGTGTCTCTACCCTCTTCTCCAGAGAAGACAACAGGTTACAGAGGGCCGTGAGCTTGTGAAGTAGATTATCCATGTTTTCTTCAGGGCTCTTCCCTGTATTCTAATAAAGAGAGAGTTAATGAGAAAACAGGAATATGTGAGGAAAAGTTGGAGAAGCAGAGCATTACTTAGTCTCAAAAGTCACCTACAAAATTTTTTAATGTTGTTTATATGTCTGTGTGGTGTTTTTAATATGCTTTTAAGACAAACCATGTGCAAATTCATAAGTTAACACCATTGCTAAGTATTTTCTATTTAAAACTGCAGTGATTGAAAGGCGGTTTGAAATCGCTGGTGTTTGTGATGTCACAAACTACCTTGTAACCAATCATGTCAATGTGCCGGCAGGCTTTAGCATATCATTAACTATGAACTATGTCTCAAGAAGCCAGGTTATCCTGGTATATTTTTCTGTTGATATGAAAAATCGGGTAGATTTAGCAATATGGCGGGTGTATAATGTATATAATGATGTTATGATGAACTATAGGCTATACCTTTCTTCACTGACGTTCTAAGGTGTTTAAAGCGTTTCTAAGGATTCGTGAATCATGAACAGGAACATGGTTTGTGTAACATTAGCAACACATTATTAGCAGCTGTTTGGTAATGTAGTCAAGCAAAAGGCTAATCATATTAATTACCGTTATGTGTCTGATGTTGTAAAGAGCGATACCATTGTGCAGCGCTTACCTCAGTAAGTTGACCGAGTGGATCTCTGAGCTCATGTGAGTGAGTGGAGGCGGGGCTAATTAGCATATTTATAGATCCGCGTATAATAACTGAAGCAAAGGTGTAGAGTTTCATTCAAGCTATTTTAAAGCATAAAGAATTTTTGTTTTTTTACAAGAAAAAATGTGTCATTTTGGTGATCAAAGATTTAAGGGATAAAATTATTGACTACAGGGGGACTTTACATTTATATATTAATAATAACACAATTGGTTAACAGTACATTATAACTTTATTGAGATGCTAAAAACAATCAAGATGTACAGTAAACTGAACTATAAACTATAGTACTTCCTCAAAACACAAAATAAATTGTGGTTAATTAATATATCAACACTCCTAGTTTCTGTTAATATAAAAAGTTTGAAAACAAGCAACTTTATTATAATTACAACATAAATAGCAGAGGAATTATTTAATACTGAATGAATATCAATGAAAATTGAATATTGTGTTTGATAATGATGGGCCTTCGATCAAAAATGTCAAGAACCACTGGTCTAAGGGATTTTTTGCCACCCATTTAAACATCCACCAGCAAAGATAAGTCAGTCAGATCACTTACAAAAGTAATAGGAAACCTTTCCTCAATAAGATGCATGATTTGAACATAATAAAACTTTGAATATTGGTTGTTGTTCCGTATTTCAGTCACACAGCATTTAGTCCTTTATTATACTGTTACATGTAAAGCAAATGTATTAAACTAAAGACAGGATTGACTTAAAATAGCAGCTTATAAGCCTTATGTTGGTGTAAAACCACAAAGGGATTTACCTGCATTGTGGGGAAGGTATGATGGCCGCTAGGATGATCAAACACTTTCGCCAAAGTCTCCAAACTAGACAGTGTCTGGTCAATCTCACTGTGATAAACAAATCAGAGACAACTTTTTTGCCAGGACATGTAACAGTCATTATTCAAATGTTCTTTCAAATAATTGCTGCAGTGTGTGAAAGGATGTGATGTTAGAGAAACGGCACCTGTGCAGACTGACGCATGTGCGGCTGAGGACACACTGAAAGTGTTGCAGTCCTGACGCGCCCCCTTTCACATTCTCCAGGTCTTTACACACATTACCATGCAGATACTCATCTAGTAATGTGACGATCTCACAGCCTAAACTGCAGAGGTAAACATTGGTACAGTGGCGATAGTGTTTTTACACATTTATATAGAAGCACAGACAGTGTTATATGATATGATCCAAAAGTTTGATATTGATCCATAGGTCATGTGTGAATGAATGTACCTATTTGGGCTGAGCTCCTGAAGCCTCTGCAGCAGTAAATGAGGGGCTGCTGAACTGGAAGGTAAAGGGTGGCTTGTAGGGGACATTGCGCGTGGTGTAGGGGTGGCAAATGTTGAACCTGGCTTCTCATCATCACCATCTTCAACGAGAAGACATCTGTATGTAAGCTTAAAATTTTAATGTTGTGCCTGTGGGTAGAACTGTGTCACAGCGGCCTCGCACAAAATTTAAAGGGATAGTTCATCCAAAAATTCAAATTCTGTTGATTATGATTTAATGATTTACTCACCCTGAAGTTGTTCCAAGCCTGTATGAGTTTTATTCTTCTGTTGAATACAAAACAAGATATTTTAAAGTATGTTGGTAACCAGACAGTTGACAGCACCCATTGACTTCCATACTAAGAGAAAAAAAATACTTTGGTAGTCAATGGGTGCCATTAACTGTCTGGTTACCAACATACTTCAAAATATCTTGTTTTGTGCTCAACAGAAGAAAGAAACTCATACAGGTTTGGAACAACTTGAGGGTGTGTAAGTAATGACAAAATGTTCATTTTTTGGGTGAACTATCCCTTTAATATACACTTTGCTAACAGGGCTGCAGATGAAATGGTCGCAAATGCAACAAAAAATAAAAATGTTTGACAGTAAGTTAGAGAAAACTTAGTGTCAGTCAGTTTCGTCAAATATCATCCGCCCACCACAGTATTTTCTGCAACAACAACAAACACAGTGTAAGTCATGATGTCCGATTCGCAAACAAATGACAGCTTCTTTTTAATGAACCTATCAAAAAAGATTTACAAAGCAGCCTCGAACTCGCAATTTGATTTAGATTGTGAATAAGTCAGAGCCAGACTGTTACTGAGTTCACAATAGACCTTATTCAGAGCAGCGCCATGACAGGTATGAAAGCAATGCTGTGAGGGATTGTTGTTGGATGTTCATATGAAAATATAATTAAAGACAAATATTCACAGCAAAGTTTTATTATTGTAATCAGTATACTAAATGTCTCTGAAATACTTCATACTAAAATGTCCTTTCATCACAGCACAAGGCAGTGAGTGTTTCAGACAAAAATGAAAATTAATTTACCCAATCATTTACCCAAATGCTTAAAGGGTTAGTTCAACCAAAAATGAAAATAATGTAATTTATTACTCACCCTCATGGCGTTCCACACCCGTAAGACCTTCATTAATCTTCGGAACGCAAATTAAGATATTTTTGTTGAAATCCGATGGCTCAGTGAGGCCTGCATAGCCAGCAACAACATTTCCTCTCTCAAGATCCATTAATGTACTAAAAACATATTTAAATCAGTTCATGTGAGTACAGTGATTCAGTATTAATATTATAAAGCGACAAGAATATTTTTGGTGCGCCAAAAAAACAAAATAACGACTTCATGAAGCTTCGGAGCGTTATGAATCTTTTGTGTCAAATCAGTGGTTCAGAGTGCCAAAGTCACGTGATTTCAGCAGTTTGGCGGTTTGACACGTGATCCGAATCATGATTCGACACAAAAGATTCATAATGCTCCGAAGCTTCATGAAGCAGTGTTTTGAAATCGGCAATCACTATATAAGTCGTTATTTTGTTTTTTGGCACACCAAAAATATTCTCGTCGCTTTATAATATTAATATTGAACCACTGTACTCACATGAACTGATTTAAATATGTTTTTAGTACATTAATGGATCTTGAGAGAGGAAATGTCATTGCTGGCTATGCAGGCATCACTGAGCCATCGGATTTCAACAAAAATATCTTAATTTGTGTTCCGAAGATTAACGAAGGTCTTACGGGTGTGAAACGGCATGAGGGTGAGTAATACATTACATTATTTTCATTTTTGGGTGAACTAACCCTTTAAGTAGGAAGATGTGCACTCAATGAACTGAAACGCTTATAATCAAACATATATTCATCAAACAATTCTGTTATTTGTGCACTATGCTTTATGTCTCATCTTACCTGAGCTCTCATCAATGGGCTCTGATTCACGCATAACAGGGTAAAGCAAAGGGGCCACCAGACCTTTGCGTGGGTTTTGATACCCCAAAACTAAATCACCAAGAGTACGGAAACAATTCACCTGCACTCCCTGCGTTGCCTGAAACAAAAACACACACAACCCAACACATAAAGGCAAACAGATTCACAGATCAAATATACAGCAGGACAGCATAAGGATTTGAATTACAAAATTTCACAATTCTAAGGGAGGTTGGAAAGGGAACATTGGTGTATTAAAAGATTAACAGGAAAAATCATACCATCAAAAGCATGAAAACATTTGTTACAAAATGTGTTTGATGAGAGATCTTAAACTTTTCAAAATGTTTTACTTTTAAACTTTTGGATCACAACCTTTTACATTTTTGATTTATGTTTCAAAATTGACTACCCTTTTATTAAACTACAAATATTTGGAATTCTGACAGACCTATTAAACTTGCACGGCAAAAAATAATTTGAGACTCTATCTCCTGAGTAAACTAAAAAAGGAAGGCAGAAAATGCAGAACTGCTAAGTTTGCCACAACAAGAAGTTGGTCTAGGTAGGGTAACTCCCAAAACATTTCAGTTTTTCCGCTTTATGGACCAAAGATACAATTACATTACGATGCCCTCATTCTAGCGTCTGCCAAACTCTACATACCACAAACAGCCACTAGCCAGCTTCCCACTGTGCAAACAAGGGCACACACACACATACTTAAACCATCAGGCATCGTGACAAATAAAATAACCCGCTCTTTGAATGGCTTTTTTTAGAAGCTTGTATTTTCAAAGTATGGTCGATGAAACCATTTTGGCAAAAACGTTCAATTATTTCCTCTAAAATCTCTGTGTAGCAGCATGTTTTCCTTCCAAGAGTGCAGCTCTTGAAAAGTGATTAAAAGAAATCAGACACTGGGAGGGGGAGAATATTCAGAAAATGACTCAGTTTTATAATAGAAAGCAACACTTGACTTAATATGACTTGTGTCTGTGTTATTATTTTAATTCTGTGCTTTAGATAGGAAACAGGCATTTTAAAGTCTCCTTTAAAAATACAAACCGTTTTGGAAGAGTGTTTCTATATGAATTAGTAAAAAGACCCACAATGCATCTAGCACTGCTGCATGCCCAGAAACAATTATGTCACACATATTGTAATCTCCACACACACAGACAAACCCATTCCAGTCATTCCCCACTGGATCTGAAGCGTGGGTGCAGGAGGAATCTGTGTGAAACATTTTACTGACAGCAAGTGCCACTGAGGTCATTTTGAAACCTCACAGCTGCATGCTTCAGACAGCAGACAAGACTACTTCTTCTTTTTTTTTCTTTTTTTTTAAGAAGTGAAGGTAACAATGAATGTCAAGTAATTTGCATTTGAAATTGAAGATTCATTAAAAGGTAATCCTGTCTAACAGGACCTTCTCACCTGCACAGCCAATAATCCATCTGCATCAGGGAGGATTCGGTATGTATGAACATGTCGCTGGAACCTATGTACAAAACAGACAGACTGTTGAATCAAAGACAATAAAGTAAAATATATATTCTGTAAGCCACAGTTTACCCAAAAATGAACATTTTGTGATCAGGCAGGACTACATTATGTTTCTCACACAAAGCTATCATATGGATTCATAAGACGTAAAAATGAGCGCACAAGAACTATGTACCACATTTATAGTGCTTTTGTGACAGCTTGTACAGAAGAGAGCAGCTTAGACATTCTGCTAAATTTCTCAATTTGTTTTTAGCGGAAGAATGAAAGTCATAAGTTTGGAACAACCTGAGGGTGAGTACATGATGACAGAATTTCTATTTTGAGGGGTGAACTAACCCTTAAAAACAATTTTGACAAGTTGAAAAAGAAAGCTAAAGATAATATTTTCTACAGTTATTCATCTGTGGCCACAAAAATTGTGTTTAGTTTTATTAAAGGGTTAGTTCACCCAAAAATGAATTACTTAATTACTCACCCTCATGTCGTTCCACACCCGTAAGATCTTCGTTCATCTTCGGAACACAAATTAAGATATTTTTGATCAAATAAGATGGCTCAGTGAGGCCTGCATTGACAGCAAGTTCATTTATACTTTCGAAGCTTCATGAAGCAGTGTTTTGAAATCGCCCATCACTAGATATTGTTGAATAAAGTCGCACAAAAAGTATTCTCGTCGCATCATAACATTAAGGTTGAACCACTGTAGTCACATGAACTGTTTTAAATATGTCTTTAGTAGCTTTCTGGGCATTTGAAAGTGTAAATTAACTTGCTGTTATTGCAGGCCTCACTGGGCCATTGGATTTTAGCAAGGTAAACAAACTGTTCTTTTGTTTTCTACTGAAGAAGAAAGTCATACAGGTTTGAAATAACATGAGGATGAGGAAATTATGACAAAATTTACATTTTTGGGTAATTATGCCTTTAAAGCACTTCTTCATTTAACTTCTCTTTTATCTTATTAAACTCTTATCTTCAGTAAACCCCTCTCAGAAATATCTTATCAAAGAAATATGTAAACTGTTCTATATCACCATATAGAAAGTTTATCAGCTTTAAATTTAAAACATTTTAAGTGACAATTAAGTCATCGTTTACTGATGGAATTTCAGCTACAGTACAAATAGTGTGGTACACATAAATGGGTCATTGTGTGGCTTAATGAAACAAAGTGTGCACATTGGACATTTATGTTTTCCATGGTCACCATTGGGCAGGATTATAAATTCTGAAAGTAGGGTAAAACCTCATTAATACCATGGGAGACCACAGTAATATAAAACTAAGGTCATCAGTATGTGTCATAACATACAAGATAATATTTCTGTGCCTATCAGAGGTTAGATACACCAGAATTTGTGCTCATTTGCCTTTGGCCACAAAACCTGACACACATATTCTGAGCCCAATGAAGACACAATTAGAAAGCTCATTGTTTCCAGGTAATCTAAAACAAGAGAAGAAAGCACAGAGAGGAAATTAGATGTGAGTAGATGTTTTGCATGTGAACTGTTTCAGGGAGTAGAGATGAGGTAGAGAGCAAGGGGGAAAAATCAGCCAGAGCCAGACAATGAGTAAAAAGGAGAATAAATGAGAGAGAATGAAAGTAGAAAGTAGGGAGAGCAGTTGACGCTGGAGGGCTCAGCCTTCAGGAATGTGTCTGGCTGTGGGCCGCAATGGAGAAAGAGCAGTGCGGTCACTGGAGCCTGTTCCCTCCTACAGAGGCCAGAGACAGGAGGAAAACTGAGGCCTGAACAAAGCTGACCAAGTGGGGCTAAAGGGGCTGCTGTAGACTGAGTCTCGTCTCCTGGAGCTCATATGCATTGAGATAGACGGCACTAAACTATCTGAAAGCCCTAGTCACAGTCTTGCCAAAGATCTGCTGAAACCTGATGGGGAAGACAGACACATGGCTGTAAAAGCCATCTCACAAGCACAGACTTTAAAAGGGCTACAATAGCTCATTGACTTCTTAAAAATACCTGGTAACTATTGCGATTTATGTGGAAATGTCAGTGAGCATCATCCGGAAGTGTTTCGGATAGACAATTAGGTGTGGTGACAAACTCATTCTGGGTAAATTCATCAAATTGCTAGGAAAGCATGACAATCAGCTCAAGATATCAAGCATGTCTGCTAACCTCAGACTGGGTTGAATCATAGTCTGTGCACTGTAAAAAAAATTATATTAATGATTTGTTATCACAACATTTTTTCTTTTGTCAAATCAACTTCAATAATTAATGTGGTTCAGATAACATAATATTTTGAGTTTCTGTTGATTAAACCAATTGCCTTCATTGTATTAACTCAAATTTTTAATTTCAATGAACTAAAAATTTTAAGGCAACCAGGTAACTTACTTCTTTAAGTTAAACCAACAATTCTTTTTTACAGTGTGCCTATCCTACACTACATGATTTCCTGTCAACTCCGATGGCCCAAAATCTGCAAACTGGCTCTGACTTTTGGCAACTAGTGTCGACTCGTCAGACTGCAAATCTAGGCATTGTGCCTTGTGTAGTGTATTCCAGCATTAAGGTGTTGTACTTACAGCAGACACAAGGCATAGGCTCCAGGCACAGATTCGCTGTCCCTCACCAAGAAGCTGCCATCTCTCCCAGCATGGGCCAGCAGCTCTTCGGCTTGCACGCGGCTGATGTCCCGATGGTACCATGCCGCTGCTGTCATGGTGCTATCAAAAGTGTCCTAGCAGAGTCTAATTTCCAAAAAAAGTTGTGAATCTGAGCGTTTGAATACAAGTTAGATGAAAGATCTCATGCTGTTGCTGTTGATCTCCAGTGATGCTAAAACTGGAGGTCCACACTGTCATCCCCTCTCTGTCAGAAACTGAGCATGCAAAGTCAGATCCAGCAGCATTACAGCTTCAAAAAGCCTTCTTGTTTACACTGTCTAATACATTTGCCCTCCCATGAGCAGGATGCACATTTGGCCAGAGGGCAGATCCAGGACCGGCCCCCTCCTCTTGTGAGTTGTTCTGACTCCACTTGTGAGAGCTCATGACAGAGCGCCCATACACATGCTGCCCACCGGCTGACAAAAGCTCCCTATTGTCTGGCAGCGAACATCGTCTGTGCAAATGCTTCGAAGAAGAGGAACCAAAAGTGAAGAAAAGCACCAGCTCCAGATCATGTAGACATGAAAAGGCAGTGGAGTAGTACCACCACAAATTCAAATACTTTTCCACTTGGTTGGTTTCGCCTTATAAGGGCAAGGCAACACCCCTCTGAGAACTTCAGCTGATGTCTGCAAACTCCCATAAAGGATATTTAACTACACCCAGAGGTTGGCCGACAAGCTTTAGGGTAAGAACCAGACCTGGACTCCATGCGTAGAAATCATAGAGGGTTGTCACATTGACGTAAAATCAGACCCTCTGCAAATGGAAGGAAGTGCTTCACAGCTCCAGATGGCAGGGGAGGAAGAAAGAGCAGAAAAAATGAAAACACTAACCTGAATTCCTCTAAGTGATCTCACATCATCAGTGGTGCATGAACCTGAACGCAGCGCTTTAGGAACTTTCAGTCTCTCTCATTCTGTCTTTCTGTCCCTCCCAGTGATCTTCAGAAAAAACCATCCCGTCCCATTCACAATCACATTGTAACTAAATCAAGGTCACATGCTTTGAATCGGTCTCTACAGTTCTCTCCCGGTCATATGCTCACAGCTTGAGATGATCTAGGTTACTGTGCTATGCTTCCAGTTGTTTTTCTCTCACTCCTTGTTAGCTTTCCAGCTTTCTCTCTTCCTCTAGCCCCTCTCTTCGTCTCCCTCTCTCTGTCCAGGAAGTGAAGAACACAAGCTCCACCATATGGATACGATCATCCCCCTTTCTCTGCGTCTCTTGTTTTGTTCTTCTCCTCCTCCTACCCTCTTTTTCTCTGCTCTTTCTGTTTCCAGCTGCTTGACTAACACCATCCCTCACTACTCAGCAAAAAACAGTCTGAAAACCTCTCAACCACACACAAATAGAGCACTCCACCCCCAAATCTCTATTTGTTGTGAGTGGGCTATAAAAAAAAGTCATTGTTTTTCCACTATTAAGTAGCTATGAAGGAAGTAAAGAGGTCCCAAGAAGTTTCTACCGCACCCTTCATCCATAGTGTTGTCTTTTCAGTGTTGTGGCAATAGACCACACAAGGTCGTATGAGGGTACAGGTTAATGAAGATGTAGGAGCATTCAGAGGTTAGAGTGCCAACAGCACCTTTGTTGTGAAGCACTGATGAAGACAAATGATTATGGAATGTAAATAACCTTTATTTTAATCCTCATGAATGTGTAAACCTGAAAAGTTGCAAACTTTTCCCCCTCTGCTCTTGTTGTGACTTGATTTGCATTAAATATTTGCATTTAAAGGGTGTTTGCAACCTACTGTACTTCCATAATGTAATGAATTTATTAATTGCAAATTGATTGGATAGTGAAAAGTGTTATGTACCAGAATAGAGCCACTGAATGTGAGTTAGAAAACGTTTTCTAAATGGCTGTTCATTTAGGGATAACATTATCAAATAGCCTAAAGAAAGAGCCCAAATAGAAAAAGAAAAGTCACTTTAGAGGATGAGCAGTTTATTGTATTTTGATTATGATGAAATATGTTATTTATATCTTGCCTTTGATGTAGGGATGACTACAGGGCTGGACTGGGACAAAAAATGAACCCTGGCCCATCACTGTGATCCAGAATCGGTCCAGTCAGACACCACCCATACACTGTTGTTTAAAATACACACACACACACAAACATATAATAAAGAGAAAGTGGGACTAACAGTAGTATTTGTGTAAAAAATACAGAAATTAAAGTAATAAAATGTAAAATAACACTGGATATACTTCATTGTAAAAATTAAATACAGATTAATGCTTACAATTAAAGTTACAAAAGTTATTCAGTCAAAAGTTCTTTTGTTCTTTGATTAACATGGCAGACAGTAGCAGGAACGTTAGGCTGCTGTCACTTTAAGAGTTTATGCATGGATCCAATATACTGTTACACAACATGTGATTCCTTTCTCAACGGTTTCCATTCCAAAACTGACTGTGTTTACCTGAATACTCACCAAGACGGGCATTTTGACATCATTTTGTGTGTATTTGACCATTTAATTAAAATAAGCCAAGAAAAAGAACTCAGTTTGGTACTCGCAAGCTGTTTGAGAGGCAGCTTTATGTGTGCGCCACTTGCATACAGTATACACTTATATACATTTGGTGTGACTGCAAAACCTGCAGGAATGAGTAAAATGATGCACAATACCTGCAACCACATGCCAAAATTTGTGCCCTGTAACAACACTATTTAGCCAGAGTGAATGAGACGAGTAAGGGGAGGAGGCGGGTGTGTGTCAAACTGTCTAGGAAAAAGAGAGAACAAGACAGCTAGTATCAGTGTATTGATACTGCAGAAAATGAGTACCAGAATCATTTCAGATATTTCAGTATCGATACATAACTAACAATGATATCGATACTGATCATCAATACATATTGACAACACTAGCAACCACACATATATGCATACATCTATGTTATATATTACACAAACAAATGGGCTCCTGTTCCTGCATGCTAGGCCAGTCCTTGGGAAAGGAAAAACCTTCAGCCCCAAAGTCTAATTTTGAGTTCTGGAACTCTGCCTCTTGTGCTTCATTTGCAAGAAAGAGAAAACTTTTTTTCACAACAATTACAAAAACAACGATGGAATAATGTGCGCTGATGAACCGTTCATAATAAGACAACTGTGGAAAGTGCATTTGAATGTGCAAGAAAGTAAACCGGGTCATTTTGAATTCATAGTCAGTGCTATTAGGCCCCATTAATGAGGCAAAAAATAAAAAAATAAAAAAAAAATCTGTGGTAATGAGTACTTTTATCTGATTTTTCCTGTTAAAATATCTGAAAAACCTTTAAAGCTAAATAAACTTACTTTACATAAAAATTAAAGACTTGTTTTCACTGACTACCTACCAAAAGTATAGTTTGTCTTGCTGCACCAGCAGATTTTTTCACTTTTTTACTTATACTTAAAAGTGAAGAAATCTGCCAATACAGTAAAACTAAGTAAAACCAAAAAGTTGATTTATTTCACTAATTCCGTTCAAAAAGTGAAACTTGTATATTATATTCATTCATTACACACAGACTAATATATTTCAAATGTTTATTTCTTTTAATTTTGATGATTATAACTGACAACTAAGGAAAATCCTAAATTAGAATATTACTTAAGACCAATACAAAGAAAGGATTTTTAGAAATCTTGGCCAACTGAAAAGTATGAACATGAAAAGTATTATCATGTACAGCACTTAATACTTAGTTGAGGTTCCTTTTGCCTGAATTACTGCAGCAATGTGGCGTGGCATGGAGTCGATAAGTCTGTGGCACTGATAAGGTGTTATAAGAGCCCAGGTTGCTCTGATAGTGGCCTTCAGCTCTTCTGCATTGTTGGGTCTGGCATATCGCATCTTCCTTCTTCACAATACCCGATAGATTTTCTATGGGGTTAAGGTCAGGCGAGTTTGCTGGCCAATTAAGAACAGGGATACCATGGTCCTTAAACCAGGTACTGGTAGCTTTGGCACTGTGTGCAGGTGCCAAGTCCTGTTGGAAAATGAAATCCGCATCTCCATAAAGTTGGTCAGCAGCAGGAAGCATGAAGTGCTCTAAAACTTCCTGGTAAATGGCTGCGTTGACCTTGGACCTCAGAAAACACAGTGGACCAACACCAGCAGATAACATGGCACCCCAAACCATCACTGACTGTGGAAACTTTACACTGGACCTCAAGCAACGTGGATTGTGTGCCTCTCCTCTCTACCTCCAGACTCTGGGACCCTGATTTCCAAAGGAAATGCAAAATTTACTTTCATCAGAGAACATAACTTTGGACCACTTAGCAGCAGTCCAGTCCTTTTTGTCTTTAGCCCAGGCGAGACGCTTCTGACGCTGTCTGTTGTTCAAGAGTTCAAGGAATGCGACAGCTGAAACCCATGTCTTGCATACGTCTGTGCGTAGTGGTTCTTGAAGCACTGACTCCAGCTGCAGTCCACTCTTTGTGAATCTCCCCCACATTTTTGAATGGGTTTTGTTTCACAATCCTCTCCAGGGTGCGGTTATCCCTATTGCTTGTACACTTTTTTCTACCACATCTTTTCCTTCCCTTCGCCTCTCTATTAATGTGCTTGGACTCTGTGAACAGCCAGCCTCTTTTGCAATGACCTTTTGTGTCTTGCCCTCCTTGTGCAAGGTGTCAATGGTCGTCTTTTGGACAACTGTCAAGTCAGTAGTCTTCCCTATGATTGTGTAGCCTACAGAACTAGACAGAGAGACCATTTAAAGCCTTTGCAGATGTTTTGAGTTAATTAGCTGATTAGAGTGTGGCACCAGGTGTCTTCAATATTGAACCTTTTCACAATATTCTAATTTTCTGAGATACTGAATTTGGGATTTTTCTTAGTTGTCAGTTATAATCGTCAAAATTAAAAGAAATAAACATTTGAAATATATCAGTCTGTGTGCAATGAATGAATATAATATACAAGTTTCACTTTTTGAATGGAATTAGTGAAATAAATCAACTTTTTGATGATATTCTAATTATACGACCAGCACCTGTATGCTTGTATTAAAGATCTGAAAACAAGTCTTAATATCTTATGTTGCTTCTCAAGTAAAATTTTTATATTTTAAAATAAAAAAAGACTTATGAAGAAGTCATGTTTTTAGTGTACACCTATAATAATATCTGTCATGGACATATAACTGAGGGTCATGTAGTTGGACCTGTCAGTTTTCTGTGTTCTTTTCTGAAGGTACATTCCATCCAATTACCCCCTGGGTCATGTTTACAAAACACACAATGGATTACTGTCCATCTCTAACTGAGGCTAAGCCATCTAAGACATGCTTTTAGTGTCCAGCATTTTGTAAAATCACTGAATCTGTTTCTTGAGGGAAAGTTCACCTGAGGGAAAATTGGCCTTTGTTAGCGCCGAAAACTGTTTCCAGAGTTTTTCTTAGCAAATTTGCATTATTTAGATGGATTGTGACCCAAACCACACACTAAAACTCCCCAATCCTAGCACAAGCAGAGCTTGAGCTTAATTTTAATCACATTAATTTTTCACTGCATTGGCCGCTAATTCAGTGTGAGCCATTAAGACTAGCAAAGATCAGACTAGCAAAGAGCATTACCTGCTTATTCCAAAGTATTATGAGAAACAAACAGGTGATGGAGGAGGATTTGCTCTCTCTAAAGATAGATCCTTGGTGTTTAAATAGAAATTTATGGCTATTTAAATTGCTGTTTAATTAGAAAACTCTAATGAAAATAGTAGTACAATATACAGTAAGCCTAGTAGTCTAGTTTCTACCTGAGTTTTAAAAAGTGAGTAGTGAGTATTATTTTGAGAGAAGCTCAAGAGACCGTTTTCTAGTTTCGGGTATTCGAAACAGTGCTTGTGTCTTTTCTCTGTCTTACACTGTGAGCAGATAAGAAAAAGTCTAAGCCATTAGGAAAGAGGATTATGTGTACAAGCCAAGCACATGAGCATTAACAAGCGGCCCTTTAAAGATAAACCACTTTGTTCTTTTTTACTTAAAAACCCCACCCGCAAGTCATCTTAAATTTTCCCAAATCAAACATGATTTCTTTTTGAGTTTTAAATAACAGGCTGCATGTCTGTAGTCTTCAGATAAGTATATTAGTCATATGGGGAGTGAGTGTTTGTGACTACAGGAAATGAAACCAAGATGTTTATAGTTCTTAGTTGAAAACTGAATTTGGTTAGGAAATTTGGTTGAGATGTGAACCTTAGTAAAAATATTTGTGGCTTGGAGATAGCAAAGTCAGATGCTGTCATAGACCACCTGTTTTGAATATAAATTAGTCCGAACCAAATAAACATATGAAGGCCTCAGTAAACAATTATCTGTAAATGGTTTTTTGTTTTGTTTTTTTGGGGTTTTTTTTTACAAAAAATAAACTAAACAGTAATGTATGCAGCCTTTCTGAAATGGTTTTGAAAATAACATCATACATTTAAAAAAAAAAATATATATATATATATATATATCCAGTTGAGGTATAGTCAGTAAGTCTAACTATTAAAAACCGCTTATACTTTAAGTGTTTCAGAACCTTATTTGCTTATGTTGATGTGGAAGTCCACAAATGTTTTGGAAAGTGTAGTGAATGGGAAGTGCTTGGTGCTTGTGACCTCTCAGTCAAGATCTGCCTGTTCAGGCCAGCAGGGTTAGCGACACAAGCAGCTGTGTTTAAGGAGATCTGATGAACTGATGCCCCGTTGAACACAAAAACTATCAAAAAAATTTTCTCTCTCTCTCTCTCTAATGTGCAAAACTGTGTCAGGGTTAGCCCTGATTCCTTGTCACATGACACCCTGGAAAATAAAATAAATTATGTCTAACTTTTTTTTTAGCTGTATGTACACACTATAACCCTCAAGTGAAAATAAGACATTCTGAAGGATTATTAAAATGATTATTAAAAATTAATTAGTGAAACCTGGTTTGGTAAAGTGATCATATGAGCCCCTTAGGGGCTGTTTACGCGACACCGTTTTCAACTAAAAACTGATTTATTTATTTTTTATTGATTTTCTTTTATGCGTTTTGGTGGTTCATTTACATGACAACGGCGATATGGTGGCCTGAAAACGCAAACTTTTGAAAAGGGGTTTCAAAGTGGAAGTTTTTGGAAACGATACCGATGTCATCTCCGTGTAAACTGCAAAAACATGAATCTGTGAAAACGGCATGCAAATGCGTATTACGTGTTTAGTCTATCAACCTTATTTTTTCAATGCGGAAATAAGGTGTTTTCTGTGAATGTGCGAGACTTACGATTTATTATCCACTATGGGGAAATAAGGAGAAGAATATCAAAGTGCAGTAAACCTCTAAAAATAAGTTGGATAGGCATACGCGAGGTGAGTGCTCTGTAAAAGAATGCGTATGCGCAAGCGCGTAGTCTGTCTTTACAAAGTGACATCGTCAACTACTTGTCTGTCATACGTAATATGGCGTTTTTAGTTATTTTCACGGATCCGTGTGAACGGGGATAAGTTTTGATAGTTTTGAACGGGGATTGAAGGAGTTGGTCCTCGTCGGCTTTTTTCCGGCCGATTCAACATGCTGAATCGGCGTGGGAGCTCGTCTCTAAGTCGGGCCATCTGATCATTCTGATTGGCTGTTCAGTTACTGCCACCTGCTGGTACAGAAAGGCATTTCTTCTTACGCAGGCGCAGAACGGTCGTGCTACTTGGCCGTCGGGTGTCGGGAGTCGAGCCCATGGTTGGGAAAGTTGACCTTTGTGAACTGAACTCCAAGCGCTATGTTTGGCGAAAAAGCAAACACAGCATACCACCCAAAACACACCATACCTACTGTGAAGAATGATGGTGGCAGCATTGTTGTAGAGGCGTTTCTCTTCAACGGGGACTAGGCAATTGGTCTGGATTGAAGGGAAAATGGATCCTGCCAAGTACATCCAAATTCTTGAAGAAAACCTGCGTCCCTCTGCCAACAACGCAGTGGCTTAAGGACAGGAAGGTGAATGTCCATGAGTGGCCAAGTCAGAGCCCTGACTTAAATCTCAGAAAATCTGTGGATGGACTTGAAGAGAGCGGTCAATTGCCGCTCACCACAGAATCTGACTAAACTTGAGCAATTCTGCATGGAAGAATGGGCAAATATTCCCCAATCTAGGTGTTCAAAGCTAGTTCTAAAAGCTATTTTTTTTAAATGGTAATCAAAAACACCTTGACATGCCATCTGAACAGAGGGCACAAGCCCTATAACCTTAGACCATCTGTTACAGCAGGTGTGAGGTGTGGTAAGAAGCAGGTCCCAGTCTGATCCTCTTTTTTCATCCTCAGAAAAAGGATTACATCGGTCACTATTTCCATAAATAACAATATGTTCACAAATGGGTTTCTGTTCATCACTTTAATTACAAAACAATGAAGCTTTTGGGAGAGAGTTGGGACCATAGTGACATATTTTCAGCTGTGTTTTAGATATAGACCATATAAAACAACTATAGCGACACCTTGTGGCATGGATGCAGTATCATTTGAAAGAAATAGTATATGTATATTATATATATTTTTTAAACATATTTAATATATATTATATATTTTTATATACTGAATAAATTTTTTGGAGAGAAAAATTACTGATTGTGTAGTGCTGGAGTTTTTTTTTTATGAGAGAGAGCATTTTTGCAGTTGCATTTTGACATTTCTGATCTTTGCTATTTTGTAAGCCACCTAAAAACAATTACATTTGTCAAATATCAAATGCGTTTCTCACTGTCAAATTCAGATTATTATTTCAAAGAAATGTTGAGCGTAGGGTATTGTAGTAACAGACAGTCAGCCGTTTGTACTACATGCCGCAGTCACAAATTCCCCTGAGGGTTCGATGACAATGTCCCTCTAACTGCTTTTGAAGAAGCCGATGTTCTAAAATAGTCTCACACCCACCTTGTTCCCCTAGAGGACCAATGCCAAGAGAACCATTTAAATGTCTGAAGAAGTTTTAAAGCTGTGATGTGTACTTTGATGCCTGTTCGTGCTCATCTTCTAAAAATGAAATTACTGTATGTTATGAAGCTTTAGGAGCAGTTGTTATTGTTATTCTGGCCTCATGACTTGGAAACTGAGGCCATGGTGAGTACATGCCCTAAATAGACACATGCTATGTCAAAGGTGGAGCTCTATAATGAGAGATATAACCGTATTATTACATTTCTGTAGTCCAACCAAATGACCATGAGGCTGACACTCTCATTCATACTATAGCTAATCTATAAGTCCAATTCTGTGTTTATTTTTATATACATTGTAGCCAGAAAAAGATAAAGAGTAATGAACTAATAGGATTAGGATCAAAATGAGCATTTTATAATGTGGGCTGTGTAAGCCAAAGAGAGGGAGGAGAGTTTGTGCTATAAAGGCAGATAAGACGATCTAGGAAACACACTAGCACCAACAACACCAGCTACAGAACGGTGCTCACGTGAAACAATCAAGAACAAAGCAGAGGACGCCCTCAAGAACTTGGACACCGGTAAGAAGATTTTTACTGTTATCACATTAAAAAACAATGCACATAGACTTTGAGGTGTAAGTGACAGAGCATAAGATTTGGCTTGAGTTTATATGAGATTGTGGTTGAGCACCCTCTGAGTTTTTGTCTGCTGGATGTGTGCACTTTTTGTCTAATTCTTGCTTTAGAAAGATTGATATGTGGCATAATATGTGCTTAAATACAAAGATAACAAGATGGTAACATGTAGACAAGAGACCTGAGGAGCATCGGTTGTTTTTATGGTCAGTGGTTTGCTTTTTAGTTATTCCTGTACCTAATCCTAATGCTAACTGGCATAACCTGATGAAACAAGGTCGTCTATATCAAGAATATCTACAACTGATCATGAAAACGACATGAATCTGCATCTTGATTGCACTTGAGAAAAGACTGATCGTTATGTTCATTGTGTTTAATTTCTCTAGAATGTACGACAAAAAGATTAATATTATTTTATATTAGGCCTATTATTTTGGAACCACACAAACAAATCAGTTTAGCTCAACACACACACACACACACACACACTAGAAATATAGTGTGACAAGAGCATGACAGCTGAGTTTTGCTGGGCAAATACGTGTCTTATATTTCAGGTGATTTATAATTTACACATAACTTGTGATTAATTAATCTTTTTTACTGAGCTGCTCCTGCTTAGGTTAAATATTATTTTAAAAAAAAATTATATTCAACAATTGGCCCCTATAGTCCCACATTTAATTTTCATTGCAATACTTTAAAAATATATCACAGATGTTTTGCTGGCTCTTCCCAGGTTTGAAATAGTTGGCTTCATTCACAGAAACGCATTAAAAACAGATAAGAGCTAATCCTGAGTGTGGCTTCTGTGGAGGATTATGAAGCAGTCTATCGTTATGCTAATCTCCTCTTCCCTGATTCCTGATTAGCCCTAGTGGATTGAAATCTCAGCAGGACAACATATAAACATGAACGGTTTTCCAAACACTGTAGTCAATTCAGGGCAGGATGTTGGTTCTTTTAAATGTTGCTAAATCAAACGACTGCCCTCTGCTGGCACATTTTACACACTAACCATTTCACTTCTCATTTCAGAAAGCTTCAACTGACCTTCCATAACCATGACAAAGTAAGTTTGTGCATATTAACATTTCACAAATACTTTAAATATGAGGCATAAATACTTTTAAAACATCATACAGACAACTGAAAGGCTTTTAAGATCATAATTTCTTTATATCCTACAGACTATTCAATATTTTGTTCATATTTATGACACCTCTCTACATTAAGCAGCCTTCGTGTAATACTCCTACACCCTGTTCACTAGTAGTATTAAATCTGTAGAAGTCTTTCTGGTCTTCAATCCTGGTGGATTACCAGATTATAAGAAATCCCTTTTAAAATGGATTGACAGGATTACCACAAGAGTTTAAAAGTAACAGTGCAAAGCTTAGCATATGCAGATGACTGATCACCTCATGCAGACTAACAAATCATATCATACAAAAGCAACAAATATTGATATTTGTCTACAATACAGTATAGGTTTTTTTTTTTAAGAGACTAAGCAGAACACATTAGTTTCAGCGATATGTAATGGTCAACATTTGCTGGTTATATCATAAACTACCTCTAATTCAGTAGACTCAAAGCAGATGCATCCCTGAGTCATATTTTGCTGATCCTGGAACAACACTCCTGTCCAAAAATTTTATCATAACCCTATCCCTAACCCTACCCATAAGTTATCCCAAAAAATTTGGGATGTTGGTGTGTCTTAGCCAAAAACAATGTTTCTTTTTACATTAGAAATTACACACATCCCCAAAGAGTAAATTGAGCTTATATCAATGCTTATAATATAAAGACTGTATGTTGTTTCTACAGGGTTTACAAGAAGACTAGTGGCAATGGTTCGGTAAGGTTCCCTTTATACTGCTTACACCTCCCATTATTGTCATCTGCTTGACATGTGGGTCAATGACGTGACGGATCATTTTTTTTGTCCAAAGGCCTTGATTATAATAAAAAACAAAGATATGACATTCAAAGTATGTGAGGTAGTACAACTAGATCAGTTTTATTGAATCCAAAAGGTTTTAATTATATTTTGCTACATATAAAGGTTTTTTTAAGATTTTGAAGTGTCAAAAGGTCATTCGGTTTAACCGTCCAAAGGCCAATACTGCCATTTCATTAGTGATTAAAATATCTAAAAATGTAATAAATGTATATATTTTTTATTCTGGCATGATTTTATAACATCATATATCAACGTAGTGCAAAATGGTATTAAAATTATGCGTAGAAGTCGTTGCTTTGTTATGAGAAAAAATGTCTGGAAAAAAGAATTTCATTGATGTCATTCCAATATAAAGGGACCATTTTGGATCAAGTCATGCATTCAGTATTATGTGACAGGATGTGACAACATTCAGACACCTGCAAAGGACCACATGGTTGTGAAACAAAGTTACTAACTCTCTCTTAACTATTTGAAAAATAAATGTTTTCACTTGCTCATACGCATGTCCCAAAAACATCAGGTCATTCGGTACAACCGCTGTAAAACATGGAAAATGTTGTAATATTTTAAAAACTACTGAATACTAAATATAAACTAAATATAAAATGTTTGATTGTCCTTTTGTTAGCTAGCTAGCTAGTTATCAGCCTGTTAACATTGTTTGAAAATATTGTCATTCGGTATAACTAAAAGTGTCATTCGCTTAAACTGAAATTTTGGTTAAACCCAAGAACATGATGATCACCTCAGTCATCATTTATTACAGCTTTGCCTTTATTTGGGGAGAAGAGACTTTGTGGACCATGTGGAAAGTGTTGATTCAATTGGTACGTTCCACTTTACATTGAAAAATGTATTTATTCCTCAGGATTGTGAGAAGTTGTCTCTTTTTTAATTAAATATGTATATACACTGCACGTTTCTATTTTAAAAAAAACTTGCCATTTCCCTCTCAGATGGGGTGCTCAAGATTGATCCTTCAGATCTTAATGGAAGGAAAGGTATGATTTAATATATTATACTGTCTATATGAAACTTTGTTGGTAATTTATTTCATTTAAGCATTTCTAATTATTACATTGTATTTTTCAGTGTGGGTACAGCTTGCATGTGCCTTCCGCTATGGAAGAGAGGATCTGGATGTGATTGGAGTTTCCTTCAGGAAAGACATCTGGATGAAGCGCATTCAGATGTATCCCTTTGAGGGAACCAAGCCCCCAAATACACCAATGCAGGAAGCGCTTTTAAAGAAAGCTGGAGATCAAGGACATCCTTTCACTTTTGATGTAAGTACACACTTATGCATCTGCTTTAAGCAGAGAAAACAATCAAGGATTTCCTTCATTTGTGTCTCTCCTGTTCTGTCTCAGATTCCAGTACTTCTTCCATGCTCAGTGTCCCTTCAGCCAGCACCAGAGGATGCTGGAAAGGTACAATAGCAGAAATACATGCACACACACAAATACAATCAGAAACAGATAACTATGTCTCTCTAATATGTAAAATGCAACATGTTTACTTTTACAGCCTTGCGGGGTTGACTATGAAGTCAAAGCCTATATTGCACATGAAGCAGGCGACATAGATGAGAAAGTTGACAAGAAGTATGTACTGCTCCATTTTAACAAAGATACTATAGAAAGAAATGAATACATTTTCACACGGATTCTGGTATATCTACCAATATAGGGACACTTGCCGTTTGATCATCCGCAAAATCCAATATGCACCAAATAAGCAAGCAGCCGGACCCAAAACCGATATCAACAAACAGTTTATCACGGCAGACAAACCAATTCACATGGAAGCCTCCATGGAGAAGGAGGTACAGTGTTTTTAAATGCCTGTTGTATATTAATTTAAGAAATTGTGATTTTTTTTCATCATATGCAGTTTTGTGTCTCTTTGTTTACTGCTGTTTTCTCATCCTTTTAGCTTTACTATCACGGCGATCCTATTCCTATCAAAGTCAAAGTGAACAATGAGACTGGTAAAGTAGTGAAGAAAATCAAAATCAGTAGTAAGTATTTTTATAATTCATATTAATAAACAAAAAAAATCCCCTTAAAGGGATAGTTCAGCCAAAAATTAAAATTTGCCCATAATTTGGTATATATTTCCCTCAATTATCCCCAAACACAACTACTTACTACGAACAGTCTGCTGAAAGGGACAGTTCACCCCAAAATGAAAATTATTTACTCACCCTCAAGCCATCCTAGGTGTATATGACTTTCTTCTTTCAGCCAAACACAATCAGGGTTATATTAAAAAAATATTCTGGCCCTTCTAAGCTTTATAATGGGAGTGAATGGTACCAATTTTTTTTAAGCCCAAAAAAGTGCACCCATCCATCATAAAAGTAATCTATAAGGCTCCAGGGGGGTTAATAAAGACCTTTTGAAGTGAAGCGATGCGTTTTTGTAAGAAAAATGTTCATATTTATAACTTTATAAACTATAATCACTGGCTTCCGGTAATGGCCGTACGCAAGTTGAATTCTGGCCAAAGAGTGAACTCTGACCCGATGTAGGAGTAGCGTAATCTTAGGTGAGAGAAGACACCTCTTGTGGGTCAAACAAATAAGGCTGAGCAAGCTAATATAAAAAATAATCTTTAAAAAATTTTTAATCTTTAAATTCTTTTT
Source organism: Elopichthys bambusa (assembly GCA_037101425.1). Classification (NCBI taxonomy): domain Eukaryota; kingdom Metazoa; phylum Chordata; class Actinopteri; order Cypriniformes; family Xenocyprididae; genus Elopichthys; species Elopichthys bambusa. Next base: position 24,285,403 of record CM074447.1, on the reverse strand, counting down.
TTGCTCTATCCTCTGCGTTTGTCAATACGTCATATGTCGGGTTGGTCATTCTTCCGCCAGAACTAGTTCAGAAGGCCTTTATTAACCACCTGGAGCCGTATGGATTACTTTTATGATGGATGGATGTGCTTTTTTTTAGGCTTCAAAAAAATGGTACCATTCACTCCCATTATAAAGCTTGGAAAAGCCAGGATTTTTTTTTTAATATAACCTAACTCTAACTGATTGTGTTTGGTTGAAAGAAGAGAGTCATATACACCTAGGATGGCTTGAGGGTGAGTAAATTATGGGATAATTTTCATTTTTGAGTGAACTAACCCTTTAAGAATGATACATTATTGTCTTTAAGTAGAAGTGTATGTATTTCCCAAAATGAAAAATAAACTTAAGCTCATTGTGTGTTTCAGTTGACCAAATTACAGATGTACTGCTTTACTCAGCGGACAAATACCACAAATGTGTCCTGAATGAAGAATTTGGGTGAGTGCAAAGACTGCACATCGCATTTGTGAATTTGAATTTTTTTAATCTTTTTGGGTTTTAGTATTGTACGTACATTTTTCATATGCTCAAAATACATCTATAAGTGTCACATGTCTGTCTGTTTTTGCACCATGTTTTGTTTATAACATTTCCTACTTTGTTTAGTTTTCCCGCCATTAGTTTGTTGTCATGGTTTCTGATTTGATTAGTGTCCTTGTTTCAGATGTGTCTTGTTTATTAGCTCATTAGTTCCCGTATAAGTACTCCTTAGTTTGTTCGCTCTGTCCTGTCACTGTTATGTTTTGGATGTGTTTACCTGCCTTTTGAGATATTATTAAACCTTTTGAGTTCTTTGAAACCCTGCCTCTCCTGCTTCCTTCCGCCTGTGGTCACACACCGTCACCGATGACAGGACCTAGACAAAACAACACCATCCTGGCTGAGGACCGCCTGTGGGGTTTGAGGCAGAGTGGCCGCTTTTTGGAGAGGTATGTGGAGGAATTTCTTGAGCTCTCTAATTAGGTGAGCTTGGATGACACCTCTCTCCATGTGTTTTTGGATGGGACTGGATAAGGATACTATTTGTTATAGCGAACCTATGTGTTATTTCTCCCTAGTCGAGTCTATTAATCTGATTCTCTATTTAAATGGCTCAAGTTGATGAAGTTAAAGTAAAGAAGTATCCTCCTCATCCAGTCCCATCGGAAACACACGAGGCCTCACCAACTCACCTCCAGCCGGTTCCCTCCACATACCCCTCCAATGGATCTGTCCATTTCTGTCCTCCTGCACTTTCCCAAGTCCTCAGTCCAGTGATAAAGATGGCCGCCACTTCAGAGCCTCTTTGCAAGATGGCAGCCACTTCAAATGGCCGCCACTTCAGAGCCTCTTTGCAAGATGGCAGCCACTTCAGAGCCTTGTTGCAAGATGGCCGCCGCCACGCCTAAGCCCTCGGTCAAGATGGCCACCGCCGAAAATGAGCCCTCAGCCAAAATGGCCGCCATGCCTAAGTCCTCTCCAGAGCTAATAGAGGACTTATGGCTGATCGACTTCTGGTCAGAGCCAAAGTCCATCCCTGACCAGACTCCAGTGTCTTCTCCAGCACCCGAATTCGCTCCAGTGTCTTCTCCAGCCCCTGAACCTGCTCCAGTGTCTGCTTCAGACCGTGACCAGAGTCTAGTGAGCGCTCCTGTCCCTGACTCTGCTCCAGTCCCCGAGTCAGCTCCAGACTCTGCTCCAGTCCCTGAGTCCACTCCAGCTCACGGGCCCGCTCCAGGTCTTGAACTCAGCCCAGTGCATGCTCCTATACTTGAGAGCGTTGCAGTGCCCCTAATGACACTGTTTGGGCCACCCACACAACTGCCCCAGACTCCACTCCAGTCCCAGAGTCCGCTCCAGTCCCCGAGGCAGCTCCAATGGCTCCTCCCAAGGAAATTTTTTTGGGATATACCCATATACCCATAGCCAGAGGCCATATGGCTATGGGCGGCCCGAACTACCAGTACCCGCCATGGCGCCCCGAACTGCTGGTACCACCCTGGAGGCATCCTACCAGTCTGCGCCTGCCCACGACCTCCAGGGTGCCTGCCCACCCTCCCTGGTTGGACTCTTTCTGGCGCAAGGTCGCGCCTTCCGGGAGGGGGGAGTAATGTCACATGTTTGTCTGTTTTTGCACCATGTTCTGTTTATCACATGTCCTCCTTTGTTTAGTTTTCCCGCCATTAGTTTGTTGTCATGGTTTCTGATTTGATTCATATCCTTGTTTCAGGTGTGTCTTGTTTATTAGCTCATTAGTTCCCGTATAAGTACTCCTTAGTTTGTTCACTCTGTCCTGTCACTGTTATGTTTTGGATGTTTACCTGCCTTTTGAGATATTATTAAACCTTTTGAGTTCTTTGAAACCCTGCCTCTCCTGCTTCCTTCCGCCTGTGGTCACACCGTGACAATAAGTTGATAAGTTTGTTTTTAATTGTTTTTGAGATCCGAACTTAGTGATATATTTTGTCACAGGGACCAAATTAATGCAAACTCCACCTTTGAGAAGGAATATAAAGTCACTCCTCTGCTGGCCAATAACAAAGAGAAACGTGGTCTTGCACTGGATGGCAAACTGAAAGATGAAGATACCAACTTGGCTTCTTCAACAATGTCAGTTAATCTTCATTACAAAAGCATTAGACAGATTTTCATGTTCATAGTCCAAATAACAGCTCTGTATTTTTTTTACATTACAAAAAAAACAGCACTTTTATTCATAAAATGACAGATAGACAAGGTGACTCATCTACATCTCTCTCTCTGCAGTCTGCAACCCGACATGGATAAGCAAATACAAGGAATCATTGTCTCCTACAAAATTAAGGTTACCCTCGTAATGGGAGGTGGTCTCTTGGGAAGCCTCACATTAAGGTTTGGATCTTCATTTTCTTTCATCCCAATGTCATTAGACTCTCAGTGGAGAGTCATAGTGGAGAGTCTTTTACCTTCTTCTTTATCTTATGACTTTTGTTCTGCCATTATGGTATATATTTCCCTCAATTATCCCCAAACACAACTACTTACTAGGAACAGTCTGCTTAAAGGGACAGTTCACCCCAAAATGAAAATTATTTACTCACCCTCAAGCCATCCTAGGTGTATATGACTATCTTTTTCAGACGAACACAATCGGAGTTGTATTAAAAAAATATCCCAGCTCTTCCAAGCTTTATAATGGTAGCGAATGTCGCACCTGATTTTGAAGTCCAAAAAAGTGCATCCATTTATCCATCATAGAAGTAATACATACGTCTCCAGGTTGTTAATAAAGGATGCTAAGTGATGGGTTTTTTGTAAGTGAAATATATTTAAATCTTTATTATTAAAATAAACTAAAATAACTAGCTTCCGGCAAACAGCCTATGCGAAACGATTTACACCAAAAGAGTCACCCCTGATCTGACGCATGACGCAATGACGAACTCGAAAGTGCAGAAAATAGAGAAAAACAAAATACTGGTCATGAATTACAAGTCTAAAATGAGAATTTTTAAAGAGAAATATCGGAAGATTTCGATATAAGAGGAGCTTGAGATTGTTGCACAGCCCTGTTTGTTTAAACTGCGAGAGGCATCTAAGCTTACGATACTCCTTCATTGTACGTCATACGTCGCATCAGGGGTTACTCTTGTGGTGTAAGTCGATTTGCTTAAGCCGTCTGCCTGAAGCTAGTTATTTTAGTTAATAAAGTTTTAAATATGGATAATTTTCTTACAAAAACCTATTGCTTTGCATCAGAAGTCCTTTATTAACACCCTGGAGTCGTATGGATTACTTTTATGATGAATGGATGCACAATGCATTGTGGACTTCAAAATGAATAGCGCCATTCACTACCATTATAAAACTGGGAAGAGCAAGGATATTTTTTAATATAAGTCTGATTGTGTTCGTCTGAAAAAAGTCATATACACCTAGGACTGCTTGAGGGTGAGTAAATCATGGGATAATTTTTTGGGGAACTATCCCTTTAATTTCCTTTTTTTATTAAACAACAATGAAAATAAATTCAGCAGTACATGGTGTGTTGTATTTTAGCTTTGTGAGCAGTGAGAGTACTCAAGTCATGTTTATCTTCTGTACACAGTGATATTACAGCTGAACTTCCCCTGGTTCTAATGTCACCCAAACCAGCAGGTGAGATTTCTGTTCTTCACTATCTAAAATGAGGAGCCTATGTGTGTGTGTGTCTGTATGTGTGACCTTTTTTTTTTTTTCAAAAATTCAAATAGTAAACATTATACCCTGTTTATATAGTGACACTGCTATGAAACATACTAAAGAGCAAATTTTCTTGTCTTCTAACTGCATCCTTGTGCATTCTCAATCTGAGCAGAAGTGTAAGTATCAAAATAAACTTGTTTCTAATGTTGAGACTGAATGTTGAACTTCTATGTGCTTTTTGTTTTAAATCTTAGACTAACAAAAATGGTTTTCGATGACAATATACATATGTATAAAGCCATTGTTAAAGTAATGTCTTTTTTTAATCCAGGACTGATATCAACCTCGAATAGATTCTACAGCCAGTGACGGTGAGGAACTAGTCAGGAGGAGACACACTCAGGAATGAGCCATAGAACATAATTGTTTCAAATACCTGTGTAAAAGGAATTCGCTGTATAATTTTAAACATAGGCTAAAGGCCTTGTATACTAAGATAAACTTAATGACAATGAAATCAAGCATTGGTCTGATGCTTTTAAATTGTCATGTTTATTTCCTCTGCCTTTATCATGGGAACTCAGAGTAATAGTGTTTTAGTTTCTTTTTTTTAGTGATTAGTACTGTAAAATATCAGGGAGTAACATTTACTTTAATTATATTATTATAATTGTATATTTTATTTTATTTTTGCTGTTGTTTGTTTTGCTTTTTGGCTGTGGTGATGATGGAAATTAATAAACATTGGACTATTATTTGGACCACTCCCAAGTCTTTTCTCATCCTTCATCATGTATAGAGTAATTTATTTTTTGCATATTAGTATATATATATATATATATATATATATATATATATATATATATATATATATATATATATATATATATGTACTGTGTGTGTGTGACCCTGGACCACAAAACCAGTCATAAGGGTAATTTTTTGAACTTTTCTGAATAAATAAGCTTTCCATTGATGTATGATTTGTTAGGATAGGACAATATTTGGCTGAGATACCACTATTTGAAAATCTGGAATCTGAGGGTGCATAATATATATATATATATATATATATATACACACTACCAGTCAAAAGTTTGGAAACGGTAAGATTTTTAATGTTTTTAAAAGAAGTTTCGTCTGCTCACCAAGGCTGCATTTATTTAATTAAAAATACAGTAAAAACAGTAATATTGTGAAATATTATTACAATGTAAAATAACTGTTTTCTGTTTGAATATATCTTATAAAGTAATTCATTTCTGTGATCAAAGCTGAATTTTCAGCATCATTACTCCAGTCTTCAGTGTCACAAGATCCTTCAGAAATCATTCTAATATGATGATCTTCTGCTCAAGAAACATTTATTGTGTACAATTGTACAAAATATTTGTGTACAATTTTTTTTTCAGGATTCTTTGATAAATAGAAAGTTCAAAAGAACAGCATTTATTTGAAATATAATCTTTTGTAACATTATAAATGTCTTTACTGTCCCTTTTGATCGATTTAATGCATCCTTGCAGAATAAAAGTATTAATTTCTTTAATTTCTTTTCAAAAAAATAAAAATTCTTACTGACCCCAAACTTTTGAACGGTAGTGTATAATGTTAAAAAAGCTTTGTAATTCAGATAAATGTTTGAACTTCCTATTCATCAAGGAATCCTGAAAAAAAAAAGTACACAACTGTTTTCAACATTGACAATAACCATAAATGTTTCTTGAGCAGCAAATCATCATATTAGAATGATTTCTGAAGGATCATGTGACACTGAAAACTGGAGTAATGATGCTGAAAATGCAGCTTTGATCATTGGAATAAATTACTTTATAAAATATATTCAAACAGAAAACAGTTATTTTAAATTGTAATAATATTTCACAATATTACTGTTTTTACTGTATTTTTAATTAAATAAATGCAGCCTTGGTGAGCAGACGAAACTTCTTTTAAAAACATTAAAAATCTTTATATGTACATTAAAAGTATAGAGAGAGAGAGAGCTTGTTAAGTGTACTTAATGTAATTACATGCAACTAACCCTATTGTAAATACATGTTGTAAATTATTATTACACTGTAACAAGCATTTATTTATATTAGTTAATGCTAATCGTTAATGCATTAACTAAAGTTAACTAATGGGACCTTATTGTAAAGTGTTATCAATATATAGGCCTATAGTAGTAGTAGAAGAAAGAGAAGAAATTGGTTTAGCCTAGGCTATATATACAAAATCTGACTTCAGATCAAGTGTTATCAAATGTGTCTTATGTGTAAATGAATGAACGAACGAACGCGTTTCTCTCTTCCTGAGTGGATTAGCTTTAGCACTTTCAGCTTAAGCTGCAGTTTAGTTTGAGCGTCTAAATTCACCTGAAAGCAGAGCTGCTGTACGACGAAGGTAAGCTTCACATAGTGTTATGCTATGTACACCGACGTGTAGTTCACAGTAATTGCGCACAAGTAGCATGACAAAACTGAAGAATAGTGTGAGAGAATGAAAATGCTACTGCGTCACTTAGTTTCATCCAAAGAGACTACTTGTTAGCTTAACCATAAGGGAAAACAACGAATTTATGGCGAATGCTTGACGAACTCTGTAGATTAAAGAGTTACAGGTATGCTATTTGAAATACAAAATGAATACATTGTGAGTAATATGGCTAAAGTTGTTTTGAATCCGAAGGACAGACTGTTGAGAGGTCTGTTATTATGTTGTCAAATGTCATAGTACGTGAATTGGGCAAGTAACTTACAGATCAGATCATACTGATTTGTTAAGTTTACCAAAAAAGTATCTGATTGTAAGCACTGGCTAGCTTACATATTCTGTTCTGCATCGGGTGTATCATAATATTATTGGGCCGTATGACGTTTCCAGCTTCAGTGTGTTGCCAAGTGTTTCTACTTTAACACTTTTTCCGCGCGTAGTTTGTGTAGTCCCCAGGTTGAAACGAACCGCCTCCCTGCAGACCTGGCAACCCTGCCCAGCATGCACTGTGCGCACTACGTTGTTTCCGGTTAGCTGCTCGCTATCATTAGACACCGGGATGATCAGACACCATTCAACGGGCCCGCGTGTTTCAAGTAAACCCGCTGGTCTGCGCAATTGGACTTGTAATATCGATGATTACCGTCAGCAGTTTGAGAGTGACAAGCAGTGGTCCGCCAGACGTCAGTTCATATTGAAACACGTTGCGGAGTACGAGGAAAATGCTCTTGATAAGCTACTGGCCCTGTCGATGGTGTGGGTTAACCATGTTTTCCTGGGATGCAGGTGGGGATTGGATTGAATATATCGTGAGAATTGGGCTGTTTGACTTTTTTTTCCGCAGGAGTTTGAGTGCATACTTAGTGTATACTTAGTGTAAGCCATGGCCAAGTTAATGCCTTATTTATACAGACCACCATAATTGTAAAGTTATGCTTTAGTAATGCCAACCATAACCATATGTTCTTTTTTGGGGGGTGGGCAGGTATGGCTCCCAACTAATGCACAAGGTGCTTGAGATGGCAGAAGGGATTGATGTTGGTGAAATGCCTTCATATGAACTAGTCCCGAATGCTGAATCAAAAAAGAGACCATATTCATCTGATCGAAGTAAGTCTATTGGTGCCTTCTATCTATCTGTCTGTTTGTCTGGCACACATGCAAACATTTTTGTAATAAAATTCTGCATTTGAAAAGTTATTTTGTGGATGTTTTGCATCAATTAAAAAATAAATAAAATATTTTAATCTGTATTTAAAGCTGCAGTCCGTAACTTCTTTTTTTGGTTAAAAAGTATCCAAAATCAATTATTGAGCAAGTACGTAACCAATCAGTGTTCAAAACTATCTCCTTACCTTTCGATTCACAACGGTAAGCTTGTAATAATGTTTTACAAACTGGGGTGCGTTTCCCGAGAAACTACGTAACTCGCTGCTTCACTACCATAGTATGATGCATCGTTGAACAAATCAACTAGCTAGTCACCACTGTTTCCCGATTGTCGCAAACCTGTCGTTCAGCCACGTGGTTAATGATGTCACACAGGTGGTGGAGTAATAACTTCTTTAAATGAATCCGTTTAAGATCAAATTCATGCTAGATTTTTTGCTATAAATTACAGACATGGCATCTGAGAACTAATTCTCATTTTTATTTTGTTTTAAATCATAGGCTCGTTCTTACGTACTTGCACACGTACGCACATGCGCACTCTTCAAAACATCTCTGGACAAACTAAAATATGTAAGTGACATTTGTATTTTAAATAAAAGATCATAAATAAAATAAAATAAAAGATTATTTGACAATAAAAGATTGTACTTAATGTCAGCTTGCTTATTTTGCTCAAGATAAGGATTTATTAAGTCCGCATGTCATAAAAACAAGAATGTTTGTTTGAACTGTGGCTTCGAGAAACACCTAATCCCCTGAATTGTTAGTAATGACGGAACTTGCGATGTTAGTTGGCTAACGGTGCTTTTGGAAAAAGCACCCCTGAGTGGTACTGGTAGGTTTCTGCGGGAAATACGAGTTTGCTGATGTTTGTCTTTGTGTCATTACGTTACGTCTGTAAACAGAAAGGAGGAGTCCTGGCTAGTGGGCTATATCGCGTGTGTGGATGCTGCTGGTGGCGGATCATTTGTAGCCTCTTCTTACAGCAGCTGGAATGTATTTAAACTTGAGATGGTGGCTTGTAATCCATACAGTTCAAAACAACAATCATCGTCGACAACTGTGGTAAAAAGTAAAAGACTTCGGACTGTGGAGAGCCTTCAGTAAAAAAGGAAAAGTGGCCTGGCCCTTGCAAAAACAAGAATAAATGTCAGCAGGGCTTTTGAAAGGTGGCGTGACCTCCGTGATTAAAAGGGTTTAAAAGGGATGCAGACATGGCTATTTTTCTGCTGGACAGGTAAGACATTTCAATGGTTAATTGGGTAATAAGGCAACAGTAGCACACGTGTTCGCTTAATCCATACAGTTCTGTATAACTCTAATACACACTACATACACGTAGTCATGCAATGTTGATGTTTTAGCATTAACGATTGAGAACAAAGTATAACAATAATAATTTGCACCATTGGTTGTGCGATTTATTGTAAAAAAAAAAATATATATAATTTTTTTTTTTTTTTTTAAGTTGGTCAGAACAAAAGTGGATGACATGTTACTACTTCAGATGACATTTTCTGGTGAAACTTTTTATTTTAGATATAAGATGTAGTATCTGTAATTACGATGTACAGTGAAGATCCACACCTGTGCATTGACTGTCAGCCCACACATAGCTACACCTCAAAACATTAGATTAATCCGCGCTGAGGAGCCGTGCTGATGCACAACCCACGTAAAGAAGATAATTCTGCAAACCACTGCAATTGCAGGTTTCAAACAGATGTTGACAAAGAGGCAAAACTTACAGACTGCAGTTTTAAACAAAACATCAGTATGCATTATCATATTTGCATGTAAATGGATATTTTAATCATATATGTTTTCATATTCTAGGTGAAGAGCCCACAAGGAAGATGCCGGTGTCAAAATTCACTTCCAGACCTCGATTTGAGCCAGTACACTTTGTGAGTGGTGGGAGCAGCGGCAGTGGAATAGGAGAAACTGACGAAAAAGAAAATGAGAAGGAGCGCAGGAGGGGCGAGATGAATGAAGTAAGACCGAGGGAACAAGATCATCAGCCATATAATGGTAACCATGGCAATGGCCCTTCTTCCTCCTCTGGCTCCCTTGAGATGGGGAGGTGTGGTTATGATTCTTGGCCTCAGCACAGAAGCAAGGACATTGCCGTGGGCGGCACAAGTGGGCTTGGCTATTGCAGCAGGGGGGCCACTGCGAACTTCATGTGCAAAGTGCAGCAGGAGTACACTGCTAGATATGAGGCTCATAATGCCAAACAGTCTGAATCATTCTCACAGGCAGGCCGAGTTAGGGAATACGGTGGTGCTGGACGGTCTGGAGCCTGGGATAGCGGGCAGTGTGGACTGGGATTTGGACATCAGGATAGGCCGACCTCCAGCAAGGCTTTCAGCAGGGCATACGATGGTCCAAGCAGAGGCAGCTCTGGCCTTCTCCCTACACCCTCTCGGCCGACTTCTATACCCACAGCAATAATTGATGAAAAACAGAGGCTTATTGCCAGAGTATCGTCTGCAGTTGCCATCACCCTTAGAGATCCTGCGTTCATGAGTGGACCTGATGGCCCAAATTACAATTTCATACTGAGCCGCAGCATTCAGGCCTGCAAGACAAACCCAGAGTACATCTATGTCAATTTAAGAGATATTCCACCTGCTGACCTTCCTAAGAACAGAAAAGTGCCCACTGAAGGATATGCTTGTGAACTGAGGTTTCAGTGTGTGTACCTTGCCACGGGGTATTCTGGGAGCAAAAACGGTGCCAGAGACAGAGCGTCAGAACTGGCTGTCAAGCTGTTCATGAGGCCGGTGGAAGTCCGTGTCTTACAACGGCAGTACAAGCGTACTTGCGTCAATGACATGGTGGTGTGCCAAGTTAACACTCCAAACCCAACCCTCCCCCCACCTCTTCGCAACCCAGAGGACAAGCCGTCCCCTAGTACCAAGGGCCAGTATGAGCCTGACCAAAGCAAACACTGGACAGAATTCGTAATCATGGAGAATGCACACGATGCCATCTGTATACTCAACAACTCAGCTGCGTTCAACCGCATGAAAGTTGATTACACTTTTGACCCGGTTCCCAACAACAATTTATGGCTCTGTAGTGTGTACTTGCAGGGTGAGCTGGTGGCGCAAGCCAGAGGGACCAAGAAGAGCTCGAAACACGCAGCGGCAGAGGAGGCAGTGAGGAAGCTGCGAATGAACCAGACTGCTCGCCAACAAGAGCAGCAGCATTTTTCTGGAGGGAACCACACTTCAGGCCAGCCCGGTGGTCGATACACCCAGCAAAGCGGCAAGAAAGCACTGCTGGGTGAATTGGTCATTCTTGAAAACTCTGATAACGCTATTTGTATAATAAATGACACTGCTCAATTTAATAAAGTGCTTGCTGACTACAAATTCACGGTTCTGCCGGACCATCGCTGGCAGTGTGAAGTTTACCTAGATGGTAAGTATGTGGCTACGGGTGTTGGGCCCAAAAAGACGGTGAAACATATTGCAGCAGAGGAAGCCCTTGCCACACTTCGACGCACACAGGCTGTGGTGAAATCCAATCTCAGGAAGGAGGGCCATGTGGATGCAATTTCCCGAAATCAAATCATGGCTCGTTCTAGCGAGGAATCCATGCAACAGGAGATCAAGGAAGACAATATTGGTAACCAGCTACTCCGTAAGATGGGCTGGACGGGTGGTGGTTTGGGTAGAGAAGGAGAGGGCATTGCTGAGCCCATCAGAGTCAAAGAGCAGTTTAGCAGGGAAGGACTCGGTATGGACATGGACAGGCAAGGTAATCAGCTGACAAAACGCGATATTGAGAAAATCATTCAGAATTATGCGAGTTCAGACCGTCAGGATGATCTGCGCTTCTCTACGGAGCTCAACAACGAAGAGCGGCGGCACATCCACCAGATATCCCACAAGTACGGGCTGCGCAGCAAATCATACGGACAGGGCCGACAACGCTTTCTTGTGGTTAGCCGCAGAGTCCAGAAGGAACAGCTGATTGGTCAGCTTTTGCAGGAAGGGCAGGTGGGACGATATGAACTGGTGAAACCTCAGCCTTCACAATGACTGGGCTCAACAGGCCTTTGAAAATCCAACAGATGACTATTAATAAAAGCTACAGTTTTACTTGTTACATTTCCTGTTAATTTGTTTCCAAAATCTGTAATAAAAAAAAAAAAAAAGATGGAAGGTGGACTGAAGCCTGGAAAACCTGTCAAGTTCTCTGTGTCTACAATGTGTACCCTTTTCTTCCCTTCACCAGTTTGTCCAGATTTGCTGTAGGTCAAGGCCATATGATGAACTAAACTTTGTCATATCATGTATCCTATTAATGATATTTATTGACATGGATATTAGAAGTGAGGCCTTTTGGCAGCACATGACATTTCATTTTCTCTGTTTTATGCTATGAAAATTAACAGTACATCATACGTCTTTCATCTGTTGTAAGAAAAACACTTGAAATATAAAAATATCCTTAAAGTAATTACAAAACATATATTTTTGTCATTTTATGGTTGATGATTGTAGAATTAAATATTTATCTCCAAATAATAATGCCTGAGCAGCAATCCCTGTGATTTGCTATTGCAAATACTGTCAACCAGCCTGCTTGTTTTGACACATTAAATTTAGTCTGGTCATGGTGCATTTTCTAGTTCATTTAATAAAATGTAATTTCTCATCTTTGTTCAAGGAAAAAAAAAAAACCATAGTTTATTTTACTGTTTATTTACAAGAAGTGAGAAAATGTACAGTTTCTTACATGGGTTACTAGTGCAAATCAACACTCTTGGTAAATTAGAAAAATGAAGATTTGAATTAGCTAAAATGGACACTGCATGACAGCATCACATCAGTATGGTTGGAGGAGCAATTCAGTGTGAAAAACAAACGGCACTTTAATGGAACTTTAAAAAAAAAATGCAAGAAAGCCATGCAACTCGGGTGCAACAGACAAAATTGTGAATACACAACAAAAGAAAACACGCTTAAAGATGCCAATTTGTGTTCTGAATCCCAGGTATGTGGCACGGGGCTTTGTGGGGCAGACAGATCACGGTGTACCTTCAAACAATTACTGCTGACAAACTAGAACCCAGTGTCAATAGGCAACACCTTAAACATCATCATGAACTGCTGAATTGAAAGAACAAACCACTTGCATTTGATAAAAAGGGCCATTTCCCACATTTGGTACATTACAATTTTTAAACTGGTTTTAAAAAGTCTGGTTTTTCAAGTGCAGTTATAAAGGCATGTTTCTGAAACTTGTACGTTTTCCATACAAGACAATATATCAACCATCTTTAATGTCCTTGCCGTTTAATTTGGAACGGCACATTAAACGGCATTCGGTGTGACGCTTTTGCAGAGACGCAACAAAATCTCTACATTTAAACAAGGATAATCAAACTAGGATTCATACTGAAAACAGCAACCAACATGATAACCCAAATGAAATCAGCCCACAGTGTAGGAGCAACTTATAAAACCAAAGAAATAAGATGACAAAAATGAGGGCTGGCCAAATAAAAGCAAGTAACCCTGGCAACAATATTTTGTTAAATTAAGGTTTATCCTTACCCAAGATAAGGTTCTGCATGAAGAGGGAGACCACAACACAACAGCACTCTAATCTTGCAACAGCTACAGAACAGACAATTCTACCGAGTAAGTGGAGAATGATTCAAAACATGAAGTGTTTTATTTTATTCTTTGCCAGGTGGTTTTCCTCTCATTGGCTGAGGCGGACTATTGTTCGTATGAGAACTGTAAGGAGGGTCAACAGTCACGCCAGCTCTGTTCAACAATGGCCGACACACGTTTCTCATACTCTCTCTTGTTTTCCTGATACAGCTGAGCTGCCTGGCTGTTGGCAGGGCTGTTTGGGTTCGGCTCATCCAGTAAAGACTGTGACAAGAGAAAGGCATGTTAACAACCTGAATAATATCCTCACATTTTTTAATGCTACCAATCAAAACAGCAGAAAGAAAAGTTTAAAAAAAAAAAAAATCACATGTTAATTAAAACATTTAGTCTGTGAAAAAGGCAGAAAGAAGTGCAGACATATACCTGTATTGAGGTTAAAATTGAAGAAACATCATATGTTGGACTCCAGCGATTCTGAAGAATGTCCAAACATATACTACCATCTGCATAAACTGAACACAAAGAAAGACAATTCGATTTTTATGGTCCATTGACACATACTTAGTTCTGGCATGCGATATATGTGCACACTTAGAATTATAATGTTTGGGTGAACTAAGCCTTTAAGTATGTCATTAATTACTCACCCAAATTAGTTCATCTTTGGAACACAAATTAAGATATTCTTCATAAAATCAGATGGCTCAGTGAGGCCTCCATTGCCAGCAAGATATGCCCAGAAAGGTACTAAAGACATATTTAAAACCTTAATGTTATGAAGCAACAAGAATACTTTCTGTGTGCCAAGAAAACGACTTTGGGCGATTTCAAAACACTGGTTCATGAAGCTTCGAAACTTTACAAATCTCTTGTTTCGAATCAGTGGTTCGAAGCGTGTACTGAACTACCAAAGTCACATGATTTCAGTAAACGAGGCTTCGTTATGTCATAAGTGTTTCGAAATTTCAAATGTTTCACCACTGGGGGGTGTAACTTTGGCAGTTTGATGCTCACTCCGAACCATTGATTCGAAACAAAAGATTTGTAAAGCTTCGAAGCTTCATGAAGCAGTGTTTTGAAATGGCCCATCACTAGATATTGTTGAATAAAGTCATTATTTTGTTTTTTTGGTGCACAAAAAGTATTCTCGTCGATTCATAGCATTAAGGTTGAACCACTGTAGTCACAAGAACTGTTTTAAATATGTCTTTAGTAGCTTTCTGGGCATTTGAAAGTGTTAATTATCTTGCTGGCAATGGAGGCCTCACTGAGCCATCGGATTTTATCAAAAATATCGTAGTTTGTGTTCCGAAGATGAACGAAGGTCTTACGGGTGTGGAACGACATGAGGGTGAGTAATAAATAACAGAATTTTCATTTTTGGGTGAACTAACCCCCTTAAGTAATCTAAAATGCAAGGATTTTATAAATACAAAAATCACTGAGTTTGTAAAACTTACCATTAGGGTGAAACATTTTGGAGACAAACCGGACTGTAGGTGGTTTGTTTGGATATTCTTCTGTAAATTCTATTGTGAGTTTGAAAGTTCCTATGACAAGCAGAAAAAGAAAATATGAAGCAAAACCATTTGCCAGATATAAACAAAAGAATCACACCATGCCAAATAGTTGTACACAATTACAAAGTGTCATGTATAAGCGGTTGTCAGCAGTATTTAGAACCCAAAGCTCAATACTTACTCAGTTGTCAATGTAGTTTGTTTTAAGAAAGAAATTACTTTTATTTAGAAAGGAAAGGACATTAAATGTTTTAAAAGTGACAGTAAACACATGTATAATGTTACAGAAGAATTATTCATCAAAGAACAATGACAAAATGTATCACATTTTTTTTTACAAAAAAGTAGTAAGCAGTACACCTGTTTTCAACATTGATAATAAATGTTTTTGAGCACCAAATCAACAGAATGATTTCTGAAGAAACATGTGACACTGAAGACTAAAGATTGTGTTTTCTTGACTTACCATCTTCAAATGGTGTTCCTTCAGGGCTGTAAGTACAAGAAATGGGTCAACATGTCAGGTTACACACAACACTTGGCATGACAGCAAGAAACAAAGCCAAATTCACTGGCCAATGTACTCTAATCCAAAAATAACAACGCTCAACAGTCTACGGATATGACATTATAACCTGTTTCCTTCACCACAAGACAACACAACACACAACTCTATTCAGGACACAGTCACTTAAATATCAAATAACCAGCACCTCTTATGGGGGACCACTGGCCATCTGGCCTATTTAAAACTGCTTATATTACCGCTAACAAGCTGAATATCATCTCATAGACCTCGAACAGGTTGAGATAAACAAGTGTCAGAGTGTTCTGTTAATTGTTTATCGCGGTCAAAAAAAAAAAAAAGCAAATTATACAAACCCAAAAATGACAGCATTCCAGACCATGATGTTGTTTTCCGACGGGGCTCCGCTAACTCCGGCTGGAGGATCCTCCTGGAGACTGAAAAACAAGTTATCCAGAGAAGTTACATTACATATACTATACCTACATTACGACAACACCACATGCCGCACATAGGACATCCAAAATACATTATCTTAGTGTCGTTAATAAATGGCTTTTAATGGGGAAAAAGTCGCCATGTTAAAGCCTGAGAGCAGCCGGTGTCCATAGAGCAACCAAGGCCCTTTAGCATTTTCTCTATCGCTTACCGTTTAAAATCTCTCATCAGACGCCGTCTTGCTGGGGTTGACATGGTTTAATTGGATAGCCGAGAAGTAAACATAAGGTATCGACGTTGTTACTTAGAATTAGTTTCAATTATTGTAGTTTAGCGGACGTCGGTTTGGTCGATTGAGTCAAATATCGACGTTAGTCGTTCGCTTGCTTGGATCCTCCTACCCGTTTTCTCTACTAAGCCCGTCTCTCTGGAACTGGACCATACCAACATTAAGCGGGGGAGAAGCAATTGCTCGATAAAATAAACGTGAGCTCATTCACAGACCTGTAAACCTATTCGTGGTTAAAAAAAAAAAAAAAAGTAACATATTTTAAGAGTACTGACATCAATAATTAGAGTATTTTTGTTAATAATAAGCATAGATATGGTTAAATACGTTTACAGAAAACCCTCCGAACACGCGCAGTTGTAGCGGACTAACAGTTACGTCATAGGTTTGACAGTAGGTACAGGAGCAAACATTTAACACTGTAATTGCAGTCGAATACGGGATAAGTGTGACGGGAAGGTTAACTTAATTTTTTTGCTTTTGTTAAAATTTATAAGGTGCAAAAAATTAAACGACTCGCTATTAGTAGTAAAATATATTTATTGGCAATATTATTCAAATACATTCCTCACAGACCCTGTATTAAGTCTTGTTGTAAAATCATAATCAGCAACATAATGACTATCTATTTTGTTCTGAGTAGGCTGTGCGGTTATAAAACAGAAAAAATACTTCTTCACAGTGTACAATTTTAAGGAACAAAACAAAAAGTTAACTTATACAGTGATCATTTAAGAAAAGTTCAAAATTTACACCCAATATATTGTGATATTTTTTAGATGAACCATAATCACAGTAGCTAAAGTAAACAGAGGTTAACATTTTTGTTGATTAAAAAAAAAATTCAAGTGTTCATGCTGCTCATGACCTCTCTGGTGTATATCAGAAGGCATCTTTGAAAAATATTTATATAAAATATTAAATAATGCACATTTAAAAACATTAGACACATTATTAAAATAATAAAAGATCCTGTTTCTGTTATGAAACACAATCCTTCACAGTTAGATTAGCTATTGAACCGAAGGCAGGCTCTCCAGGCAGGAACTCCCTTAGAACATAAGAAAGCAGCCTCTACGGACACACACAAAGAATATAAATGTGAATCTGGATAACCTTTAAATATATTTCAAAATGGATTTTAACTACATAAGATGAATAATAATAATCATAGCTAGAGTTCTCACATAAATCAGTTTCTTGTTCTCCTCTGTGTCCTGGAATATCTTAAACAAAGTTTCCACATCAGTCTTCTTGAGGATTAGAGAGTTTGAATCTAAAACCACCACAACAATTACAAGGATGAAGAAATTATTTAAAAAGTGAGGGGGGGGGAATATGGGAAAATATTGTACATACATTTTGAATTTATAAGCTGCAAAGCCTTTTCCTTGGTCTCTTGTTTCTCCTCACTGTCACGTGGTGGCTGGTAGGGCACGTTTCCATCTGGCCATATCTTCTCTCGGAAATTGTCAATGTAGGATGCAATCTGATCTTCCGTAGGATGCATCCTTTTTAAAAAGTTGTTTATTTTCCTGCATGGGATGAAAGCTTATGCTTATCATCACATCTACAACTAAACAACCTTGATACACTCTAAAAAATGCTGGGTTAAAAATGACCCAGGTTGGGTTGAAAATGGACAAACCCAGCAATTGGGTTGTTTTAACCTAAAGGTTGGGTTAAATGTTTGCCCAACCTGCTGGTTGGTTCTTTTTAACTAAACTATTGTTTAAAAATAGCTGTATTCCTTGCTTAAAATTAATCCAAAATATGTTGGAAATGAACATTTATTAATAAGTTTAATGAGTAATAATTTAACAATAAACATTTATTAAATTGCTTATTAATAAATGTTCACCTTTTGATTATTATTGTTGCCTCTAGTAATTATGTGTCTGATTTTTAATTTCCAACCTATTTTGGATTTATTTTAAGCCAGCCATGTACTAATTTTTAAACAATAAATAAAACTGCCCAGCATGTTGGGCAAACATTTAACCCAACCACTGCGTTAAAAACCCAGTCGCTGGGTTTGTCCATTTTCAACCCAACTTGGGTTGTTTTTAACCCGGCATTTTTAGAGTGTATTCGAATAAATATGATATTAGTACTTACTTTTTTACCAAAGGCTGGACTGGTTTTAGAATGGCATCAACAATATTAATGAGGACTGAGTTACCTGAAAAGGGTAAAGACAAAAATGAATGGGCAAAGAAAATCAGTTTTTAGTTTCTTGGCCATCATAAAAGTCATACAGAACAAGGAGTTACATCATACCAGTTATTTCCTTCAGTAGATCAAATATGGCTTTGGTGGCCTCAACCTGCTCCCAACTGGTCTGAGGTTCCTTTTTCTGAGCCTGAGGCTGATTTGTCGCCTCTTCCTTGAACTGTCCCGTTTTCTCTTTCACTTTGGACTTTTGCAATCCATTTGACTTTTTGTGAGGTAACTTTTCTTTTTTGTTTGTTTTGCCTCCAGACTGGGCACTTCTAAAGCTGTCGACCGAGTCGGACTGTAAGCATTCAGTATGGCTCATTACTGAGCTTGAGATATCATTGGAGTGTCCTGCGGGAATTACTAATTTTGACCTATTAACAAAGATATCCAAGCTCTCAGCAAGACTGTCCTGCCCATCAGGATCATCAGAGATCTGATCGTTGTCTTGTATATCTGGTTCTTTACTTCTGAAGGGGTCAGTCTCTTCACAGGGGGTACAAAACTGTACATTGGTAGCTTTTGGCCCTTCCCCCTTTGGCTCTTCCTCTGTGTCAATGCAAGCTGGCTGTGCTATCGGTCCACCGTGATGTGTTAAGGCTCCTGCTTCATCAAGCTTTTCCTCTCCTCTGCTGTTATGGGACTGGGAAAAAAAAAAACATAGTAACATTAAATTACCTTTATCACCAGAGGGTGGCAGTATTCGCAATAATTTACACTGTGCTCTGGTCATTGAAGCTAATTCAAGCTAAAGATATATGTATACTGTAAATCAATAAAAGATATCAAATCTTGGAGTATGAATACTGATCCAAATATATAAAATATTGATATAAATACACTACCGTTCAAAAGTTTGAGGTTGGTAAGACTGTGTTTTTGAAAGTATGTGCATTTATTTGATCAAAAGTACAGTAAAAACAGTAATGTCATGAAATATTATTACGATTTAAAAAATTTATATTAAATATTTTTTTTTAATATTTTTTCCTGTATTGTCAAAGCTGAATTTTCAGCAGCATTACTTCCATCTTCAGTGTCACATGATCCTTCAGAAATCATTCTATTTCTGCTCTGATTTGATGCTTAAAAAAAATTCTTATTATTATCAATGTTGAAAACAGTTGTGCTGCTTAATATTTTAGTCTTTGATCAATAGAATGTTCAAAAGAACAGCATTTTTTGTATAGGATTTTCTGTAATAATGTAACTTTTGATTAATTTAATGCATCATTGATAAATAAAAGTATTAATTTCATTTTTGTTTTTTTTTAAAAGCTTACTGACCCCAAATGTTTGAACAGAAGTGTTTCATTGGTTTCATTATCTATGACTTTAAGCTATGGACCTAAAATCTATTCTTACCTCTTCCTCATCTTGGCTAGGAGTGAGGAAGCTTGCAAGTCCATTCAGAAGACTCCAAACACCTCCCTCACGTTCCTTATCACTCATCAGCCATGCAAAAGGGCCCAAGAACTGGAATACAGGCTGAGTGTGACCAAGCTGTGCATCAGAAACCAGCTCCTGAAGGGAAATAAGGGGAAAACATTTCTAGGTATTTACTACTGGCATTCTACTGGAAACTCCCTAGACTGGAAACATTCTAGACAGTGTGTGTGACTGCCGTTACCTGTAAAAAGTGCTCAAAGGCTGATCTCACTCTCTCTTCATACGAGTCATCAGGTTCCTTTTTTGTGTTCTCTACTATTGCAGATATAGAGGGTAAAGTGGAAGTATCCTTAAAAAACAAAAGAAAAGACAAAAGCTTTTGAAAATCGAGCAACTACAATATTCATTAAGAATAATTGATAATAAAAGTAAAATATTAATGACTATACAAAATAATATAGGTTTCGATATAAACAATGCTTTGAAGATTCCTCACCATTTCCTCTCTCACCTGCCAGAGGCTATGAAAATGAAGTATATCTGACTGGGTCTTTTTCACATCCCAGTGGAGATTCTCAGGGTTATTTCTCTCCTCCAGGTGAACCGTAAAACACAGCTCTTCATTTTCCTGCTGAACCTAAAACAGTGTTTTTATCATTATTATGAAATTATTGAACTCAATTTAGATTGCACATTGTTTAGCTTTCTTTTAAATATGCCTCACATTTGTAACACGGACTGCCCATTTCCCCACCCGCCACATCTCATAGGAAAGCTTAAACTCCATCATATCCTCTTCGACAGTTCTTGGGTAAACATCCGTTTCACTATCCTTTTAGAAGAAAGCACAGACAGCGTCAGTTGCACCGAAAACTTTGTAAATCAATTCAATATTAACATTTGCAGGTATATTCCATACATAATCAGAGTCCAAGCAGCTTCCGATGGAGCCCTCTCTGCTGCTTGCACCATCATCTTCAATAACAGCAGATCTACGTGCTGATAAAGCCCTATGTAAAAGCTGTTCCTTCTTATTTTTTTTCCTTTGGGCTTTCTTTGACTTGACCTTATCAAAAAATTTAGAAAATTGTTCTTTGATTCTACTGCCTATTTAGAAAAAAGAAATCAAATTACACTTTATTATATTATTTATGTACACATACTGCTCATCAATCAAATTACCGAGATGAAAGAGAAAGATACATCACCCTTCTTCTTCCCTTTTATGTCTTCAGACCGACCGTCCTCTGCTTCATCTGTCAATCTGTGGAATTTCAATCCACAAGTTTGAAAGCAGAAAGAGGCCCCCAAATGAGATTGATATGATAAATATTCTTAGACTAAATGTATTAAAATTACTTACTCCTCTGCTTCTTCACTTCCAATAGGGGATGGTGCGACTTCCCTATCGGAGTTCACCAGGTCTCCTGTTGAGCCTTTAGGAGTTACTCTATCCAACTGCAAAACCACCATCTGATTCAGGTTGTCTGGATTACAGAGGGATGTCACAAGCACATCAAGTGCTAGACATAGACAGCAAGAGTAACAAAGTGATCAGTAATCAGTGTATTAGCATAAAATACACATTACAATTAGTACAAAACAAAAATAACAACTTGTGGGGTCAGACTGATTTCTATTCATCAAAGAATCCTGAAAAATATGTATCACAGTTTGCACAAAAATATTAAGCAGCACAACTGTTTTCAACATTAATAATAATAATAAATGTTTCTTGAGCACCAAATCAGCATATTAGAATGATTTCTGAAGGATCATGTGACACTGAAGACTGGAGTAATGATACTAAAAATTCAGCTTTGCATCACAGGAATACATAATATTTTACAGTTGTCTGACATTGTAATAATATTTCACAATATTACTGTTTTACTGTATTTTTGATCAAATAAATGCAACCTTGAGGAGCATAAGAGACAACTTCTTTCAAATGCATTAAAAATCTAACTGACCCCAATCTTTTCAAGAGTGTTTGTCAAGACAAAAGGGTAAAGGATTTTGTGAAAGACAGAGGCACCAACAATCAAGAACTGGTGTACATAATCATATTTGTATATGTGGTGAAAATCAAGTTTTTAATATTGTATATATGTCTATGTTTGTGGTTTACATGCAAATTCATATGTCACCATTGCTGAGTATTTTCTCCTTAAAACTGCAGTGAAAAAAGACCCGTGGTTTAACATTGCTGATGTCTGTGACGTCACAAACTACCTTGTAACCAATCACGTCAACGTGCCGGCAAGCTTTACTATATCATTAACGGCAAATTAGCGGAGAGTCTCAAAAGAAGCCAGGTTATCTCTGCATATTTTTCTGTTGATATGAAAAATCATGTAGATTTAGCAATATGGTGGGTGTATGATGTATAATATGATGTTATGATGAACTATATGCCTTTCTCAAGCGACATTCTGAGCTGTTCAAAGTGTTTGTAAGGATACTGATTGTTAGAAGGCAGCTGTCCGACTCTGAGATGGCGAACAAGAACATAGTTTGTGTAACATTAACAACACATTATTAGCTGTTTGATAACATAGTCAAGCAAAAGGCTAATCATATTAATTACCGTTATGTATCCGAGGTTGTAAAGAGCGATACCATTGTGCAGCGTATACCTCAGTAAGTTGATTGAGTGGATCTCTGAGCTGGTGTAAGTGGAGGCGGGACTAATTTGCATATACTAAATGAGGCAAGGGTGTAGAGTTATTCAAGCTAATTTAAGACATGAAGATTTTTTATTTTTTTTTATTTTTTTTCACAGGAAAAAACTTTTAAATATGTCATTTTGGTGATCAAAGATGAGTTTTAAGGGATAAAATTTATTGACTACAAGGGGACTTTAATTCTATAAAACAGATTTAATTTTAAAATTATATTAAATATGATATTGGAGGCAGTTAAGGAGAAGAGAAAAGAAAAGAAAAAAAAAAAAACTCTTTGTTGTCACCACCACTGAGAAAAAGTGAAGAGATTAGTTTGTTTTCATGCCCTTCAGTGATTTAGGCACAAACAAATGTAGATAAACACATGTTTATAGAAGCAGTAAAAAAAACATGCTGAGACAAGTGACAAAGAATGTTTGTTTCAGAGAGACCATCCTAGACTTAAGAATGTTGATGCCAGATAGCTGATTGGAATGTTCTGATCAGTAGAAAGATCACTAGAAAGTATTTAGTTCAAAGGTCAGTAGGACTAACCTTTTGTAGCCACAATCTCAGTAAGGACACACTGGTAGAGTTTTGCTTCCCAGAGGTACTCAGGGAAAAGTTTTCGCACCAGCGCTTCAGAGAAAGTTCTGAGGACTGCCATTTCCTCTGAACGTGAACTGAACACTGGAGAACTAAAACAAAAACAGTTTTCATTTAATTTTACTAGCAGTATTCCTTGAATTGCATCAGGTGATTCGTCATAGGTTAGGATGCTGTCGGTTTTACCAGTAATTCATAGCTTTTAAAACATGAGCTCAAGAATCACAAGACCCAGTCCTGCTTGTCTCTAAAAAGGACTAAGCATTAAAATAGAAAAGAAAGGAAGTTCAAGTCAAGTCAAGTCACCTTTATTTATATGGTGCTTTAAACAATGCAGATTGTGTCAAAGCAGCTTTACAGTGATAACTGGTATATCATTTTAGCTGCACAGCAGCTCTTAAAGAAAATGGTGTCATTATCCATCTTAAGTAAATTCAGTATTGATTAATTCAGTTGTAAGAATCAATAGTTATTAATTTAGTTCATTTATCTATATCAGCACTGGAGTAAACAGTGATGTCATCATTCAGCTCAATTCAGTTCGCATACAATGGTGTCAATGCAGGCAGTTCAAAACACTGTTGAATATCAAATGTCAAGTGTCCCCAACTAAGCAAGCCAAAGGCGACAGCGGCAAGGAACCCAAACTCCAACAGGTGACAAATTCACAAAATCATAATACAGTGGTGTCACACACCATGGCAGAATATTATGCAAAATTCTCATGCTCACCCGTCTGACTGTTTTGCATTATGCAGGTGCTGAGTGAAGATTTTAATACAACCCACACTGGTAGCAGACAGATCGAAGTTCTTTGCCTTGCAAATAATTCTCTCCACAACAAAGTTATACTCCCTCTGTAGCGTCCTATAAAGGGGCTGACTGTCGCAAAGTTCTGGGACAGTGTACCATGGCTGAACCAGGTGAGTATAGGCACATTTAAACACTAAAAAAGAAAAACAAAATGTAATCATGACATGCACAACTGCAGTGATCTCACTCTAATGCCATATGTGACTCTAAAAGAGAGTCTTATTAGAATGTTATATTTTCTGATCCTACATTTCTGTTGTATGTCAGCTTTAGAATGAATTTCAAAATTTGTCATAGGTTCAAGAAAAAAAAAAAAATCTCAGTCATTATCTCCAGACATGCTAGTTAGGCATAATGCTTGTGAACAATAAAATTATTATTTACCCCGGATGAGTGACCTCTGTACATTTGGACATTGCGATGTCTGAGATGGAATTTGTCCGGTTCTGGTGGCATCAATCTCATCAATGGCACCAACACTGTGACCTTTCTTTGACTGAAACAGGAGGATTAAGGTGCAAGGGATTAAACTGATGATGTCTAAAATGAGAGTCATGAATACAGAAATGAGGTCAACAAGAGCTTTGGGTTTTTGCTTTCTGGAAGACCCTACATACAGAAATAAGGAACAAAAAATCATCTGGAAGTGAGAACCAGAACCAAAGCATTCAATAATTCTGCTATATAGCCTACTATAGTGACGATCTTTCCATGTTCATCCCACAGTTCTGCCTAAAAGTGTATGTATTTACAATAACATTACAGATATGTCTTCTATTACACTGCTGGAAAAATCAAACATAAGCTTGTTACTAGCTGGTCTACAAAATAGCCTGTATCTGGTGAAATTCTTGGAACAGCTGGTCGTTTCATTTTAAGGTAGGCTTGGCTAGGTTTTTTGAACATGATATCTAGTCAACCAGCAAAACAGTTACAAGGTAAGTTAGATTTCCCAACAAGACAGTGTCAACCAATCCATGCACTTGTTCAAAGTAATTATAATAATAACAGTTCGGCAGAATTATTCTTATTGTTCTCAAGTCACATTCATTGATATAACAATGTTACCTGTGGTGCTGTTTTCTCAAGTGTATCATCCGTCTGAGTGCTTGTTTCGCGGTCTTGTTTTTCGAAAGGGATATTTAAAAAGCATAAAAAACAAATGAAAGCTTGTGTCCATATTTGTCCAAACTCTGAGAAGTACCAAACAAGTACAAATATAATGGCGAGAAAGCATCGCCAAGTGTACATTTTTAAAAAGGTCCAGATTCAGAATGAAATTCCTTCACATTAACGTTCTGCATTCGTCCTTTTAAAAGCTACACTTTATCCCTCCTTTTTGTTTTCATCCAGACAGACGAGACACATACTGAAACTGCATACAGAACCGGAAGGTAAGTGTTTATGGTTTGAGGAACTTGCTATTGTAATGTGATTGGTGCACTTGAAGATGTCGTAGTATTTTGCCCTTCCTGGAACGTCTGCTTAATCTTTTCTATAATCTGCTCTCTGTATGTAATAACTGTATGGTTACAGTACACTTTATGAAAGAATCTGTGTTTGTGAACGAATCGTTCACTTTGACAAAATTGCTTACTCCAGTAAAGCAGGCACCATGCGACACAATATATCAAGCATACAGTGAAACTATGTAGCCTACATTAACTCATCTGTCTTCGCTGCTGGGTGACGCACGTTGTACACTTCATTGATCCCTATGAGAGGAGTGTATTTAATGTGTTTGGGTGATGTGACAAACATGTAACATAACATTACTACATTTATTACGTATAATATTAGATTAAATGTATTATTATTATTATTACAGTTGACACTCTAGCTGCTAAATATATTAAAAAAATATAATGATTTTGTATAGTTCGACACTTCATGAACGAGTCGTCGACTTCCGCTCGTGGACGAACAGAACTAAACGAGGCATACAAAATGAACATGATGAATGTAGGCAAGTTATTACAGCTCTTAATTCATATAGGCTGTTGTCTGTTTCAGTAGTTTAATAACACCAGTTGTTTAAGGTCCAGCTATAACATTTCAGTTTGAATACAGTTCATATAATGTGTCATTTGCAAGGTACATACCAATAAACATTTTTAGATCATGCACTCCAGACAAATTTCAGGTAAAGTGAATCTGTTAAAGTGGTTCATCCCTGATCACAAACGACCCTGTATCTTAGTAAAAACACGATTTATTAACACATATTATCAAACAAACATATTCAACAACATATTTAACAAACCCCACAACATAGCCTAGGCTATGAGTAAAATTGATCAGTTCACTCAGTGCATGTGTAAAATTCAAAACAACTGATTAAACATGTTGTGTTGACATTAAATTGGATGGAATCTGAATATCAGAATAATCAGGAATCAGAATATTGATCACAACATTAAAAATGTGACTATAACACATGCAACAACAAGAGAAGAGAAACATTTAAAATGGTAGCCATATTGTAAAAAAAATAAAATAAAATAATAATAATACAAAAATTAAAACTGTCAATGCTTTGAACTTTAATTGTGTCCATATTTTAAAGCTTTATACTCAATCTTGCATCTAAATGCTCCTCTCATCCTTTCTTCACTCCACAGATTGAACATTCCTTTCTGCTGTTTCTTTCCATCTCTGACTTGAATTTCCTGAAGGCACATTCATTTCTGTTTTCTAAAAAAGTATATTATTCCTCTGGTGTTGTTCGATCATTTTAGACCGAAAAAAAAAAATAGAAATTTTATAAATCGCTACTTCATCAGAATTGTACAAAACACAGTTACTTTTATGGCAGTCACCACAGTGTGACCACAAAAAATATTGTGGACTTGATTTGAAAAAGCTAAATAGTCATGGTAAAAAATGACCACCATAGGAAATGAATGGGAAATACGCAAAAATACGAAAATATAGAGAATTTTTTGTGTACAATCTACAAATCATCCATGATACAAAAGAAAAGAAAAGTGCACAGCAATGAAGGGGTGCAATATCAAGAGTGCAAAATAGACACATTCCTTCAGACACAAATAATATCACTAATTCAGCCACAATGCAGTAAAAGCACAGACAGGAAGGGGTCTAAAACATCAAGAGTACAAAACAGACAAACACACTCACAGACACACACACAATACACTATTATACACACAAATGAACTGGTGTGGCTGTAACCATATGGCAAAATTGAGCCAGAAGACTCAAATAAGAGATTGAAATAGGGTTGATTAACCTCTGATAAAGCATTTCTGTTCATTTTTGTTGAATTTTGATATTAACAAAACGTCTTTCTCTGTGTTCAGGTCTGACTGTAGTAAAAATTAATGCAAAAACTGAAACATCAGACAAAAACTTGACAATAAGTCATCTTTGAGAATGCCAAAATATATATTTATATGCAAAACCACAACTTAATAAAAATAAGTATTTATGTTGAAAAAAACTAGAGAATTTACAAGCCTTTTTATAGAGCTTTTTTCTAGGAATCTAGTGGTTAAACCATGGCATTACAGATGTTTTTCTTTTTTTACTCTCACCAGATGGCACTAATCTGCCTTCAAAAATTGGATTTTAAAGGCATTCTCTCTATTTTAATATGAAATACTGCTTTAATTGAAAAGTAATTTTAAAAAATGGAGGAAAAAAATGTATTTAAAAAAAATTATCATAATTATTTCATAAATATGAATTAGCACTATAAAATTCTCTCAAAATACAAAATAAAAAATACTGGGGGAAAAAATACATTACATTGATTTTACTGAAAATAAAAGTTACATTTCACATTTTTTTTAACCCCCAAAGTTTTACCCCCAAAAGAACAATGCCAGAGGTTTAAACATGTCAACTACAAAATAACCAGTGAATTTCAATTTATTTAATGAATTTGAATATAATTACTGAAGCTTAAAGCACTACCACATTCAGACATTCAGCCAAAGTGGGCCAGCAATTTTTAAACACCTTACAAGAAAACTAACACATTTTTAAACATTTTATTTGCATTGTATTTGTAGTAACAAATAAAACGAGAACTAATATTTGTTTACATTTAGTAAGGAACCTTATAAGTTCGAAATGAAAATCTTATGTCAAAGGGTTTTCTACCATTCGCCCTGAGGGAGTCCTCCTTAGAGGTGTGGCCACACCCACCAGCAGTGTCTCTTTAATTAAAGACCATTGTTATGCTCCGAGTGTAAACCCATTGAGCGCAGTACAATCAAGCCTTATACGGCCCATTTTACTTGCATTCACCCTACTACCATGCCGACATTTCTGCCATGGGCCTACTATGCTAGTATTTTATTTCAAATTCATATCACACAACTCTGCCGCCTACTGGTAATCTTTTAGCCTACAAAAGAGTCTACTGAACGAATCAATGAATGAACGGGTCACTGAGATTAATCAAAAGCCTCGTCACTACTAGCTAATTGACTACCACCACTTTCCTTTTTAGCAGGATCAGCGATCCAGTTAGCACTGCAGAAGAGAAATGGATTCTTAGACAGGTTAATTCAGGCAGCTGGCATATGATTAAACCTCTACAGTCACATGGTGGAGTAGAGCCTGCTGCCACTGCCAGCCAGAGATTAAACCCATAAAAATAGAACCATACGATCGAATCTGTACAAGTCATGTGACCTGCAAATAGAGCCTGCTGCCAGCCAGCGCAAGTTTGAACCGCCTTCCTAGGAATTACGTCACGTCTAACAAGAGAGAACACGCACTCTTGTGTAATCGGCTCACCCTGTTAACGCATAGAACACGTAACATCTATTATGGAAATTGTCATTTGTTCCACCAAATTTAACATTTCTTACCTAACAGTGACGAAATAGGTGCCAGGACAGGCGGTAAATTCATGTTTTTAAATTCCTTGATACTTGCATAGATAATGGAATGACTCCCAAAAGATTTATTAGTTCCTATGTAAAGTTGTGATAGTGTAAAATGTCCAAATGGCTTCATTTAAATATATATATAAAAAATGAACATTGTCCTAAACAGTTTAATCTTAAATATTGAACAGCCCCTTAAGTCCTAGAGAAAGTGTTCAAAAAGTCGTTGCACGCAAGCAAGAGTGTATTAATCACCACCATCCACTATTTATCCCTGCTGAACATCCTGTAATACCACTCAACACGCTTGAAGTGAAGGTGATACAAGGACGGATTAGTGCTAATTTATGACTAGCTTGTTGTCTGCTAAGAGGTCAGCAAGGTTTTTAGCATAAGAGCGTACATGAGCCACCTTTTCCAATAATGGATCACACTGGAAAGCCATTAGCCTCACAGTGATTAGGTTCATTCTTGTTTGTAAAACATTAAGTCACCTGCAACACCAAGACCTTCTGACCCTATTAAGCTTCAGCAATTTCCCCCCCTTTCAATTAGTTTCATGTGATTCTGCAGGCTTTAAAGTTAACTTGATTTGCAGATATTTTTCTCTTGGGTAACCAAAACTTCAAAAATCACCTCAAATGTAAAGATGCAGACAGCCTATTAAGAGTTATACATTGACATTTAAATTCCATTATACAGCAACATGTAGGCATCAAATAAATCATGAGTTTTGAAGGAATGAATTATGAGTGACACAAATGTCCCCTCAGCTGTCCTTGGCTCAGACTCAAGCACAACTCTGGAGGGTCAACAGGGTATGAGGTTGCATCTTAAGAAATAAGATACTGCCTGACATCCAGGAACATGTCTAAAAGGCATGTGTGAAGTCTAGCCTTTGAATAAACACTTCTAGGTGACAACTCCGTGATGGTGTTTAAAGGTGCTGCAAGATGTTTATTTTAATACCATGTATAAAATGTCCCTACTACCCTGAAAACCTTGAGAAATCACACTGATCTGACAAGTCAAGGGTCTGTAGAAAGGCCTGTGAATCATTCTGCTAGTTCAGTTTGCTGACATTTGTAAGGGTTGGGGACAACATTAAAACAGGGCAGAAGCAATCCAAATGGCGGAATCATTTACAACACCTGTAACGCAAAATGAAAAAAAAAAAAAAAAAAAAAAAAACACAAGTTATGGTTTAGGTTCATTCTGTGGGTCTTTATTGATGCAATGACTAAAAACACACCGGCTGGAAAACAGGTAGATTTTAGTACCCGGCATTCTTTCTTTCTGGGAATGACAGTATGGCGAAGGGAACAAAAGGAGAAAAATAAGATGAATGGGGCAAAAGAAAACCGCAAAAACAATTTCCCCCAGTACAACTAGTACTGACATACTAGTTGGTCCCTATAAATAAGGCGGAATTTGAGAGTCCTTCCAAATGTACAAGATATGTTACAGTTAAACATCTCACATTGAATGGTGGACAGGAAACATTTAAATGACCTTCTTCAGCTCATCATACAAGACCAGCACAAAGGCACCACCCATGCCTCTGAGAACATTGGACCAGGCTCCCTTGAAGAAAGCCTTGCCACCCTCATCACGCGCAATCTTCTTCCAGCAGTCAATTGTGCCACTGTACATGATGTCAGCTGCAACAGAAAAAAAAAAATTAATCTATTGCTTGAACTTGTCAACTTATACGTGAAAGGCCTTAAAAATAAAGCAGCAACTGACCTCCTTTGCGTCCAGACTGCATCATCATACGACGACGGACTGTGTCGAAGGGGTAGGATGTAAGACCAGCAACAGCAGTCACAGTCTGAGCAATCATCCAGCTGACAACAATGTGGGTATTTTTGGGATCTGGCAGCATACCTATAGACAAAAGAGCAGATGTAATAAATGCAGCAAAAGCACACATTGATGAGGATACCAAAAACACAATGTGGACTCACCCTTGGCTGTGTCGTAGATGCCGAAGTAGGCGGCTCTGTAAATGATGATACCCTGCACAGATACATTGAAGCCCTGGTACAATCCTTTAAGACCATCAGACCTGAAGATCTTTACCAAGCAGTTACCCAGGCCAGAGAACTCTCTCTCTGCTCCAGCCTTGCCGACATCAGCAGCCAGACGGGTTCTTGCAAAGTCGAGGGGGTACACAAAGCAGAGGGATGTGGCACCGGCAGCACCACCTGAGGCCAGGTTGCCAGCGAAGTACCTCCAGAACTGGGTGCGCTTGTCCACGCCATCAAGGAAGACCTTCTTGTACTTGTCCTTGAAAGCAAAGTTGAGGGCCTGGGTGGGGAAGTATCTGATGACATTGGCCAAGTTTCCTCTCCAGAAGGACAGGAAGCCCTGCTCCTTGGGAATACGCACCACGCAGTCCATAATGCCCTTGTACTGCTTATCCACTGTAATCTGTTTGCTAGCATGTTGCACCTGTAAACACAAGAAGAAGTCAATGGATGCACACAATTAAAGGCATTTCACTGAAACGGTGAATTAATGAAGTTAAGCCTCTGAGATTACAAATGTCCTAAACTGAAGCAACTAAAAAAATGAATTAAGCGGAAAATGGTTTAAAATAGCGATTGCTTAACAGAAAACTGAAGAGGAAACGCGTGATTATGCGAAACGAAAGAAGCCGACAACGCGCAAAATACGTGATATTCCGCTAAGTGGTTTCTGTAAAACTGACTGGAATTGATCACAAAAACACTTAAATGCGGAAAAGGCATATGGGCTAGAAAAATTTAATATTAAATCAATTTATATGTATATGATACGCCCATAGAACAACGTGTCCTCTTAAACAATAGCGGAGTTAGCTTGCAAGCTAGCAATAAAGGCCTAGCTATTCACAGGCCTCCCCTTCTCGCGACCTTGGCAAGACGACCAAGGATGCTGGTTTACCGTGTTTCACGGAAGTGTTTTAAAAGAAATAAAAGATACTTTTTCAAAACCTTAGTAAAGCAAAAAGCTCATTTAGCCCTGTTAAATTCCAGTCGTTTGGACGCTAATTGGCTGTCGATTGAGGCATTTCTCAGGTCGTTCTCTCGAGGAGAGCTGCTAAAGGTTACAAGCACTTAAGGCCTAGTCGATCCTATAACGAAATATTTGACGACCAGATCAGTTTTAAGCAGCTTAAAATATAATAAACAAAACATTCGTTAGATTCTCCTTTAGTCCAAGACGTTTACTATTATGTTAGGCTAATCTCCATTCAGTGTTCAATTAAGTTCAACATGTAAATGAAAAACCGCAGATTAAAATCTTAAAAGGCTATTACGTTTTATTTGAACCATAAACTCCTCTAGGATTACACCGTGCTGCTTGTATTCACATTTTCGCCCATTATAAAGTCCCATTTAAGAAAAATCTACGATTATATAATATTAAACAAAATTACTGCGTATATATACCTGAAGCAGTAACTTGACTCTCTCGATGGGGGCCACGGCAGTTTTAGAGATAGCAGCGGCAATACCACCGGCCAAGAAGTCCTTGGCGAAAGAGATGGCGGTCTCATTCATTGTCGGATGTTCTTGGAGAGGTGTAGCTTGAAGAGGTATATCCCGCTCTGCCGCAGGACTAGTGTGGAATGCCGGCTGATTCGAAATGGCCGATTGAAAAGTTGAAGCGACGTTTTTAAAAGGTTCGTCTCGCGAGAGAAAAACGTACCCACCGCTTCTAAGATTTGATTGGACTGTAGACCAAACGTCACAGATTCCACAAGCGGGACCATCACGTGATGACGAAGATGAATGGCTCGAAGTTAGTAAGGTAACCTTAAGCCTTCTCAAGGTGGAACGTCTAAATGGCAACAGGAAGTTTTTAAAACAGAGAAAAATGTGTTTCCAAGTAAACAATAATTCATGACTAATAAGATGTAAAACTTAACAAAAAGCACACACTTTTTGTACTGTTTTTGATACACAATGACAGTCCAATATAGCAAGATAATCAGGAATGTCCAGTTTTTCCTTTCAGCTGTCAAGCCAAGAAGCAGTTCTCCAAGGTGACATAGCATGCATGTTTGCTACTAGCTAGATCGCTGCCTGCCTTCAGTTAATGATCTCCAAGGGCATGTGTGTGAGAGGAAAAAGGCCAACATGTCAGCACAAAGTCCTTCACATGACTTTTGTCTGTGGCGAAGCGAGTGATCCATTTGGGAACATAAGGCAATACAAAATCAATACTATCTGAATCACTGGCATTTCTACACACTGGCATGTAATTCACTTTTGTTTGTATTATATAAAAATCAGCAGATAATGAAATAAGGACTAAGATGTTTATTGCTTATACTTATCATTTTTACAGTGCTTTAAGATTTTATCTTAACATGTGCAACATTTAAAAATGTCCAAATGATATAATCGAAAACCACAAACACACTTTTATTAAACAGATCCTGTCCTTTTTACAGCTGAATCAGAGTCGTTAATAACTGGGTTACCATGTGTCCAGATCATTAGAATGCAGATTCAAAATTGTTATATATAATCAAAGTAAGCCAATGCCAAAACTGCACCACAATATGACCTTAAAAGCATGTGGTTCATAAATAAGAGAAGACCTTTAAAAAGGCCAAAGAGCTAAAATCCAGTAGAAGACTAATACTTTGTTTGACAAAGGCATTGCTGTATACTGTTGAAATGATGTTCAACATATTTTCCTGAGAAGTGATTAGACAGCTCTTAAAAACACCATTTCAGTGGAGTGTAAAGCTAAAAGCAATACATGTCAATGTTGAAATGAAAGGGCACCTTTAATAATACCTCAAAGACACACTACTTTACTTTAAGGGCCTGTCTGATGTGTTTGAGGTACTGTAGAATGTAAGAAATGGACTGTGCTTAACATATGTATGTGCAGAATCCTTAAAATACCACATCGGAAGTTAAATACAATAAGAAGTAATATAATTCGCAAAGTACCAGTTTGAATAATACACTGTGCATTTCAGCAGTACATATACTTAATATCAATGCACTTCTCAGAGTACTGTTTATTCCTGATAACTTCTGGAATAGTTACCAGCGGTTTCCTATGGATGAACTCTGTGCTTTGTGTGATTTTCTGTTTCTCAGGTAGCGCTTAAACTCCTGCAGTTCATATGGGCCCAGGCTTTGGTCCACGCCAGGTGTAAGTTTGTAGCTTAGTGGAGAAATTATATAGCCATTCCGGTAAAGGCAGACTTGCTTACACATCTCAAAGCAACTGAAGAGCAGACCAAAATACGGGACAATCTGTAATGAACAAAATAAAACATAATATAATTAAAAAGGAAGTGGAAATGCATTATTTCTTTCCACAAACATCCACTGAAAACATTTTAGCATACTATTTCATGCAGAGTCAGCTAAAGAGACTCATGTTACAATTTGTTGTATTAATTTCATTGAGAACAAGGAGCAATATGTTTGTGTAATAACCCCTTCAGTTTTTTTATTTATTTTTTATTTGTATGACCATTTACACAGAAAACATACAGTGCTTGGGTTATTTTTTATCTATCTCACCACGCAAGTACATAAAAAAGACGTCACCTTCACCGTGTTTGCTGTAAGGCCACTCCAAAGAGCCATGACACCCTTGTTCTTGATGACCTGTCTGAAGCAGTCTATCATTCCATTAAAATGGACATCAGCTCCTCCACAATGGGGCAAAAGAAGACTCTGGGCCTAAAATAATGATTGGACAAATAATCCTGATCATTAGGAAATACTTGGATATGAGAATACTGACATTATTGTTTATAGATTTATATATATATATATATATATATATATAAAATCAATGTCTTGTGTAGATGATCAAAGAAGTTTTTTTCCCCCAGTTTTTATTTAATTTGTTTAAAGATCACCCTACTATAACACATTTTCCTACATTTACCTACCCTTAAACCCTCTTGATGTGTTTTCTGTAGACTGTGCTGATTGTGTCAATAGATACTTTTTTAAGCACCAAACTCTCAGAATATTTAGCAGCTTTGGTTGTTTATTTGTGACAATTCAATTTAACTTGCAAAAGAGAAAAAAGCAGAACTTTTAATTTCTAGTGTGGCTGTTTGTAGAGCAAAACAAAACATATAGGAACCAGATCAGATGTACCACTATGTGTGTTGTGTGTGTGTGAAAGGTCAGCTAACTTTAGACAATTTATCTTTGGCATAGGCAGACACTGGACACTATGTACATTCTCAGCTGCCGCAAGGCCTTGTGTCCTTCATAAAGGTGTCCAGCATTGTTCTGTGTGACCTGTTACACAGACTATTTAAAATTATATATATATATTAAAATATATTTACTTAAAATATATATAAACTTAAAAAAAATACATTTTTAAGTTTCTTTCTTAAAATAATTGACAACTTTTTACAACTTTAGGGAGACCCAAGTCTATGACACTGGTAACATTGTGCCCCCTTGAGGCGAGACATAGACACCCATCACCTGCATTTCATTCTCACCTGCATCTTCTTTTTAACAGTTTCAAAGGGGAAGGAGAGAGTCTGAGCGACTCCTGCCGCAAGACAGCCATTGATGAAGTTCTGCAAAGATGTGAAGCGAACATGCCGCTCCTGCCACAGCTTATCCAAATTGACATACACCGCATAGCAGCCAATAGAGAAGGGAACAGCGCCTATTCCACAGTAATCCAAACATAAAGTTCCATCAACTTTTTAAGCAGAATTGTAATGATATTATTCATTAGAAGGTTATGAGCTTGTTTTTGAATTCAGATTTAACGTAATTTAATGATTTTGAGGTTTACCAAGATCTAAACTAACACATACCTAACACTGTGAGGGAAAACCCCCTGTAGAGAGCTTGAAGTCCTTCATTTCTGTAGATGCTGGAGAGAGAATGCAGCAACCCCCTGTAAGTTGGTTCTTGGCAATTCTGAGCAATAAGCCTAGTTTCAACCACTTCCAATGGATATGTTGCTAGAGCAGCAGATATGCCTGCCAGCCCACCGGCTACTATGGCTGTCCATTGTGAGATATCACCCAATTCATCAATGTGAAGGTGGACGATACTGCCAAAAATAGAATACAATAGTAAGCATTTTAATAAGTGTAGATTACCTGTCATATCTACCAGACACATCTAACTGGTATATTCTCGTGATCTTAAAGACCTTCTGATCTATAGGCTAATGTTTTTAGTTAAATTTTCACAAAAAATGGTTTTAAGCCAGTTATTTATATATTTTTCTGTAGTGTGTCAGTAGGAAATATCAGTTTACATTTCCAAACATTCTCGTTAATTGTAATAATCCAGTGAGACTGACAACAGCTGATATGATCTCAATATCATTGAGACCACCATCTGTGGTGAAACAGAAAAAACTCAGACAGACTAAATCCAGAAGAACTGCAGTAACATCTCCAAGACGCTTGAAGAAACCTTGCTGCAAAGATATAGTATTGTGAAAAGTTTTAGGCACTTTCAAAAATAATGTCATAGACTTTATTGATCAATTAACTTTTATTAACTAAATCAAATCAATATTTGGTGTGAGCACCCTTTGCATTTAAAACAGCTTTTGTCCTAGATACACTTGCAGTTTTTCAGGTCGTTTTGCAGGAAGGTTTCTTCAAGCATCTTGGAGACGTTGCCGCAATTCATCTGGAGTTAGTTTTTTCTGTTTCTTCATGTAATTACAGATGGTCTCAATGATGGTGAGATCATACTAGCTGATGTCAGACTCCTTGTGCATACAAAAATCTCACTGGATTATTACAATTAAAGGCAAAAGGAATGTTTGGAAATGTGAACTGATATTTCCTACTGACACAGCAAAAGATATGTGTGTGTGTGTGTGTGTGTGTGTGAGAGAGAGAGAGAGAGATATTATCTATATAATTATGTAATAATTATTATATGGATAGTATTAATAGCAGTACTAAGCATACTAGAAAATGATATCCTTTACTTAAAATTTGATTATTAACCAACATAAACTTGCTTTCGAGATGTACACACGTATTTTTTTCATAGGAACAATGTGTTCAAAACAGGTCGGAATACACCCTCCGCTCTTTTTCCTGGAATGCTGGAACACTATGTACGGGTCTTTCCGGCGTCTCCGTTAACCCATGCAGCATGTGAAAACACACGTGACATGAAGTACTTTCGTTTATAGACAGGCACAGGCTGAGCTGAACGCTGATAAGCGTTGCTAAGTATATGGTTTATTATATCCATGGAAACACAACTGAAATTGACACAGCACTCGTTTTATGAATGCATTTCGCAAAATTAAAGCCACACCCACTGTATTCCTCTGGCAGGATGACACACCACATCAACGCGCTGGTTTTCTGAGCTAAGTGATTGGTCAGAACATAAAGGCGTGATGTGTGACATCGTGATGAACTAAAACCGTAAACCACCGCTACAGAAATAAGCTAAGCTAAGCTAAGCTAATGAAGCAAAGGGGGATAAATAATTTCTTTAAACGATCTGTCGTAAATGTATCTTCTTAAGTACATTTAAACGAGCCCTATCTTGTTAGTATATAATTAATTTATAATTCAATTCTTTTCACTCTTCTACTTTCAAACGCTATCAAGCTAACACGTCAACTTCCTGTTGTCTTTGTTTACCATCACAGCTGATCGAAACGTTTATCATATCTTAAGAATTACACAAAACAACAAAACGTAAATCGGTCATAAATGCTTATTATCAAGTATTCATTATTCAAAATTAAAGCATTAAAATGTCTAATACTTACTTTTTGTAAGTTGCTAAATGTATGGCACTGTAGGGGAACAACCGTAGACAGGAAACCATATTACCCTTCCAAAATGCACGAAGTCCCTCATTCTGACAAATGAATACAAAGCTGTGCAGAAATCCTCGTTTACAGTGAAATGTTCCTATTTGACTCAAAATCTTTACGACTTCCAGAGGTGACGTTACAGTTTTGCTAAAAATCCCGGCAAAGCCGACGCACAGTAAACTTTGAGAACTTGTCAGTCGGTCGTCCTTTTTGACTACGGCCATACTTCATAAAAAAAATATTTTTTTCTCCAGCCGTTGAAGGAAAAATAACAAACGTGTGAAAATGAACACTAACTGTTTTGTTTATCATACAGCCACCCAGCTGCAGCTCAGCATGTGGTTCAGCAGCGGACAGTCACATTGGTGGATATTTGGGGGAAGGCGGGGTGTAGTTTGTGCAAACGCAAGTTTGGTTGCATGCAAAATCAATCCTAGCTGTCAAAAAGCTATAGATGGAAAGAAATGACACAAACAATATCGTATGTCCCAGACAGCCACAAACACAGTTATTGTGATTTCCTTTTTCATTTTAGGCCAATGCAAATCTGATAAAAAAAATGAAGGATGGATGGACCATATAGACTGCTCCTCTTAGCAGTTGCTATAGTAGCCTACGTGCGGTGTGAACACAGATTTTTGAAAATACCATTATTTAAAACCAATACAGCTAAATATATTAACTTTAAATGGACGAGTTTCACTAGGGGGGACCCTATATTGAATATATCTTATGTTTTAAACCATAGATGCAGAAAATCCCACTATATTTATGTAGGCTATAAAATTTGCATAGCGTTTGGAGGCTATTACGTGGATAAAATATGGAAATCCTGTACATTTTGAACTGAAACTCCATAATGTTTTGTTTTTCTCAAAAGACCTCTCGCACACAATGAATATCTATTATGTGGTTATTATTTATATAACTGTATTATTTTAAATTCGTAAAAATGGTAAAATAATAATAATAATAATAAAAAAAAAAAAAAAATAATAATAATTATAATACTACAAAAAAAAAAAATTATTATGAACAATATATTTCAGTTAATCTAGCCAAATATATACATTTTTTAAGAACCAATCGATCACTTTTTGTTATTCGTGTAGTGTGGCGGTAGAAAAGTACCAGTAAGTGACCAGCAGATGTCAGTCTTGGCCCAAAAGCATGGATTCAAGTATTGTTGAATCTTCAAATTGTTGAATTGTTGAAACAAAATAACGACTGCAGCTATGTACATAAAATACACAGTTTAAATACAGCTTAAACAGTTATATTAAATAAAATACTACAGATACAGTCTTAACAATAGTCAACAGTAGTTTTTGGTTCAGTGTTTTTAAAGTCTTTCTATAGTACAATGATCACATTACTGAGGCATATAACATGTATTTTGAATTGGGCAAAATGCAATTTCTTTTATATTTTTGGTATATTTTATAAATTATAAAAAAGAAATATACAAATGAAACTTTCAATAGAAAAGGAAAATATTTGAAATATATCAGTACTATACAGTACAGATAATAATAAGAAATATTTCTTGAGCATCAAATCAATGATTTCTCAGGGATCACGTGACACTGAAGATGCTGAAAATTCAGCTTTCATCGCAGTAATATTTTTTTAAATATATTAAAAAAATATTTTTTATTGTAGTAATATTTTACAGTATTACTGTTGTTTATTTTTAAAATAAATAAATGCAGCTTTTATGAACATAAAAAAACTTAAAAAAACGTAGGCTACTGCCCCCAAACCTTTGAACGATAATGTAACTACATATTTCAAAATACAAATATACATACAATTGAATTTAATGTGTATTTTCATTGTATGAATACAAATGTTAATTTTCATAAATATATTGCTTTTTAAGAAGTTGTTAAATATATACTTTCCATCAATAAATAGACAAAAAAAAAAAAAAATCAAGAGTCAAACAAGAGCCACAGTCAGACAGCCAGCAGATGGCAGTCTTTACCCACAACCACAGTTAGTTTAAGAGCACATTTACAAAAGAAAAAAAAATGTTAACCTCTGTTATGATTAAATTATGCATGTAAAGTATTAATATTAGTAAGGGAATGCATATGAGATATATTTATTCAGATTATTAAGGTTAAAATATGCTGTAATTACTCCATTGCATTAATAACACTGAAATATTATTAGCTGAGCAATTCAAAATATATAAAAGTGGAAGTATTGTTTTACAACACAAGCACTGATTGTATTTACTGCTAATTGCAACAGTATAAGTTAAGTGGGGAACCCATCTTGTTCACGAATCTTATGGCTTTCATTTTATCACTTTGAATATTCAAAAAAAAATAAATAAATAAATAAAAGTGGGGTCAGGTTTTATCTTCAAAGCAGACACTAGTTTTGTGGGTATACTGTTTATGTGTCAATATCTTAATGCACCAAAATGCACCAAAAAGAGTTATGTAAACAACTTCTCCATGCCAGTCATCCCCTTCATGACAACAAACACGATAAAGGATGCCACATTGTAGCATGTTGTCCTATGTATGAAAATGAGCACATGAGTCCCCCTAATTTCCCAGCAGGGTCTTGTAGTTCCTTTCCTGTTAGGGCTAGTGTTTGTTTTCAGCCTGTATCCCCCTGCGATGTGCGCCTCCCTCCCCTGCTGAGTCGACAACCTCAGCTGCCTGTGAAGAGCCCACCTCCTGTCTGTAGAAGGGCCACTTGGCTTTTTCACAAAGGCTACTGGAATAACAGTGCCCCGAGAAGGAAATGACAGTCTGTTCAAAAGAGCCCCTATGCCACAGCATTGTGCTGGGGGGCTGGTACAGTATGGAAGATGTTTTATCATTGCATATTGGTTCAGTATCAATTCAATATCACAAAGCACCACTCAAGTTAACCGAGGTTTATGTTATACTTCTATGTCATATTTGGTGAACTGTAAATATCCTTCTCAGGGAGTTACTATATTTACACTTTCAATATTTACAGTCATGTTGACTGTCATTGTGATCTGGCCGCAGTGAGAATGAGTGAATTTTCAGCCCTCAGAAGCAGTAAAAGTCCCGGGACTTCCTTTGTACGTGACAAGAAGGACCCCTTTGATCTTTCAGTCATATGTATGCGGCTCCAACGACAAGATAATGGAGTGATACTTATGAAAGATCAGGTGTGAAGTGTGCGCATGTGCTGGATCATTATCAATTAGTGGACGAGCCACTTGACAAGACGGACACATTGTGTGCTACTGAGAGAAAATATCTTCTCGGGCCTCTTTAATGTGTCTCTCAATCATGTTCTCACCTTTGTTTATTCACTTTTACCCATTCTAGCCCGCCTCCTCTGTGATCTGCATCTACTATAGTGGATAGGGCACTGACTTCCTCTTGAATTCACACAGTGGCCTTCCTGACTCCCGCACTGACTGTGTGTCCTGAACTTATTAACCCGGGAACTTTCAGAGCTCCTTTGTCTTGCTCTTCTCTATACTTAAGGGGGCTGCGAGCGGAGGGGAAAGCTATTGTCATTCACTGTATGCCATGCGCAAGTCTGCCCTTGATCCCTGGCTTTGAAATGGAGTGCTGGAGGAAGAGAGACCTAGTCTGACCTAGGCTCACTTTCTCACCCTCTTTAATCTATATTATAAAAAACTTCTACTGGTATATGATGATTAAATGTTCTTGGCAATATTTAAATAATGTAAAGCCATTTTAAACTATTTAGGGTTCTCCACAATTCTTTTTTGAACTCCTCGCCCTGCATGATATAATCTGTTGTGAATGTAAAGCATCAAAAGAGGGCGCTCTTTGTCAGTCAGTGCTGTAATAGAAACAGGCCCCCTCTAGCAAACTGGTGCCAGGCCAGAGACAAGAGCAATAAAGTTCTCACCTCATTATCAAGAACACAGCCACATCACAGCCTGCTGCCAGGTGGGATGGGAGGAGGGGGGAAAGATAGAGGGATTGTGGAGATAATCTGGAAAAAAAGGGCTGATCTGACACCCTTCACCTGGGAAGACTGCAGATAGTTAACTATATAGATATATATATATATATATACATAACTCAAACTCCACAGAAAGGGAATATTCTTTACTGAAAATCTCTTTAATGTATGGATTGTGCCATAAGTTTTGTAATGTTTAAGTATAATAAACACTATATAATATTATAACCATATGTCATACAGTCTAACTGCATTGATTGACTGATATAGGCCATGGGTTGCGAGGAAACTGTTCATTAGTTGATGAAAATTAATTAAATCATGACAATTTTAAATGAATAAATAGTTCAAAATAAAACACTTACTAGAAAACATAATATATTTTAAATAAAAAATAAAATAAATATTAAAATATTGTATTTGTTTACCTGCAACCAACATCAGAGAGCCAAGAACAGGCAAAACTCTTGATAAATGATTGAAATATTAACTTAAAATCTCATAGGTTTTAGTAACTACAGAAGTAACTATTTTAGGTCAAAAGGGTTTGGCTGACAAAAAAGTTTGGGAATTCCTGATATAGGCTATTTAGGTCATGAAGAATAATTACTATGAGCACTGAGAAGCTTTTAGGAGAGTCTTGCATTTAGTCTTGCAAAGTACTAGATAGACCCAGGCTCCTAGCAGCTGGTGTTCTCCTATCTTCACATGTACAACCAATAAATCAATATCAAATCTAGCAGGAAGCCAGATGGTCTACCTCCAGACCTTCAACATAGCGGGTCACAGACCTCTCAAAGCCAGCATGGCTACTGTAAGCCAGACCAATAGAGAAGAGCCTTTGAAGGCATAGACATTCAACAAGGAGGCTATGAATGACTAAAGGGGACAAATAAGCTGTTACGACTCGGGTCAGATCAGTGTTTGTGTTTCTCTGAACATCAAAGGTCCGAGACTGTTTGATATGCAGCCCCCACACCTTGATCCAGAGCCGGGACAGGTAATGGGGTGGAGTAGTCCATTGAGTAACAAGGAGGGGGGGCTTGTAGAGTCCTCCTCTTAGGTCTTGCCGTAGGGCACTCGACTCAGACAAAGAATCTTTTAGGGCCTCCGACTCCCTACGGAGCAGTCGGCCCCATGAAACTATGAGCATCTTCTGCTCACGCCAGGACCTGGTTATATGGGGCTATCTGTGGTCCTAATGGGATCTATGCATGCAGTGCCTGGTACTGATTCAGATAAATCATAAATCAACCACTTTTTTAAATTTATTTATCATATTTTCATTTTTGTATCACATGGTAATACTATGGTACTTTGTAATACTCAAATTTTTGGTACAACATAGTACTTTTAAGACCACAATGTAACAATGTTTTTGAAAGTGTCTAATAATGACCATACACTATACTGTTTAGTAAATATCTTACTAAAAGTTTAGGGTCAGTAAGATATTTAAGAGAAAATAATAATTATTATTTTATTCAGCAAGGATGCAATAAATTGATCAAGTGACAGTAAAGACAGTAAAATGTTGCAAATATTTTTATTCATCAACAATTTCATGAAAAACATTTATCAGTTTCCCCATTTATCAGTTTTTCAACATTGATAATAATAAGAAATGTTTATTGAGCACCAAATTAGAATTTATGAAGGATCATGTGACACTGAAGACTGGAGTAATGATGCTGAAAAATAAGCTTTAATAAATTACATTTTAAAATATATTCAAATTTGACATTACAGGAATAAATTACATTTTAAAATATATTCAAATACAAAAAAAAGTAAATAATCAATTGTAATTATAATATAAATTGTAATTATATTTCACAATATTCCTATTTTTACTGTATTTTTCATCAACTAAATGCCTTGACAAGCATAAGAGACTTCTTTCAAAAACATAAAAAAAAAATCTTACTGACCCCAAACTTCTGAACAGTAGTGTACTAATCAACCACACTGAACACATTCACACTAAGCATAATATAAAATGTCATGGTTACTGTTATGTTATTGGCTTTTCTTGACTAGATTTGAATACTTAAATTTGAATCAAATACTACTTTTATCTTAATCAAAACGACAGCACAATACGGACTTGTAAAAAACATTTCAACCAAGAAACAGTTTTTCAAAACCTACAAACTAACTGAGAAAATACGGAGCAGTATGCACCAGGGTCCAACACAGATGATGTCGCAATTTTAAAAAACAAGGCCCAAAAAACAAGTTAAACAGTAGTTTGATTGAATGGCTGTTCACATAGGAGTGTGAAATGCCAGCTCTATGGTGAGGTGTGACTAGGGTGAAGGGGGCAGCTCTGGCCTTTGTGTAACTCCCAGGCTGAATGTGCAGCGGCTATTGTTCAGGCACGACCGCCTGGCCTCTCAGTCTCTCTCCTCCACAGCTTTGTCCAGAGCTGCATGACCACTTCCTTAACCCAGGTCAGGGCAAGGTCGTGACTTTGGTAACTTACCCCTAGACCGTCTGCACTCTCTGCTCATCCATAAATGCATAAATGTTCAGTCAGGATACACTTGGGGACCTACCAGGGAATAAAAGCATGGAAAAAGTCAAAAAGACAAATTCATACTTTTATGAGGAGAAATTAGATTTAACTTTTGATACCAGAAATGATACCAGATTGAATGAAAACAATTACACTGTAAAAAAAAAAAAAAAAAAAGAATTGTTGGTTTAACTTAAAAAAAGTAAGTTACCTGGTTGCCTTAAAATTTTGAGTTTATTAAAATTAAAAATTTGAGTTAATACAATGAAGGCGATTGGTTTAATCAACAGAAACTCAAAATATTAGGTTATCTGAACCACATTAATTATTGAAGTTGATTTGACAAACGAAAATGTTGTAATAATTTACAGTGTAGGAGAAAGATCCAAAGTAAAGTTGTCAAACTTATAGCATAATAAATAACAAATTACGTGAATCACTTCACAGAGTGACCATGAGCGTACATAACATGCTCAGATTTACAATGTTGAATTAACCCCCTGTTAACCCTAATGGGCTCCTCTATGTAACTGTAAAGACACAGGTCAGTCTGGTCTCTTTCTCTTGTTCCAAGGCCTTATTGGACTGTGAAGAATGAAACTCCCTTCTCTGTTGATAAGAAGAGGAAAGGCTAAAGTGCTTAAAGGCATGGTATACACAGTTTTGGAACTTTGATGGGGGCCGAGTGAAGAAGGAGGGGAGGTATATCAGCTGATAAAGATCACCATGGGTCTTTGATCTTTAAGGAACTGATAAGATGTTACCAAGTGGCATGCTGGGTGGACAAGCAGGCCCA
The DNA here is from genome assembly GCA_037101425.1 of Elopichthys bambusa. Lineage (NCBI taxonomy): Eukaryota > Metazoa > Chordata > Actinopteri > Cypriniformes > Xenocyprididae > Elopichthys > Elopichthys bambusa. The sequence continues at coordinate 24,240,520 of CM074447.1, read as the reverse complement.
CATGACAGGTACAAACAAGCAAACACAGCCCCGGAGGTGATGTCTTCAAGGAGAACCAGATAGCTACAGGAGGAATGGCAGATGGGCAATTAGCCATTTCGCTTTGGAGTGAAGTGGAGTGAAAAGTTAACACAGCACACTTGCCTCACTGAGCAAAGTACTTTAGACTCATATTAGATATGTTATGCATGAGTAGAGGACATTATTTATGACTTACAAACAGAGGAGATCATGTTCCCATTTACCTAATGTGACTAATCTAAATTTCTTTTTTGTTAAAATAACTTTGCCAGAACTTCAGGGCAAAATAATCAATGAAAGAACAACACAGCAGACCGAATGAAATACATTATGCATTTTAAATACATTTGCTCAATTTGATGGCTGGAGATGGCTGTTAAAGTGACACTCGAATGTCAAACTAAAGCATAGCGGGGGTGGGCTGCGTCTGCGTGCTCCCTAGGCACTGATTTAGGGCCTGCATGTGGATGCCAGACAGAGCCTGAAGTCTGGGGGTGCAAGCTGCAGCCTGAAACAGATGCCTGGCTGTCTGGCCAAGGGAGGAGGGGAGTCTGTGGTGAATAAAATGGGGGGAACTGCCTGTGGAGTTAATGTGCTTTCATTGGTCCTCCTAGCAACAGAGCTGTAATATTCACTGCACCTGCACCAGGTCTGTAAGTGAGCATGTTAAGAGAAGGATGCAGGATGTTACAGTGGATAACCCGTGAGTGCACATGTGTACATGTAATTATGTATATTGGCTTTCACACATTGTACAGTGTGGCAGAAAAGAGAGGACATACACACAAGTTACATCAGTGATAATTAAACATTTCTCTTTTTATGACAAGGAACTCTTGCAATCAAAATAAAACATGCTCTGTAAATTAAAATTCCCTGATAATTTACTCACCCCCATGTCATCCAAGATGTTTATGTCTTTCTTTCTTCAGTCAAAAAGAAATTTAAAGCTTTTGAGGAAATCATTCCAGGATTTTTCTCCATATAGTGGACTTCAACAGTTACTGGTGGGTTGAAGGTCCAAATTGCAGTTTCAGTGCAGCTTCAAAGGGCTCTACATGATCACAGATGAGGAATAAGGGTCTTATCTAGCAAAACTATCTGTCATTTTCTAAAAAAAAAATAAAAATAAAAATGTATATACTTTTTATCCACAAATGCTTGTCTTGCGCTAGCTCTAATAATCGTAATCACGTTGGAAAGGTCACACGTGACGTAGGCGGAAGTACCGACCCAATGTTTACAAGTGTGGAGAAGAATGACACATATTTATATGTCTTTGTGTTGGTTTATTGTTTAAAATGGTCCTTTTGTGTGCGTATCCTGGATATTTAAATCTTTTGAAACACTTGCTCGGTACTTCCACCTAAGTCATGCGTGACCTTTCCAACGTGATTACGTAATGCATGGTTAAAAAGTATTTACATTTTTAGAAAGTGACCAAAAAAAATAACCTTTTATTCCTCGGCTGGGATCACATAGAGCCCTTGGGAGCTGCTTTGAAACTGCAATTTGGACCTTCAACCCATTGAAGTCCACTATATGTAGAAAAAACCTGCAATGTTTTCCTCAAAAACCTTCATTTCTTTTCGACTGAAGAAAGAAAGACATGAACATCTTTGATGACATGGGGGTGAATAAATTATCAGAAAATGTTAATTCTGAAGTGAACTAATCCTGTTCATGGTCCAACGACAAAGACAATTAAAAGAATTAAGACGTAAGAGCCTTCATTATCAGTTCCCTCCTACAGACATCAAAAGGCACATACAGTGAGAGTGCAGCTGCCCTGGTGGTGTGACTTTCTTCTCTCACACTGCTGTTTGTGTTGAGGATGTTTACCGATCCCAGGAAAGACAAACAGGTTCATTCTTATTTGTGGGAGTTGTGCTCAAACAGAGGAGCAAATAGGACTGATTCAGCAAAAGGGTCAGTCTGTTACTCATTGTTGCTATTGTTGTTTTTCGTGTCCTTTCACGTTAGCTGTGTCTTCATACACAGATTTTCCCGCCAGCTTCCAGGGTCACAACTGGAATTTTTTAGATTCCATGACGTTTTATAATACAGAGGCTATACTAATGCTGAAAAATGCATTTTTGTTATATGCACATTTGATGTATTGTATACCAATATCAGATAAAACTATGGTTGTAAATTAACCATAGTCTATAAATCAGTTTATAGATAAAATAAAGATTGCACAGAATTCATTTGAAAATGTTTATTATCACTTACCAGCACAGATGATCGGCTTTCACTCGCAGTCACCTATCCACTGTGAGTGTAAACATCTGGGAACAGCTGCACAAATGTGGCACTGGCACAGCTGATCTCTGAAATGACACAGGAAATCAATTTTATTACGCTCGCTTTTTATAAATTAATTTGACTTGGTTATGTGATGTTTGCTCATGTGGATTTTGGATTGTTGGGTTTCATTCAACATTTAGTTACAATGACAAATATAAACACATTTTTATAATTAAGTGCAAAATCGGCTTTTGCTTGTCATAATGCTATGATATACCTGATTCTTTTCCGTTTATAATGGACAGGCTACTAGTACAGTACTGTAGTACAGTATTTTGAGGAGTAGATGAAACAAAGAAACGCCTAGTTGAACAGTGATTGGTTTGATCAGCAATAGTGGTTGTCTGTGCTGGACTTACAGAGGTATAAATCACAGAGGGAACAAGCCTCAGCAGAGAGGTTTTATGAGGGGAGACTTCCCTTGCATCCTGCAGGGGGTAGAGGCCAACACTGTCCAAGTGTCAAAGACCTTTTAACTGGCAGGATCACAAACAAAGAATTATTACTTTATTGGACATCATTTAGGGAGACTTTTTTTCCACTCTGATTTCTAGTATTAACATGCAGAAGCTATTCACTTAAAATTATAGTTATTATGAAAGGTTTCATTTGAGATATACTCCTGCTGGGTTGCTATGGTTGATGAAAACCACTCAGAGAATATAGCAAAGGTCATTGCAATTAATTTGTTAATTATGCACCCATAAAACAATTATACACATGAATTGTTTGAACGAGGACACTTAACATTTGAATAAGCGCATTATACTAAAATTAATGATGCCCATACAAGTGTTTTCTGAGTTCAAACTTAAGCTATTGTCACAGCCGCTAATGAATTGCTGACACAAAACATTAACACTATTGTCAAAACATTTGGAGAAAGCACAAAATTCATAGCTGCAGTAATGCAGAAGACAAATAAGATGGTCCTGCAGATTAATCAAATCTCTGAGAAAGCTGCATAACTTAATCCATTGAGAATTTGAGTACATGATGGGAGACTGGGGCTAGTTTTCACACACTTTTGGTTTATAATAATATTAGGAAATTGAATTTAAAATAAAATTATAGTAGGCTATCATATTTGGCTGTAGCTGTTTAGTAAACAAGTGAGTGCAATACAACTAGATGGAAAACATTCAGAAAAGCAATGGAATGAAATGTTCTCAGGACTGGATGTTTGTCATAAGTGTCAAATCACACTTTTATAGAGACTGTTTATAAGTTGTCATGTGTTTTAGATTTTGTAAGTTTATAAAATGTATTGTAAAAAACAAACTGTGTATTAAGTACTGTATTGTACATTGGTACATTTGCACAGCACACACTGCCCCACCTATAGGCTAGTAAAACAAATCGTTGGCCAAAATAATGGTTTGATTTTTTTTTTTTTTCTCTCTCTCTTTCTGTTACCTCCTCCATCCTTTTCCTGTGTCATGATTTTCTTGGTGTTTCGTAATTATTTTTAAGTTTAAATATGCTATAGTTACAGGTTCCCGTGCAGTGACAACTTCATTTGACAACATGCCCCATTGAGGCAAACTGGAAAGTACCCTTTTGCGCATTATATAAAATTTATAAGGAACGTTTAGGAATTATCCATTTTTTGACAAATTAAATATTCCCGCGTTACACACCTCTGCACCTGAACCCCACGCGCTGACTGAGTCCAAAGGTGAATTTGTCCCCTACCTGCGCAAACTTCCTGTGAAAGCGTCAGATCCGACTGGTTTGTCTGAAACTCATGATAGTTGCCTCGCCTGCGGTTTAATAATACCTGGCGTGGTGTCTAGTTATCAGAACATGGAAACGATGAGATATTAATTTTTTTAAGTATAGACGAAGCCACGACGATTTATGTTTTATATTTCTACCGCGTCTTTGTTTTATTACTTCCGGAAAATCCCCACAGGTAAGATGAGTTTCGGTCTTGAGTGCGAATATCTTACGCATCTCTTTTCTTACATAATACACTAATCTCACAATATTTGCTTTAAACTCGGATGTAAGCTACTTTTGTTGCTTTATTATCACTAAATGTGAATTATTGAAGGTTAAAGGACAGCAAAGCGAACATCATACCGCTTCTAAAATACCCCGGACACATTGTTTTTAGGAGGTTGGGTACGTTGTTAAGATAAAGGTAACTATGCTTTATTTGTAATGCTTCTTTACCCGACATGTAGGCTAATTCAAGGGCACTCGGTTGTCCAGGTTACCATCAGAATCTCATGTCAGCTGATTGATGAATGATTTATGGCTTCTTTCTCGTGCGTCACGTATACCTTCAACGTGTAGGTCAGACCACAAAAACCATGTGATATGTGGTATTAAAGTAAAACATAATGTGTGCTTTAAGGCATGCTGTTAATACTAATATCAGTTAACTCCATAAAACGGGTGAAGTTGCTTTCATAATAAACAGACCACTAAAGGTAAACAAATATGATGCATGTTGTACTGTGTGTTTCCTATTCTGCTGGTTGTTTGGTACTGGTGTATGTTTTTTTTTACTTTGCTTGAGAAGATAAGGTTGATGTATTGTTCTTCTGGCTGTTGAACACATCTGGTCCAACTTTAAATGGATCATGTGTCCAGAATTTAAAATTCTGCCATCATTTACTCCTGGTTACATCCTAGTGTTACTTCAGTCGTGTACAGTACCACTTTCTTTTTACCTAGAACAAAAAATGAGATGTTGACAGCATGCAGATGTGATGAAAGTGAATGGTGACTGAAGCTGTCAGTCCTTAGTATTTTGCCTCCTTTCCTTATTCCTTTGTGTTTCACAGAAAAAAGGAAAGTTTTGGAATGGTATGAGAGGAGTAACTGATCAGATGGTTTTCTGTTTTGGGTGGAATCCCTCTTTAAATGGTTAGTTCACCCAAAAATGAAAAAATGTCATTTATTACTCACCCTCATGTCTTTCTACACCCGTAAGACCTTCATTCATCTTCGGAACACAAATTAAGATATTTTGATTAAATCCGATGGTTCAGTGAGGCCTGCATTCAGAGCAATGACATTTCCTCTCTCAAGATCCATATAAGTACTAAAAACGTTGTTGTTTTTTTGGCGCACAAAAAGTATTCTCGTCGCTTTATAATATTAAGGTTGAGCCACTGCAGTCACATGAGCTGTTTTAAATACGTCTTTAGTAGCTTTCTGGGCATCTGAAAGTGTAAATTATCTTGCTGGCAATAGAGGCCTCACTGAGCCATCGGATTTGATCAAAAATATCTTAATACGTGTTCCCGAAGATGAACGAAGGTCTTACGGGTGTGGAACGACATGCGGGTAAGTAATAAATGACATTATTTTCATTTTTGGGTGAACTAACCCTTTAAGCCTTGAAATGTTGATTTAGTAGTGCATCCATTAATGGTTAGAATAGACAATGTTTAATCAGCCTTCTCACTTGTTCCTATTGACTTGAAGGACAATAAAGAAAAACTCCAGGTGACTATACAGCGGTATATTTTCATACTTTCCAAACTAAGTCATTATCTCGGAGCTGTGCCATTGCCCTTGTATTCATTATGTGAGGGTGTGTCTGAGGGAATGATTCATGGCCCCCTGGTTGAGTTGGGTAGGTGAGAGCATTTCAGACTGGGTGTTCACATTTTCTTTGATTTACCATTTGTTCCGTAGGTGGTGGACAGGAATAGTGCTAATTTATGATATTAGCACCCAGGTAATCTTAAAGGGATAGTTCACCCAAAATCAAATGAAAATTCTGTCATTTACTCACCCTCAAGTTGTTTGAAACCTTCTGCTGAACACAAAAGAAAGAGACCCATATTTTAAAGAATATGGGTAACCAAACCGTTGATGGGCCCCACTGACTTCCATAATGTGGAAAAAATACTATGGAAGTCAATGTGGTCCACCAACTGTTTGGTTACTGACATTCTTCAAAATATCTTCTTTTGTGTTTAGCAGAAGAAAGAAATTCATACAGGTTTTTGGGTGAACTATCCCTTTAACATCTGGAAACACTATATGGACTTTGAAACGGTCCATGTGACTGTTCAGCACACAAATAGGAAAGTGACAAATTGTGTACTCAGGGAGGTATGTGGACTAAGGTTTGTTTTGTAGTGGAGTTCAACCTTGAGACTCACAAACTCTACATCATTAAAGGACAGGAGAGATTGACAAGCTGCTCCAGTGTGTAAAGATACTCCCATGAGGCTATGGGGTGAGTCCATCTATCTTAGCCAGGGTCACAGCTTCATTGGACACGTGTGGAAATAAACATAAACTAAACATCACTATGCCACAAGGTTTCAGGGTTTTATGATATAGTATGTTTATCAAGGCTGCTGTTAATTACTGGTGTTTAATAAGACACTTTTTACTATATACTGTGTTGAAAACCTTAAAAGGTTAGTTCACCCAAAAATGAAAATAATGTCATTAATTACTCACCCTCATGTCGTTCCACACCCATAAGACCTTTGTTCATCTTTGGAACGCAAATTAAGATATTGTTGATGAAATCCGATGGCTCAGTGAGGGCCTCCATTGCCAGCAATGTTATTTCACCTCTCAAGATCCATAAAGGTATTAAAAACATATTTGAAACCGTTCATGTGACTTCAGTGGTTCTATCTTAATATTATAAAGTGAGCAGAATACTTTTTGTGCGCCAAAATAATTTTCAACGATATCTATATGGGCCGATTTCAAAACACTGTTTCAGAGCTTTACGATTTGAATCAGTGAATCAGAGTGCCAAAGTCACGTGATTTCAGCAGTTTAGCCATTTGATAGGAGATCTGAATCACTGGTTCAAAACAAAAGATTAATAAAGCTCAGAGCCTCAAAATTCCAGTTCAAATTAACTACTGTTATTTGCGCAAACTCAACAGTGCTCCGTATTGGATGGGTTATGATCTTCCAGCACTGCTTCAGCTGTGCGCTCCTATTTTTATGCGTTTTGCCCATTCATTTACATGACGGTCGCGTTTTTTGGGGCCTGAAAACACAATAGTTTGAAAACGGGTCTCAAAGAGCATGGTTTTGAAAACAATACCTTTATTACCTCCTGTAGACTACAAAATGTGTTCAGTCTATAGTGTTTAGTTACAAAGTGACATTGCCAACTGCTGGCCTGGCAGCATATTACAGTGGGGGTTTTTTTTACAGTGTTTTTCGTGGATCCGTGTGAATGGGGATCCTTTTGACAACATTATCGTCTGTACGTGAAAAACACAAATAAAGAACTTTTTTCCGTTTTTTAGTACGTTGTTTTTGTGCAAATGTACCCTATGGCGCATGGTAAATCAAGACCTGTTAATCTGAGCGATCAAACCAATCCAAGCACGCTCCAGCTGTAAAACAGTGTCCGATTGGTCTCTACACACTGTCCCTACCCACCCACCACACCCAAGATCCAGTTTCCATTGTTTGAACTTTCAAATGACGTTGGAAAACACAGTTTAATGATCGTGACGCGATTGGATCCCGGATGTCCTATAGCTTTAGCCAAGCAGCATGTCATTGTCATGTCACTCCGTGATCTACGCATTGTCTTATATTGTGTTTGGGCTTGTTCGAGACCACCTGATAAAGATATGTGATCTACTATGGTTTACTAATGTTTCGCAAAGTTACAAACAAAAACGTGGCCATCATGCATATACTGTTTACACCTGCGTCGGCGGCGCTTTTTCTTACAAATACTTGGTATAATTTGGTCTATAACTGAAACAAATATGCTTTTTTGTATTGTGCTAGTTGAGACCTTTTCAACAATATATTTATAGTGTTGTAAAAAGTACAGACTTCGGTACCAAGTTGGTGCTGAAATTTAAAAAATGTGACGATACCAGCATTTCCCTGTAGCATTTTGAGCACTGGTGAGCGGATTCTTAAACACCTCTGATTGACCATTGTGTTCACGCGCACAACAGATATGTCTGTGATTGGTTACTATGATCAACACTTCAAAAACATGTTGTAAATAGACATCTTTGGCTTTGATGCTCTTTACAGAGCGCTTACACAGATACACACTGGAGCGTTTGAAAGCATATATCAGCGGATCCCTAATATGCCTGCTTTCAAATGCTGGTATCGTCACTTTTTTTAAAAATTTCAGTCTGTACTTTTGACAACGCTTATATGACACAAGACTCTGTTATGTACAATGATTATGCAGATCACATTTTCATGTAAAGCAGTTATTTTTTCAGGCTATGAAAATAGAGCGCTTTTAATATGTCAGCAAATTTAAAAGCAATTGTTAAGTAATAGTAATATTCCCTTATATTCACTGTAAAGCCAAGCTTCTAAACTTTAAAACGAAATCTATTTTTTGTTGGTTAAGCAAGTGGTCCACGCTTTAGATTTAAGCGGTAGAGGTTAACGATAGGGCTGCACGATATTGGAAAAAACTGACATTGCGACATTTTGTTTTTCTGCAATATATATTGCGATATGAAAAAAATCCACCAGATGACTTGAATAGCTCTATTTGGAAAGAATTAATCATTCTAGGATGATTGGGGTGATTTTGTAGGTGAGTGAATACGCATAGAAAATAATAAACAAATTACAAGCATAGATATTTATAATAGAACAAAGATACAAATTAAATAAATAGTGCTTATATATTTCAGGTAAGTCTAACAGTATTCAGGTACAGAAATTGAAAAATCAATTGTAAAATAACACTGCATAGTCTTCACAGTATAAATAAAATATAATTAATCGGGATGCACCGATACCATTTTTTTTTTTTTTTTTTTTAAGGACCAAGCAGGAATACCGGTACTTTTTTTTTTTCTAGTACTCGCCGATACCGATGCCTATACATTTATTAGTCTCTCTCTCTCTCTCTCTTTTTTTTTTTTTGGTGATGTTGCAGTTTACCAAGCACAACACAGTGAGACTAATGAATGTAGGACAGCTTCTTTATTATTACTCTAATGAAAAAAGTAATAATTTTATGTGCTTGTCACAAACTTAAAGAACAAAAATTTCACAGTGTCCAATAACTTTCAAAGGGCATAATTACCAATATAATTGTTGTTATATAAAAATAAATTTACAAACACATTACAAACAATACAACAAATACTATAGAGATACAAATTAAATAAACTTGTTTTTCAGATACAGTAGGTTTATTTACCATGTATAAATTTATTTAACATATTTTGTTGTTTTATTATTAATGACAAATAGGCTACGGTCCCTTTAAGACCGAATCCATGGATACTGACACATATCCTGTTTTCACCCAAATGTTTACGTCCACTAAGTCATAACCGACTGTATTTACGTGAGATACTCCACACGATAGACATTTTGACAACTATGTGTGCATTTGACCATTCAGGCGCGAGGAGAACTGATCGCGCTCTGTCTGAGAGAACTGTGATCGCGCGCAAGAAAGAGAGAGAGCGCGCGCTTCTGGTCTGTCATTCAGGGCGATTCCTCCTATCCCGCCTTCACTAATCGATAACGAATTGGGATTGAAAGCATGCAGTTCGCAGTGTGTGTGTTGTCATTATTAATTTTGAAGTATTTCCACATCTATGAGGCTGACATTGTTTCTGCTGCTGCCGCCGGTGTCTCTGTGCACGGAACATTTCGTCAGTTATGTCAGGAGAGGTATTGGTCTTTGGTATTGAGGGTATTTTTACGAGTACATGAGCTTGGTACATGATACTAGTATCGGTATGCATTCCTAATCATTAATCTGTGTTAAAACTACATTTTCTCTTTGTCTTTTGTTGTTTGGTTTACATTCATGACAGAGAAAGCAGCAGGGGCTTCTGTCACTTTAAAACCGAACGCACGGCGCGGATCCAAAATACTGTTAAACATCCGGTTTTCTTTCTCAATTGTTTTGTTCACCTAAACCATAATCAGTTGTGTTTATGAGGATACGCGATCTTTTACGTGCATTTTAACTATTTTTCTGCATGTATGTGTCCATTCGGACACAAATAGACGCGGAAGAGAACGGCATTCGGTGTTCACGTGAATCTGCGCTGCTCTGTGTGTGCGCGTGCGCAGATTCACAGCCGCACGTTCAGAATTGAGTTCTGTTTCGCGTCTCCGTCCGCTCAGATGGTTTAAAAATCACATGAATGTTTAAACTGACAGGAACTAAAAACATTTTTAAAAATCTGTAAAACGTAAAATCAGGCATTTCAGTTCCTGCATCACATCATAATAAAGTATGAAAATGTAGGTATTTGCTAAAGATTACGTTTAACAGTGTTATTAAATTATAAAGCGTTTTTTAAGATTAAGCTTTAGATGAAGGGAAAGGTAATGTAAATGAAAAAATATAAGAATTAAATATCCAGTATTGACTAATATATATCTAATATCTGTTAGGTATTTTATCTAGCTTTAAAGTAATAAATTAATTTTACTTGACTTGCCACTTATTTAAATGTAATGGTAAGGATTATTATTTTTAGGTTGTGAATTACTGATTTTGTGTGGATTATTGTACAGAAAATAGGAAGAAGGGCAGTGAAAGAGAGAGAAATATGTCCTGCTTGACCTCTGACAACAAACACACACACACACACATGCTGTGTGATTGGCCAGAGGTTGAGCTTGGTTCTTAGAATGCTCTGCCTGCACTAGGACCACATCAGCATTCTACACTCCCCCTCATCCTCCGTCATACACACACACACACACACACACACACAAATGCACGCTCTCAACCCCTCCTCCTGGGTCGACACAGCCGGACTCTGAACGTTTCTCTCCAGTCTGTTGAGCTCCCCTTTAACAGCATGTCCTTGCATACGCACACTCACACGCACAAACACACTCTGTCCCTAGTTGAGATGACGGGCTCTGGTTTCAGTCAGGCTGCAGGCGGCCAGCGCAGCTGTTGGGCTTGAGTTTCTTGTTTTCATGCAGTGGCTGCTGGGAGTCAAACTGCACTGCCATCTGAGGTGGGTTGGAATAATGATTGAGATTTACTACCTCACATTCATGGCGGACAGTGTGTTTGTTTTGCTCATCCTTTGAAGTGCCGGTTGTTAATTGTCATTGCATTGTGCTATTAGTTGTTTTTATAAAATGGGAATTTTTGGTGTAGTGTTATCATATTTTTATGGTATTCTAAAGGAGATGTTTTTATAGTATAATAGTATGTTTTTATTATAAGGGTCACTGACACAGAGTGTCCATGATAAAAAGATTTAATTTAAAACACATGCACCAACTTCTTTGTATTTATGTTGGTTTCGAAAAACATGAATTATTAATTTATAAATATCTTTAAGTATTCAGGGAGTCACACCACATGACGTCTTGAATGTGTGATGTATTTAAGGTTACAATACACAAACATTCATTGTAGATGGATTTAGCAGAGATTATGTGGCTCACAGAGGGAATTCGCCCACTGCAGATCAGGCATGCAGGAGTCATTACCTACAAGCTTTTAATTTCTACACTATTAACTTTGAGTTCTTACTCCTTTTTCGAACAGTTTCTGTGTTCGACCTAGTAGGTAAGTTTTGACTGTTGTCCTCTTGTCATTTCACAGAGCTTAACTCTGACTTGAACAGTGATAGTTAGCCATACTCAGATTGCTGTTGGGGAGGAAAATCATGAAAAGGATACAGCTGCAGCCCTCTCCCCATATTGTTGCTGTTAAGTGGATTCATGTCATTTCCTGTCCAGCCGGCATGAGCCAAAAAAAGAATGCCAGACGTGAGCTTCAGTTTTTCTTTGTTCTCTTTTCCAACAGAAACTTGGGTGTAGATGAAGCAGCTAGCAGTTTTTACTCTTTCTGGATTGGAAGTATTTGATTGCTTCTCAACTGATGAATCTGATGTAGAGTTTGCAAGCTGAGAAAGAGGCGAAAGATCTCCAGCCCTGCGGACGTCCAGCTTAACTTCTTCAGGCCATGATGGAACCCAAAGCGTCTCCACTGGCGGGTGGCATAACATGGGGGAGGGTGTGTAAGGAATGTGGACAGTGTCATGAAGGTCAGGACAGTCACCTGTTTGAATATCAGGATGATGTGGACGACGAGCTGGTGTGCCACATCTGCCTACAGCCTCTGTTGCAGCCCATGGACACGCCATGCGGCCACACATACTGCTTCCAGTGCCTCAGCAACTTCTTGCAAGACCAAGACTTCTGTCCAGTCGACCGCCAGAGGCTTCAGCTACAGCAATGCCGAGCCTCCAGCCTGCTGGTGCGCAACCTGCTGGACAAATTGGCTGTACTATGCCCTTTCCACAGCGAGTGCCAGCAGGGCATGCAACGCTGTGAGCTGCAGCCCCATCTGCACAACAGGTTAGTGCTTGCCACAACTTTTTAAAATGGAACAAAATGGAAATGTTTACTGTTTACATATCACAAAGGCATACTCGAAGAGATGTAGACAGAGATAATGCGGATATCATTCTGGAGAAATTAAATGAAATCAGTCATGAAGAGTCTGTGGATAAATATGCACATGTATTACTGTAGCCATTAAGAGAGCTGCTTAAAAATTTGTGGAATTCCACTTATCCAGGTTTCATGTGAACAGAGAGATTTCAGAGAGCTGAACAGGATTGAAGAATAGATGCAAGTGAACCGTATGACCTGCTAGAACTGGGTGACTCTCTTTTACATAATGGAGTTAATTAGGAATTGCATGAGTGATTATTATAGAATGTCTGCAGATAGTTTATCCTGGTCACCATTAGCTAGGAAAACATGGGAGTTGGCATATTTAATTTGTGCCTGTTTAGTTACAGGATTTAAGTAGTATTAAGAGCTCTTCCCCACTCACAACATTCCCCTTTTACAAACTTATAGTTTCCACTGACCTACAAGATTAAATGTAAAAATAAAATTATATAGAATTTACTTAAAGGTTGATCCACTAAATGCAAAGCCATAGTTGATGATCTGGGTGATATGGTATGCAAAAAAAGAAAGAGTCCTTGGAAATAAAATCCATGACTTTGGCATTAATGGAACACTAGTATGACCCTGTGCCTCAGCGTTCATCACCCTTACATGGGTTTCCTTTTGCCGTTTTATCATACTTATCTTCCGTGATGTAATAGCATGGACTAAAGGTTGTTCGGCTTGATAGTTCACGTGGGCAGGAACGGCCCAACATAAACAGCGAGCAGCTGTGGGTTGGGAAGGGAGGTGTTGACATGGTGAAACCCAGACAAGACCTGATTCTGCTAATTTTTTGACCATCTCCATCCCTGCAATGCAGCAGAAAAGCTGTTTCATCTCTTCATCTGCATAGCTCCTCTTGTTTCTGTACTGAGAATTCCCACTCCCTGAGCATGTTCATCTAAACAAATAGATAAACGCTATGTAGCTTTGCACTGAAACAATTAAGCATTGATTTGTTTTTCGCTGCTGTTTTCTGCTGACTCCTGAATATGGCGGATCTAGAGCAGTAGTCAGCATTGGTGCTGATGTTTGGGATATTTTTAGTTACCCTGGCTGCCATCTGGTAATGAATGTCTTATAGGTTAATTAAAGGAAGGCCACTGAGTAATGATGCTGAAGTTCTCTCTGTTTCACTGTGCTCCAATTCTCTCTTTTTCAGATGTCCTGCATTCAAACGACTCAGGGAGGAGGCAGAGAAAAAAAAGAGACCGTCCTGGAACGAGTTTAAAGGAAGCAAATCAGATGGAGATTTAGCTGACGCCAAATCTACCCCAATCGCACGTACAGCTCAACTCAGCGGACCCTCAGAACCTGGACTGGTCAACCCAGCCTTTGAGGAGGGTGAAGATGGTATAGCAGCATTTTTTTCTTTTTTTTTTTCTTGTACCCTGTCCATCAAATATTATTACAAAGTCCTGTGATGAGTGTTAGCTGATCCATGTGTCAGCAACTATGATATTCCAAATGTAATTAAGATTAGGAGTATTTCCACAATTTTATGGAATACTAGTACCAAAACGGTTATCGGACGATATTGCTTTTTTTTAGTTAATTGGTATTGCTCAATATTGGATATTTAATTGTTCATGCTTATTTCACTTTCCCTAGATTAGTTTTGCTGTCTTCTAATGCTCACTTAAAGGGTTAGTTCACCCAAAAATGACATTTCTGTCATTAATTACTCACCCTCATGTCGTTCCACACCCGTAAGACCTTTGTTTGTCTTCGGAACACAAATTAAGATATTGTTGATGAAATCTGAGGGTATCTGATCCACACTTAGGAAGCAATCTCATTGCACCTTTTGACGTCCAGAAAGGTAGTTGAAAACATGGTTAAAATAGTCAGCGTGACTACAGTGGTTCAACCTCAATGTTATGAAGTAACATACTTTTTACTATAGACTAAGTATACTAAGAATACTTTTTGTGCGCAAAAACAAAACAAAAATAACGACTTTATTCAACAATTTGAACCGTTGTAATACATAGTGAACATAGTGAACACGTGAGCAGCACGACGGATTCAAATGGTTCAAATTGAACCACCGTTGAATAAAGTCGTTATTTTTGTTTTTATGCGCAGAAAAAGTACTCTTGTCACTTCATAACACTGAGGTTGAACCACTGTAGTCAGTGGTTGTAGACTATTTTAACCATGTTTCAGTTTATGACATTTTATAGCATTTAAAAATGACTGATTTTAGTTTGTTTTATTTTTAATGAATGTAGATTGAATAACCAACATCAAATTTCTATACATTTATCGGTTATCAAATAAAAATATATATTTACATATATAATATTTATATAATATCTTTTTCTCTGTACTGTACACCAGCTGGTAAGGATTAGATGCAGAAAAGAATAAAGCACATTCTTGGTGTTTTTTTTGTTTTGTTTTTTGGGTGTTTTTTTTGGAATTGCAGTTGTTTTTGATTTGCGGTAGCTCAAGAGGAAAGGTGAGAATTGTAGCACAGACGGTGAAAAGCAGAGGAAATTGATTTGCAGCTGTGTTTACTTTTGGGTAAACCAAAACAGAGGGAATCTCTTATGTGGGCCTTTATCTTGTAAGTAGATGGCTGAGGAGTGTCAGGATGTTATTAATATTCCAGTGGAATACATTATGGCATTAAAACCAGCAATCGTCACTGTCTGAGAACATGTATACTCATGGGGATTCTAAAACACCTGGAGAGAGTCTGGACCTGTCATCTGTATTAATGGAAATTCTGTTAGTCATAAAGTTACCTAGCAACTATCTCATTATCTCATGGGAATATTACATCATACATTTGTGTGCTTCCTTAGATAAATGACTCATTACACAACAGCCATAAACAAACTGCATGAGTTACTGCTATATGTTGCAATAGTTGTAAGCATTTGTTGGCTAAATCAGGTTCCTGATGGTCTGTTGGTTTTGCAGACACCCCTCTGAGGTCCAGTCTCGTGGCAGAGGCAACTGTTGTGGAGCTGTTCCGAGAGGATACAGATGAGGATTTGGGATTGCGTATAGTGGGAGGGAAGGACACACCCTTAGGCAACATCGTCATTCAGGAGATTGTGCGTGATTCACTGGCTGCTCGGGATGGCAAGCTGGCTCCTGGAGATCATATTCTAGAGGTGAGGCATATCTCAGCTTGTCACGCCATCGTGGCAGTTTTAGGCGGATTTAAACCCATTGGATGTTTTCCTCAACTTTTATCTCTCAGAATCTGACGTTCCATCCAGTTCTCATGTTGTCAGTGTACATACTTCAGTGTCATTGTGTTCATATTGCAGTCACATCCCTGGATAAAGGTCACAAGACCCTGCTAAATATCCCAAATATCAGAAAAGCTGGATCTTTTTTTTGTTGTTTTTTCTCCACTGGCTGGCCCATGACTAACTATGTTAAAATGTAACAATTTGCAGTTGAGCAGACAAATTCTGTCGTAGGAAGTGTATCAAAATATGTATAGTTAATATGAGCACAAGGATTATCTCTGACATTTAGTGAAACACTATTCCAAGTCATTTTGGCATGTTGAAATACATTGAGGGGGATGACCTGCACTGAACAATAAAATAAATTATAGAAAAGTATTTAATACAGTCTTCATCCCATGTAATTGTACACCATTCAGATGACATATGACAAAAACGCAATGCATTTGTTTTTGTAAGACTCTTTATTTAGCTCCAAACTACTCAAGGCATATTTAAATAGAGAAGTCACACGGTTGCTTCTCAAGTACAATTCAGTTTAGTTCAGCAAATTTACATTCTTGTTCCCACAATCCAACGCTCTCCTAGGATTTCTTCCCCTGGTAGTTCTGGAATGCAATGCCTTAGTAAAGCAAACCAGCATGACTGGCTTCACATTCAAATTCAACCTTGAGCTTGAATGAATGCCTCCAGCTCATCTTGTCTTCTCTGAGATCATATATATGGAAATCTAAATGAGGCCAACTGACAGCCCTAGGATGATCTGTATCCCAAGCGGAGCTCCTTTGGCTTTTTTAGGGAGCTATGGCCTGTAAAGAGATCAGTGGATGGCTTGCATATCTTATTTCTTGAAATGGAATCTCTCTTTTCCCCTTCTGGTTCAACACTGCATCGATTATCACAAAGGGCTGTTCCAAGCCTTAGACAGGAAGGCTTTTTCTGGTCCAGAAGCATACATACAGCATTATTTTAGGATCTATTAATATAGTGTTCTTTAAAGAGAGCAAAACATACTGGTTGGATTAAAGGGGATTATGAATTTTGCATTTAAGAGGCCATTGTACCTTAAAAATATCCTGTAAGTTTCAAAACTCAAAGCCTCCTTGTTAGTCCAAAAATTGAAACCAAGCTGCCAAAACATCTAGTTTTGGATTTGGTCACATTATGACGTAATAGTGCCTTTGCAGAAAAAAATCAACGGCTACTTCTACATTGCCTCTTTAGCCCCGCCCACCGATTTGTGCATGTCATGTTGTAGTAAATATGAGAGAAACATAAACACAGGATTATTTGAGCAACAAAATGATATAGAATAGGGATGCACCGAAAATTATTGGCCCAAAAATGCCATTGGCTACCAAGAGATTTTTTTTTCCTACTATGGACTACCGTCCATGGACTACTACTGTTTAATTACCAACATCATTCAAAATATCATCTTTTGTGTTCAAAAGTGCATCCAGAATCTTCGGTTTCGGCTTAGAATGTTCATTTCGGTGCATCCCTAATTGGGATGCCTCTGAGAATTACAAGATGTGTCAAGTTATGGAAAAACACAGTATTTGCTTTGCCTTCCTTGTGAACATTAAGAAAGCGTGGATGAACTTTTTATTTTTATCAAAGTTACAGATCACGTTAGTAAGACACTGTTCGTTTGTTCAGGTCATTTTACTGTGGATTCGACGGTAGTGCTGGCTTTTCAGAGAGACTGAAAATAAAAGATTCTCTGACGACTATATTGGATTCAAAAGTGTTGTGCCGAATACTGTGTCCCTACTGTGCTCACTGTATTGAGCTAATCCTAACCCTACCATCATTTCTATTATGTGTATGGTCACGTAATTCAGTAGGTCACAGAATTAAGTATAACCGGATATGTAAGAAAGCACATAGAGAACTACTTTTCTTATTGTTTTGATCAAAGACATCCGCTGTTATAATTCTGAATAAAATCTTCAGTGAGCAACAGGGACACTTCTTCTACATCACAATGTGAAAGAAATGATCTGCTGCTACTTCTGTTACACTTTGACCTCAAACTAACAGTGTTATCTTTGCAGGTAAATGATGTCAGTTTGGCATCCATTCCCCACAGTCGTGCCATTGCTGTGCTTCGGCAGTCATGTTCCCGCCTCAGACTAACTGTCATGCAGGAGAAGGGCTTCAAGCCCCGGCCTGAACATCTTGCTCAACCCTCAGCTTCTCCCCCATCGCACTCTCCCAACCCCAACCAGAACCAGGTCATCCAGGTCACCCTGGTAAAGCATGAGCGCTCTGAGCCATTAGGCATCAAACTCATCCGTAAGTCTGAGGAGCCAGGAGTCTTTATCCTGGACCTGCTGCCTGGAGGACTGGCTGCCAAAGATGGCAAACTGAGGAACAATGACAAAGTGCTAGGCATCAACGGACAGGACCTGAGACATGGCACCCCAGAGAGTGCAGCTCAGATCATACAGGTATAGTGAGAGGACAGACAAAATCACTTTAGAGAGAAAAAGTGGATGTCTCAATCTAATACTACTAATAATGATAATTATTTATATATAGGATTTCAGGTTTTATAATAAATGTAAGGGATAACTCTCTGTTACGTATGTGGCAGGCAAGTGAAATGCGTGTGAACTTCGTAGTGATGAGACTTCCTGATCTCTCCGAGGAGGGTGGTGAGGCACAGAGCCGAGGGGCCAGGAGAGTCCCCGAACCGCAGTACTTTAAACGACGCTCCGAATACATGAAGGTAAAAAGTTTTGTAGGTATTTCCCCATATTTCCACTTAAGTATGGCACTATGAGTGTATTGTCCAGAATAGATCTTGCTTTATTTAATAAAATAACACCATATCTATACTGATATTATCAATTTTCAATTCTACTTGAGGTTTTGTTGTATATTTTCCAAATAACATAATCTTTGTTTTACTTATATTTAATGATAATTTATCAAACCACCGTTTTAACTTATTAATTTCTTTTGAGGTCACCTCCAAAAAACTGCTGTAAATAAAGTATATTTTCAAATGTAACTTATTTCTGTGATGGCAAAGCTGAATTTTCAGCATCATTACTCCAGTCTTCAGTGTCGCATGATTCTTCATTCTAATATGCTGATTTTGTGCTCAAGAAACATTTATCATCAATGTCGAAAAAAGTTGTGCTGCTTATTTTCATGGAAACTGTAATACATTTTTTTTTTTTTTAGGATTTTTTGAATAGAAAGTTTATTTGAAATAGATTTTTTTTTTGTAACAATGTCAAAGCCTTTATAATCAATTCTGATTAATTAAATGCATCCTTGCTGAATAAAAGATATTATCTTTTTATTATTATTAAAATATTAATAATAATAATATTTTATTTATTTTTATTATATATATTATAAAAATAAATAAAATATTATTTTATTTATATGCAGTGCTGGGTAGTTGTAGTTGTTACTGGTTCCAAGTTAAGATGACAAAAACTGTAATTAAAAGGTTAGTTCACCCAAAAATGACATGTATGCCATTAATTACTCACCCTCATGTCGTCCCCAACCCGCAAGACCTTCGTTCATCTTCGGAACACAAATGATGAAATCCGAGGGTATCTGTTCCACACATAGGCAGCAACAACATTGCGTATTTTAAGGGTCCAGAAAGGTCCTAAAGAAATCGTTAAAACCGTTGACATGACTACAGAGGTTCAACCTTAATATTGTGAAGCGACGAGAATTTGTGTGTGCAAAAACGAAACAAAAATGACGACTTCATTCAACAAATTTGTCTGTCCCGTCATACTGCTATGCTATTTTCATTGCAGAGCTTCAGTGTTTACATCCGAACGGCAGCTGGTCGAATTGGCCGGCTCTGGTCACATGAACAGCATGATGCATGCGTGTGATGCTGACGCAGGAGTCGGCCAATAATGAGCCTGCGTTCATGCATAAACACTGAATTTCTGTAATGAAAATAGCGTAGCAGTGTGACAGGGGACAGACACATTTGTTGAATAAAGTTGTTATTTTTGTTTTGTTTTTGCACACAAAAAGTATTCTTGTCACTTAACAATATTAAGGTTAAACCACTGTAGTCACGTCGCCGGTTTTAACGATGTCTTTAGTAACTTTCTGTACCTCAAAAGTTGCAATGTCATTGCTGCCTATGTGTGGATCAGATACCTTCGGATTTTATCAAAAATATCTTAATTTATGTTCCGAAGACAAATGAAGGTCTTGCGGGTTTGGGACGAAATAAGGGTACTTAATGACAGAAATGGGTGAACTAACCCTTTAATAACGTAATCCATTACATTACGCATTTAAGGTAATATAATCTGACTACTTTAATTACTTTTAGATTGCTTTTGACCTAATTTGTTTATCACAATGATTTAAATAGGATAATGATGGGTTTGTGATAGAACTGCAGGGGGTTTGTCAGTTTATTGAAGACCTATTATATCATAAAAATTTAAATTTTAAAATAAAAACGATCAAAATAAAACACTTACTAAAGATTAAATATTTTATGTTTACCTGAATGTCATGTGACCAACATCTGTGAACTGTGAACTTAATTTTATTATTTATTTATTTATTTATTATTATTGACTTGTGTTTATCAGCAGCTGATTAGTTATGTATTTATGCAATGTTGCAATGTTGAAAACAGAGTATTTTAAAACGTAATATAATTTAATTACAAGTACTTTCTTTTTGGAATTGATTACGTACTCAGTTTCTACCCAGCACTGTTTTTATAATATAAATAAAATTGAATTTAACAAATATAACTGAATTCTACACTTAAATTATTTTTGAGACACAGCACTGGCCAAAAGTGAAGAGAACCGATCAAAAGAGACTTAGACAGGTTCATTCGGTCTCTCAGATATGCTGAATCTGTCTAATACATTTCACAGTGAATATCATGAATTATGATATCTTCATGCACTGCATTGTATTAAATTCTGACATGTATTGCAATGTTTTGCATATTATGAGGTAGTTGATTGTACTATGAGGTTATTATACAATACCCAGGCTTATAAAGAGCACCAAAAAATAATCGTAATAATCGTTGTGGAATATAGCTGTACATACTCATTTGAATGGTTGCATGTTTCATTGGTTGTGCTACTGTAGTCAAAATCTGCGTGTGTGTGCGCGAGGTGACTTTTTACCCAGAGACCAGTCACACCCTGCTTTCGTGACACTTCCTCACCAGCTGAAGGCAGAGG
Organism: Elopichthys bambusa; assembly: GCA_037101425.1. Lineage (NCBI taxonomy): Eukaryota > Metazoa > Chordata > Actinopteri > Cypriniformes > Xenocyprididae > Elopichthys > Elopichthys bambusa. Next base: position 24,219,360 of record CM074447.1, on the reverse strand, counting down.
CAGCAAACACAGGCTGGGTAGTGGGAGATGAAAGCAGATGCCCCCCCTCTCTCTAGGACTCGTCCCTGATCAAAAGGCCTGGGGTGCTGCTCTCTGAGCTGCTGCAGCCACTGTGTTTGTTTGTAGCTGGGGATCAAAGCTGGTGACAGTTAGCTTTCACCTGTGGAGTTGAGGCTTGATCTCATGCTGGGAGGAAGAGCCTCCCTGCTGGGTAGGAAGAGGCTGCCCCTCCCCCTATAGAGGTCTGGGGACTCCAGTGAGCCTGGGAGAAGATGGCTGAAGGAGAGCGTTTTGCCACAATCTATGAGTTACGGTGACAACGCGTCACATTAACGCATCTCTCTGCTTCGCAGCAGGATCTGGGATGTTTGTTTTTACAAATGTTTTCACTGCAGGAGTCAGGCACATGTCTTAAACTTTCACTTTTTTTACCCAACCCCCAAGTACAGAACTTCATTAAGTACGCTTACATACACAGTTATGATCAAGCTACAGCAGGTTTTTGTGTAGTTGAGGTACAGACTCCGTCTGTTTGTCAAAGTATACACGACACAAAAATATTTGAAGGATTAAAACATCACTTCAGTCTTTCAGAGCATGCTCACAATGCAAGGCAAATTGATGTCCGATTACTGTGTATACATTAATGTTCAAAAGTTTGAGGCCAGTAAGATTTTTACTTTTATTCCACAGAAATCTTTAAATTGATCAAAAGTGAAAGTAAAACACTTACATTGTTATAAAAAAATTCTATTTCCCATCAATTTTAAGAATATGAATAAAAATGTATTGTTTCCTCAAAAATGTTAAGCAGCACAACTGTTTTCAATATTAATAATAATAGTAATAATAAATGTTAGAATGATATTAGAATGATTTCTGAAGGATCATGTGACACTGAAGACTGGAGTAATGATGCTGAAAATTCAGCTTTGCCATCAAAGGAATAAATTACATTTTACAGTATATTAAAATAGTTATTTTGATTGGCAAAGTTATTTTTTTAAAATTGTAATAATATTTGACAACATTAATGTTTTTACTACATTTCTGATCAAACTTTTAAATTACATGTGCATTATGTTTATTTATTAATTCAGCTACAGGTAAAAATTGTTCAAAGCCACACTAACATGTTTCTTTTTACTATTTTTGTATTGCGCAAGTGTTTTAATGTGCATTATGTGGTTTCAGGAGCCCCCAGGTGGGTTCTCCAGTCAAGAGAAGACGGTGAGTCTAAAGAAGGAACCTCGACACTCTCTAGGCATCACCATCGCAGGTGGGAGAGACTGCCGCAGCCGCTTGCCTGTCTACATCACCAGTGTGCAGCCGGTGGGCTGCCTGCACAGAGACGGCACTGTCAAAACAGGTCATTCTCCTCATGCCTCCTTATAAAATGCTTATTTTTTCTGTCAGCATAATGCACAATGCTTGTGTTAACTCTGTGTTGTCATGGCTACTGTTGCTCAGGTGATGTACTGCTGAGTATAAATGGCATTGACCTGACCCATCTGACCTACAATGAGGCAGTGACCGTCCTAAAGGCTCAGACAGCTCAGAACACAGTAACACTGCGAGTAATCCAAACCTTCACTGATGAGGAGGAACAGGATGGAGAATCCAGCACCAGAGACCAAGACATGGAAACACTGGATGGACCCAAAGAGGATGACATTAACTGGGTTCCTCTCTGGACCCGCTGGCTTGGCCTTCCCAGGTGGGTGGTTGAGGGATGTGGGTCATTATTAGGCCCAATACTGTGCTCGTGTACTCCTACTCAGTAAAATGCTCCAATACCACAAACTGATCCACGCAGCATGTGTACAGTACAGTGTTTGAGTCCAGACAAAGAAACACCATCAGAGATATGAGGATATCAGAGAGTAAAGATGTCTATGAAGTAAATGTATCTAATTAATAGAATATTAAGCATAAATTCAATCTTTACGCCTGTAAAGCTGATGTTTGTGAACTGACAAGTGAAGTACGCTAGGTGGATTGAGCGAGCAGCAGCATAGATGCTATGTCGCTGCACTGGAATAGCTATAAATGTAGATAAAATACGATAGAGCAATAGAATGAACAGTGAACAGGACAGTAACAGAAGCTTGTACAATAGTTTTTAACAGGCATAATTAAGCATGAAAATAACTGAAGGAAAAATCTATTTGCTAAAAGAATTAAGCCAGCTAATATGATTCATATGGACTCATTCTGGAAAAAGTGGTATCAGTGCATCCCTAGGGTGGGCTGTAATTTAAATTTTTTTTTTTGCTCACTACATATGTTGTGATGTCGATAATTAAAGGGTTAGTTCACCAAAAAATGACATTTCTGTCATTAATTACTCACCCTCATGTCGTCCCAAACCCATAAGACCTTCGTTCATCTTCGGAACACAAATTAAGATATTTTTGATGAAATCCGATGGTATCTGATCCACACATAGGCAGCAACGACATTGCATCTTTTGACGTCAAGAAAGGTAGTTAAAAACATGGTAAAAATAGTCAACGTGACTACAGTGGTTCAACCTTAATGTTATGAAGCGACGAGAATACTTTTTGTGTGCAAAAACAAAACAAAAATAACGACTTTATTCAACAGTTTAAACCGTTGTCATACGTAGTGAACTCAGTCCAGGCTTCCCTGTTCACGTCTGAACGCCAACTCCGTATTGGCCGAAGCTGAACACGTGAGTAGCACGTGCATGTGATGCTGACACAGGATCTGGCCAATAATGAGCCGGCATTCGGACGTGAACAAGGAAGCCTGCACTGAGTTCACTACGTATGACAACGGTTCAAACTGTTGAATAAAGTCATTATTTTTGTTTTGTTTTTGCGCACAAAAAATATTCTCATCACTTAATAACATTAAGGTTGAATTACTCACCCTCATGTCGTTCTACACCAGTAAGACCTTCGTTCATCTTCAGAACACAAATTAAGATATTTTTGATGAAATCTGAGAGCTTTCTGTCCCTCCATAGACAGCAATTTAACCACTACTTTCAAGACCCAGAAAGTTACTAAAGACATTGTTAAAATAGTCAATGTGACTACAGTGGTTCAACCTTAATTTTATGAAGTGACGAGAATACTTTTGTGCGCAAAAACAAAACAAAAATAACTTTATTTAACACTTTAACAATCTTCTCTCTGTTTATGTCCAGCGCTTCCAGATTCTACGTCAGAACGCCGGCTCAGTATTGGCCAACGCTGTTCACGTGAGCAGCACGACACGTGTGATGTTGACGTAGGAGCCGGCCAATAAGGAGTCGGCGTTCTGACGTAGAACCTGGAAGCGCTGGACGTAAACAGTGTACGAGAATAACACAGAAGAGAAGATATTGTTGAATAAAGTTATTTTTGTTTTGTTTTTAAGTGCAATATTCAATTTGATGTCTTCTTCTGTAACTTAGCCTAGTTAATGGCCGTATGGGATAAAAATTATAATTTGACCATCTCTTTTTAATCACAAGCTACATCCACTGGTGTCGTGACATTATGCTAATGAAGACCAACAGTGAGAGCTGGGGCTTCAGTATCGTGGGAGGATATGAAGAGAGTCGTGGCCAGCAGCCCTTCTTCATTAAGACCATAGTGCCTGGAACTCCAGCTCACTTTGATGGACGGCTCAAGTGAGTCTATCATGCTCTTTTAACAACATTTGATACACATTACAGTTCAAACGTTTGGTGTCAGAACAGTTTTATTTATTTATTTATTTTTTGAAAGAAAACAGCGTTTCTATTCAAAGAATCCTGAAAAAATGTATCATGGTTTCCACAAAAATAAGAAGCAGCACAACTGTTTACAGCACTGATAATAATAAAAATGTTTCTTGAGCACCAAATCGGCATATAAAAATGATTTCAGAAGGATCATGTGACACTGAAGACTGGAGTAATGATGCTGAAAATTCAGCTTTGCCATCGCAGGAATACATTAGAAAATATAATCAAAAAAGTTATTTTAATTATAATAATATTTGACAATATTACGGTATTCTTGCATAAGAGACTTCTTTCAAAAACATTTACTGCTCCAAACATTTAAATGGTAGTGTAGATTAAATGAACATTTTCTTGGGCTAACATTGCTTTGAAGTAATTTAATTGTTGTGTTCATTGACAAGTTATTATGAAAGACATTCTTGAGTCTATAAAATGAAATGCTTTGTTTACTGAGACACTCTCATGCTCTCCTGCAGGTGCGGCGATGAGATTGTGGCTGTGAATGGACTCACTACAGTTGGCATGAATAACTCCTCATTGATCCCAATGCTGAAACTGCAGAAGAACAAAGTCACATTGACCGTGGTCTCCTGGCCCGGCAGCCTGGTTTAAAGACTAGCCTGAACTCTATTACTGTTACTGGGTCTACCACAAGATACTTGCACAAGTCTAATATTGGAAAGGAGACCATTATTGCATCCTCTCTTAAGAACAGGGTGGCATATTGGGGAAGTCTGTTCAGTCATTGACCAAGATGAAAGGTTGATATTATTTAATCCACTGTAGGCATTTAGTGTTTCACAAAGCTTTTTGTTGAGCTGTGATTGTGAAAGGATACTAGACAAGTTTGAATTCCTTTTTAAAAATAAGTTTTAAATCGGGATATTTATCACGCACCTTGCTTGGGTATATTTTAGTATGGAACTTCAAGACTTCTTGTTTCCATATATAACCAGTAATAATCTTTTAGATGGTTTATGATTGACATCAAGTGGTCAGCAGTAAGGTAATGAATATGAGTAATTATTTTGACAATACCTGGAGTTGGACCGTCACAATCTTATGCTAATGGCCGCTCTAATGGCACTTTGTACACTGTTATAAGTTCTGAGAATAGTTACACTAGTGTAAAACTATGTATTTGCTGTTGGAGTGATGGACTGGTTTTTAAAACCACAGCTTGGCTTGTTTGAAATTTTTTTTTTTTTTTTTTTTTTTTTTAAAGAATGAATCTCTTGGGTGCCTTGGATATAAATACGTACAAACACACTGATCTACACCTGCCTTAATTGCCTGTATACCAAAAATGCCATTCGTTATCTTTGGCCTTTCATCATCTGAAGAATGTTTATTTGAATGCTTTTTTTTCCATCTGATATCTGTATGTTTAACCCTTTTACTTTTTAAAGTGTTTTAGTGAATTTCAATGATGTTTGGACTAGCAAAGTAATGTGAAAGGGTTATGATGACAGAATAAAAGATTTTGTTTTATTTTATTACGTCATTGTTCTAGGCTGTGGCTGTTTTCAATCATTTAACTGATCCCCTCACAGAATCCAGCACAACTGTAGTGTTATTTTTATTAGCTTTTATAGATTTCCAAATGTTTCATATAAATGTGCGTTCAATCTGCTGAGTCTTATTCTACAGTGTATCTGCCAGAACTACACTACCTAGCATCAACATTTTAACCCTGTTTGGATTATATTGTGTAGCCTTTTCTGTTATTCAAGAGTTAATGCTAAACACCCATATTTCACTCGTCTTCCAAATCATTCAGTATAGTCCCTCTGGGATTCCTAGGCAATAACGTCGGCTTTGCTCTGTTGAGTATAGCACGATCTGAGCAGTTTGAAGGGCGAGTGGGCCACGTGCTGTCACACAGGGGACCTGTGGAGGATATAAATCAGACTTGCACAGTTTGAATTTAATCCTTGAACTATGAACCAAGAATTAAATAGTTTTAAATCCTGCTGACAGGCTAAACTAATGCAATAGGTTGCCAACTGTGAAAGAAAAACATGACATGAGGCGTTCAGTGTTGAACGTCATTATTTTGTCATCATGATAAACTCTGATGGCCTATTTGAAGATGTGCAAGTCACCGAGCACCTCCTCAGAATCTGTGACACAAAAGGATGTTGATTTAACTTTGAATGGATTTCAGATTACATATTTTTTAGACAGATAACCAAAAATTAATATTAATGGCTAAAACTCTACCAAGACTTTGTCAGAGATTGTTAGGCCAAATTTGTAAATAGATCTAGACTAGTTTACATTCTTCATTGTGTCTTAGCCTGCCCCCTAGAGGCCATATAAAGCTCAAGCATTTTATATTCTTTCAAAATTGTTGCTAAATCAATACCTTAGAACCTTAAAATACATAAAACAGTGAAAGTGGACAGATTCTTTCAAATGTAGCTGTTTGTATCTGAATCATTCATGCTGAGTTACGTTTGTTCTTCACACCCCCACTGAATGTAAAAGTCAACATAAAATATCACAGCTTTCAATTTAATGTGTTAAGTTAATCTGTTCAAATTTTTTAATCTCTGACATAATACTTAAAATCTGTCAAGATTACTTTTTACAGCTTTTTGTTGTATTTTTGGTTCTGAAGCTGCTGTTACTACAGTATAAAGCTGAGGCATTGTTTTATTAATCATTTAAAAGTTTTAATTATGTATACTAACCATATGTATCAACATATATATGGCTCTGTATTAGTTTGTGTATATATATATATATATATATATATATATATGTGTGTGTGTGTGTGTGTGTGTGTGTGTTCCCTTATTTTATTATTTGTAAATATGGCTACAGTATACACATACAGAGAAAGAGAGAATGTTGTCCAAAAACATCAAAATCAGGAATTTATTGAAGCTTTCCATAAGAGTTGGTAGGGACAAACATTTACAGGTACTTTAACAGAACCAGCACTAAGAGCAGATTCCTTTCTCTCCATTAGATTGCTAGGCAAAAAAATCATTCCTCTTAAGCACAGCTCCCTCTCAAGACCATCGACAGAGGCACTCGACTAATGCAGTTTTGTCTACAGTATATGGAGCAAAGATGTCGTGCAGGTATAGAAAACACATGAGGGGCAGTTTTAACCATTACATTTACAATGCTGTCTGTATTCAACTCAGGAGCGTAACAACAGAATACAGTATCCATGAACAGACAATCCAAGATGAAGCTGTACTGAAAGAACAGAAACAATACAAAGGGTGCAAATAATGTTCTAACAAAAACTTGAATTGGTAAATTTCACTTTGTGTGAACTGAGTGACACATTGTTCTTGGTAACAAATTTTGCTTGATTGGCAAATGTTTTTCAGTTTTTAAACACACCACAATGACATTGTAAAACAATATCAAAAACCTCCAGGACAATTTGGTTGTCCTCATGTGCTCAAGTGCAATTTTCAGCCCTAACTCTTGTGGCATCTTGTACGTACATTTTATGGCTTACTGGGTAAACAGGTCCATATCAACTGTAAAGTTACAGAGACACAGCTTATAAACAAACTATGCTACAATAATATCTTGGCGAAAAACTAATAACCAGCTAAATTACATAATGTAAACATGGCATACCACACTGTACATCCTGTCCATAATATTTACAAGTCAGTCTGTTGACTTCCCCGTGTAGTAGACAGTCGCAAAAGTGCCAGATCACGGTGCTGACTGTTACTCTAAGCTAGTTCAAACATCTGCTGCACTAGCTTCAAAAAGCCCCGATCCTAGTCATTACACTCTGAAAACAATAAAACACGACACACTTTTGACTCCTGCACTTAACATCCGATTTAAAAAAGGTTGTCCTTTAACATAAGGCAAATTTACACCGTAAGGTGCCTTGTTCTTAACAACAATACCATAATATAGTATGTGGGGACTGGGGAGGACTTGATGGCTCTTTGGGGTAAATGCACTTTTAAACAGTATCAGAGTTTGCTTTCTTTCAATCACTCTCGTTATATAAAACAAAACGTCTGAGTGCAACACAGGAGCGCTTCTACTACATCAGGAAATGTGCAAAATCTGCTCTAAAGCAAAGTGACAGTGTTGCGAATTCTACTGTACAAGGTACTGGGAAAATGGGTCTTGTAGAAACCCAGTGAAGACCCTCAATCCGACATATATACAAGGCACTAAGGAGAGGAATGAAGGGCCTTCCTCCAGGATCCAGCAGAAGTCCTTTAGTCAGGTCTGAATATAGGATATTTTGGTAAGAACTCTATAAGAATAACCTGTAGACATAAAAAGACAGTGTTAAAAATCACCAGCCTCATGATTTACAACCTTATGGTCTACAGGTCAAAAAAAAAAAAAAATGACTGTCATTCTGTGACTGAATGAAACATTTAGGTTACACTGTTTTTAGTCACAAATTACATAATCGCTCAATAAGGATGTTTGTTCAGAAGTGCTTCAGGGACCGCTGTGACTACAACAGTTTGAATTATATATGCTATCATTCACAATTTTGGGGTCAGTAAGTTTTTATTTTTATTTTTATTTCTTTAAAGAAATTAATACTTTTCTTCATCAAGGATGCATTAAATTGATCAGAAGTGACAGTAAAGACATTTGTGTTACAAAAAAGTTTTTAAAAAATGCTTTTCTTTTGAACTTTCTATTAATCAAACAATCCTAAAAAATATATTACAGCTTCCACAAAAATATTAAGCAGCACAACTGTTTCCAGCACTGAAAATAAATGTTTCTTGAGCAGCAAATCAGCATATTAGAATGATTTCTGAATGATGCTGAAAATAAGAGCTTGGTTGCTGAGAATTCTTTAAAAAACATTTTTACAAAAATCATACTGACCCCAAACTTTTAAACGGTAACAAACTAGGGTGTGTTTTGTATTTAGTTTATGTATTTTAGTTACAATTTGATGCCGTCATTCTAATAAACATGGCTGTGTTTGTGCCACGTAAATATTCTGAAAATACACTGCCCGGCCAATTATTTAATAGGCAAATACTTAAGAGTCTATGGGTGGATCATTATTACAATTATATGTTAGGCAACGGTTATTTTAACCCTTAAAGATGGAGTGTGTAGCTTTTCATTTCTTAAACAACCATGTATTACGATATATCATGGCCATATTCCAGGATGACAATGTCAAGATTCACCAGGGTTAAAATTGTGGAAGAATTGTTGGGAGGGAGCATAAAGAATCTTTTTCACACATGAATTGGCACTGACCTTAACCTCAGTGTAAGTATTATAAGGATGTGCTGGAGTAGACTTTACAGAGTGCTCACCTCTTGCATTGTCAATACAAGTTCTTGACCAAAAAATGATGTACCTCTCAATGGAAATAAATGTTATGATGTTATTTCCATCAAGAGGTGCATCAATCTTTGGTCAAGATCTTGTATTGACAATGCAAGAGGTGAGCACTCTGTAAAGTCTACTCCAACACATCCCAAAGACTTTAAATGAAATTAAGGTCAATTTTAACCCTGGTGAATCTTGACATTGTCATCCTGGAATATGGCCATGATGTGTCTTCATACATGGTTGTTTAAGAAATGAAAAGCTACACACTCCATCTTTAAGGGTTAAAAGAACCGTTGCCAAACATATAACATGCTAGAAACATAATAATGACTGTAATAAATGATCCATTCATATATTTGCCTATTAAAATCCAAACAGCGACTTTTTTTTTGTCCGGGCAGTGTATATTCTGAATATATAACAGTTCTGAAAAAAATATTTGTGCCTGTTTAACCCCCTCAAAAATATATAAATATATATTGTTGATTATGGTCACTCAAACAAATGTTCCCTCCCTTACAGCAGATTCAACCTTAAAATTGGATCTCATATTTTAAAAGATAACCAAGAATATTAAGTACTGTAATCAAATGTTCAAATAACAGCCATGAACTTACATATTCCATCATGTTGTTGCTCTCACATTTTCTCCTGCTGAGTTTCCAGTGCAGCCCCAGCTGAAAGCGAGACGCAGGAAGATACGAGTTAGACAAAGCCATGCGGTAGATATTCAAGCACTTCAGATGCTCAGACACACTTTACACACAAGGGTTAGCACAGGTCAAGAAGTGGCCAGTGCTTAGAGGTGTTTCCTTAATGTGTCTGCGCAGCTACTGGCTGTCAATCAAAGCTTCGAGACACAACAAAACGAACATGACTTTTTACTGCTGACCTTTCCATAGTCTGGTCAGCCTCTGCACTATATCAATGCATCAGTCCAAAATGGCTGCGAGGGCAACAAGCATTTGACAGGGTCAAATGTTAGCAGCCATTTTAATGATCGTTATCCACCACACACCAAGACCTCTTAACATGGCAGCTAAATTGGAGATGGTCTCTGTTCTTATCTTTATGCGTCTCAGATTGCTTCTGCAATGATCTTACCTTGTGATATAATCTGTTGTTTTCCCATTCTAACAATTTCTGAATGGATCTCCGCGTCTGTAAACACACAAGCACAAATAATTAATTAGACACAAACAAAAATAGATGTGCGCACACACAGGGTTTTATGCTAATCACCCGTCAAACTCTTCAAACACATGTTTAACAAATGCCAATAAAACTCTCAGGGCATGAAGACTTCAGAGGCATTTATGGACCGAAGCTTGTAGTTAAGCACCTGGTAAGCTGCACGTCATGGCCAATAACTTAAAATTTGTAGCTGTAAAATCAGCACCTTTCCACAGCATATAACTCAACAAGCCATGCCTTCTGACATATATCAAATTCACACTCAGTTAATAAGCTGATGTAATTTGTTACTTGCCTCCTCACTGAGCAGGTTTATTTCTTAGGTGGGGCAATAAGTAATTGACATGGATTAATGGGGGAAGGATGGGACATATGGACAGAGGAAGGACTCACTCTCTTGTTGAGACATATGACAGGCCACAGACTGCAGCCCACCGTACAGCAACAGCACAGGCAGCCGCAGAGCAGCCATTTCACATTGACCGGTAGGTTCTTCTTCAAGCATGCGTTTACTCGATTGACGCTCGTCTTGAACTCCTCTGGAGCAACCTACAGTAGATGGGTGAGAAACAAAACGGGTTTGCAATATATGTCAGGAAGCGTTTCTTTGTGCGTTGTCAGTAATAAATAAAATATTTAAAATATAAATGGCAAAATAAAAACAATGTTGATTTAAGAAATAAGAGAAAAATCAAAGGAATTCCATAAAAAGTCTTGCAATTGCACGCTTGTAACTTGCCAACTGAGCTCTGACACTCTCAGGGCAAAGGGAGGACAAAAAGATGAGATAAGCCTGTGGCCTGTGGCTGTACCGTCTAAACAACCTGAATGGCTGCTCATTCCTCTCTGGGTATGTACGCCATAAAACCGGGGTCGTAATCTTTTATGACAGGATGCAAAGGTCTCTTTGCAAACAGCAAAAGAACTCGGAATAAAGCCCAGCAGGCCTGATCTGCACCCTTCAGTCATCATAATCCTGACCTCATCCATCACATGTCACCCTGGGTCACAATACTGGAGCTCCGTTTTATTGCCCCGCACTTCCCTCGGCCTGCTCTTCCCCCTGCAGCCTTTTTGTATTTCTGCGTCCGACCCAGGAAGCTTCTTATTCTTGTGAACGGCACAGTCTTTCTTTCATTATTTTGTCACTGGGAGCTGTGTCCTCCCAGCGCTGCGATCCTTGCCTAATGGAGCCCTGGACGGTTTACTTATTGACAGATTCTGTGGCAAACACGCAGTGTGCCTGGATTAAAACCATTTAAGAGACTTCATCAGGGGATTCTGTAGTAATCAAAAGCTTATAGCATGGTGAATAATGGTGTAAGGGTAAATGTCAACAGGGAAAGATATATTCAATCAGTATGATTTACTTTGTAGATGCAAGCTAGAGATCATTACCTTTCCTGTGAGAACAGAAGGAAACTCTGTGTCAAATTTGTTGCTTAGTCCAAACCTGCAAACACATTTTTAAAAGGTTATAATTATGTTGCAAAGGTACGGAAGCCCATTTTTGCCTCATAAGAAAAAATATCACTCTATGGTAAGTCATAATGAGAAAAGTCTATACTATGCCATAATTATGAGATAGATTAGTTGAAAAGACAAGAGTCATAATTATGAAATAAAACTTGAAGATAAGATTGACATAAAAAGTTGAAATTGACAAGTCAATTATGACAAAAAGAATAAACCATTTTATGTCATAATTTCTATTTAGAATGTCATCATTTAGATTTTTATCTCATAATTGTGACTTCGTATGTCACCGTTTTTCCTTTTGGTGTCATAATTACGCTTTACCAAAGCATGATTTTTTTTCTTTTTCTTATGTGGCAGAAATGGGCTTCCATTCAAAGGCTCTGTGTGTATTGACAGAAAAAAAAGATAATGTTGGGTTCAGTTGAATTAGACCTTATTAAAGACTTCATAAGCAGCACATAGACACAACACAATGAGAAAGTTCAGTTTCTACATTTGACTTGAATTGAGAAGGAACCTAAAGTCTGTATAACTGTATTGGCTGATGTCTGTTTATAATCCAGTGCAGTAGGCTGTGCTCCACTGCTGTTTCATGCGTTGTTTACGTCATTAAATAGCTCAAACCTTGCTCTAGTCAGATTTTGATTATCCAAATTCTGAAATATATGCATAACTAACAGATGTACTTGTACTGTTCCACGAAAGTGATTTAATTAAAATATTCTCTCTAATGTTTACCTCAGCATAAGTACAGTGCAGTTACCCACAACTTCAAATTAAAACGAAGATCCTAATGAGTTTGAGTGTGGTTACGGGGCAGCCTTTATCTACGGACAGCAATAAAACCATAAATCTCTAAGCTAACAACAAGACTAAGGGTAACTAGGGATGATTCTTCCGCTTAAAATCACTGTCAGGATACAGCTGGAAAAGCCCGGCCTACGTGTATTTTGATTCCACAACTTAGCGACAAAAACATGCAGTGAGCTTAGCATGGAGGCTACACAAACAGACATGACCTAACAGTGACTAACAGCAGTGCTGCCGCATTCATACGCTTACACGGTGATGTGACCAGCGCCACGCATGACCACAGGCTCGGGACAGTATCTGACGAGATGTTCTTCACTCACAATTCTCTCATCTTCTTCTTCTAACTCATAAATGGTATCAAAGTCCGCCATGTTGGGCAGTAGGACGCTCATGACGTCTCTGGCACAGCGCCGATGACATCATCACACCAGTTCTGTACATGGTGCGTCATCTCAGCGCACGCGGTGCCCAGCGTCCATTGACACTTTACACGAATGTGATACAAAATAAGGTCCTGAACGTCTTAAATAGCTAGATGATTTTCTTTTTCAACAAATACTTATTGAAGTGAGGTGCTTAACAAAATGCTGACTGCTAATCAATTTCAAGAGGAGAAATTAAGTAGGCTAATAGGCTTTTTGAACTGTTTAATTTTCTTCTAGTTTTCTGTCAGCTATTCAATTCTGTTTGTGACCTGTCTAAAGATAGCTTATAACCCCGATATGTGAGAGTTTGTAGTTTTCTAGCATTAAGTTAAATAGACACAATTTTAAAAACACCAGAATGTTGCAAATTTAGTCTAAATCAGTCTGTTCCCTTGCAGTAGTTTGTAGCCAAATGTGGGTTTGTAATAAAGTTTCCAGTAAATTAAAGGGAAATATATTTGTTGGATCCTTTTTTTTCTTGGGTAACATGGTTGAATGTTTGATTGAGTGTTTGATGAACCCTGAAACTTGAGTCAAAATTGAATTTTTTTTTAAAAATAAATAAATAAGATTAGGCCTATATTCACAACTTCCAGCCTATTCAATGAATATCAATTGAATATATTATAACAAAATGATGGCACTGTAGTATTATTTTACTTTTCGGTACTGTCAAGAGGGTCAAGACTTCTGAGGTGACATAGGCCAAAATCCCTATTTTATTCTGTTTACCAGACATTTGACTTTTTTTGTGCTGTAGGTTAATTTGATGTTATGCAGTAGGCCTAATAGATAGTTGTAGGAACAAATCTAACAAGACTCATATTGAAGGGATTTGTGCCTCTAGTGCTTTAAACAAAGTCATGAGACACCAGTAGACTAATGTATTTGTGGAATGTGCTATTAAGTCAGTTAGTGTGCCAATAAATTCAGGGAATCTCAACTGCTGTAATCAGACTGTTGATTTGTTATAATGTTTCATCTGAACTAAAAAGGTAAATAAATATGTGAACCATGTAAAGCACAATTGTGTAAGAAATGTGCTAAATAAACTATAAATAAGCTCATGTTACAACAGAGCAACAATGTAGATCTTCCTCCCAAATGTTGGCTATTTATAATAATATGATAATATCTACTATTTCTGACATTTTAATGCAAACTTGTTCGGTTTCCTTGCAGAAATTTCCTATTTATGAACATTTTATCAAGGTTTAATGACAGAGCTGTTCCAACTTTTTAAAAGACATTACTTGTAACTTTTTTCGAAATATATATATTTTTTTATTGTTTATGCAATCCATTGGTTGAGTTGCATAAACAATAAAAAATATATGACTCCAAAATGAGCCTTTTTTTTCCTTCTTCTTTTTTTTTCGGTCTAATGCAAATTTTAATAAATAGCCTACGGCATTACAGAAATATGTTTAGGCTATAGCCTAAGCACTTTACAAATTAGGTTGCCCGTCCCCACAAGCCCAAAGGTTGTAGGCCTATAAACGTATAAGAGTTTACGGTCGTCTCACGTTTAAAAGGTATAGCCTATAAATACCGGCTGTCTGTCAGGCAGAAAGCCTTAACCAGATGAGCATATAAATATTTTAATTCGTTTAATGATATATCAAGACACGATAAAAGTTATTGCAAAACATTTTATTTACACATTGCTGGAATCAAACGTTATACCCGTATCAGGTATGTGACACCTGCACAACACCCCTGTGAAAAGAAAGTGAACGACGTGCGCTTTGGACACGAACTGGAGCATAAAACCGCCTGACATTGCAGGTCATTTGGTTTACACAGACAATAAAAGTTTAACAGTTCCAGTGTCAGGATCATTATACACCCCGAGAAACGCCGTACCTGTAGTTTTCATTTTATTTACAAACATTTAGATACACTCACCACATACAGAAAATGATATTTATATCTTAATTGAGCAAACACAAACAAACCATTAAAATATTTAGTCTCTGGGTCAGACGAACAAGGTTTTTGTATGTTTTTTGTTTCTTAATTTTAAAAACTATTCTATTAAAACAATATTTGAAGAGCCTCCAGCATTTCGTTGCATTTAAGACGTGATTCTTCTGTTGTAATCCACAACACGCGCCTTGATGCTCGTCACGTAATAGTTAATCCTTTTTGACCACGTGAGTGGCCCGCTTCGGTTCTGTCCTTTCAGCGTGTTGGAGTGCTCAGTTAAAGTTGGACGTTCCAAGTTCGAGTTCACTGAGTGACAGTAACTTGCTGTATGTTCCTCATAGATGGTAAGGCGTTCATTCCTGGGGGTGGGTACAGAGAACCGTGTATATCTGATGGACTCAGCGACCCTGGTACCGGTAGGGGACTGACAGAACCTGGATCGCTGTGGACTGATCCTCCGCTCCCGTCAGACTGACCCATTTTCTTTTTGATTAATTTCCTTTCCTTGGCTCTGCGGTTCTGAAACCAAATCTTTACCTGTAAAAGACAAAAGATAAACTGTTATATACCTAAAGAATCAAGTCGAGTGGTTTAGTCAGATCAACCTTATTCTATAAGTGAAAATCTAAATGGAAGTAGTTGTACCTGTCTCTCTGAAAGCCCGAGGTTTACTGCCAGTTCGGATTTTCTTCTGATTGTGATGTAGCGATTAAAATGAAACTCTTTCTCCAGCTCCAGTCTCTGGTGGTCTGTGTACACCACTCGATATTTCTCCTTCGTTCTCGTTTTGCCTAAAAAAAGTGAAAATGAACGAATACTCATGAAAATTGTGCATATAATGACGTAAAACACTGCTGATAGTGTCTGGAATAAAGTAAAATGTGCATTCTGCGCAAAATGCGCGCAAACCATGATATTGCTATTAATAATATGCTTAAGACAGATGGAGAATTTGTGCATTGCATAATTTCTATAGATTAGTTATTTTTATTTGGGAACTTTAATCTCTCGTATTGTTGCATTTACAATCACTATTATTTTAACTACTATAAATCATAACTGAAATAGTCAGTCAATTGTATAAACTAGATAACATCGCTAGATATTTAAATCGAGCTTCTGGTCTTCTTTGAGGAGATGTTTTTGAACAAACTGCAGAACAAAGAAACCCAAAGACATTACCCAAACGTTATTGATGTGTTAAGAGACAACACACATCTTACAAAGAATTACAAGGAGATAACATCAAAAATCTTTTCCTCAAGCCGAGCATGCCGCACTTGTTTGATGTACAGATCAGCTTTCTTTGAAAAATATTTTTTTATTAACGAATAAAGACATTTAGAACGTAACTAGTGTTTTTAAATTATAAGTTTAGCTGCGAACACTTAAACTAACATCTAATGTAAAATATGACAATTTAACTTCACGTGTCATTTCCAAAACATTCATTTATTTCAACTGTAGAAATAAAAATGCCGTTTACAGTAAGGCGGTTGTTTTCTTTGAGATTTTTTTTCGCTGTTGTTTTAACATGCGCCGGAGACAGGAGAACTTTATTTGCTGTGAAATTTGTCACTCTTTGAGGTAATATAACCCTCGAGAACAGAGACAGGGAAAGACGCGCTGCTGCATATCAAAGTGAAAAAGGTGTTGAAAGAAGTCGCCACCTGAATATGACAGATAACCCTCAAAACCTGAGACAATGTAACAGGAAAAGTAGACCTCACATCTTGTTTACGGGAGTCGCAAATTAGCATTACAAGTGACCCTGGCGCCAATTCCCAACAATTTAATTTTGCAACAAGTATTTCCCATGAGTTCATTTTTTTTCTCTCTCAGGGAAACAAATATCCTACTAATATGAATCAGATAATCCGTTTCTGAAACGGAACGTTTTACGCAAATAATTGTGGAGGGAAGGACAGTTCTGTAAAAACTACCATTTCGTAATATTTAGTCAGATGTGCAGTTGAGGCAAACAATGTATAATTAATTGCACAAGGTTATTTTGCACGATTTGTCCTCGTGTAAATTATTTTTCTAATAATTTTAGTAGCTAGCCTACTAAAAAAATAGAAAGCATATATTTTGATTCTTCCCCCCCCCCCCCCTTTGTTATAGCCTACTAGACATATGTATTCGTTATTTTTTCTATAAATATTTTTTACATTTTTTTTTTTGTAGAAATTGTGCATCGAAATTGTTTTACCAGACTTAAATTATAATCATTATATATATATAATTGTTTATTTTAATGCAGCAAGAAAATAGACCAAGGGCCTAAGCGGTGACTGTCATTTTGTACTTTCACTTTTTTCGATCACTGATTTCAGCACCTTCGAAATATTGCACATGTTTTCAGATTACTTAATTCTTAGCAATTTTTGAAAGACATTTGTTGGCCCTTACCGGTTGATGACGACTGGACGGTTTTGCTCATCCACTGATAGGAATTACGCCTTTCTCTCTCAGGGGAAAGTTGGGCCACAGAAATGTTTTCAGGCGGTGGGGGCAGCACTGCTGATCCAGGGCCGTGCATGGCATTATAATCAGGCGAGCAGTAGGAAACTTGTCCCGGGGACGAATTGCTCATAGGTGCAGAAATGGTGTTTGGAGGTCCGAGGCTGTAGGCGCCCCAGTCCTCTCTCGGTGCGCCGTAAGGAGCGCCCCATGCCCCCGCTGACTGCGCGTGTGTGTCCATGTTGGGCACATGATGGTATCCTGTAAAATCTGAATACTGAGATGTGGAGACAAAATTCTGTGGTGGAAGACTGATGCCAGATCGTCGCACAGCTCCTTGGTGATACATGCTTCCCTCCTTATCCAAAAGGTATCCAACATACATGATTCGAAAGAAACCCCTAAAATAACTTTTTTAAGGCAACATGCCAGCCATGCATCAAAACCAAATATCACTCAATAACAAGGCCTGACTCAAAACTTCTACTGTTTATCTCAAGGGTGGTAGTCCAAAATGATCTCCAGGTCACGCGACGTAGTCCTTGACGTGCTTCAATCAAACATGATGTGACTCTGTTGTCAAGGTGGTGCTGGCAAAGGTATAACCAAGCCCTCCTGACGTCAGCCACGACTTCAAAACCTCTCGATTTGCATTCAAATGACCAGCCAATAACACCACCAAGCCCTCAGATTCCCCTAGCGCCGGATTTTCGCATCACCTCAGACTTATACCCCTTCTGTAATATTCAGCAATATTCAGACTTACTCTAGGCTATATGACTTTAGGAATCAATACATTACTCTGTAAAAAAAAAAAAAAAAAAAAAAAAAAAAATCAGTTCAAAGTGATTTTCTATCCTCAAAGCAGTCATTTTGAAACGTGTTTTGTGAAGTTCGACTTAAACTCCAAATACCAAAAAAGATCAGAACAAGCAAATAACGAACTTGACTTTTATTTATTTTATAATATTTGATATTAACAATATTTAACTACAGATGTATTTATTTTGTTAATATACTAATAAATAATATTTTATTATAGCCTATATTTATAAGGTATGGATTTATAAAACAAGTATAACAGTAGGTCTAAAAATAATAATAAACTTAATTTTATTGTTAAAAAGTGTTGACCATAAAAGTGAAATAAGCTGTGACGTGCTTATAGGCGAGCAGCATCATTCAGCGATTAATGGCCGCTTGAAGTTTTACTGCTCTTGTCTCTCTAATGAAGCTAAACCTGTGGATATGGGAACGTCACATCTGCATAGTACCCATGCCACTTTCTCGCCTCCAGAGTCCATGCGTATTTGTTAAAGGATAGTCTTGTAAAAGAGGTGCAAAGCGGGAGAAGGTGTCTTGAAGTAAGGCGAACTTTTCACATTCCGCATCCCTCACACCATGACACTCTCGGGTCACACTTCACAGCTAATTCCGGTTTATGGAAATGTGGGGTATCACCTACAGTACCCATGCGACGACAGTGTGTCGTGCGTGTCGCCATGTAGTCGAAAGATTTAACGAGTTGTTAATTCATTTTACTGCGAGGATTCTGGGGTATTTTAATCATTAACATATTCAGACAGTAGCTTGTTCAGGTTTGACTGTCTTGTTTTGTATGTTAGGGCATAAGGACAGTATGCATTTCATGTTAAAATGAGTGTGTTTTGACTTGAGTTATTACAAATATCTCTTCAAATGTTTTATGTACAACTATAATTTATTTTACATTCGTTCATTTTAAAAAGGTACATATAAAAATGCATTAAATGTGATAAACCAATTAAAATAATTTGTAACAGGCACAGACTTGGCTATTGTGTGGTAGGCCACACTTTTTATATTTCAGTTGGCTTAAATATTATTCTAGTATAGATAGCATTAAATTAGGTTTTATATATATATATATATATATATATATATATATATATATATATATATATATATGTGTGTGTGTGTGTGTAATTATTTTGCTTTAAATAGTTCTAGTTGACATGTCCTGTGGTGTGACATATATGTTCCACTTAAAACTATTAAATTACTTTTTAACAAAAATTTACAAAAAAAAATTGCTCTCACTATATATATATTTATATATATAATCCCATGAAGTCTCTCACCTATATGATGCCATAAAATGCATATATATAAATTTAATTTTACAGTTAACAATAATGTTTTAAATTATTTTAATTAATTTGATTTATTTTTAAAAACTGTACACAATCATTTTCAACAGTTTTCAAAGAGGCAATCTACAAATCCATGTCTCATATTTATCAAAAAGTAATATAACTGAACTGCAGATGACTATACTAATTTAATTTCAGCTTGCAGTTTGTTCACTAAACTTTTGATTATTGCATGATAAATCATCCCGTGTCTGAATGATCAAATGAGCTATGCAAAAGTAGGACAGTTTTTGGCAGATTTGTGATGGTGCACAGATAAAACCTTTATGCTCTCTGTCATTTTTATGCTACAAGTAAATATCTCAAAACAATATTTAATGTGATTCCTCTGTGAAAATGACTGACATCTGAACACAGTAAGGAACTGCATTTCACCTTGAACTGTTGTTTCAGAAACAGTGAGACTGTTAATGAAAACCGCTTCGGTTTATAACAAATATATCTGCTGGTTTAAATAGCCTAGCCTACTTTAGCAACATATTTAGAGCATTAAAAAAAGAAGATAAATCTAATTATCTAGCTTGGACCAGTTAATGACCTCATGTCTCTGCTATTGCACTAAAATCAGGAAATCTCCAGGTTTTAACTGTTGAATTATGATTCATGTTATTATTAATGATCCAGAACAATTCTATATAGGTGACTGATATTATTTATATAGACCTATGAGATCAGTAAGATGCAAGCATGAACACATCCGCTATGATATCAGGTCATTTTCAGAATGACAAAGAAGGTATGAATGACTGTTATACTTGGTTTCTCTGGCAATCAATTATGAAACATTTCTGTTCCATTTGTTCTGTAGTAAACAAGTCTGGGGTCAAACCATTAGCCAAAAAGTGGTCTATGTAAATATAGCCTATCACAGCGGATATGATGGTAAAATACGGTATGGATAAATCTTTTATATTGTTTTTTGTGCTGAATATTAATTTATTATAATATTTCCTACCATAACAAGCTGAAGGCAAAATCTGGGTTTTGCAAAAGAACACGTTTCTGATGCAGGTGTTCGCAATAAAGAAAGCAACAGGTTGGTTTGGAGACTCAACACACACAGCACAGCGACGCCCTCTGCTGGTCGATCAGCTGCAAGAGCGACTCAGTCTGAATTAAAAAGTAGTTGCTGGACGGACACATTTTTTATCAACATTTTCTGACATATGTTGCACAAAACATTTTTCCTTTCATCCGGAAGAATGAATAATTCATTCATTATAAACAATCAGCGCCATTACAGAAAGACCTCTAGGGGGCAGTATTGACTAGGTTATGTCCTGTTTGTACGCGTCGTGTCTAACAGCTGAAGACTAATCATTACACCGACTGAACATCACATTTTTGTTAATTTATGTGAATTACTTGTAATGATTGAAACAAATAAGCAGTGTTTGTTTCGAATAAAGCCTTTGCATGATTATTAGCCAGTGGTGTAGTCTAGTTTTTTGTAGCGAGTATACTGTGATTTTTCCCTGCAGCCTCATACTCGCCCTGCAGCGACACCCCATAAGCACCACTACACTCACTAATGCGTATGCATCTGACCTAGGCTACATCTAATCGCCAGCCTTCTGAAAGACTGCTTATGTGTGTGTTATCAACATGTCAGTTTATTATATGCAACAGCCAATGACATTTACAGCTGAAGTGACTGGACTGATTTTCTACTCTTTAGTGTTAATCACCATCAGTCAGTTAAGATCTACAGCAGATGTTATATGAATGTGGTTCCCTGGGTTGTAGGTTTTATCAGCTGGCAAGTTTCAATGCACATTTAGCGGTTGGGTTAAATGTTTGCCCAACCTGCTGGGTTAGCTCAACTATTGTGTAAAAATTGCTGTATTACTTGCTTAAAATGAACCCAAAATATGTTGGAAATTAACATGTATTAATATTAAATATAATAATTAAACAATAAACATTTATTAAACTGTTTATTAATAAATGTTCACCTATTTGATTATTGTTGTCTCTAGTAATTATGTGTCTGATTTTTAAACAATAGTTGGGTTAAATAAAACCTTCCAGCAGGTTGGGCAAACATTTAACCCAACCACTGGGTTAAAACAACCCAGTCGCTTTTTAACCCAGCATTTTGTTGTTTTTTCCCCCCGGTAGTTTTAGAGTTAAATTAACAATAATAGAAGGATGAGGCTTATCAGTATGTCACAATATTACCCTGTTTGGACTTTGTTTTCTGTTTTGCACCATTCCCTGCCAGTCTGTCATTATAGTTATGCATTTCAATTCACTAACTTGCAATTCGATTCGATATCAGTTATTTTGGATATACTGTATATCAGGTACAGTACATGTCAAAGTTTCTCAAGGAAAAAAACTCAACTAATGCTGTAAAATATACTGTACACGGGAATCATTTGGTAGTACATTAATATTGAAGGTTAAAAACTGATTTGTATACAAACTTAAATTACACTTAAGGAAATTTTTATAATAATAAAGTTATAATAGGCCTACTAACTTTAAAATTATTTCTACTCCAATTCGTTTTTTGAAATATAAACATTTAAATGTTTGACGGATTTATTTAAACATGCATATAGGCTAAAGAACATTAAAAAATTATAATTAATATGTAATATGGTGCATATATTTAGCTAAATGCTCCTATCTAGAGTTATTTTTTTCTAGATGACTAAAGAGTTTATGGTTACCGAAT
This sequence comes from Elopichthys bambusa, assembly GCA_037101425.1. Taxonomy (NCBI): domain Eukaryota; kingdom Metazoa; phylum Chordata; class Actinopteri; order Cypriniformes; family Xenocyprididae; genus Elopichthys; species Elopichthys bambusa. Next base: position 24,197,127 of record CM074447.1, on the reverse strand, counting down.
GTGTTTGTTCTGAGGTAAATGTGAGGTTACGTGACATTGTTTACAAGCTGTTATTAACGTCTTCCGCGGTTGAAACACTGAATAAGCGATTACACGAGACATGATACGGATTTCGGTAGGTTGTACTGTATCTTTTAACATACCTTGAGATGTTCATTCATGTTTATTTCACGCTGTAATTGGTATTAAAGCAGAAGAGGATCAGTTCGCGTGCGCTTTAGGCTGCCGCTTCTCTTGAACTACAGCGATCTGTCACGACACATTAAAGAGCGCCAAAATGGTATTTATGTTTTTGTTTTATTTCTAAGCAAAATGGGCAGAATTTGAAATATGAAACTTTGTTTCATGCCAAAAGCAACAAATCACAAATCTTATTGTGATTTATTGGATGGTTAGTATCCTCGCGCTTTTTTAAGTGGGTATATATTCCATACATATACGGAAATCCTTGACCTTTTCTAGTGGGTATACAGCGTATACCTGCGTATCACATAGACTACACCACTGTTATTGGCCTACTATAATATTAAATACTATACTAAAGAAACCCTACTGTGGTCTGCCAGAACATACCTACAAGTTTAAGATGGCTGGCTCTCTTAGTTTGGCCAAGCTATTTTGTTACTTATTCATTTATTTGTTAGTATTTTATCTTATTTATTCTATTGAAATTCTGTGAGTCTCCAATAGATGGAGATGAACCTCAGAGAAAAGGAAGAGGTTTTGAAATGATTCAGCTGAGTGAGATCTCATCTTAAAGGGTTAGTTCACCCAAAAATTAAAATAATGTCATTTATTACTCACCCTCATGTCGTTCTACATCCGTAAGACCTTCGTTCATCTTCGGAACACAAATTAAGATATTTTGATGAAATCCGATGGCTCAGTGAGGCCTCCATAGACAGCAATGCCATTGTAACTCTCAAGATCCATAAAGGTACTAAAAACATATTTAAAACAGTTAATTTGTGTTCAGTGGTTCTACCTTTATATTATAAAGCGACGAGAATACTTTTGTGCGCCAAAAAAACAAAATAACGACTTTTCAACAATATAGTGATGGGCCGCTTTACGAATCGAATCAGTGATTCTGATCACCTATCAAACGTGACTTTGGCGCTCCGAGTCACTGATTCGATTCGTAAAGCTCCGAAGCAATCGGTCCATCGCTATATTATTGAAAAGTCATTATTTTGTTTTTTTGCCGCACAAAAAGTATTCTTATCGCTTTATAATATTAAGGTAGAACCACTGAACTCACATGAACTGTTTCAAATATGTTTTTAGTACCTTTATGGAGTTACAATGGCATTGTTGTCTATAGAGGCCTCACTGAACCATCGGATTTAATCAAAATATCTTAATTTGTTAAGAATTAAGTTTAGCGGTTGTACTCAAACTGAGTTCATTCTGAAAGCCTCTGCCACCAAAATTTTCCAAAGATTTCACATTACCAATAATCATTTGTGAGTTCATCATCATCATCATCAGTAATCATATCTTGTTCTTCTTTACAACATAAACCAGGAATATTTGGTTATTACATCCAATAGCATAGAGTAGCCTATCTTTAGACCATTTTTTTTGTTCAGTGCTTGAGCAGTTTTGAGTCCAGAGTTCTCATAGCGCTGTAGATCTGATGCTTCTGAATTGTTTACAATGTCAGAATTCTTGACATATAATAAATAGTTTATTTTGAGTCACTGCAGCCCTGTGGGGACAAAAAGAATTTACTTTTAACTGAAGGCCAAAGTCTAAGACAACTATTTTTACGACAAATAGTCTGTGTGATTTAGTCAGAACTCTTTGACCCTGCCCTTTGGTCATCATGGGAGTTTATCAACATATTTGGGGCTATTTGTATTTTCAGTGCTACCTTTCTGGGAAAAGGTGGGAAAAAGCGATAATCTGTGGTAAATTAAGCCCACTCCATTGTCTCAGCTATAGGTAAAAGGTACAGAAGTGGTTTCCCCCAACCCCGATCCTGCTATTCCCTACACTCCCTCACCAGAACACAGCGTGGGAAGTGTGAGCGGAGGGGAAGACCATTAATGGAAATTGTACAGAGGAAGGAGAATGGGGAATGATAGGATTTCAAGGCATTCTGTTTTGTCACTGATTACAGGAATGAGTTTTGGCAGACTCCGAAAGGCCCCAATATACCATCTCTGTTTTAGTGATTAATGAAGCATCTTGCCACCGGGGGGCTGTTTTCCTTGGGAAGGGACTCTGGAAGTGGCAACGCAGGGATTTACACATTGTTGAACAAGAAAAACAAAATGGTCCCAGTAGGACAGCCTTTATTTAGATGCATACTTGATGTTTTTCTCAGATATAATATAGCAGATTCCATTATAAACTATGAAGTTATAAAAAGACTACAATTCACAATCCCATAATATACGAGGAAGGGGCCAAACAAATCCTAGTAAAAGGATTTTATAGTTCTGGTATAGTTTATATCATAACATTATGTGTCTTTATATACATTGTTTACATGTTTCTTTGTGCTCACCATATTTAGTCTGCATTTATTTAATCAAAACTGCAATAAAACAGTAATATTGTGAAATATTGTTACAATAAAAAACTTTTCTATTTTAATAACAAATTTTCAGTGTTACATGATCCTTCAGAAATAATTCTAATATGCTGATTTGCTGCTCAAAAACATGATTCATTTTTTTTTGTTAGTCAGCTTTTCTGTGATGAATGCAAAGTTCAAAAGTACAGCATTTATTTAAAATAGAAATATTTTGTAACATTATGTCGTTACTGTCACTTTTAATCAATTGAATGCATCCTTGCTAAATAAAAGTATTAATTAAAAAAAAAAAACTAAATATAATGTGTTATATAGTACCGTTTCTATGTTAATAAAATGGAAATTATGCTTATGGAAATGCTCACTGAGCAGTAATATTCATGTTCATTTAGAGCAAAGGAAATTGAGAACTCTGATTAGCTGCGGAGCTCGGAGACTGTATGTACTTCCTGAGAGTGTGGAAAAATATGAGGTGTGCGTGAATGCCATGTTTGTGCTTACATCCAGAATATGATGACCCTAACCCTCCCAACATCCTTCCCTTGTTTATTTATACTTCATATTCCTGAATCAGTTTACATGTCTCACAGCTTTCATTAACACACGCCAATCCACAATCAGTCAAGTGAGTTTTTACCAAGTGTCCTGTAAACACTGTATATCTCCACTATGACAAGCAGAAACAGCAATGAAATTCACCTCTGGCGTTTTAGTGCCAAAGCTGGGAGGCACTGTTGGCCCTTAGGAAATTTAGTGTTCAGAGTCCTGTAGTGATGGGAATGATGGAGAAGCCCTTCCTTTTCTTGCTCACAGAGGTATTGTCCTGGTGACAGACAGACTGCCGTCGACTCGCCCCGCTCAGGAAATGTGTCCCTGTGGCCAAGGAGCAGGAGGAAGAGCGCACAGATGACACACAGCCTAACCATCTCCACCAAAAATCTTAGAATAGATAGCAGCAAAATGTTACTGGAAATATAAATGTATAGACCTATTGGAAAGGAAGAAAACTACAATAGAGTGTCACTGAATTATTTCTGTGCATTTTTATCCATTAGATGTATTAGACATAAAATAAAAGCATGTACTAGTACAAATGCAATCATGACTCTGAAAGTGTGCTATATATAAATATATAGATCTTTATTTATGCTTGGTTAATATTAAAATACAGTTATAATACAAAAAATATATGTAGAAAATATCAGTGCATACAGTTTTACTTCACAAATACCAGTCAACATAACAACATTTATGAAAGCATCATTTGGCAGTATATACATTTCATTATTTGGAAGACAGTCCATCAGTTATGAATAGGACTTCAAAACAATAATTGTTGGCAATAATGGGCCTAACAGCTTTTACAACTGTCAATATAATCTGGTTTAACCAATACAATGATTTCCCATTCCATCCCACAGTGTTGGTTTACTTGAATACAGATGTTAAGGAGTTAATATTGATAGCAAATACATGTGTGCACATGCTTTTACTATAATTATTATGTCCATTTATATAGTAACCAGCCTGTTGACAATATTATAGCCTGCCCTGCAAGCTTTAGTAGTATTTTAGCACAAAAGACTACTGAATCAGTAACAAAACACCTTCCTCTGGTTAATAGCTGCACAACATATTACGTGCTGTTATGTATACAGTAGTGTAAACAACATAAATATGGAAAGTACACAATGCAGTCTAACTATTGTTGAACAGAGCAAGGCCTTTTTATTGTGGTCCACATTTGATCAATAATTAACAGAATGTTTCCTATTAAATGTGCATGAATAATTTACTTGCTAAGGCTTTTGAAGCCACTTTCACAGTGATAGATTGGATGTTAGGCACCCATAAGCCATATGTAAAGAACCAGAATGAATGCCATGATCTTCTGCCAGAAACATACTATATGCGGGAACAAAAGTGATTCATTTTAACTTCATTGGGCAAAACGGCCCTCAGACTGGCGTGACAGAACATATGTGCATCCTAAGTGTTGATGATCAATGTGTCCTGCAATTTCAGATTGAGTTCTGGGAAGGAACTTCAGACCACACATTCAATTATTCATGATCTGTGGTCTTTGTTTGACAGTTTGTCTGACAGTTGCGTGAAATGCGAGTGAAATCTGTTCTAAAGAATAATATTTATTATCCTAAAAAGAGAAAAGAATAAGCTTTAGTGAGCTCTGAAATAATAATTTTAGCAAAATAAAAATAAAATATCACATAACCGAAAATTCCAGTTTTCATTTCAATAAAATATTTATCTAGAAATAAAATAAGGATTGCCTTTGTCCTCTCCCTCTAACCACTGAACAAATGATTTCATAATTAGCCACCATTCTGTATGAAGAATGCCATTTCACTGGGGAAAACAGTGCCGTTATTGTAATAAAATGTGCCTTTTGTGTTCACAGTAGACAGCGGGAATACCTGAGGTGGTCCGTAGCTGTATCTCAGACTGCCACAATGATACAAGTGGCAGTCCACTGTACTCATGTACTCATACACTACCTTGAAAAGGTCAAATGTGAAACTCTGAATGACCATTCCGATATCAGAATAAAGTGTAAAGGAAAAACTGTGGGGAAAAAATAAAATAGGCTGAATGTGCACCCAACCAGACTTCTGGTGACTTTCAAGTGCAGACCAACTCAGACGGGTGGTGTGGAGTAACGGACCACATAGTTATAGTCTGGGGGTGGGCTATGACATTCCAGCTCTGGGTCAAGAGAGGAGTCCTCCAGACTCAGGTCCAGTGAGGGAACAAGCGCTGGGTATTTCTCCTTTTCACCCTCCAGCAGAACGGACTCCTTGCTTTTGCTCTTCATCCTGTGGGAGGAGCAAATGGGTTTTAATTAGGGCTGTCAAGCGATTAAAATTTTTAATCCAATTAATTAATCGCACATCGAATTTAACTGATAAATTACCCCCGAAAGATAATTTAAAGTCATTATTGTGTAAAGCATCGAATAGACTTTACAAAAAAGTAGCTTCAGAAAGAAATATTTGATTTGATTCAACATAGAATTTATTACACAAACTTTTGGACCATGGGGTTGAGTAAATGATGATTGAATTTTCGTTTTTGGGTGAACTAAACCTTTAATGTTTTATTTTTATTTTTAATTCATATGGAAATATGAAATTAATTAATTTAATTAAATTATACTCTAATAAGAAACTAAAACTGCCAGTAGGTGGTGGTAAATGTCTTAATGATTAATAATAATAATAATAATAATAATAAGTTTTATTTATATAGTGCCTTTCCAGGGCTCAAGGACGCTTTACAATGTACATTTAACAAGAAAGAGATAATACGAGTAGACAATGATGAAAAACAATAGTTTGAAAATACAGTAAAGGAACATTATATGGACAGGGAACCATACAGAAGAATAGAATCAAGTACAATAAAATACAAAACAGGACTTGAGACATAACATTCAGAGAACTATTAGTTAATTAAGCAGAGCAATCCATCAAATCAGAGGTATAACATTCAGAAAACAAGTGAGTTTTGAGTAATGATTTAAATTCAGAGATATTATTAACACAACAGAGTGAGCGGGGGAGAGAATTCCAGAGTTTGGGTACGATAACACTGAATGATCTGCCCCCCACTGAAGAGAGGCGATGCCGAGGGACAACGAGAAGGCCAGAGTCAGAGGAACGTAGTGAGCGAGTCGGAGTGTAGGGGATGAGCATGTTACAAAGATAAGGGGGAGCCAAGCCATGCAAATATTTAAAAGCGAGCAGGAGAATTTTGAATTTAATACGATAGGCAACTGGAAGCCAGTGAAGATCATACAAAATTGGGGTGATATGAGCAGAATGCGTGATGAGACAAATGCACGGATGACAGTTTCACTGTCTTTGGTACTGATGAAGGGACGGATTAAGTCGTTCATTCATTAGATTCGTTAATTCATTCAGAAGTGAAGTAAAAGGTTGTCTTTATAAATTGTCCACTGAATCATTTGTTCACTCGATTCATTCAAAACACGGATTCAGAAATGAAACGCCACTGTGTGTTGCTAGCAGATGAACAGTTCTGCTTTGTCTTTAATATTTTCGTTGGCAAAATTGAGCAGAAACAGACAATACTGTGACTAAAATAACACAGTGTTAACATCTTATTTATTGAACTATTGTATAAAATCAGTATCGCATTTGCACTCATACTATTTGGGACAAAAATAGCATGTTATAAAAAAATAGTGATATTGCGCTAGTTACTCATGTAATATACACTCTAAAAAATAACTGTAAAAAAATAGACAAATTTACATAGTAAAATACCATTTTCCATTAAAACAGTAATATACCATAAAACAACGCATTCTGGGTAATTTAATTTGTCGTTTTCAAGAAAATAACCTATAGGCTACTTTCTTGAAAATGACAAATATTATCCAGAATGCATTGTTTTTACAGTATATGACTTCTGTAGGCCTATAATACGATGCATTCTGTATATTATATTCTGGGTAATATTATTAGTTGTTTTCGAGAAAGTAAACTATAGGCTACTTTCTAGTGTAGCTTAACTATATCATATGACGTAAATATGAGACAAAAACTCAAACAGGTTCATTTTTGCCCCCACATCTTGAATTTTAATGAGATTGTAACTGTATTCTATAAGCTTCAACGCTACAACAGTGAATTGTTGCGCTGCATCATATCAAAGTCCCAGTCTTTGATCATTTTTTTTTTCATCAATCAACTGTATGAAATGTCAGATGACCTACGTCTGGGGTGTGGCAAGTGCGTTAATAATTGTAACACTTTTTTTTTTTGACAGTAATTAATTAATCTAATTAACACGTTAAATCGACAGCCCTAGTTTTATGTACCCAAATTGAAATGAGCATTTATACAAATACATTTTGAATAGTATTATTTTGTTGTACTGTGTATGCAAACTTTGCTCTGTGTGTTGCTCTGGGTTTCAATAACATTTCATCTGGGGTCATTGGGTCAGACACCCTGGAGAGAGTCTGTTAGCACTGCTTTTAGTCTAAAGGGGCGATCATTTGCAGTAAATATCTATACGAAACAGACTGGCATGTATTGGGGCCTGTACACAGTGTGAAGCAGAGCTGTCAGTGCCAAGCACTTCACATATGTGCATACTAAATGTGGGAGTACCAGGTGGAATCCAGAGGCACAATGTGGAGGGAGACTCTTGGACAGCACTAAAGCTGTAGAAGGTCAAAGGTGACAGTGATTGAGTGGGTCCTTGGCAGGGGCCGCCTCTTTACAATATATACATCATTCTCTACATACACCGAATGGCTCTTTTTTTCCCATGGCTGTGACCATGGCAACCTGTGCATGGCTTCGCCAGCTGGTTGCAGGCTGTGCCCAGCTTTTTATCATATCGGGCTAGGACATGGAGGGCATTGGACATGGAAAGACGGGGGAGTGCTGACAGAGGCAAGACAGGGTGTTTTTAATGAAAACCGGTTGATTATGCTCGTTTGCTTATCAATCATTGAAAGAGACACCCAAGCTCTGTAATCTTCCCTGCTGCTGTATTTATGTTGTAGAGAATTTGAGAGTGTGGTGTTATTAAAACTCAATTCTAATTGGTCGATCGCAGCATTCAACGGTCTGACATTTCCTAATATTCGCTGATGTCTAGAGCAATGCTGTATATCAGTCCACTCATCTGACTGAAACTGCCACTACTTTCATGTCTCGCTCACATCTCAGTTATTGATTATAGTGAAAATTAACTTTAGTATTAATATTACTATAATATTGTTACAGTATTCAGTTTGTTACTACAGTAGGCTGACAGTTTTGTACACTGTAGTGCACATTTTTTCAGTCACGGCACCCTTTGAAAATTTGTGGCACCTTACACTAGTGTTGTCACGATACTGGAATTTATAACTTTGATACAATACCTTGAAAAGTATCGATATTCAATACCATGGGGAAGAACCACCATATATACGGTCATATAGATATTTTTAATATTAATATAGCCCTGGCATTGTGGTGTTACCACAACCCAACTTCCCTTATCTAATGCCAATCGCATGTTTAGACTGAACACTTCTAACCAGCATGACCAATTATTTAACCACTATGCCTCTCTAGGTCTGAGTCATAAACCTCCAATCAGTAAGAGATTATCACTATTTGTCTAGCGGCAACTGTTGCCCTCAAATATTAGGATGCCGTATAATCCATGAGGCCCTAAATGCAATTTAGAGGATAACCTTTGTAGATTAACCCTGGCCTTTGCTACATTGGAAGACCATAAATGGCATCTCAGATCTCAAATGGTTTAACAAAACCAAGGCTAATCCAGCCCAATGGCTTTTCATTAATAACTTAAAAGGCACCCTTCACTTTAGTTTTCAACACCATTTGCCCTGGGGACCTTTTAGTAACAAGTCATGTTGTCTCAGACCCCAGCACACTTTTGTCTGTAGTTAATAAATTATTCGGCTGGTCTAAGACGAGAACTCACAATGTTTTAATCATCTATTTTTTTTCATCAGTCAGTCAATATATTTAAGTTTTATACATTCTGTAGCAAAAATACTAGGACCCTAAATGAAATATATTTCACTATTAAGCACTCATTCTTTCAAATACGTCCTCAAATAAAATATAGGCATAATTCAATTCATATTACTGGTTGAAATGGCAAAATGCCATATCTGTAGCCGTGCTGTTTCAGCGATGGAGTCAGAGGCCATTACAGTCCAGGCGGTACAAACAAAGATGCTAGTTACCAGAGCTTACAGCCAGCTTTAACAAGTCACACGCCCAGCCCTGCTTTTGTTGTCTGGCTGTTGAGATTGTCACCTTAGGCAATATCTCTCCACTGTGCCATTGTTTGAGAGACTCTTGTGCAGGCACGTCTCTCAAAGAAAAGGGGTAGTGACTGGAGTCGTGTGGAGCTTGGGGGAGAAACTGTATGACAATTGTGTCATCTACATTCCAGCCCAGTGGGAGGGTCTCCAGGGCATACGCCGGCAGCCCTACCCATTCCTGTGGTTCTGGACGTGGCCAGGCAAAAGCTCTAAACAGGACTGAATGTACTGTACTCACGCTCGGGCCATGAAACTCCGCGGTCGGGCCAGTGACTCCAGGTGCTTTAGTGTCTTCAGGTCATCTGAAGATAGACCTATTCCACTGTCTGACTGCCCACCCTGTGAACAACCAAAGATGACTTAACCACAGACACTATATTTTTGCATTGTTTCGTAATGTGCAAATGAAGTGCCATTTCTTAAGTGCGAAGAAAAACAAGCTCTTCACCTCGTGGATCTTGTTGGTTCCGTTCTCCATGATTACTTCATCAAAGGTCTTCACACTTTCTGGGCGGATCTTGATGTTCCTGAAAGCATCAAATACTCCACATCAGATCAGTATGGAAAGTTTCTCATGACATAATGTCTGGCAGATTCAAACAAATACATAACACATACTAGAGTAAGAGGGGTGTGTTTGGTATCACAGCCTCCAAGAAGAAGTTCAATACTGTGTTGAATAAAATACTTTTTCATTTAATTTTACACAGCAGGGTAAAGCGATAGCTCTTTAATTCAGCTTTAGGGATAACAGGGATAGCAGCATTTCAATACTATTCTCTACAAATATACTTGAATGACCCATGGAAACAAGAGTTGGATAAATATTATCTTAAGTAGGCATAAATCCTGAAACTGCATTTGTGATACAAGAGGAAATTCCTTGAGGGGCCCTTAAAGCTACAAGGACCGTTCCTTATCAAGAAACATTTAGTGCTTTCCTTCAACCTTTGCTTTATTTTAAAACATTCAAATGAAAAAAAAAAAAAGCATTTCTAAAAAAGCTTTAAATAGTCCTCATGAATAATGACACACAGACTGATTTTTAACAACAGAAATACAAATACAGATCAGTCTGAGCATATAACTTCTAAATGGATAAGCTATCTTACCAAGCCGTCCCAGAGTCTCTAAGAGAGACAGGTCTGGTGGAGGTCTCCTCTGTGGGGTTTGGGTTTGAGGGGTCTGCTTTGGTCAACAGGGCTGTGTTGATTGGGATGTAATGCTTTCCCTCCTAAGAGACACAAAAGTTTAAAAATTCAGCTCATTCAGAAACTATGACATCACCCTGCATATGGTATTATAGAATTCTGGAGGAATCTGCACATAAATCTGCAGGAGAATGTGTGAATATGTTTTATGGAAACAATGTTATTAGGGACAGTCCAGGCAGTACTCTAAGCTTGATTCCTTATGTGAGAGAGAAGGAGTTTGGATGGCTTCCAATTCAGCTTAGAATATGTTTTGATCTCAGTGCTGTGTACTGAGACCATATCTTCTCTTCAAGCCATATTATAAATCAAATCCATTCCTTACCTTTTCTTTTTGAACTAAGAAAAAAATGTATCAGAACATACTGTACCCTCAAAAATGGTAGATTTTTACATTTCTTTTGCTTGGATATTGTGTTGATTATTACAGGCACTGTACTATACAATTTGTATAATTTTGTAATTGAGAATATATAGGATGTGTGCATGTAAATATAATATTTTTATATCTATTCTTGTATTTGCTTTAACGTAAACTACCTTTCAAAAGTTTGGGGTCAGCAAGATTTGTTTTGAAAAAAATTAATCGTTTTAATCACATTAAACTGATCTAAAGAGACAGTAAAGACATTTATAATGTTACAAAATATTTCTATTTTAAATAAATGTTATTCTTTTGAACTTTCTATTTATCAAAGAATCCTAAAAATGTATAATGGATTCCACAAAAATATTAAGTACATCTGTTTGCAACATTGATAATAACAAGAAATTATTCTTAAGCACCAAATCAGCATAGATTCATTAGAATCATTAGAATGATTTCTGAAGGATCATGTGACACTGAAGATTGCTGAAAATTCAGCTTTGCCATCACAGAAATAAATTACATTTTAAAATATATTCAAATAGAAAACAGTTCTTTAAAATTGCAATAATATTTTAGAATATTACTGTTTTTACTGTATTTTTGATCAAATAAATGCAGCCTTGGTGAGCATAAGAGACTATTTTCAAAAACCCTAAAAAATCTTAATCCCTAAACTTTTGAATGGTAGTGTATATATGTATTTGACTTCATGCTTGTCTTAAATTTGATTTACAGTCACTCTGAACTCACATTAATAACTCATTGACTGTGACTAGCTGTTACAAGCAGTTTGGGATGACAGTCTGGCATGGTTTTCCTGTGTAATGGTAAGTGCATCTCTCATCCCATAAAATCCTTGTGGTTTTGCTGTGGTCAAAGTCTTTAAACTTTCAAATACAGTTTGTGGGAATGACATACAACGATAATGAAGTGAATGACATCGTACCTGCTGCACACTAGCTTGGAGCAGATCTCCTAGTCTCTCTACCAGTTCTGTGAAAGTGGGCCTTTGGGATGGTTCTCCATGCCAGCAGTCTAACATAGTTTGATATCTATGGAGAGAAACATGCGCATGTTAAAGAACTTCCTTTGAACATAGTGTTCAATACGCCATAATCACAAATTGCAATTCTTCAGCAGATACACAAAGCCTCATGAATTACGTCCTTTGCCTTGACCTCTAGGTTAGTCTGCAAATCCGGCTTTATCCAATTATTTACAGTCATCAATAATATTCAGTGCGTGACACGAGGAGTGAGGCTGAGTGTTTTCATTGCACCGTTCTCAGGGTGAGAGTTTGTGTTGAGAGGAACTTCCTCCTGCTTTACACGAGCTGTCAGCATCTCTTCCCACAAGGGATGTCTGGGGTCCTTTATTGGATTTTGCAGTGGTCTGTAATGGTTAAGTTTATCTATAGGCTAAGGTTCAGTTGTGAAACACTGGGGCGTCAATGCACCGACCCGGCATTTGAGTAAATGATCACGGGTGATGATTGAGCTGTATCCTGTTTATACTGTGGTGTTGCACTCACAGGTCCTTATATAAATAAAGCATGTTAACCATGAAACTCTCTGATCCCATTTGATTAGCACGACATTGGGCAATTTGGAGTATGGAAAAATTACTGTACTAGTTGATGACTCATTACTTCCTTACGCTAATCACCTAATATATCCATCTGGGTTTGAATTCGGTAGTCATCAGAGAGGAGGTATTCTTCTCATGGACTGTGTAAGAGATTAGCAGGAGGAAGCAGGACTTCTAAAATGGTTATTTTAATGAATCCAGATGGAGCGACTCCTTAAACTAACAGGAAGTCCAGAAAATTGTTGAATAGTGGTTCCTCTGAAATCAACGATACACCAGGATGTTATATATCCCATCAAGCTGTGCTCACATCTATGGCACACTTTTCATGGCGATAAATGGAAAATACATTAATGAAAGTCAATAACGTTTAGTTCAATTTATTGAATGGTTATGCGTCTGTGGGATGGTGGGAACAAGTTCATCATTAAATGGGTGAATTAGTCTGGACAGATGATCTGGACAAACTCCTGATTTCTGAATTGCAGTCCTTTTCATCATTCACAATAGATAAGTTTAGGTCAGGGTCAGTACATAACTTGATCAACATTTCTGCTACCTCCATCAAAAACAACATTCAGGTGATACAGACCCATATCTGCAATGTTAGTTGACATGTTCTTTGAAGTTAAATGGACTTGGCACCAGAAAGGCTGTATTTATGAGTGCCATATTCAATTCAGGTCTGAGGTCTGGACTACGTTTTGTAGGTCATCTCCAATCACCATCTGTCATGACCTCTTGTTATGTTCAATTAGCCAGGCTTGGCATGTGTGATTGCAAATTTGAGATTCGCATTACGCACTTTGTTTTAAACATAAGTGCTCCGTTCGTGTTTTCAAATGTTTGAGACAGAGGGTATAATATAGTTACAGAATATCAGATATGAAAAATTACCATCCTGAATGAGCCCATAGTTTTGAAACGAAGATTGAGTAGAGCACAGCAGTAGGGGTTCTTATTGAGAACAGGCAGTGAATATTCTCTCTCAGATTGAGCTGATTCAGTTCTCTGCACCCATTTATAAGCAACGCTATTCTGAAGTTGTCCGCTTCACTTCCTTACCACATTTAAAACTGATGCCATGACCCCTTCTCTCATATCTTGTTACATCTGAAAACTTTCAGATTTTGGTTTGGCTCGCTCTCTAACCCTGTAACCACAATGGGAGTATCTTGACGATGGGTTTCCCTGTCTGATGCCCAAGGGTCCTGCCACTGTGTTTGGCCACCCCATGCTGCCTAGGTAGACCTAAGCCTTTAAAGTGAGCTTGAGTTTCAACTGCATTGGTGTAAGTTAGTAATGGATACCTAGCACACATTAACTGCACTATAAACTAGCTGCCAATCAGAAGCTGCTCGACTTTCTTCTACTCAGCGAATAATTGATCTGTTTCCATTTAAGGCTTCAGTCTTGTGTCAAGGCAATGAAATTAGATATTTCTGCTCTTTTCAACTGTATCGATAGGAAAGGATTTTCTTTCCCCAGAGTGCAGGTTTTAGCTAATAACCCTGAAGAGTTTTTTTTAGTAATAAAGTCACTTAAAGTTTGTACAGAAGTCCTGGCATCACACAGAAGGAATTTATTTAGACACATTTCATAAAATAAATACCTTAAAAGATGTATACTTTGAGTATAGTGACTTGTCAGAATAGGTAACAGGCAAGCAAATAATATAATATAATATAATATAAATTAGTTTTTCTTTTTTAGACTGATTAATGCTATCAACCCATATTGTAGGTTTTACTACAATAAATTAAATATTAACTCAAAATATTGTGTCAAAAAAACATTTTAAGTAACCATTTTAAAGGAACATTTGATGTGCTTATGCTAGATTCATGTTATGTTACAGCACATAACAGTTTTTTCTAATTTGTGGCACTAATGTTTTAAAAAAAGTAAATGCTTTCAAATCAGGACTGTCTGACATTAGTGGCACAAGCACAGCGATTCTTACATTTCAGAGGAGGAGTATTCAGGAGCTTTCATCCTGGTGCCCTCCTTTAGTCGGCAGCAGAATTCCTCATCAATGTGTAAGCCAGGGTAAGGGGAGGCACCTGGGGAGAAGAAAGAGAATAATGGGGTTATCAAGACTTTTCCATGAAATAGAGCTCTGGCCACTTCAAAAGGCCTGACAAGAAACTCACTAAACTGTGAAGTGGGTAGGGAGCACAGAGAGATCAATGGAAAGACATCGGCATAATCAGCATCAGTGGGGCTGATGAGGACAGTCGACTAATCTTGGAAACTCAAAGCTGTTTTCTCCAGAAACACCATATTATTAAGACAGCGTGAATTTGCAGACTGTTGAGACTTTGCTGCACACTTGCAAAAACCATGATTCATAAAACAATATTTTCATTTACTTGACTGAATCCTTTTAATAATATCTGATAACCACTAAAATATGCAGATCATAACAATGAATCTCATAACGGGTCAATCTTTCATTAAACTATAATCTAAACCCCCTTCTGACATAGATTGGGTAGTCATTAAAAACAAATACATTAACAGCACTTGAAATATCCTGCAATTTTGTAAATATAGTGCAGCAGATGTGGAGTGCCTAGAAAAACAGGGACAAGAAATTCAAATCCACAACACAAAACATGATAGTGTACTTTGGGTGCGGTGCAAACTTTTCTCTCATGGACACTATCAAGTAGCAATAATAATTTTTCTAAACTTTCCGTGTTAGTCTATTTGACACCAACTTAAGACAGTGCAGCTCAGTGAAAGTGACAGTTCAGAGTCATCAGTTAAGGTCCTATTCCTTCAATATCACTTATGATTTATTATTTATATTGTTTTTTTCCTAAATGTTGCTTTATTTTAACATGCGAAATGACGCCCCACTATTTTCCCACAGATTTCATTGCATCCATTACAGAAAGAGTGTGAATGCAGAGTTGGGGGAACTTTACTGTGGTTTCTGGTTCAGTCAATATGCATTTCAAAATTAGAATAAAAGGCAATTGAGTGCAGACAGGCAAACTTATAAAATAAAGGTAAGGTATTATATATATATATATATATATATATATATATATATATATATATATATATACACACACACACACACACATATATTATATATATATAGAATGTTAGTCATTAAAATATATAATTTAGTGCTTAGAATTATGAACAATTTTGCATTGTGTTATAATGTTTGATTATTCCAAAAAAAGTTCTGATGCAAAGATTCTGCAACATTGATTTCCGCACTATTACTGGCCAAATATGCACAAGAATCTGTAATGAAATATTCTATATTAAATTAGAAACTAAAGCAATAAAGTAGAATTGTCAATAGTGGTTATACAGTAGATATATAGATATAATGTATACATACATATATGAATGGTGACATTAAAATTGTTTGCTCAGAGTCTTTAACGACAAAGGGGCCACAGCTACACTGCACAATATACCATTAAAGGTTACAGTATATTTGTGGAGGAGAAGCAGACATTTACATTAAATGCTGCCTGGTAACTGTGGGTTTATTTATGATTAAAAAACAAAGCGTTGAAGTTCACAGATGTTGTCGCACTAGTGGAATGAAAATTGTTTTTTTGTTTTTTTTCAAGCTGACAACACAATCCATTTTGTTCCCAAAGGAAAATTTAACAGCAGCTGACAGTTATTGCCCTCTACATCTGGAGGAGGTTGATAGCGCAGGGCACCTCATGAGCAGCCTAGTTTGTGCCAGGTGTCTTTGATCGAGGACTCTCGAGTTCGTTTTATTTCCATTTGGATGGAGCACAGCATGTGCTGAGCTGCCTTCCTACTCCATGTGTTTAACTTGGTGGGTGCTGAATCCTGTCTGGGCTTTTTGCTTTGGTGTAAAACGCCCCGAACCAGTAAAGCAAACAAACAAGTCTAAGAGACGTCTCTATAGAAGAAAGGAAGGAAAACTACACTTTGTTTCATGGAAAACATCAGAGCAGAAAACACTGTTCCAAGAACTGAAGGCCTGAGTTCATAAAAGCTTAAAGTTACTCCTTGATTGTTTCATAATCGAATCTCCCCAAAATATTAAATCAAGATTGTTTGTGATAACAGTCAAAAAGTAAAATAAATCATTAGGAAGTATTTTAAACTCTTCTGATTGCTACAAGTTCCTAAACTGTTGCAACAGCGCTGTGTGTGTCTCCAATGAATAGATGAATAAAGAGGATGTGAGTTATACTCTTAGGACAGCAATGGTATTTACCAAGAGAGAAGATCTCCCACATGAGCACTCCAAAAGACCACACGTCACTCTGAGTAGTATAGATCTTGTCAAATATCGCCTCTGGCGCCATCCACTTTAAGGGAAGTCTGGCCTGTGAAAAGATAAAGCGGAGCATGTTAGCGCCACTCTCACCTGTAAAGGAACCACTCCCAATATTATTTTACATTCAAAAACGTGCAGCTTATTAAATGCTGTCTATTTGATTATACAATCTGTGTGACGTCTTGGCTCAAACTCGACCACAAGAAAACATCCATTGACCAGAATAATATTATCAGGGCTTATAAAATGACTAACAGCACGCCAAAGACTCTTGGCATTAACAGAATTATTTTATCCTTTTCCAGATGAACATTCACAGTGTCAGTGGTTTTTGGCCCGTTATCATTTGTATCCATCACACTAAGCAGATTTGAAACACTGTATGCATTATACGGACTCACTGCAGCATGTATCCGTGACCGACATGAAGTAATTGGATAATATTCCACACTTACGTCTCCTTTGCGGACATAGTCTGGGTCCTTGTATACATCTCTTGCAAGTCCAAAATCACAAATCTTCACAACATTGTTTTCAGACAATAGGATGTTTCGTGCGGCAAGATCGCGGTGAATACACTTGGAGAAATAAAAGAGAGAGCCTATTAGATTATGTTTTTCATACTTCATCTATTAGTTTATTGTAATAGCAGGATATAATTGTATGTTATTTAAACTCAGTGTCTTGACTAGGGAAAAGGGCTGTAGTGAAGATGCGTTTTGTGTCTTATTTGAACCATGTGTGGCATTGCGCTGTCAGATGGAGCACATGATGGAAAGCTGTGGTAATGTAAAACATGTGGAACTGCCATCAGGGAAACTCTGACCTGAGGTAAGATTAAACCACATACGCTAAACCGCATTTTTAGTATGTGGCAATTAATCTCATCTGCTGGATATGTGTAAATGAGTGTGTTGGATGAATAAAGTAATTTGGATTTTCATTTTCTGGATTTTTGGACAAAACTTTTCAAAGGGTTGCCAAAATAAGGAGATTGATTATTACTATAATACAAAAAGCCAAAGAATTATTTAAAAAGGAAATTGGTATTAAAATGATCTGCCACAACAAACTAAGAATACAATAATTCATTGCAAAGGTTAAATCTACGGAATGAAATCCTGAGTAGTGAAAGCGTGACTCGTACTTTTCTTGAAGCCAAGAACTCCATGCCTTTAGCCACCTGAAAGCTGTAGCAAATCAAGTCTTCCAATGTGAGCACTTTCTTATACAAATCCTCTTGCTCTGCAGAAAAGGGATGAAAGGGTATTAGCAGCTAAATCAAAACCATTGTTTTGTTATGCAATTTTTGGTATGTAAAAAAGAAATAAAATTTCTAGGAAACTCTTCTACTACAAATCTGTGTTGTATATCAAGTTTGATGTTCTCTTAATCCATTAAAGGATTAGTTCACTCACCCCTACGTCATCCAAGATGTTTATGTCTTTCTTTCTTCAGTCGAAAAGAAATGAAGGTTTCTGAGGAAAACATTCCAGGATTTTATCTCCATATAGTGGACTTCAATGGGTTGAAGGTCCAGATTGCAGTTTCAGTGCAGATTCAATGGGCTCTACACAATCCCAGATGAGGAATAAGGGTCTTATCTAGCAATATGATCGGTCATTTTCTAAAATATATATATATATATATATATATACACACACTTTTTAACCACAAATGCTCATCTTGCACTAGCTCTGCGATGTGCATTACGTAATTATGTTGGAAAGGTCACGCGTGACATAGGCTTAAGTACAGAGCAAGTAATCAATGCAATCGTGCAAAGACTAAGTCAAATGCCCTTATGAAAAAAAGGTGAAACAATGATGTCGGACTATTTTGAAGTTGGAGGAGAAAATGAGATTGAGTTTTTCGCCCTACCTCGGTACTTCCGCCTACGTCACACGTGACCTTTTCAATGTGATTACATAATGCGTGGCGCATTGCAGAGCAGTGCAAGATAAGCATTTGTGGTTAAAAAGTATACAATGTTTATTTATTTTTTTAGAAAATGACCGATCGTTTCGTTAGATAAGACACATACTCGGCTGTGATCATGTAGAGCCCTTTGAAGCTGCACTGGAACTGCAATATGGACCTTCAACTCATTGGTAACGGTTGAAGTCCACTATATGGAGAAAAATCCTGGAATGTTTTCCTTAAAAACCTTTTCAACTGAAGAAAGAAAGACATAAACATCTTGGATGACATAGGGGTGAGTAAATTATCAGGAAATTTTAATTCTGAAGTGAACTAATCCTTTAATAACAGTTTTTTAAAGTCACAATTTTCCTGTTTACTACAGACACATCCGATCGGGAGACACAATGAAATGCTTCTTTTTTTAGAGCAGACTGCGACGTGCAGTTTGTCGATGATACTCAAGTAAGGGGCTTGTGGGTGGGTCATCCACCTGAGTAAACAGTTTATCAAACCAGAAATAACCGGCATTGGACAGCACGACCCAATGTACCCACAGCGGACTAACTCTGGTCTTGCGGCAGGAAATTAGAAAAAGCTCTGCGCACAGTGGGTGACAGCGGCTCGTACAAAATATCAGTTGTATTTATGAATCCCTAAGGAAGCCACCTATCAGACTGAGGGGGAAAAAACAATCAGCAGAGCCTTGAGAGTAGAGAGGGTGGGGTGGAGGTGAGGCAGGGGTTGAGTGGGAGGAGGGGAGAGGGGAAGGAAGACACTCAGTCGCTACCTTCCTCCTCTTCCTCCGAGTCGCAGTAGCTCTTATCTTCAATGAAGCCTGAGCTGGCTGAACTTCCGGTGCTTGCCACGCTCTCCAACCTGCGCTTGATGAGCTCGCTGAGATCACACCCGGAGCTGGAACGCAGAGCTTTACCATCCTGAGACTGTGGATGTTATCAATCACATGCTCTGGTCAATTTCATGCGTCATCATGTCAAATCACTGCTTAAATGAACAAGTGACTTTACTGCTTACCTTGTAAACCACAAAGTCACCCCTCTTACTTCTCAAGTAGTTGGAAAGGTTTCCATACTTGCAGAATTCCACGATTATCATTAGTGGACCTGAGTATACACCAAACGAATGTAAAAACAGAAAGAAAAAGTTGAAATTTTGCTCAAATGTCTCATGTCGCCAAGGTTGAATTCTCTGTCAGCTTGCTCTTACCTCCACGTTTTGTGCAGGCTCCTAGCAGATTGACCACATTGAGATGATGACCAATATGGATCAGAATCTTCAGTTCAGACATTAATGCTTTCCACTCGTTATTTGTAGCTCCCGCTGTTGAGTGAAGATGAAATTGGAGAGGATAAGAGGAAAAAACTAATTAATGGAAAGTCTTACATGGTCAGTAAGGATTTTTGTTTGAAAATGTTATGTTAGGAAAATGTATGATTATGTTGTGGTGATCTCAAGTATGCTGTTGTATTTCTGGTCTCCTGTCGAAAGGCTGACCTTTCAATTACGGTTACTGTTGTTTCAAATGGATAAAAGATTTTTTATTAATGTCTTGACATAATTGTGACTTAACATTTAAAATGCTAAAATGTTTTTTTACATATTCGAAAAAAACATGTAAAATAAATTATATACTAAAAATAAAAAATAATTATAAAAAGAATGTAAATCATTTTAAAAAAATAAAGTATCTATTATATTATAAATATAATTATTTAAAATAATTATTATATATTATTATATATCTATATAGTAAAATATATCAAAGTGTATAATAAATAAAATAGAAAATAAAATAATTAAATCTAGCCAACATAATGTTCTAACTTAAAAATTATTTATAATTATAAAAACTACTTTGATAATCAGGATAAACATCAAGTTCACACACAAAAATAATCGGAAAGCATAAAATTAAAGTTCAAAGCCGGTCACTGTGTTTAAAGGAACCTTAAACAGACAACATAATGCACACCATAAATTATAGCGCATAGATCAACATCTGGAGGCAACATTGTTATAAACTGTCTAAACTAAAGTATTTGAACAAGAGAAACAGCACTTTCCAGGTTCTCAGTAATTTGCACATCATTCTAGGGAAATATGTGGTCAGGAACACTATCCTGGTGACCTTTTGAGGTCATGGAGTCAGACTGGGAGGCTGTTGTTTTAACACGTCAGGTTTCCCGTGGTTTAGACCCATCAAAGTGACACAGGAGAGCTATGTTCAATGTTGAGCAGTAATTCGTACATGATTCATACCAAACACACCTCACAGAGACTTTTATTGAGAGGAATATTGCCGCTCCTTGTTTCAAAGTAGGAGAAGGAATTAACCCAGCATGAAGAGTATTCAAGATGTCAAACTGAGGACACACTTTTCCTTTGCATTTTAGATTTTTCAAGTTTTGGATGAAAATAGCAGTGACTGCTTATCTAGAAGGGCTGTCATACTCTGGAAATAAAATGTGTGTAGGCAGCGGATTTCATAATTTGAAGGAATTCAAATAAAGAGGAACTGCTTCTTATTAAGAACTGACCTGTGGTGCATGAGGCGGCATCAGTCTTGCCTCTCATTCTGTGATTAATGCACAGGGAAGATGAATGCATTGACATGAGTGGCAACGCATATCTAAAGAGTCGACGGATTTATCAACATCAAGAACAGACAAAACACCACCACCAGAGCGGTGCTCATCACTCTGCAAGAATGCACCATCACCAAACAATCGCTACAGCCAGTTCACCAGACGGGGAGAGTTTAGGCAAATACAACCACAGAGGAATACAGTCCTGCTAGACCAAAATATTTGTTTTACTTTAATGCATGACAGCAATTCCGTTGATTCAATATTGTTGCATTATAGTGGACATTTTAGAAAGTGGCAATAAAATAACAGCAAAAATTGACCAATTACAGAAGGTGAACCGTGTTGGTTCTGGTTCAGAGCGATCTAAGAAACATCTGTTTAGGGGTCATTGCTAAACACTACGTGAGTATTTGCACATTCAGTTCACTTACGTATGCTTTTGTCCAAAGTTTAAAATCTGTGGACAATCATAAATGCAGCATGCAATACATTTAACAGCTGCTAATTATCTTCATATGAACTCAAGAAACATGCACGTAAACCAAAAAATCCACATGGACAGGCTTCTGTTTTCAATCTCCGATTTACATTTGCATTTAATATGCGGGATTGATGTATTCAATACTGCCATAAAAAGGCTTATTGATCTGTCTAAAAGAGCAAATTTGTGAAGTGAGAAATGTTAATTACATTTAACTAAGTCCTTTCTGTTCTTGTACTGCGTTTCTGTTGACCTGATAGCATTATACTATGGGGTCTAAAAGTCAGAAACCTCAATCAAAATCTGGGAATTAAAACAAAGAAACGCTATGGTGGTCTAGTCTATTTGTCATTAATCGTCATTAAATTATAATTTGTGTAAACGGTTAGATGTTTTTGCTTCCACTAAAGCACAAGATGCTCTTTGGCTCACTCTCAAATCATGCAGAACACGAACATCAGATTTTAAACAAACTTGTGAAGTCCATGCAGCTCTGTAATTAAGGGCGACATACCAAAAAAAAAGAAATTCAATTTTTCTTTCCATTTAACTTTCCACTCATATAATTTGTAATGACTTTTAGAGCCCACTAAAACATAACATGTTACAGTTACCTTTCAGCATTTTCACAGCCACAGTTTTGCAAGTAGAAATCTTGTCAATGCCAAATGCAGAGGCCTCTACAACTTTTCCAAATGCTCCATGGCCCAAAGTTTTACCTGTCAGAGAAAGAAAAAGAGAGAGAGCGTCTACATGAGCTTGCCGTGTCCTGGGGGCTCATAAATCAGGCAGGATGCCCTGTCAGGAGAGATGTGAGGCTGTAATTAAAACAGCCTGCTGAGGTTGGGACTGCCTGACTGACCCTCCACTGAGAATTCATGGAGCAGTTAAGACTGAACGACAGAAGCGGCCCGCTGATATATTAAGGCATATTTTCTTTTGAAAACTTGCACAACCCTGATGCCCACCATTCTAACACAACAGGCTTGAGGATTAAGGCAATTAAAGAGAAGAAAGAGCCAATTGTGTTAAGATGTGTATGGATAAGTTTGTCTTTGTATGTTTGTCTCCTTACATTCCCACGGGAGACAGACTACAATATGAACTCAATTTCATATCAGATATATGAGATATGCAGTCTATATTGATTTTATACTTGCACAGCAACTATCTAATAAAAAGTGAACGATAAGGATCTTTGAACTCACCAAGTCTGAGGCGGTCTCTAGGGAACTCCCATTTGTTGCTGTCATAGGGCAGACGATCACACTGCTCATCGAGGGGCATCTGGTCGGGATCCATGATGATTGACAGGTACCCCGTCTTTAAATCTGCTGAACTTGGCTGGTGAAATAATTAAATATTTCTTAATCAGAATACTGAGACAAAATATAAATTTTTATTGGCTTTTGTCATTCTTCCTATGTAGCTGTATGACAGATTGGGCCCTGATTAGATAGTTTCACACACATTTGGGCATTAAGAGTTTTGAGAGAAGACCATGACTAAGTGTTTGTCATAGAGTAACAGAAATGAAACAGAATATTACTTAGTACTCAGTTTACTGTAACAAGTACAGCTTAAATAAAAAGTGTAACTTAAAGTCCTTACTTTTCTTAATTTACGGATGAAGAGAATGAGCATTATCCACAGGAATGTTGCTGCTGCTCCAGTAGACACCAAGATGATCACTTCAATATTTGGTTTACCATCTTCTCCTATGTGCAGAAACAGCATGTTTTCAATGAGAGAACCATCTGTACCATATTCATCACAAATCTTTGTCTAATAAATATTACAAATGATATTTATAAATATAATCATGTTTTTAATAATATTTCTACATATAATCTCATGCCAAGTATATCAAATACAAAACCACATTTTACAACAAATAAATTGGATTTGTCATGCAGTGCTGCTTTCTGCATTTCCCCTAAATTTGAGTCTGATTTTATTTCCATTTCTCATTTCTCGCAGTTTTTCACCGGATAGTGTCTGGTTCACTCATTCTTGATTATCATGTGCTTACTGCGTAATGAGCAGTTCCAAAACTGTTCAAAAGGTTAGTTTCCAAAAGGAGGAAGAAATTAAAGCACACTCATCTCTCTTTGAATGTTTGGCCTGGGTTTGTCAAGCCATTTTTTTCCTGTAACAGACTTTCACTATTGAAATGAGGGGTACAGGGACAATCATTTTATTAGAAAGGATCTTCTTAATTTACTCTTTCCTTCAGCCGGCCCATGTTTCAGTCTCTCTGCTTCTTTGAAGAGATGTCTCTTCGATCATTAATGAATTTCCTCAAAGACTATGTAGAGGTCAACTCCCTTGTGAGAGGACCCTGACTTTAACTCCCAGACCCCCATCATAAAAATCTGGAATTTGCATGGCATTCCTGGCGGCCTTAGTATGTCGTTCTCATTCAATAGTTATTCAAAGTTTGGCCAAAAAAGGCTATTTGTCCTGTTGGAAACTTCGAGAACGGTGCTTGTGAGATTTTGAATCATCTTTACAATGTCTGACTGGAAGTGAAAGTCCTAAAACAGGACAATCTGGGGTGTGTTTCCCAAAAGCATCGTTAGCCAACTAACATTGCAAGTTCCGTCGTTACTAACATAGTTCAAACAAGCATTCACAAACTGCATCGCAAACTTGTGTGGTGGGAATGACAGCTCTCAACTGTGGTTAGAAGCATAGTTTCTTCTTTTTTTGGCATGTAGACTTAACTAATCGCTTCTTGAGCAAAATAAGCAAGCTGACATTAAGTACAATCTATATCTTATTTCGAATATATACAAATGTCATTTACATATTTTAGTTCGTCAAGAGATTTTAAGTGCCGTTTTTGAAGAGTTCAGTATTAGCTAGTTGATTTGTTGAACGATGCATCGTACTATGGTAGTGAAGCAGCGAGTTACATCGTTGTATGTTAAACGCACCCCTGTACGGTTACTGTGCACTGTACAGTCAACTACACAATTTATGCCCTTATAATATGAATAATGAATAAAGAAATAAGGGAAGGCGAAGAGTTGGTCATCATCTAAGAACTCACCCACTACAGTAATGACTGCACTGGTTTTTGCTTCCCCTCCAGCATTGCTGGCACGACATTCATAAATGCCCTCATCATCCTTCTTCACCCGCTCAATGATCAGTGTGCCGTCACCTTTTAGAGTGATTCCTGGAAGCATTATAGAAAGATGAATTAAAAACATAGACCATATAATACAGAACAGTTCCAGGTCTGATAGGAGGATCACTTATGACTGCACATAAATTTGTTTAGTGCTTTCTCACCTGGTCCTTCTGTGACAGGAGTCTTGTCTTTGTACCATGTGATAAAGGGTTCTGGCACACCAGAAGCCATACAGACCAGTGTCAGGGTGCTGCTGCTGTTCACATCCTGATTGGTCAGATTCTGCTTCAACCAGGCCCCTTGCCTCTCTGTGTCAGACAATGGAGAGTTACATATTTATACGCCATGCTTCTATATAATTTTTTGATTGTAGATATCACTGTAAGCAATTCATGCATCAGGGTGAACTATTTCACCCCAACATTATTGTGACATTATTCTCATAACATATTTAACTTTCGCTCTCCCAGTTATCAATAGTCTATTTTAAAGCAAAATCCCCCCCCCCCCCCCCCCGTTCTCATTACTGTAATACATACAAAAATATATATTAATGTGTAAAACATATGTTCATGTAAGTGAACATATGTTTGTAAAGTACAAGTTTGTAAAGTACATTAAAGTATTTGTTTGTATTGAAATTTAATTTATGCACATTTATTTTCATTATTGTAGTAATGAGAATGATAGGTTTTCAAATTACAGTAATTGTGGTGTAAAATGTGCCTAATTGTGAAAACCATTTCAACAATAATTCCCAATAGTAACAACTTTTATTCCTTATATTTTTCATCAATTTATATTTGATTAATGTATTTATATATACATTTTTTTCATTGTATTGCATTGCCTCTACGCTTATTACACCATAAGTATTATGACAACAACAACAAGAACAACAATAATAGTAGTAGTAGTAGTAATAATAATAATTTCTTATTGTGTTCTTTTTATTTTGCAGTGAAATATGACCCGGATGCTTCTTCTTGAGATTTACACACCAGTGCCATTTGTTCCTTACTGATCAGTAACATAAGCTGGATCTTACATTACGTAATATGATCTATGCTGATTCTTACGCAAAGACATAAAGATCTCTTTGATGCTTTGTAGATGAAACTCACCATCAATAGTTAAAGCAGATGTTGTATTGACCACTTTGTTGGTGTTCATGTTTAAAGCCAGGCATTTATAACCTAGTGTGTGGTTTCTGGAGACGTTGGGCAGCTTGATGGACAAAGATATGGCGTAGGGCTCGATCTGAAGAGTGGTTTCGTCACTGGGCACCACGTGGCCCAGTGGATCATACCAGTTCAACCTATCGTAGAGGTATCTTGTGCCTCTGCAGGTCAATGTAATGTCATCTCCTGCAACAGCTGTCAAGGGCTCAATCTCAAATGGCTGTGGGTGATCTAGTGGAGATAAAAGAAAACAGGACAAATAGAAGCTGGATGAAAAAAACTCATTGAACATGTCAGTCAACACGATGCATGTTTTTATGCATAATCTATAAATTGACAATCAGACAAAGCATGAACAAATCATAAAACATATGGCTCACAAGGGACCTGAAACTACGCCGTAGATGCACTGTTGAAAGAGATGGTCGTACTCTGGCCCACACTACAAACACAAAGCTGCACACTGCCATGTCAGGAATGTCAAATTTGCAGTTATTTCCTGTTTCATCACACCTAATTGGAAGCATGTTGTTGGCGAACGGCGGCAGCAATGGCTGACCTGAAGCATTACAATAAGAACCAGGCTAAGGACCTGGCCTCCAGGAAGCGGGTGAAACGCTTGTTTATTCACAGCAATATACGTCCCACCAGAGGAGACAGCTGTTATTACAATTTCATCCCTTTGACCAGCATTCCTGCGCACAAAGTCATGTTCACCTCTTGCATAGCAAGCGTATTCTCTTGGGTTTTTTTTTGTTCTTTTCTGGAGACATGCCACTTGACATGCACCATTTTATCTCCCGTCTCCATTTTTATTGCACAGTTCTCATTTTTCACGCTTCCCCAATCTCGGCTGCTGTTAATTCCAGCTCATTTCTTCTCATCATTCTAATCTAGGCAGCTCTGAACAGTCTGAAAGCCGACACACTCTTCATTATGTAACTCAGTAAATGAGTTTACCATTTCAGAAACATTTGACCCTGGTCAGCAACATATAAAAGTGATTCATTATAAAACAGAGATTGGTATTCCAGTAACATAGTCCATTCCAGAATATGTCAGAGGAGCGGAAGCAGAGCAGGGAGCGGAGTTGCATGTTTTTGCCTAGAGTGAGAAGCTTTTTTTTCCACTACAAAATCACTCCAATACTGCTCTATCATAAGCATAACAGATGTTAACAGCCCAGAATTCATTCAATTGAATAAAACACAGTATTAATAGATTATTAGCAGGTGACTAAAATAAAGATGGCATTTGTGAAATATTATTAGATCATTTAAAAATACAAAATGTTCTGTGAAACTTAATGACACTTGTAATTGTGAGGAAAACAAAAAAGTTTGTTGTAGAATTTAAAAAACGTGTCAAGAAAGACATACAATTTTTCTTTTCTATATGGAAATAAAATCTAAACCTGGGTACATAAAGGTACCAAAAATGCTGGTATTTTGGATATATACTATGGTAGAGCCAAATGAATCCAATCAGTATAAATTAAACCAAAATCAAATATGATGCCACAGATCTCAGAAATTTTAAAGTGCCAGTAAATGCAAAACGGCTCACTTACCATCCACATAGAAAGGGATTCTCATGGTCCGGTTCCCAATTTCATTCTTTGCTGTACAGGAGTAGATCCCTGACACATTAGCTGTTTTCACCAGCAGGGTGCTTATAGTCTAAGGGAGTGGACAAAGATCATTAGGAATGTAAATCATTTGAAAAACTAAAGAATAACACAATATCATGTAACTCAGTACTGACAACCTATGACAATAAACTTTAGAAATGTATTTCCTATAAGCAGGTGGGTCATAGGGCTAATTTACAACTGGACCTTTTTACACTCCTCAGCCTCACACATTGAGCAGACTACATCTGGCGTTTTGAGGCCAAAAGCAGTACTGAGAGTACAGCACAGAAGGTGTACCTGTGTTCCGCATCATTTCCTGATACACATTTAAAATGCCAGGCTTAATATTGTCACCAGTCAAGTGGAACTCATTAATAGCCTATGTAGACATAATAATGATGCAGATTTTTGGCAAAAGACCAGATTCCTGAGCTCTGTTTTCAGTTTCAAACGACATCTGTTTTCCTGGCAGTCACATCAAAGGTATGAAACACTCTGGGTGTATTTCTGGAGCAAATATACCCATTTTTCAGTTTACTTCCTGGGGTTCACAGACTGTTTATAAGACTTATTTGAAACTTAAGAAGCACATTGGCTCTGAACAACAGGTATTTAATGTTTTCTGTTATAGTTTGTAAAGAAAGACAGAGAACAGTCATAATTAACGCAAAAGAATTTTAACAAGGTTAGGATTTCTTTTGTACACAACATTACACTGCAAGACAGACAGAAATGAGGTGTGGAGCTTGGTTAATGTAAATCTGTGGACATGTTGTAGTGCAATGGCATGTCATTGTTTAGTCTTACATGCAGCTGATTTTTATTGGCACACTGTACTAAAATATACCTGAGAAACAGGGCATGTTACCAATCCACTTTACCTATGCACTGAAATAACACTCTGCTGTATTTAAATTGATCTGCATACTTTCCAATGCAAACACACTAATTAATCGTATTATAGATTGCACATTATTCAAGCAATGTTTCTGGATAAACTCACTGAAAACTTCTGACTCAATCTAATGACCAGACCTAGTCAGAATTTCATAGTGACCTTCTTACTTTGTCTTTTAGCTGCTGTGATGGCCCTTTCTCATTCTGTGGTTACAAGACACCATCTGAGATGGACTCTTACCAGGCTGTTATACACAGAGCAGGGAAATTTATATGAGGTGACAGAAAGGAATTCACTCTAAACAAATCCCACCCTTTTAAACTGGGCCTTGTTATCACTGACCGCTGTGCTTCACCCCTGCAAAGCATCATCTATTTGTCACAAAAGCCTGTAAATGCAGCAAAGTAAAAATTTACACCTATTCCATAGTGAGAACAAAAATCCTTGCACAAGGGAGGGCAGGCATGATTGGTTTTAAATGACATACCAACTGTGAGAATATACTGTGTCACATAAATCTTGCTGTAAGGAAATACAGACTTCTACATAAAGCATCAGACTAGCTTTTATTTTCGGTACTAGTGACTAAAAATCATTCATAGCTTATAGCTGATGGTTTGCATTGAGACTTATTGCTTGACCTCCATGTACAGTCACACTGAAGTGTAGAGGAATGCTACAAATGAAAACCTGTGCTTCATTAAGTGACAGACATACAAGCTCTGACTAAACAAACAACTAGTGACACTGTGGCAGTCTGGATTAATCCCTGAGGTGATACAGTCAAATTAAAACAGGGCCTTGGTGAGCTGTACTGTGTTTCTACAGCTCTCTGTGGATTTTCCCACACATTTTTATGTGATGTCAACACATTTGAGGGACCACAATGACTGCCCTGTACATATATAGCATTTCAAGTCATCTCATGTATTTGAAAACAGGCTTGAAACAATCAACATTCAGTGCATGAATCGTCCTGGGACAAAGTTCTGTTTATAAGGACTTTACTGGCTTCAGTGCGCTCAGTAAGATGGACTGATATATCAGTATAAACTCAGTCCTGAGGCACCACTCAAAGCAGCAGCTGCCCTGTTTACTGGCCTCTGTTCTCCACTGAAGGTGACTGAACCGTGACATAATTTACAGCAGAGCTAAATGAGCCTCAGCTATTAGTTCTATTAGGAGAGAACACACACATGGTCACAAGCTCACTGAATGTCATTCCTCACAAATCTATTGGTACTTCAGTCAAATAGACTACTGAGGCAGATTGCACCGTCTGGAAACATAATGCAGATTGTTGCTTTTTTGTGGTTTTTATTATATTGAGAGCTATTTTCTCAAAATGATTTCAAAAAGGGCAATTTGGTAATGTAAAAGTTCAGTAGACTTTATGAGGTTTAAATGAAAGACAGATGTATGCTGCTTGAATCTTCCCTTTCACTTTAAAATCAGCATTTTTGTAAGAGCATATAAGCTGCAGTATTTTGAGGTTTATTATTTTAGTCCATAATGAGGCTGACATAGTCATTAATCTGGATTAGCAACCCAATTTCAGAATTATGTAAAACCTTTGGTTTTAAGAGTTTGACTGGCAGGCATTTAAATGAATACATTTTCAATTAATTATTCCATTTACATTCACATTTTTAACTAACAAAACTTTTATTTAATTAATAAAGGTATACTTTTATGTTGCAATATGGCAGTCATTCGGACAGTATGACAGTATACTGACACCTAGGGATGTGACCGCAGTAGTTTCCAGTTACCGGTTCCACTGTACAAATGCGCCATTCCCAGTTAACCATGAAATTGTCTACCAAGATAAAATAAGTAACATTTTTTCTGGTCAACTTGACAGCTGCAATGACACAACCGCTCCATGTAAAATAAAACATCTTTTCTTATTAAGCTACTGAATCTCATGAAATCTCATGTAAGTGTACATGATTTTAACATATTTTTCAAAAATATTATTAATTTCTTTATGTATAAAGCTTGGGGAAAATACTGAATGCATCTTTAAGGGCAAATACTTTCACTAATAAATGACAAAATTGCACATAATACCTACCTTGTTTTTACTTTTTATTAATCCAACCTTGGTGTTGATATCCTTAATCAGATTATGAGGATAATGGTTGTGTGATTCAGTGGCGTTGTCAACAGGAAGAGGATCAGTGTAAAGTTTGCACCTATCAGAGAAAAAAAACAAAAACAACATACAAAAACGTTTAGAGAACAACAAAAAAACATACAAAAACATTAAGAGAAATCATAATTGTTGTGAACCAGTAATTGTAATAGTGAATTATATTTATAATACAATAACATCAGAAACTGTTCTGGAGTTTGCAGAGGAAGTTTTTGTCTTTTGACATCAAAGCAGGATGTACACAAGGAAATACCAAGGCGTACGGCCATGGGGTTTCAGTGAATGTCCTCTACTTTTAGTGAGAAACAGAAAACAGGTCTTCCTTCAAAAATAATACGAATCTGTTGGGCAAATGAACTCTTTTAGCCAATTTCTTTCAGGTATCTTTATCTTTTGCTACTGACTGTAAGGTTTCATGGACCCTGATGAATGTGTGTTTCTTTTATCTGGATTTGAAAACCATATATCAAGTCATGTGTTTTATGCCTTGAAGCCACAGGAGACCAAAGACCTGTTTTGCATCAATCTGAGTGGAGGAACAATCAGATTAATGAGAGTTGAGGTCGGAGAGGAAACCGCAGCGTGACAGGAAGGGCTGAGTCATGCGTCACCGTTCAAAGGAAACACCCCCACTCTCTGGACGGCTGAGATAAGGCTGATCCCAGACCGCCATGGTCAACAAGGGACAACTGATAACTTCTCACCTTCATGAGCGCAGTAATGAGATCTCAAACGATGGACCCTTCCAACAAAACACTGATTTATGGACAATTAATGACCATGCACACATTGCAAGTAAATTATGATCATATAGGGATTCGCTCCCACAACTCCAAAATCTTGCAGTGAGAACGTGGCCACTTTTTTCTTTTGGTCACTGCTCAAGAAATTAATTCATTTTACTATTAAAATAAAAGGAATGGGTTTGTCTTTTCTTCCAACTAGGGCACCGCAATTAACCTCCAATGTACCTCACTCATTATCTGTTGAAAATCAGTTCTTCTCACCATCTATATTATGAGCTGTTGTGTTTACTGCCATCTATGATTATATTTAAAACAGCCAAAGTGGTATTTTGGAACTGTGGTAACAAGGCCTGAAGTATTTTTGTCGCAAATTTGGCAGTACTCTTTGACAAATAATTACTCTCAATTACGAGAAACTTAGTTGTGACACACCAACTAAGTTTAGGAGACATCCGTAGCGCTCATAAAGGTTCATTAAAAGGCTGGCATTTACACTGGGACACTCTTGCTTTCAGCACAATGCAAGCTTGGGGAATGAGACCAATAAATTGTCCTCACATTTACAGAGCCAGTGACTGCAAAATGTAGCTCTGGGGCTATTTTTCATCAATAAGCATACTTTATTTTGGACCAATGTCAAGGAAACGGATGCAGTTCATTTGAATAATGAAAGCTGTGGGTAAAGGCCAACATTCATCATTGATATTAACACCTCAGCAAGAGAAGAGATCTGCTATGCAGGAGGGTGACAACTGTTTATGGAGCCACAAACCAAAATTTGTGGAAGTAACAAGAAAAAAATATAGCCCATATTTCTTCTTTGACACAATGAAATGTGACCTGAAGTTATACAATGTTTTAATTTAATGTGGAATAACTAATCAGAAGACCTGTTGATTCAAATCTGAACATGAACATTAACAAAATTATTGACTTACTCTGTAAGATCAGGGCTGTGGTCACATGGCTGCCAAAACCAGGTAATGTTTGGCATGGGAATCCCAAATGCAGTGCAGGTGAGCTTGTGCCCTTGGCCATATCTGTAAGTTTGGGGGCCCACTGGAGCCACGTCCTCCTCTGAGATCTTTGGCTTCACTGTGTGCATTTGGACATAGAACATTAGTCATTTAAATGGTCAGTCCCAGAATACAGATCATTTGCAGATCACTGGCTAACTTTAAAAAAACTTTCACCTCATAACTCCAATTTGGAAGAGTAAGAATATTCAAGTTTATGTCAACTTCAGTAAGAGAGGTCTATATTGCCTTTTTATACCTCACTGAAGTGTATCTGTGCTCATGAAGGAGAAAAACAGCATTTGATGAATGATGCCTAAAATAGTTTCTTAATTGCAACCTGAATTCTGTTTCCGTTGTTTTTGACCTTGGTTTTGCTTTTGGGTCTGTGATGATGTCATATACTTCAGTTCAGGTTGGGGTCAGAGAAGCATATAAATAAATATTTTATATTAGACCAGAAGAGGTAATCATACTTGTGTACATTGTGGGATGGAATTTTTCCAAAAATTCAGGGTAAATCTGGGCAGCACATTACTAAAATATCAGCTCTGACAGCACATTCCAGAGCTCTTGCCAGAGAAGAGCATATCAATTCCTCTGCTTTCTTAGATTTTTTTTCTTTGTGAGATTTAAAAAAATAAAAAAATCATAATGCCCAATGCAATCAAACATTTGCTTCGTTCATCTTCGGAACACAAATTAAGATATTTTTGATAAAATCCGATGGCGCATTGAGGCCTCCATTGCCAGCAAGATAATTAACACATTCAGATGCACAGAAAGCTACTAAAGACATATTTAACAGTGGTTCAACCTTATTGTTATGAAGCGACGAGAATACTTTTCGTGTGCCAAAAAACAAAACAACGACTTTATTCAACAATATCTAGTGATGGGCTATTTCAAAACACTGCTTCATGAAGTTTCGAACCTTACGAATCACACAAAAAGTATTCTCATCGCTTCATAACATTAAGGTTGAACCACTGTAGTCATTTTTGCTGGCAATGGAGGCCTCAATGAGCCATCGGATTTTATCAAAAATATCTTAATTTGTGTTCCAAATATGAATGAAGGTCTTACGGGTGTGGAACGACATGAGGGTGAGTAATTAATGACAGAATTTATATTTTTAGGTGAACTAACCCTTCAAATCTATATAAACGTATGCAAATGTGTGCAAATATTTTAATATACATGTTTAAAATATAAATTACAATAGAAAGTGTAGATAAACAAAAATGTCAGTTTGAAAGCAGAAAAAAAGTTTCAATAGCCAAAGTATAAATAATATTAAAGAAAAACAAAACCACAAATTAAATGCTGACAGCTGAGTTTTCAATAATCTCATTAAAGGGGTAGAAAAATTTGTCATCATTTAATCACCCTCATGTTGTTCCAAACCTGTATGAGTTTCTTTCTTCTGTTAAACACAAAGGAAGATATTTTGAAGAATGTTGGTAACCAGACAGTTGACGGTAGCCATTGACTTCTATTGTATTTTTTTCCCCCTACTATGGAAGTCAATGGCTACCGTCAACTGTCTGGTTACCAACATTCTTTACAATATCTTCCTTTGTGTTCAACAGAAGAAAGAAACTCATACAGGTTTAGAACAACTTGAGGGTGAGTAAATTATGACAGAATTTTCATTTTTGGGTGAACTATCCCTTTAAGGTTACTGTTCATATAAAATGAACAGAAATGTTTTAAATTTTTAAAATTTTTAAAAGCGATTTGTATGTTTATTTGTGGCAGACCTATTTAGTCCACTATTGTTTGAAGTAGAGAAAACAATCAGATGCTCATAATCATGTGCAGTTTATACTGGTTTTCTGTGCATTACCTCTGACTTCCAGCTGGTAGCTGAGGTTTCTATAGAGACCCTTCTCCTGGTTTGACAGTGCAATAGTGAAGATCCCAGCATCCTTCTGCCTCACTTGTTTTATGGTCAGGTTGTATCCCAGAGTCTCATAACATGAGGAATTTTCTGAAATGGCAACTCCGTCTTTGTACCTATTCAAATTGGCAACAGAAAAAATGATTCAACTCACCAATACAATAATCTTACAATTAATCCATTACTGGGGTAGGATACATTTAGTTGGTTACTACACATTAAATTCTTCTTATGGCTTCTGAGTCACATCTCTTATTTTTAAAATACAAAGCATGAATTTACCACAACACTCTGTTGGGTGCAGGCAGGGCATTGACTCGTGGC
Source organism: Elopichthys bambusa (assembly GCA_037101425.1). Taxonomy (NCBI): domain Eukaryota; kingdom Metazoa; phylum Chordata; class Actinopteri; order Cypriniformes; family Xenocyprididae; genus Elopichthys; species Elopichthys bambusa. Next base: position 24,162,271 of record CM074447.1, on the reverse strand, counting down.
TCAAACCGGACCTTTCTACCCTCTATAACGGAGATGGATTTGCGTTTATTGTGGGTCACATTGAGGAATGGATGTTCTGTAGAGACAAAAAAATACATTAAATGAACTCAAACTGTTCTACAAAAGCATAAGTGTGTTAAGACAGTGGCACAACATTACATCCTCACCGTATACAGTAACTTTAGTGGAAAACTGAAGCCTTTTATCTTCAATTGATGCTATGCACATATACGTGCCCTTGTCCTCCATTGTCACATTAGGCACGATTAGCGCTTTAGTCATTACGATGATTCTGCCAGGTGGGTCCCTTGTAATTTTTATTTGGTGAGTGCGATTGATCTAAAAACACAGATGATGTCAGGACAAGATTTGCATAACGCCAGTTCAAATCAGGTGATCTGAATGTGTACAGTATTAATCTAATACTGCATGTCTTTAGGTAAAACTCAAGCATTTTTAGCAGGGCTCCTAATAACTCACCTGACCCTTATGGAACTGCCACTCAAATTCAATTCTGCCATTGTAAGTAGTCTCTGCAGAGCAGTTGAGGACCAGGGTGTCACCGACCAGTACTTTTGGTTGTTCTGGTTCGATGCCAATCTGTTTTAGCTCCGACGCTAGGCACAGAGAATCCAGGTTATGTCATGGAAAAAAGCATTTGTAATTTTCAATGACAGATTTTCAAAAGGTAATTGCGTAACTGGGATTTTCTCCCTACTGTTAAACAGCTGCCTTTGAGCTATGCATTTTAACAATTAAAATGACTCACTTATCCTTAAGAAGATGTAGAGAGAGGAAACCGGCACTTTATCCACTCTGGTCAAACATGTAATCACTTGGTAGTTGTCATAAGGTCTCAAGGGGATCTTGAAACCTCTCTTTGGATCCCACTCCACCCTACTTTTTATTTCATCTGCCATGGGATACATCTGGAGAGCAAGAGGAGAAGATTTATTTAACAAGCTATCTTTAAAAAAAAAGTGATGTTTCTTTCCGTGAAGACGTAAACATGTTGTGTCAAACATATGGGTTAGGCTCGCGATTAGCAGCCCATTCAGTAATGAGCAAAACAGGGCTAAGTTTGTCTGTAAGAAACTGATCACAGTCGAGTTGTATACCCCATTTCACTTCTTTTGTTTGTTCTTGGTCCAAGTGCCCTGCTAGGAAAGAAGGGAAGGAAGGAAACAGGAAGGACGAATGCCACAGATCTTCCAATGGCAGGAAGGTCACCTAACTATCTGTGCCATCTGGCTTAGAAGTATTTATCCATAGGACTGTGAGAAATGACCATAGACCCACTACATGACCACTGTGGAAAAAAAAAAAAAAAAAAACACTACCGTTGATGTTGTTTGCTGCCAATGCAGTTTGAAGGACAGAATCTACTGTTTTTATGAATTATGCAAGAGGCTGCTTACTAGTATTCTTAAAATAAGATGTGGTGGTGATCCATCAGATATAATGTTGAGAAATAAAATAAAATAAAATAAAATAAAATAAAATAAAATAAAATAAAATAAAATAAAATAAAATAAAATAAAATAAAATAAAATAAAATAAAATAAAATAAAATAAAATAAAATAAAATAAAATAAAATAAAATAAAATAAAATCTTAAAAAAAATAAAAAATTTTCCAACCTGGTCTTCATGGACCTAAAGCATAAAAAATGTGTTTTATTTATAACCTGGGTTTCTATTCTGAGTGAAAAACAACAGTCTACCTTCCTGTTCTTACAGGAAGCAGACAGAGAGACTCCTTAGGCCTCCTTGAGCTTCCCTGAGTCCATGGCACACTGTCTCTATCTATATACGCATTCTCAGGGCTTTAATGGGTGTGAGAAATTCTGAGACGCCCATGGTTCAATGCATTCTTCAATGTCAGATCATACAAAACATCCTCTATTTTTCATGTCAAGGCTTTTGAGGCATGGAAAGCAGGTAAAACATTCACCTCCACCGGCCATAAATTATGTGTGAATGCATTCAGTGGGTTCAAAATCAGTGGCACTAACATAAAATACTCACAGTTTCAAGGATAACACGTTGGCTTGGGGACGTTGTTCTGCAGGGGACCACAAAAAAGGGGTCGTCCCGATACACAAAAAGCGTGTTTGGTGAACTGTAAGCCTCCACAAATGGATGTTTGTGATCTGTGATTTAAAATTAAGCATAAAATAATACAGTAAGCACAAAATAACAACACTTTGCTTAAATAATTCATTAATTCACTCATGAGCTTTATGATTTTGAATGGCTTTTTAAAAAAACCCACAATCTTTTATCAATGAATTCTTGGACTTCAGGCAATGCCTAGACATCCAACCTTGGGGAGCAATTAAATATCCCAGATAAAGTCAGATCATTTTTCTCTTTAAGCACACACAGACTACTGGATAAAGAAACAGAAACAGTTTGGCAGGAGAGGATGTTACTGTACAGCTATGCTGTGAGATTGGCGTGATTAAACAAATAAGATCTTGTGTGTGCTGACAGGGTTCTTGTAATAAAATATGTTTTTTTAAAATAAACTTTTCTCACATAAACAGTGTAATCACATAGTGAGATGAACCAGGGGACTATCAGGTACTAAATTGGCTATATATGCAGCAGGCTAAAGTGGAAGAGGTCTGCTAAACAAAACAGCTGGTAAGCCAGAGACTTGGTGAGCTTTGTTGTCATTTTCACAGCTAAAGTTATCACTGTCTTTTGCTATAGATAAATTGCAGATCAGCTCTTTTGGGAAATACACTACCGTTTAAAAGTTTAGGGTCAGTACGATTTTTAAATATTGTTGAAGTCTTATGCAACTTTTTTTCAATTGTAATTTTAATTTTAATGTACTTTATTCCTGTGATGCAAAGCTGAATTTTCAGCATCATTACTCCAGTCTTCAGTATCACATGATCCTTCAGAAATCATTCTAATATGCTGATTTGGTGCTCAAGAAACATTTCTTATTATTATTAATGTTGAAATCAGTTCTGCTGCTTAATATTTTGCGGAAATCATGATTATTTTTTTTCCAGGATTCTTTGACGAACAGAAGAGCATTAATTTGAAAGAGAAATCACTTTTGATCAATTTAATGCATTTTTGCTGAATAAAAGCATGAATTTCTTTAAAAAAATGACCGATCCCAAACTTTTGAACAGTAGTGTATCTTTTTGAGGCACATTCATAAAACTCTACGCTATTGCATAATATAAAGCCTTCCTTTTTGTGTCACTGATTTTCTATTTCCTTGTCTTATGACAGTTTGGTTCTGTCTTCCAGATATGGTCCAATTCTCGGTGATTCAGTCCTTCTAAGTGAAGGCAGTCATAGCTGTATAGTTACTAGCTCCATAGCCCGGCTAACAGGTTTATGGCTTTGTTGAGTTTCGTTGAGGTCTACAATGAGGTGGGGCCTCTCGTTACTTCATTTCTTTTTTTAATCTAATGCTTTTCTAATGGCTTGGAGTCTTTCCAGGTCCTCTTTCACACAGAAGACCTCAAATTTCTATTGGAAGCAAAGTGCCAACAAGTTTCTTGGTTCATCCAGTAGAGATCGGTCAATTTGTAACCAAAAACAGTGAAATACATGTGTATTATGCCTAATAAATAGCTCTTTGGTCTGTTTATCTAAAAATAAGCTTTGTTTTATGAAACCATTTTTCTACAACCTCTTGGTCTATGATAAAAATATTAGTAAGTATTCTTAATCTTACCTTTAACAAAAACATATGTGGACGCCTCATGATCGCTGGACTTTTGGTAACTGCATGTGTAGAAGCCAGTATCGCTGTGCCTCAGGTTGTGTATGACCAGCTTGCTGCAGGGCTTGTGCACTGTCTCCTCACAAGACTCAATGTGTACCGATGACACATTTCTGTTAGCCAGCCTCCAATGCAGCGAAGTTGATCCTCTAATGTAAGTCACACCATGTAAACAAAACATCAACAATAAGGACAATTTCACAGGCAAGCAGGCTTATGCCAAATTAAATAACCATTGCTTAGAGTGTCTGATGCTATAACTTTTGATTTGTAGCTATTCATGATATTTATAACCAAACTTAAAAAAAACTCAGGAACATTATACCACAAATGACATACAAACATATCCTGCAAGGTCTTTCAGTTTGAAGCGTCAAAGTGGTAGTTGCGTAGCTGTCTATGGAGGGACCGAAAGCTCTCAGATTTCATCAAAAAGATCTTCATTTATGTTCCGAAGATGAATGCAAGTCAGGTGAGTAATTAATGACAGAATTTTCATTTTTGGGTGAACTAACCCTTTAAAAGTTTCAAGAATTTTTCTGAATGACTGAAAATGACTTTTTACTCTTGAGAGCATGCCAGATTCATCATCCATTTTTCCAGGATATTCAACTGGGTTCATTTCAGTTTTCAGTTTTAAACATATTCACATGGGAACAGGTATTTATTGGATGAAGTGTCCAAATGACATGTTTCAAACAGTGCTTGTTTTTAAAAGGGCACATTAAAAGGATCCCAGTGGAAAATCAGACATATCTCACATACCACCACTGTTGCCTCTAGACTGATGGGTCATGCAACTTCACTCTTAAATCTCTGTCTAGAACCAAAGACAGTATCAGCTTTTTGCTCACATGACCTTGTAGGGAAGCGTTACATTAGTTAAGCTTCTTCAGGGTCAGCATTCCTGGCATGACTGCAATAGCAAGAAATGCTCTCTCAAAGTCTAAACGATGTATATGTTTCAGAAGCCCTCGCCCACTTTTCTTTCCTGCAACAATTGGATTTGGATACAATGGCTATTTTGGGCCTATGCTGCTTTTCTGAGAACCTCTCATCCCATGTTAAAGTAAAAGCAAATGAATTTAGTTTTGAAGAGTGATGGTGTGAGATCTTTGTTTTGATACCAGCTACAGCTCAAGTTCTTAAACAAGTTCACCTAAAAATGGAAATTCTGTCAACATTAATTTACCCCTCATGTCATTCCAAACCAGTATGACTTTCTTTCTTCTGTGCAAAAAAGGGTAACACTTTACTTGAAGGGGTGTGCATAAGACTGACATGACCCTTGACCTAAGACATATATCATGAATATGAAGGAGGTTTTATGCATGGTTCTGACAACTGTCTTTAAGTGTCATTTGCTTAATTATGTCATTTTTAAAGCAAAGATGACATTTTTTGAGATGTCTTTGTTATAACAACTTGACATGAACCAATACATCCTAACCTGTCAGTGTCTTTGTCATGACAACTTGACATTATTTAGCTTTATGGGTTAACATTACATTAAACTGTCATGTGGTTGGTTTTGACATTGGCTGTCATGAGGCCATTATAATAATTTTATATTATAAAGTTTTATATTATTCTGAATTGAGTTTAATTTATTCTGTATGAATATTGGAATGCTTACTAGTATTATATCAATAAAATGTACACATTTTGGGTAAAAACAGAAAATTCATGTATTTTAGATGCACAGAACATTCTGTGTGTGTTTGTGTAAGATGGGACCGCAAAAGGGCACAGTACCTGCAGATGAGCGTGAGTGTGCCACCAACATGCTGAAGGTGAGTGTCTCCGGCAGGAAGCAGCTGTGGGTCAGGCAGACGAAATCCCTCAACCAACCCTACAGAAAACACAATATAGCACAACACACAGTCAATCAGAGACATGCTAACAGCACAAGTAAATAACAAACAAAGCTACAATGTGGTCAAATCTACAGCCCTGAATACTGAATACAGTCACATAGCACTGCGTCCTAACTCGACATAATGCAACAAGTTTCCACTTACAAAGTAACTCTCGAGGGTGAATTGTAATACAAGCATAAGGCTAAACTGTGGTTAAGCAGACCAAAACCAGAACACTCCAAGCAATTACGGGATGCAACTTTTTGAGAGCTTTCTAGTGTGATTTGGAGACTCTGATTCAGAATGTTATGCAATAACCTTTCCGCTTCCATGTGGTGCTCCAGAATGTGCTCCTAGTCTGTGTTGGACAGGTTTAAGCTGGTAGAGATGTGGAAACAGTGTGTCTGAGCGTGTGTACACATTCTAGACAAGAGGAGGGAGGCCAGATGTACAGCTGGGCCCCCCACAGAGGGGTCACCTCTGTCAGCATGTGTGTGAGAGAACAAGGCAGACCCAGATGAATCAGATGTCCTTAAACACATCCTTCACATCAGTCAGTCCTCTTTCTGTCCTCTAAATAATGCCAACTTTTTATACTCTGATGAAGAGCTTCATTTAACTCAGATCTCTTGAGATCTCTTCAGTGTGCTATTATTACAGTGAAGGTTTACTGCTGGTCTGAGGCCAGGTAAAGCTGATGATAGGAGCCATGAGTACACTCGGTACAGGAAGTGGTTTCATTCCCTCTGCTGCCCAGGATGGGTGACATTCGTTTCATAAGTGATTTCCTTCTTTTGAACCTACTCCCTGACTGCTTTGTGCTGTGGAACTGTAATGCAGGTTATTTGTGTTGCCAGGCAAAATGGTTTTGTTTTGATTTTCCGTTTTAAAAGCAGAGTCTTCTGGGAAACCTCGCCTGACAAAAAGAGGTCTTTTGGTACATCTTAAAAAACACAGTGCTCATGTGTGAGACACTAAACAAAGCAGATGTGGCGCAAAGGTCAAAGACTTCCATCTAGTGCACGTTTACACTGAAAAACAATGAAAAAGCAATTCAAAACCAGTTAAGTGGAATGCAAAGACATGTTTTGTGTGGACAGCTCCACATTTTTTATTGTTTTTCCTGTCTTTTTGGATATTTTGACTTTTTCAGAACCTCGCACTTCGCGTTTAGTCGCCAAATTAATTAAAAGAGATGTGTACATCTCATAATAGTTTTGGTAAGTATTTGAGTAAAAACCAAGTCCCCCTGAAATCAAAATGTAAGTTTTTTTTAGCTTTTAGTATGAATATGTTAGCCTTAAATGGTTAGTTCACCCAAAAATGAAAATTACCCCATGATTTACTCACCCTCAAGCCATCCTAGGTGTATATGACACTCTTCTTACGGACGAACATAATCAGAGTAATATTAAATAATATCCAGGGTAATCCATGCTTTATAATGGGAATGGATAGTTCGCCGACATCAAAGGGAAATGCAGAGCGCTGTGCGTGACTGGCTGCCGCTTCAAATCTGGATTGTTTGTTTGTATGTTTTGCTGCACTGATCGGATTACTGCTTTATTTGGATTTCTATATCACCGTCGGTGATTTTTGCAAGTGATTGGCATTTACTCCGACAACATAAACATGCCTCGGCCAACAGTTTGTTTTGCTGCTGCAGCCTCCTCCATCTCCCGGAGCTCCTGGTCGGTATACTCCGGTTCAAACAAATATGGCTGGGCAAGAAACAAATTCTTCTCTTGGCTTATATCGAAATCCTCTGACATTTTTCTTAACAAATCCTAGTTTCGTACTTTTAATTCGTGACCGGTGTTTTGTTTTGCTCTCTTCTCTGTGCTTGCGTGTTCGTCACCGGAGCTCACAATGCGCATGCGTCCTATGTCATAAGTTGGGACGCCACTCTCTTGTGAACGTGCGTATGGCAGTTGGAGATTACATGGAGATTACAGTTTATAAAGTTTGAAATATGGATATTTTTATGCATTGCTTCGCTTCAGAAGGCTTTTATTAACCCCCAGGAGCCGTGTGGACTTCTTTTATAATGGATGAGTGCATTTTTTTCTGTCTTTAGAATTTGGGGCACCATCCACTCCCATTATAAAGCATGGATTACCCTGGACATTTTTTAATATAATTCTGACTATATCTGAAAGATGAATGTCATATACACCTAGAATGACTTGAGGGTGAGTAAATCATGGGGTAATTTTTATTTTTGGGTGAACTATCCCTTTAAGGTAATGAATAAACTGGTGTGTTCCATCACATTTAGGGGATATAAGCATTCAAAACTTACAGTCTCTCACTTCCGCTAAATGGATCATGGATTTTCATGACACTATATGGGGGATAGGGAACGATTAAGACGTGAATTAAGAAGTGTAAATATGCTTTCCATTGAGGCGAATGAAGTCTGGTTTCATGTTAGTGTCATGCAAAACGCAACAGCATACACACAGTTTGCTCCGGTCCAGTGACATGAGAGCACAAAGGGGATCATATGCGCGAGTCGACACAGACCACAAAACGTATCAGACCCATTTAAATTCTGCACAGAATGCTGTATTTTACAGTGATATGGAGGAGATTATGAGGTTAGAGATTAGAAGGAAAATTAGGTTTTACAGAGCTCAACGGCTCTGGCTGAGCTGTGATATAAACAAAATGCTACTGGCTATTTTTAAAAAAGGGGAGGAGCTGTTCTAAATGTTCTGCCCTGTCTTCCTGTTTCAGTTGAAATTACATCAACACATTGAATAATGCTGTGGGTTCCAAGGCGCTTCAGTTGGCTTTTAAAATTGGAAAGTTTTGTAATACAGAGTCAGTGTCCAAAACACAAGCTGACCTTTTAAAAAGATTTGTGTAACAATCAGGATGATAATGGCATTACATAATGTTTATTCTCTTCTCATCTACACCCAAATTACTTCATCAATCTCAGATAAAACACATTTATTAATAAAAACTGACAGTCATGTATGTGTCAGTCACCAATGAAGTCATTATCAGTACATTATCTGACCAACAGCAAAATTTAGTTTTTGTAAATGGCTTAAAAAACACAGCTGCATTCACAGAATGAACTTACACACCAACACTGCCACTTAATATGAACTTCCTCTCAGTATGCTACAACATCATTGTTGTTTCACAGTCCAAGGTTAGTTAAGGGGAGCGGATGTAGCCGGAGCATTTCACGCAAAGTACACACCTCTATCAGCTTGATATTATCCATCTGCCCAGAAGAGACATGACCAGACATAACCACAGCTGTCCTAGTCAAAAAATAAACTCCCCTATGGTGACTCTCTACACTGTGTTTCAAATTATTATGCAAGTGACATATCAGTAGAATTTCAGTACAATAAACATTCAGATTTTAGTTTTTCTAAGAAAGTGTTTGTTTGTTTATTTATCCATGTCTTTTTAGATAACTGGTATCAATCTCAGACAAAATAATTTGCCAGGTACTTAGGTAAATGGAAACCCTACTTAAAGATGGTATTCCACATTATTAAGCAAGTCACAGTTCTCATGCAATGTGGGGAGGAAGAAAGATCTTTCTGAAGATGAAAAGCATGAAATGGTCCAATGTTGTGCAAAAGGCATGAAAACAACTAATATTAAAAAAAGTGAATGGAGATTATCAAACTATCAAAAGATTTGTGAGTGATTTAGAGCGATAAAGGCTTATTAAGGAAAGTTTCTGTCAAACAAGTTAATTGTATTAAAAGGGCAGCTTATTATTTTGTCTGAGATTGATACCAGTTATCTAAAAAGACATGGGTAAATAAACAAACACTTTCTTTGAAAAGTGAAATTCTACTGATATGTCACTTGCGTAATAATTTGAAACACAGTGTATTACACTAGAAAGCTTTTTTTTTTACACATCTGTTCTGTAGATATTTAGACATCTTCTTGTAGATTTACATTTACACATGAAATAAAACACATTAAAAATGTCTTTGCTGTGATGTTGGTGTCTAAACGGTGTCGAAGACAGTAACTTCATGCAGGTCCACCTCCCGTCTCAGACAAACACAATCCATCATGAAATCCATCACATGGACAAAATGTACAACATATGTTTTATGAGTCATCACTCATTCTTGTCAGGATGTTTTCAGAAGCACAATACATCTTAATCTGTAACAGAGTTACAAGAAGATGCTGCTCCCACTGTACTAAAAGAGACATATTAGTCAGCTTGAGTCTAACTGGTTTAGACCCCTCTGAAATGTGTTTACCACACAGAAGCTTTGGTCTGATACCAAATACCTTTTTATGAGAATTATTAATTCCTGCTGACATCCATATTCTTATTTTCTATAATTATTATTCTTACATTCACAGATGTACACCTGCACACAAACACGAACGGTGAATCACATCCTATAAAACCCAAAAACTCTCGCTGTCTTCACAGCTGCCCTGTTCAGCAGGGGCCCCTAGCAGCCCACTTAAGAAGAGCACTTTCTCATAAAAACCTCTTGTCTCTGTCCCTGTACACCCACGTATTCCCACAGCCCCCCACCTGCCCCTGATGTCTGCCCGGTGCTGACCTCAGCGCGGCACTTCGGCCCCCTCTCCGACAGCTGTGTACTGCATTCCTCCAGCACAGAGACTGAAAAATGCCAAAAATGAGGCTTGTTGTGGTGCTTCAAGGGGCCTGAGACCTGGTTTCCATTAAAGCCTATTAAAAATAAAAGACAACCATGGAAGCATGAAAAAAAACAACAACAAAAAAAACACACATGCTATGTGGGTTGCCATACTCTGCATGATTAGCCTACGTGCCTACTTGCTAACAAATAAAAGACATGTCACTGTCACAAGGCAGGCTGTGTTCCTCCTGACCTCCCACAATCATGCAATTAGTCAATCATGAACTAATAGAAGTTTGTGTAGTAATAGATGTTAATAGTTTTGTAAGGAAGAACAAGAGAATCTTCAATCCAAATGAGGAACCTTCACAAATACGATTGGTTTAAATGTGTGAGTGGGTTGTGGGTTTTCCATGGAAAGCTGACTTCTGAAGCATTACAAAAAATAATATCAGAATCGTCTTGGAAACATTTAAACCAAAAACTGTTGAGCAACCAAAATGTGTCATTCGTCCCTGGTGGATGTTAAAAAACTAGAACCTATGAAGTCAGATGATGCTTGAGATTTTTTTTACAGACATTATTCAATTTACTTGTGTACTGTCTTTTGTAGAGAGGAAATCCTGTCACTGCCCAGTAAGCGTTGGTTATAATATGCGGAATTCCCTACTCTGTGGCTGGTACAAGACTGCCTGTGCTTCCCGTCCACCCATGTGATGCACAGTGCCAGTAAGGCGGTCTTAAAGGACAGGGCAGGGGGAATCTTTTTTGGGCTTACACAACAATAGAAATTCATTAATCCTTTAACCTTGCTGCAATATCCATTGTGATTTCAAAGCTTTACTGGCAACGAAGGCTTCTTGATAAATAAAAATATAGTCAAACAATAGTAAGCATGTCCACAGGCACAGAATCAAACATCAGGCAACCGTTGAACATGACCAATCGCACATTAATTTCTTTCCTGTCTTTTTCGGAAGAAGACAAAGTACCCTAATGGGACATGTAAAATGTCTGTATTATGTCTATATAAGCTGACTATGAGTCAAAAACATGTTTTGTAAGATATATTGTATTAGGAACCTCCAGCATGTAACAAAACTGGCACATCATAAAAACTTTGACTGTCATCTATGTTTATATCATATATCATGTAATATGTCTGGTAATGTCAGCTAGTCATTACTGCCCAGACAGATCAGGTCTTGTGTGGTTTATTTTGCGGTAATGACCATCCAAATGTACATTATACCAGTAATTATGGCTGTTTACCAAGTTAAAAATGACATACTGGAAAAATAAAAAATATTGGAAATATTTAGAGATGCACCGATTGCAATTTTCTTGGCCGATTCCGATTTCCGATTTTTTTGTTAGTGTGATCTGCCGATACTGATTTTTGCAGATTCCGATTTTCTTTCTAAGAACTATAATACAAAAATCTACTTTTCTTCAACGCAAAGTTTTATTTTCATTAAAAAAAAAAAAAACAAGTAAAAAGTCAGTAATAAAACAAGAACAAACAACAGCACAAATAAATGCAATAGAATAAAGAGAGCTATAAAACTAAGTTTTTCAGGTTAAGTAGGTTTTCATTCAGGTAAGAAATACTACAGAAATTAAAGTAATTAAATACGAGTGAGACGAGTGAGAGAGAGGAGGCGCCTGCGCGGGTGTGTGTCACTTTGCCGTCGGAGAGAAGAGTGCGAGAACACGCAGCTGACGTTATTCCCTGTTCCACTGGTAACAAAACAGAATCAGTAAGAAATGAGACTGGGGAAAATCGTCCGATTCCGATCCCTGGCCGATCGATCGGTGCATCTCTAGAAATATTCATTTGAGTTTGTCATTATTTTTGTTATTATTATCATTATGTGAGAGAGGTGTCACAAGAAGCATGAAATGTATAAGAAAATATTTGAAAAAATGAAAAATGACACAAATGACCAATCACAATCAAGTATTTCAGAGAGCTGTGTAATAAAATGCCATAATATGCCTGCTTATAAATTTACTATAATTCATGTGGTTAGACAAAGGTGATTATTCTGCCTCCACTAATTATAAAGCTTAATATACATAATGTTATTTGATGATTGATTATCATCGGTCTAGACAAATTCACATGTTCAAAAAGCAGACTCTTTACAAAACTAAAGACCACCCACTAAAAAAAGTTGCTACTACACCTCCAACTGTGCTGCCTGCCTTCTCATTCATTGAAGTGTTCTCTTATTGCAAGTCCCTCTGCTACAACCACTGCTCCCTGCCAAGCCGCTAGGTTAAGACAACAGCAATGGAGAATGCATATTTTATTAGTTCCTGGATTGGTCTTTGGAAGGTGAAGTCAAAAACCCAACCCATGTACACACAACCTGTATGAATAAACGATGGTTAATTAAACAAACAACATCTGGCTAGGCTGAGTGGTAATTCTGGTAATATTTGGCCAAATAGTCTCCATAAGTGGATTTGAATCCAGTAAGCTCCCACAGTATGTTCTGGAGCTCAGGGGATTTTGCTGTTCTTCATGCTAGAGATTTTCCTTGAAATTGCAATATAACATAACATGGGCAGCCATCACACTTGTGTGTCAAAGGGAAGAGACAACTTGGAAAAAATACCCACATGGTACAAAATTGTCTCCAAAGCACACTGCATGAAGTTCTTTGGCTCAATTACTAACTTTGATAAGTTTGAGAGAAGAGAAAATGTCAACATAAAGAGCACTTTTAATGCTTCATGCGGGGGAAAACTGTAAAGAAAGCAAGCAAGAAAGCATGTAAGGAAGAAAGCAAGAAGTCTGTGCACAGTCTATACTTGTGTGCCACCCCACCGCTGCGGGATGAGTGGATGAGCTTGAATTGCACTTGGCTGACCCCTACCTACTGTATTCCTCCCAACATGCACTGCTGCTGAACGTCTGTTCAGAAGGAACACTACGGTTCTTCCTGAGCTTGAAAAATAAAAAGTAATCCAGAAAAAACCCTCACATAAAGCAAGTTTAACCCAGGCACTACACAGCCTAGTACATGTTCAAACAATTATTTTGCCAACCATATTCAAAGCTTACAGTGATTTCTAGGAATGCACTGAAATGAAAATTCTGGGCCAAAACCAAAACTTCTGGATGCACTTGGCCGAAAACTGAAAGCAAAAATACTTTTAAAAATTTTTTTATTTCTTATTTTATATTAGCTTTTTTTTTGTATAATTGTATTATTTTAGACTTTATGAAATTCAATCATCTTAATGAAAGTATACAAGCCAATAAAATAACCACACTTTTTTTTTAATGTAACACTAAAATTGGACAGGAAACATTAAATATCAATATATTATTCTTTATTCTGTTCTGTGCAACAGAATCAGATTTAAAGGGTTAGTTCACCCAAAAATAAATATAATGTCATTAATTACTCACCCTCATGTCATTCTACACCCATAAGACCTTCGTTCATCTTCAGAACACAAATTAAGATATTTTTTATTAAATCCGATGGCTCAGTGAGGCCTCTAATAGACAGCAATGCCACTGAAAATCTCAAGAGCCATAAAGGTACTAAAAACATAAAACAGTCTGCATGTGAGCAGAGCGTAGCGGCAGCAGATCAGTGAATGAGAGGGTAGCGTCATTTTACCAGCGTTGCTCAGCACAGCACAACATGTTACAGCACAGTAGGGCTACTGCAAACAGAAGCAAGTATACTACTACATAGAAATTTCATGTAGGCACATTTGAGCAGACTTTGATTTTCCAATGAGCATCAGCGGTACATGAGCAGAGCGTTCACATGGGCAACTGAGCAAAGCACACATGCATAGTGGAATATCGAGCGTCACACAGCGCAGTGACAACGGCTAGAGCGAGAGTGAAACCTGAGCGCTGATCACCGATATGTTTTATTTTCATAAAAAAAAAAAAAAGTAAAAAGTTAGTAATAAAACAAGAACAAATAAAAAAAAAAATTGCAAACAACAGCACAAATAAATGCAATAGAATAAAGAGAGCTATAAAAACTAAGTAGGTTTTTATTCAGGTAAGAAATACTACAGAAATTAAAGTAATTAAATGTAAAATAACATATCCAGTGTTATTTTACATTGGTTACCATAATTTCTGTATTCTTTATTGTAAATATTAAATACAGATTTATTCTTACCATTAAAGTTATAAAACGTATTCAGTCAAGAGCAGAAAGTGATGTTCTTTGTCTTTTGTTTTTTAAATAACATGACAGACAGCAGCAGGAATATTGGACTGCTGTCCCTTTAAGAGTTTATGAACGGACCCAATATTGTTACACAACATGCCTTCTCTTTCTTAGCTATTTAACGATCCAAAACTGACGGTTTATCTGAATAATCGCCAAGACGGGCATTTTGACATAATTTTGTATGTATTTGACCATTTAAGCGTAGTAAGCCACTCATTTTAGTACTTGTTGTGACTGTTTGACTTCAGTCTCTGTTTGAGACTGAGCGTGGCTTGTCCGCTCCACTAATATAGATCAGTGGTGCGCGCGCTTTTGGTGTGAGCGCGAAACCTGCAGGAATGACTAAAATTATACACAATACAAGCACTATTTAACCGGAGCGAATGAGACGAGTGAGAGAGAGGAGGCGCCCGCGCGGGTGTGTGTCACTTTGCCGCCGGAGAGAAGAGCGTGAGAACACGCAGCTGACGTTATTGCCTGTTCCATTGCATCCCTAGTTTTACACTGCCTGCATAGCTCTGCATAACAAGGTGCAAGTACAGTTTCGGTTCTCAAACTATTTTGTGCATAGCACGCTGAACTAGTGCAGAAAAATTATTGAAAATGCACTATTACATTTCACTGTGTGACAATGTCTGTCAGGCTTGATGCACACATTGTAAGAAGTACACAGCTTCAGTTTATGTTCTGTTTTGTATCGATTAATTTTCATTTAGATTAAAATGTGGTTCACTTCCCTTGTGTAACTACAAAGTTCTGTCATGAAACTCTAGATGGCACAATCTGCTTGCAATCACATCATTCTCTACAGGGCACAGCTGATTGGCTACTAATACAGCAGGAACCAATGAGCTCGTTGCTCAACCTCCAAATACTCTCCACCTTCCCCAGCTCCACCTGTGTAGATTTGCTGGGGGTAATTCATGTGTTATATCATACAGCAGCAGCATGTCTACTTGCTGACAGCAGCGTGTCATGTATTTATTGGCAGTAGCAAGTACCGTACTTGCCCTGCGGCAGCAATAACCAACAGCAGTAGCATAGCAGATCTATTCCACTAAGACCAACATATCAATATTGTCATATCCATTACCATGCCAAACACTCTGAGAGTTATCAGGACAGAAATAAGATTTGACAACTATTAAGTTTGTGATAGGTCTCAATGGCCTACTCCTGGTAACCATTTTACAATTTATGGCCATTATCCAGACTTTATTTTCTGTATAGAGCCATATCTCTGTTACATAGCATACATAAATGCTTTCCATCTGCAGTTACTGTATGCTTCGCTTACGTGCTGCTTATGCATGCAATGTGAAATGGCCCTAATCTGTCAAGCCAGTAATCATACATTTTTTATGTTAAAGGAGCCAGTACGAGTGTGCTAACACGTATTCAGTGTGTTCTGGAAAGTAATGTAATGAGGAGGGTTCTCAGATGTGTAAAAGTATTTTCACCTTTAAATGCTCCAGAAAATTTTGAAAACAGAGCCCTGGGCAATATCTGGATCATTTCAAGATGTGTTACATCTACACAGTGGCATTATTGAATATTTCTCTTACTTAAAACAGACTTCCTTCTCATTCCTGTAAGTAACTTCTAACAGCCAAGTTAAGATGTGTTTCACTTCTCTAAACATGTAAAATCCAATTTATAGATCTTGGGCTGAGTTTGACTAGTGGCTCTGACTCACTTTGTATTTCTTATGCACTGTAACAGTTTCAATTTGATGGATTAGAAGGATGAATCATTAATACACAGGACGTCAAATGGATAATATCACACAATTGAACAAAATGTGTGATACAAACATCTGAAATGTAATAATCACAATGCACCACCACAAATCAGTTAACATGACAGAAGAAAAGTGGCAAACAACTCGTCTCCATGCCCTATTTCTGACTAATGGATTAACCATACACCCCTGACATATAAAATATAATGGCATGCTCTTCCGCTCCACCATTGTCTTGAGGTGGGATGACTGACACACATTTGGAGTAAAGGAGCAAGCAAGAAGTCTGGGGAAGGAATCTTTACTCAGGTAGCGTGTCACATTTCCGTGACCTCTACTGCCAGAACAATTCCAGGGTGCCTCCTGCCTCTCCATCCGCTTCCTTCATGTGTCTTTCCCACGCTCGGCGTGAGGACAGCTAAGGAAATCTACTTGGAGACCTTGTAGACAAAGCTTGAAGACCCAAAAAGTCATTGGGGGAGCAGTATTTCCTCTGTTTGGTTGAGAGTAAGAGCTGCTGTTTGTTTGGACAGCAGGAGGAAGACCTGTATCTGTAGTGCACAACTGCTATGTCACAATGAACAATGGCATCCACGTTTTACTATCCATCTTATTATAAGGAGTTGCATCCAGAAAACCAAACAGCCAAGAGTAAACAATACACTTTCTCATGTAAACACATATTCTCTTCTCAAATTCAACAACACTGGAACTGGAGATGTGCCCAAACTGCCCATTTACAATAAACTGTTTTGAATATAAAAAATAAAAAAAACACACCTTATATTTCAATCACAATGTGTTCATTCTTTAGTCCCAAAGGATAGAAGAACACAAAAAGTACTCACTGACTGTTCTTCCATAACAAGCTGTGGACCATTTAATCAAATTGACCAAATGATTAGGGTCTCCGCAAATGAGTAAACGTCAGTAAAATGATTTAAGCCCCAGCATGGATAAAGCACCTCCTGTGTGCTAAATGAGCGATTTAGTTAGTGCCAGAGTACAGAGCACTGATGGCTGAGTCTCAAAACCCAGCTGCCAACCTAGACAAAATTTGGGAACCCCGACAGATTCTTACAGTATATTATTTGGCACATATATGATCTCCAAAATGCTACACCAAAGAAAATCTGAGTAAGGTAGGCAGCTCGCTTAACATCCAAGTAGGCTATTTGAGACTTAAAAACTCATCATATGTTGATATAATGATGAAAAGTGTTTTAATCAGTGTATCAACATTTTTGTCTTCTATTTAATTTGTTACAATAAATGGAATTTCTATTAGTTTCTCAGTTGTCTTCATCAGTAATTAAAGTCAAAGTTTAAAAGTGCAATGAACTTATGAATGCAGGTCAATGACATTCAAGTTTAATAGATTACCGAACATTTTAATGAAGAAAGTTCTCATATTGTAATATATATTCTAAAATGAACTTTCAAATAACATCAGAACAAGCCATACAAATAAATATTAATTCAGTGCCATTTGTGATCATTTTATTCTAGCACAACACAATTGTTTTCATTATTTTATCCACATTTGTTTTTTATCCATTTTCTTTGCAGATCAGTTCATGAGAACAACTGAACTTCAAACCGCATCTGTACAACAGCAGCCCGGTACAACAGCAGCCCAAAGAAAGCAAATGATCGCCTGCAGCTTCACTTAAAGCGCAGTAAAATGACAAAAATCATACACTTACCACATGGGAAGAGATTAAACAGCAGCTGAAGAGCAAAGAAGCCTTTGACTGAGGGTTGAACAGAAGTCATTTCGTCCGTTAAAATAACGTTCCGGAAGATATTCCGTATACTGTCACTTTATATTTGATGTGGTTGTTGTAGTCCACCTGGACTGAAATGTCTCTCGATGTAGAGTTATATACGTATAGTTCCCGTTGATATGACAGAGATTGTTCTTTCAGTGATGCCTCTATAATGAAAATGTCTCGTGGTCTCTCAGTGACTGTAAAGGTATCGCATGGTACTGCGCCTGCCCCGGTACAAACACGAATGGATCAACTCCAAACTACTCCCGAAGGCAGGTGCGACGTTTGCTCTTCCTTCCTAAAACTGAGTAAATGAAATTTCAAAAACTAGACTCTATAAAGAAGGTTTAACAATGAAAATAACCAATGCCAACCGACTGATAAACGTTCCCACTGCCTTTGGCTTTTCTGCTGGGGTTTTCATCTCGGAGGCTTTATATGAGTCAAGCAAGGAAGGAAGGACGCAACGTCACCATAGTAACTGCAGCGATACTCCTAGTAAGCTTCACGCGCACTTTCCTGCCTTTACAAGATATTGGCTTAAAGATAACGATTAAGATATTTTTACTTGTAAGAATCTGAATGTAGTAAATGTCCATGCTATTTTTGTCCGCTTTAATGAAAGATGTATTTTATTTCAGTGAAATGTCTCACCCAAATGGCTTTATGTATGTCAAAGTAGGCATATTCAGCTACAATATTTTAAACCAAACTATCGACCTCCGGGAGCAGGCTACCTAAAATATCTAGGTGCAAAGGTAAACAGGCATTGTCTGATAACATAGCAGCCAAAATACCTTGCAAAAACATTTACAGGGTTTATTTTTAACTTCAGAAACAGGACATGCAGCTAATTTTATATCAAAGTAAATAATCACAGGGCTTCTTTTCACCTTCCAACACCCCACGGTGAGTGGATGCACCACAGACTGTTTGTCTTTTTGATGACACAAATGAGGACACACTCCCCGCAACGTATGGCAACATATTGTCCTTCCTTCTATATCACTTCACAGAATAGGACGGTCAATCCGTCAAGCAGAAATTAAAATGTCTTGTGTCAGAATACAGTTTAATACTGTTTATTAATGATTGAGGCATAATGTTAATGCGACATGTGGTTTTCTTCCTTTAATACTGATTATTGATGGGAGGATAACGTAATTTTAAGGGCCACTGATAACAGTTTACCAGTTACTTTTGTGACTTTATTCTGCATTATTTAATATATATATAAATTATTGGTATCACTTTAATTTAGGGTCCAATTCTCAGTGTTAATTAGTTACTTATTAGCATGCATATTACTAGGATATTGCATCTGTTTATTAGTACTTATAAAGCACATATTAATGCTTTATTCTGCATGACCATATTCTACATCCCTACCCAATACCTAAACTTAACAACTACCTTACTAACTATTAATAAGCAGTAATTAGGAGTTTGTTAATGCAAAAGTCATAGTTAATAGTGAGAATTGGACCCTAATCTAAATTGTGACCTATATATATATATATATATATATATATATATATATATATATATTTATTTTTTTGAGGTATTGTTTGATATATACTTTTTGAAGAAAATCTACTTATAGCCAGTACATTTCTGGTGATGTTTTATGATTTGGCAGCAGAGATCTGATTTAGGTATTTCCTGAATCTACTGCAAAATAATATTTAGCTAGAAACTAATGACCTTTCAAACCCAAGTAGAACTGTGAGGTGAAGTATTTAAATCTGGCACAAACGTATAAATATGTCTGTTTATTATTATTTTAATATTATTTATGTAGCAGACTTTAGGAAACCTTGTGTGCATCTCTCTGACCACATGTCATAAGGATCATGTTTGTTTTTTCTTTCTTCTGTGCAATCAGGTCTTCTGAACTGATCACACATTTCCTTCAGGCCAGCACGGCGGCTAGATAAGACGGCCAGCACAGCGGCTAACCCTAACCCTAACCCAAGGCAGAAACAATTGCTGGAAGCCGAGCACTGAGAGGAGTGGGCTTTTAAGACATCTTATTTTTGAATCTAGTGTAGTGAACACAATAAGAGACTTCACAACCGATTCTTTGTACGCAGCTTGAGCTCTTTCCTTCAGCTCAACAATGACCTCCCCTGTTAAAACAAAAACCCCAGCATTATCATCAGCGCATGCTTTCTTTGGGGTGAATGAGGTTCTAACTACCACAAGGTGATGACTATCATGCTTAAACAATGCTATTATACCATAAGGTCCAAACCTTTCAACATGAGAGAGTTGAGAATTCTAAATATATAGCAGTATGTACGCTTGAAAAGAGCAGTTGTTCATCTGAAATGATTACTTAGAGTGCTTATTTTTGAGACTTGCATCCGTCCTTTAGGATATATTTTAATGTGTATTATTATTATATTATATCCTCTTCTGCACAGACCAAATTGTAATCTGTGATGTTACTAAATAACTTTATTGTTGTACCAATGATAAGCTTTGATTTACCACGCCAATAAAGCTGAAGGAAAGGTGAATTACACATAACCGTGTGTGAGACACCACCTTGTGGCCATACAGCAGTATTGCATTCGGACTGTTTTGGCGGTGGACGGTCGCGAGAGGCGCTTTTCAGTCACTGTCACACAGAAACTACTGACCGAAAATTTTCAATAGTTTTAAATTACGTTACTCGACTTGTGTATTAAAAAACACAAAACTGACCGTAATATGGAGCAGTTTGCAGTCAATGTAAAAAGTAAGAATATATTTTGTGGTAGTATGAAGATGGGTGGTAACGTTAGTTAGCTACGTGAGGGACAAGCTAGTATGCAAGTTTACAAAATAATTAATCTTTTATGGATATTATTAGTAATTTTTTAGTATCATCTATTTGAATTATTTCAGCTTACCTTGTCAAGAAGTAATGTAACAGTATGTGAAGCTGTTTCGTGTTTGAAAATTGTCTTTCACAGACCTGTCTGAGAAGCTCCTCCACAGACAGAGCGATTCAAATTTAGATGAGGTGATTGAGTTGCTCTTCAAAGAAATTTTAACTCTAGATGGAGCAGCAAAACTACAGGATTCACAGGTGTGTAAAACTAAGCTCAGTTAAAATCTACGGAAGCCCTTAGAGATCATGTGTTATTGTTTTTTCTGTCTTGTTTTGTCACTATCGCGCCTTAATTTTCTATGTTAACAAATAGCTTATGTACAAATCTGATAAATATGCTTAGATATTTAATTTGAAAAAAATATGATTTTTTTGTAGTTGGAGGAAATCGCCATACAGTTTTGGAACTGGGCTGTGACCAAACGTGTTGGCTCAACTATTACAGAAGAGCAAAAGGCCAAAGGTCAATCTGTTTTTCTCTTAATCAGTCTTTCTGTCTGTCTGTAAATGTATCTGGAGTGCCAATCAGCCAGTCTGTCTGTTTTCTGTCACTGATATAGATATTAATTTGTTTCCTTTTAACATAATAACAAAAGAAAGTTTATCCCCAGATGTTTACAAATGTCAATTATTTGATACACTACAAACTCATGTTTCAGTGCGTCACGTGGCATGCAGACTTCTGTATTCATGCAAGCCTGAAAACCCATCAGAGAATATTGTTCGCAAGCAGATACTGGTTAGTTAAATGATTTTACTTACTATTTCCAGCAGTTTTATTTGTTTTTAGCTTATACTAATTTAACATTCATGCATAAGACAGTGATGAAGGGGTTCATGTTAAGGCACTGTAGATTTGCTGATTTCCATCCCTTGTGCATGTTCCTGCGATATTTTATTGTATATCACTAAAACTGAAATCTCTGTTCCTCAGATGGCCAGTAAAACAGGGAGAACATGGCTTGATTGTAAACATCCTGAAGTTGCTGATGTTTTTTTGAGCATGGCTGTCAATGTACGTATAAATGCAACAAAAAAATAGACATTACACGTATGCCAAAAATGGAAAAAGATATAGTCATTCAATATTGGAGCTTTGAAAATACCTGTAATATTAATCACATTTATAGTGACTCTAAGAACAAGAAACAAAGAATATGTTAATTTCACAGAGCCTGGAGACTCTTTACAGCAGACTAACTTCCCATGGAGATTGTGCAGAAGATATAAACACACCAAAAGGAGACATAGAGAAAGACTTGCTGCGAATTTTGTCTTATCAAGCTGAATCTGTGAGCAGAGATTGCTTAGCATGTGCAGTGACTATAAAGCCTAAAATTAATGTCTAAATGCTAAAACTTCTGGATCAAATGTGCACATTTATATGAGTGTATTTATTCTTTGAGAGAATTTAGGGTAATAGGGTTAAGTTGCATAAATATGTTTACCTTTTTAAATTTAAGTTATCTTGTGTGCATTCTGTATAGGCAGTTTCTCAAGAGCGACATCAGGAGGCAGTGTCATGCATACAGCGATGTAAAGAAATGCTTCTCCGTGTCCCTAAAGAGGTGGACAAACTGTTGTTTCACAGCATGTTTAGTGGTGTCATTGGTTTATTTTGATTTTAGAGAGAGATTTTGAAAAAACAGACTATACAAAACACACTTTTTGTGAAATCTCCTATAGACCGGCTATCTCTCTCTCATCTGTTACAACTTTGGGGTCGACACTTACAGTCAGGGAAAGCATGAAGAGAGCGCATTTTGGCTCGGGTAAGGATCTCTTTAATACATTATTGTTCAAAAGTTTGGGATTGGTATGATTTTTTTTTATATTTTAGAAAGAAATGTAGTATAAGCAGTATTAAAAAAAATACAGAAAAGAGTAATATTGTAAAATGATAGTACAATTTAAAATAACTCCTGTGATGACAAGCCTGAATTTTCAGCAGCCAGTCTTCAGTGTCGCATGATGCTTCAGAAATCATACTAATATGCTGATTTGATGCTCAAAAAGCATTTATTGTTATTATCAATGTTAAAAACGGATGTATTGCTTAATATTTTTATGGAAACTGATACTTTTTTGATCAATAGAAAGTGCAAAAGAACAGCATTTTTTTTTTAGCAAATATCTGTACTGTCACGTGATCAATTTAATGCATCCTTGCTGAATAAAAGTTCCTTTCATAAAAATCTTACTGACCCTAAACTTTTGTAATATTAATATAATTAGTATTAATGTAATTGAAGTGGTGTAAAAGTACTGACACTATTAAAACATTTTTCCATGTTTTGTAAGATTTCTTTCCAATTAACATATACTTATTCTGCATTTCAGCCAAAGTTATGATATAGGCAAGATGAATGTGAAATACTCGCCAGGATCAGAGATGCAAGTAAGACAGTACAGTGGAGTCAAAAAATCTGAGACCAGTAATGAAAATGTTGCATTTATAAAAATGTGATATTTTTTCTCATTACAAACTATATCAACAGCATAATAAATTGAGTAAAAAATGTCAATTTAATTTACTAACTTATTCACAAACTCCAAATTCTACAACTGTTTGTTTATTTCAATATTTATATTGAAATTTGAATCCCAGATTTTCAGTGTGGTCTTTTTTTGCATTAACTGAATGCGTTGCAATCTTAATTCTCATTCCTTCAGGCCAAAGTCTTGAGGCTACTTGCAACAGTTTATTTGGAGTGGGACTGTCAAAAGTACCTGGAGAAAGCTATTCATGCTGTGAGCTTGGCTAATAAGGTATAGCATATTCCTAGTGCAACCAGATCTTGTCAAAGTAAACCAGATTTGACTGTAGCACACTCCATGCTGTTTTTACATTTGGCCTATTCATTTTTCTTTTCAGGAGCATATGCAGTTGTCAGGCGTCTACCTAAAGATGCGTATCTTAGTGAAAAGCTGTAGCCCAGATGAAGCAGTAAAGTCTGGTGAGCCCAGTTACTCTGCTGAAATCAGTTTGTGGATAATATTTTTTACACCCCACAAAAGTTTCCCTTCCTTTTCCACGTCCTGTCAGGGCTGTCAGAGCTACTGGACTGTGAGGTTCCACTGGAAGTGTGCTTGAGCACAGTAGAACTGCTTGTCGACGAGAACAGGTATGATCTCTCATCTTTCTAAACAGGCAACTAAAAAATCATCTGCTTGAAATCTGCACTTCAAAGGCCAGGCATTACTTGAACATGTTGTTGTTTCAGGGAGGCTCTGGCCTTTGACTTCCTGAAGAGAGTTTGTCAGCACTTTGAGTCATCTCCTGAACTGGGCTCTGCTCTTCTCATGCATATAGAGCTGCTGCTGCAGGGGGACAAAGAGCTGCTGGCCAAGCAGAAGATCGAGGATGCTATCACTGGTACTCAAAACTCATTATTTTGTTTGTTTGTCACCAAGAATGTGTTTCATGTTGTTCTTTTAAAGGGGTGGTTGATTATGATTTCATTTTTTTAACTTTAGTTATTGTGTAATGTTGCTGTTAGAGCATAAACAACATCTGCAAACTTAGGATGCTCAAAGTTCAATGCAAAGGGAGATATTTTAAAGAATTCGCTGTTTAAGGACTACAACAAACGGCTGGTAGGGACTACAATGAGCTTATTCCCGGGTTAGTGACATCACTAACCCTAACATTTACATAAACCCTGCCCCCGAGAACACGCAACAAAAGGGGGAGGCCATGTTGGGCTGCTTAGAGTAGAGGAAGAGTTGTTGTAGTAAAGTGTTGTTGTCATGCCGTCATTTTACACCAGACTGCTTTACGAACGAGGGTCAATTCAACACACAAAAGATTAACATGATGGCACATGCTAGTCGATGAGTTGAATCAACTCCACAGCAACTACATACATTTTTCCACTAACCATTCAGAAACATCTAGTTTCATTCTAAAAGTTGTAACTTCTTCCTGATTCTCTCCATCAGTGTCCGACTTTGGTTTGAACAATGTAAGGCTGAACACCGTTACTGACAATCGTCATTTTGGCTGTGTTAGATTCTCCAGCTTTGTTGTTGTTGTTGAGCAACTAAAGCATGAGCTGTTAAAGCTCCGCCCTCTTTTGGAAAGCGGGCGGGAGCAGCAGCTCATTTGCATTTCAAGGGACACACACAAAAACTGTGTGTTTTTGCTCACACCCAAATAGTGGCAAATTTGACAAGCTATAATAAATGATCTGATGATAATTTTGAGCTGAAACTTCACAGACACATTCAGGGGAAACCAGATACTTATATTACATCTTGTGAAAAGGGGCATTATAGGTCCCCTTTAAACAATTCTTACTGAATTGTGTGTTTACTTACTGTTTCCTAGGACATTACACTGGAAAACAACTAAGACCACAGACTCAATCATCTCTCCACCTTCTGCTGTGGGATAGAGCTTCCAAAAACTTTGAAGTAAGTTTTACATGTTTAATATGTACACCTTCCCTGTCCTTGTGCATAGTTGTTTATTTACTTTACTTTATTACATTTTTTGATTTTGAAACTGTCTTTTAAAAAATCTGAGTACGACTGTCTCCATTTAAAGCATTTTAACATACACTAACATTAAAAAGTTTGGGGTCAGTAAGATTTTTTTAAATGTTTTTGAAAGTGCTCACCAAAGCTGCATTTCTTATTATTATCAATAATGAAAACAGTTGTGCTGCTTAATATTTTTGTGGAAACCATGATAAATTTTTTTTTTTTTTTAATCTTACTGAATCCAAACGTTTTTGGTAGTGTGTATAAAAGATTTCACCCTACAATCAGTATAGAAAATTTTTATTTTTATGTGGGTATGTTTTTCTTTATATCCACCTTATTTTTAACGTAAGAGCGTAAAAATAAGAACTTGAATGTGCGAGGCTTCCAGTGTCATTCACTTGCGGTTATTTTACCTGTACAAAAACAGTCTGTTATGCTGCTTTATAACTGCTTTTTAACTATATTATTTTAATTTATTATCATTATTATAAACATGCTGGTTAATAGCGCAAATAGTTTTACCATTTACTGTGTTTTCTGTTCTTGTAGTTAGTGGCTAATGAATTGGAAGTCTTGCACATTCTAAATAAAGAAAATAACTTATTTCTGCGTTGCAAAATAAGGTGGATATTACATTATGGTTCCAGCATGAATCAAGTAGTTGTCAGTTCTGTGAAACAGCTGTCATGTTTGTTGTCTTCTATAGGCCAAGAACTATTCTGAAGCTCTGCAGTGGTATAACTACTCACTGAGTTTCTACAAAGAGGGTGAGTTGGATTCCAACCTTGCTAAACTGCAAAGAAACCGATCCTCCTGTTTTCTGCAGCTGCAACAACTTGACAAGGTAGTTGGCAAAATAATGAAGGACATCTCATTACATGCACGAAAGTTTGTGTACAGTACATACATGTTTGCTGTAAAAGCTGGCACATTATTTAAATCTTTTTGAAGGCCAAAGAGGCTGTAGAAGAGGCAGGAAGGATTGATCCAAACAACATTTTCACACAGTTCAACATCTACAAGATCGCTGTCCTGATGAACAATCCAGAGAAAGGTAATGGAGATGATAAAAAATCAATCCAAAAGTTTAGGGCTAAATGTTTTTCTTTTTTAAAATGCAGTAAAGACATATATAATGTTATACATTTCTATTTTAAACATGCTTTTCTTTTGAATTTTCTATTTATCAAAGAATCCTGAAAAAAATGTATCATGGTTTCAAAAAATATTAAACAGCACAACTGTTTTTAACATTGATAATAATAAATGTTTCTTGAGCAGCAAATCAAATCAGCATATTAGAATGATTTCTGAAGGATCATGTGACACTGAAGACTGGAGTAATGATGCTGAAAATTCAGCTTTGATCATTGGAATAAATTATATTTTAAAATATATTCAAATAGAAAAAAAAAATTCCCACCCACCCTAAACATTTTAACAGTAGTGTACAAATGAAAATCAGCCCCAGAAATTTTTAAAAACAGATTTTTTGATGCGAATGTCTGTGAAAGCTGCTGTGACTCTGAGAGAGATTGGCGCTCTGGCTCAGACTCCAGTCACCAGTGAGGACAGACTGCTAGTGACCGAGAACGCTGCAGCAAACCTCCTCAGCCTGGCAGTGCAGATCGCACTCGAGGTTGGTTATATTATACCAGATGAGACTTTTCTCTCACTATTGATCCTTTATATTCCTCCACAATAATGGTTCAAGACTGCATTTGGGGAGGTTAATATGCCACATAATTGTTGGTACGTCAGATGTACTTCATCAGTGATTTTTCACCACAGCATGAGCAGCAGGAAACAGCCATCAAAGCCCTAGAGAGTCTGTGTGAACACTCACAAGATGTTGCTCAAATCCTCACTGCCTTGAGGTCAGTCACACATTCACTGTGAGCTTTATATCAGTGAGCACAACTATCAAGTATCTCTGCTACAGAAACATAATTTCTTTATCTTTCTTCCTTAGGTGTTTAGTACGACTTGTTCTTTCAACAATGGAAAACACCAGTGAGGAAAACAGGTCAGTGGATCAATGGCGCAAAATTCTGACGTTCAGCAAAAGCTGTGTCTCTATAGGTCACACTCTTATCTGTTATTAAAACAGGAATGCCAACTTGGATACCCTCTTGTCATACCTAAAGACAGGTACGTTTAACCATAACCTTTCATTACACTTTATTTTTCTCTGCATTGATTTATGCATATTGCATTTACAGCTCTTCAGAAAGTATCCCAAATCAGCCATATTCAAGGCCAGGGAGCAGAAGAGGCCAACTGGTTCAGGAGAATTGGTGCTTATTCTTAAACCTCCAACTGTTGAGACACATTTGACTATTTGGTGGTTCTGTTTGATTGGTTGTGTATGTGTTGTCTCTCAGCGTGGAACTCAGCTCTGCAGTGTGAGCACAGTCCTATGAGGATGAGGGATTTCTTTCTTCTCTCCTTCCAGGTAAGGTCAAGTACAGTTTCTCTTAGAAGTTGTAAGCAAGTTCCTAATCATCTTAAGATGAATCCACATGCTGACACTGCAGCTTTAGTCGGGTGTAGTTAAAGTGTGACGTCTGATGTGCTGTCTGTCTGGGCAGCTGTCACAGCTGTGCATCCCAGACCGTGCTGTGTTGATGGGGCAGAAGACGTGTCTGCTGATGGCTGCTGCTGCCTCTCTGGAGATCTGCAGGAGCTCTGATCACACTGAGCAACAGGTGGATCACACATTCATTTTTAGCAGTTCATCATTTTCACCTGACTAAACATTAACCAGTAGGTAAGAGGTGTTTTTCTTGCTTTTTAAGGACATGAACTGAAGTTGCGTTTAAATGCATGATAATATCAAGGGTTAGGAAGTTTCTAAGTTATATTCCTCTTTGATTGGCTTTTAAGCTACGAACCACCCTTGTCCACAACAATATTCAATATTCAAAGGACCTAGTTTCTATAAATTACATGTAAGGATTCCAGAAGCTTTAAGAGCTGAATATAGTCTTTTTAACCAGTGACTCTTCATTCAGCTGTTCATAACATACAGGTAAGGACTGGGAAAATAAGGATTAAAAAAAAAAAAAAAAAATATATATATATATATATATATATATAAGCAATAAGGTACTCGAGGCTGTGCTGTATCGTGATTAAGTCAACTTATTCACAATACAGCACTAGCCTCGAGTACCCTTATTGCTTTTATAAAACGGTTGCCACATAATACAAATATTAAAGCCAGAAATATGTATCAATGCAACTTTCATGAAGTAAACTTTTTCTAAAAGCCTTCCTTCCGCCGGAAAAAATAGTCCCTGACCATGAACAGCAACAGAAGTTACAGTTTCACACCATTAGATGGCGGCAAAGATGGTCTTTATGAGTGTGTCAGTCAGTAACGAAGACTTTTATATTGAAAAGACTGAATTGTTTTGAAAACGGAACAAGACACAACGGACAAATGCTTTGACTAGCGCTGTCAGTCACGGGAAAACCCCTCAACTGTTAAAAGGACAAGATAATACATCGGACATTCAAACAGATTTTTTATTATAAACATAGGACTGACCTGAAGGAAATGCTAAATCTGAATACAGGTAATAAACTTGCTCACTCGATCTTAAATAAAACACAGCTATTGACCAATCAGAATCAAGGACAGGAACTAACCATTATATATATATATATATATATATATATATATATACACACCCAGTTTATTCATTTACATTATTTTTCCAGGTCTAGAAATCATTCTTTTAAAACTAGGCTACCTAGTTGTTGAGTGGGTGGATTAAAATAAGAAATATCTTGCTTTTTAGTTGCTGTAACTGATTTTAATATTTTAAGAAGCGTGTCGAGGCCACCTAGAGGGAGAACTACTGTTCGAGGGGGCTGCAAAATTAAAATATTCTTTTTATATAATATTTAATATGTACATAAAAAAATTTTACAAAACAAAAAATTAACAAATTATTATTATTTTAATATATTGACAGCCCTAGATTTTGTATTTGAAAACAAGTACTTTTGCTATCATCAAGCAGAAGAGCAGATGGATTTAGAAAGGTTGAAAACCACTTCTCATTATGTTCTCTGAGTGTTACCACGACTAACCAGCAGAGGGCGCAGTGTATAAATTCTGCTGTGCTTTCAGACCGAGCTGCTAACCCAGACTCTGGAGCACATCCAGCTCTGTAAAGAGATCTGGACGACCATCAAAGCATCAGGTGTCACATTTACTATTTTTATTCTTTTACAAATGCAGAATTAAGTTATGCCCGTTTTTCCAGAATAACAAAGATTGTAAGAATTTTGGTACTTTCTTTCCTCAATTAGGCACTTCCCCCAAAGACAAAACAGACACATTATTGCTGCTCTACGAGTTTGAAGCCCGGGCCAAATTAAATGATGCCAAGCTTGAATCTGTCCTCGAATCAATTTTGGAGCTGGATCATATTGAGACCAAGCTGTTAGAAATGATCGCAGGTCAGCTTCTCGAACCATAACCTGAAATTCTGACTGCATGTACAATACCTTTCAAAAGTTTGGGGTCAGTTAAGTTTTGTTTTTTGGAAAGCAATTAATACTTGTATTCAGCAAGGATACATTAAATTGATCACATTTTATTATGATACAAAAGATTTCTATTTCAAATATTTTCTATTTTCGATCCTGAAAAAAATGCATCACAGTTTCCACAAAAATATGAAGCAGTACAACTGTTTTCAACATTGATAATAATACAAAATGTTTCTTGAGCACCAAATCAGCATATTAGAATGACTTCTGAAGGATCATGTGACACTGGAGATGCTGAAAATTCAGCTTTGCCATCACAGAATAAATTACATCTTAAAATATATTCTAATAGAAAACAGTTCTTTTAAATTGTAATAGTATTTCACAATATTATTGTTTTACTGTATTTTTGATCAAATAAATGCAGCCTTGGTGAGAATAAGAGACTTCTTTCAAAAACATTAAAAAAAATTTACCGACCCCAAATTTTGGAACAGTAGAGTACGAAAGGGCAATATAAGCTCTGATGGTCCTGTACTCTGCGTCTACAGTCCTGGCGATGGAACCACCAGCCCATTTCCCCGTTCTGTGTAAGAAGGCACTGAGGATCGCCCTGTCTCTACACAGAAAACAACCACAGGCCGACCTCACACGCTGCAGGTCAGACTAGCCGAGCGTTTGTTACTTAGACAATGATGTTACCACACTGATAGATAACAAAAGAAATTGTTCCTCATTTGACAGACACCTTATACATATGTGTGTGTGTGTGTGTGTGTCACAGTAACTGTTTACACAGCCTGATTCAGCTGACCCTGCCGAGCGGTGTGTCTGAGGTGCAGCCCTGCGTGTTGGAGGAAGTGTGGAGCTACTATGAGCAAGCTCTTTCCATCATAGCCTCCGCAGTGAGTTGGTTACGTTGACTCA
Source organism: Elopichthys bambusa (assembly GCA_037101425.1). NCBI lineage: Eukaryota > Metazoa > Chordata > Actinopteri > Cypriniformes > Xenocyprididae > Elopichthys > Elopichthys bambusa. The sequence continues at coordinate 24,131,514 of CM074447.1, read as the reverse complement.
GCAGCAGTCACATTTGCCCCGCAATTATCCCCATCTTTGAAAGAATCTCCTGTTTCTGTCAATGGGCTTTTAGTTATGCCTCAGTTAGCAGATGCTCCATTCACCAGCCTCTTCCTGCCAATTTGGATGCTAATTTGAAAATCTCGCCTGTATCCTTTATCTTAGACTAGCGTTGCAGAAAAATTGCCTAAGCATCAGAGTGCAGTTCTAAATTTGTGACCTTCACGACACAGTCGATATAAAATCGCATTGTCATTTTATTATAATGTTTAAACTTAAGTATCTAATTCCTCCATCTGAACCGTCACAAACGGACTCCTTCTCTTCTCACACAGCCTGAGGACTTTCCAGAGCTGGAGATCCTGTGGCTGCTGACCCGAGCGTGGAATACGGGAATCCTGCTGTACAGTCTGGCTCAGTATCCCGAGGCCGAGAGGTGGTGCGGGCTGGGAATGAGCTTCCTGCGGCACCTGGGCTCCCTGCAGGACAGCTATCAGACTCAGGTAACACAGCAGGAAATGGATGGGCCGCTCTACAGCCGTTTGAGCACTCGACCCAAGGCGATGGATGTCATTTTCATTTTCTTCTTGCCTCGAGTCAGGTGTGCAAGCTGTTTTTTTTGTCACCTCAGTTGGAGGTTTAATTAGAGCAGCAGGGTCAGTTACAGCTATGTGGGTAGGTAGTTAAAGCAGCATACAATAGGGAGGTTCAGTTCAGCTATTACAGTTTAAACGTGTTAAATGTGGCAATAATTAATTCAGCATCCGAGTTCCAGGAATTTACAAGATAATATTCATTAAAAACATTTCGCTCATGTTGTTTGGTAAAAGAAAACGCAGCAAGGTGTGAATAAAATACATGAAATGTGACTCCCCAGATGGCGGGTCTGTACAGTGAGGTGTTGGACAGGCTGGATAAAGCAAAGAAGAATCTCATTATTGAGGAATGAATGATGGCAGCTTCAGTCGCAGATGGAGATCTCAGGTCTAACGGCACGTGTTTAATATGTAGTGTGAATTTCTGTGCAAGCTAAGAGATGTACAATGCATCCGAGGGTTTGTTCATACAGTTATGATTTCAAAAAATAGAATTTCTTGTATTCATTTAATCTATTTCTTTTTTTGGCAGTATTATTTTATTACCTGTCATCCGGTTATCTGTTTGAGTTGTCCTTGGTTGACTAGTTCAAGTCAAAACATCTGCATTGCGATACAAAACAAATAAAAATGCATGCATTGAAATCGTAACAGAGTCACATAGTTTATTTCCAAACAAATAAACTCTTGTCCAGTCCAAAAAAGAAAAAGAAAAAGAAAACAAAACAAAAATGAATAATTGGTAGGACTGTGTTCCCTCCAGACCAGGATATAAAAGAGCGGTTTTCCTTGTGTCCTGATAGGTTGAACCACCTGTAATCATGGGGAGGACACTACTATACAATCAAAGGGTTCATATTTGCAAGCACTTACTGCACAGGTGTGCCGTCACATCAAAAACTCATAATCACTCAAAAAGACAAACCAGACCCCTTCCCTCCCCATTTCACGCTCATGCCTTCCAGAGCAGAGACCCTCATGAGTACGCCAGAGCTGATCTGATTCAATCCACTTCATTAGAAATATAGTACAATGAATTAAAATTCTTTGGGCTTCACCAACACGGCTGACCAGTATCAATGGTCAGCTGCTTTTCTGCTAGTCACCTCGGAGGACCAGATCTATGCTAAATGAGTAATTGATGCTCCTGGTATACTTTAATATCACTCTACGGGTTGCTGTCTGCATGTCTTTTTATATATTTTTTTACATTTGTTTTTCATCTATACACTCAGACAAGTTCCACAAGATATCACAAGTAGACAGGCCGTATTGTAGGGAAGCTGGTTCCCGACTCACTAAAAAAAAAAAAAGAAAAGAAAAATGTTCTGATAGGCAGCTGTAGATATTTTTTTCTATCGAGAAATACCAACGTTACGGCACATTTGTATGGAAATTAATCTCAGAATAAATTCAAAGTTTACTTACCTGACATTTGTGATTTATAAAACATGTTTGTCCCAGTTGTAATCACACATGCATGAAGCACAAGTGAGGGGGGATATTTACACTTTACAGCTATCATACCCATTAAAACAGTCTGTAAGCAGTTTATAAATGGCTCTGTTCCCTTCGATTATTCCCTGAACTCTGGTTTTGACACAGGTATGACAGCTGATTTCGCAGAGACGCTTGGCAGGTGAGCACACCTGCTTAGAAAATGCCTGGGGGGGTGAGAGTGGGCCTGGGAACATCCCTCGCTTTCCGCGGGATCCAGACTTCTCAATACAGAAAGAAAGAATCGCCTTCTTGAGGGAGCAAAGAGATCGAAGGAAGTACTGTACTTCTGTATCCTTGAGCACCATCCCGTTCCATCACGATCCCGTTCTCTCCGGCTGAACCCAAGGGCAACCACAGACATAGTGCTTACAAAGTATTTCAAATAAAAAAAGGACTAAATATTTAGAATACACAAGTATAATATATCAGCATGTCTGGGTATTCAGTTAGAGGAGAGGAAATCATCCCTTTGAGTTCTACTCGATCACAACATAATTGCGGCCCTTTTGTCGCCTTAAAAAAAAGAAAAAAGTAGTTATCCATCAGATTCCTGAGCTCGCCAAGCTCGCCCCAGCACAAGGCTCAACACAGTGGAGTAAACATCAGCCCGGAAATAAAGAAGAAAAAAAATGGTTTAAAAGCTGTCATAGCAAAGAACAGATTTAATCAAACCATCGTCGAGTTCTGGGGAAAACGGTCAATTTCAGGCTCCACTAACGCTTTAATATCAAGAAGGACATCCAATACAATTATTGTCTTGATTCTACCCGTTTTAAGGCTGCGATCCAGGGCAGCTAACAGGACAGTACCTTGTTACCGTTCAGTCTGAAGAGAATATAGTCATGGTAGGCAGAGGAAGTGCAAATGGGCTGTCTGCTTTTCAACAACTCCAATGGCGGCCAAAATTGGATTTTGCTTAAGACAAACAAAAGATTCGCAAAGAAAGATTTCACAGAGGTAAGACACTTAAGTCTATTGCACTCACAAGTTAGGCCTCCAATAAGATGATGGGAAACTCACAAATAGCACTAAAATTGAGTCTCCCGCTAAGCACTGATAGGTTGAATAGTGTCATTCCCCCCAACGATTGACAGGAATTTTACAGAAGCGTTTATTCATCGTAAGGCAGTTTGGTGCTCTGCAGAGAGCCCAGTTACACCTCTCTACCCCCATCTTTAATACAGAGCAGCTAAAACCACAAGAAAGAAAGAACACAAAAACCCAAAGACAAGTAAATGAAATCTAACAGCCCTCCAAGTAGACAATTCTAGTGAAGTGTAAAATGTGTACCGTATCATTTCGTAGTATGTAATAAAATCTCTCCGTATGATTTTTATTTTCCACGTGATGTCAGTAATATAAATGTATAGACTTGAACCCCGTTTTCCATTTTGTTCTGTCTCCGACCGTGTCGCCATACAAATGGCCAGGCAGCCGATCGAATAAAGCGAGCTGGTTTGTGAGTACTGAAGATCACCATCAGTTTTGAAGTTTCTCCGCTTATAAACAGGAGCAGTGACGGTACCATCAGCAGGCTTGATCTGTATCTAGTCCTCGTAGAAAACCCTCACACAGCATTCGCGAAAGTCTTTTTCAATGAAACCAAATGAACATATACAAGGTTTCTGCTCGTGTCTCCATCTCCGACTCCCCGGCTCCCCGTTCTCGCTTCGGTAAGACATTCTCTTCATCATCAAGTCCATCCGAAACGCATGAAAGGATTCGCTCAGGTTTCCCTTTTGTTTTACATGACAAAAAATTTCTTTAGGAATGGCATTTCCAATCTTGAGTGGAATTGCTGAGAAACTCATGCAGGGGTGTGCACAGTCACAGTAATGGTGATAAGACGTTTTTCATTTGAGGGTAACATAATGATGACACTAAAACTTGATATGAAACATATCAGTGAAAGGGAAAGAAAGGTGTCAGGTGGAAGTGGGCGTAGGGGTCAGGCGGGGGGCTCCGTGGAGTCGGCGAGCTCAGAGCTTCTCTGCGGATGGGATCCAGATGTAAGGGCCTGACTGCTCCTCTATGATCAGCTTGATTTTATTATAGATCTCATCTAGTGAGTCACCCTGGACTATGGCTGTAGAGAGAGAGAGAGAGAGAGAGAGCAATAATCATACTACTGTACACAAAACTCTTGTTAAACAGTAACAGAGGGGATGGACTAAAAGATTTTCTTCTGAATACAGTTAAGAGAAATCACATGATGATGGTGGTGGTGGAAAAAAAAAAAAAGTACCTGTGAAATATTCTCCGAACTCTTGTTCAAGCTTCATTGCCTTATCAAAGACTTTATTGGCTTGCTCATATGTCTGCCTCTTATTCATTTCCCTGTTAAATACAAAGGAGTGCGTTACTTATTTCACAATGCATAAGCATATACTGCAGTTCAGAATGATGAAGAAAAAAAAAGATAGTTATATGATGTATACAATAAAACAAAATAATAACCATTCAAAAGTTTGGAGTCAGTAGAATTTTTTTATTATTATTTATTTTTTGTCTGATGTTCTCCAAGGGTGCCATCTACTTAATCAAAAATACAGTAAAAACTAACATTTTTGCAAATTAAAATAACTTTCTATTTAAACATTTAAAATTTAATTTATTCCTGTGATGGAAAAGCTAAATTTTCAGCATCATTACTCAAGTCTTCAGTGTCACATGACCTTTTTTAGGATTCTTTGATGAACAGAAAGTTCAAAAGAACAGCATTTATTTGAAATAAAGATCTTTAACATTATGAATAGTGATGCACTGAAATGAAATTAACTGTGGGCCAAACCAAAAATTTAGAATGCACTTGTCCAAAGACCAAAAATGCCTTCTTTTTTTTTTTTTTAAATATACATTTTTTGTACAAACTCTCAAATTAAACAAAAAATGTAATTGCACATAAGGCAGTTTTTATATAAACTTTAATAATATGCTTCTACTCCAATTTGGTGGTGAAGTATAAACACTTAGACAGTGGCTGTAATAATTTGCTTTCAAGACAGATTTATTCAAACATGCATTAAATAATGAACACATCACTAACAAGTTAAGTAAAAATATAATGAATTTGTAATTCAGTGCATATATTTAGCAAAATGCTGCTCTCTGGAGTTATTTTTTTCTAGCTAACTAAAGAGATAAGGACATTGAGGGTATGTTTACTCAACAACGATGTACTAAAAGCGGAAAAGTTTTTCCTTTGCGTTCGTCCATCGCATAAATTTATAAATTTAAAAAACTAAAAACGGAATACATTACGGAACATAGTGCGTTTTTATTTGTAAGCATATTGAGATTACATGATACATTTCAGTAAATCGTTTTACATCTACATCTTTCAACATACCTTCTGATGTTCATTCATGTTTATTTAGTGCTAGACATAGCCGATATTCAGTAATGCGATATATCACGATAATGAATATGCACAATATTATCGTGGGCACTTCATAATACTGTGAATAATAATTTATTACCAATTATTAAAAATGTTATAATGCATTTAAGAATACTTTCCCCAAAAGCCATATAAAATGTAAACAAGCCCAATGTGCATGAGAAGCACATGGCGGAACGAGTGAAGGAGACGCGCTGAATGAAAGTGCACGTTCACTCTCTGACAGCAGAGGGCACTGATGGAACAGCAGAATGCAGCGGTTACCCTGGAAACCCCGCAAACAAAGCAACTGTGTAATCTCAATGTTGTTCATCATAGCACCAAATACTTAATACTTGATAGGCTATTTATTTTCAAACTATTTTTAAACATTTTTATATTTTAATCTGAACTAGATTAAATGACTCTTATGTTCATTGGTACATCCCAAAACAACAAAACAGACACACAACGGTGTTTAAACCATTAATTGAAGCGGTGTTTAAATTCACTTATAAAAGTGAATTTTAAAAGGTTCCCTTAAAAAAAAAAAAATCCTTACTGACCCTAAACTTTTGACGGGTAGTATGTGTGTGTGTGTGTATAATATATATATATATATATATATATATATATATATATATATATATATATATATATATATATATATATATATATATATATATATATATATATATATATATATATATATATAAAATTTACAAAATCTTACACTTACATTAGGGCCTCCACAGATTTTGGCTTGATGAAAATGGCGATTGGATAGAGCTGTGCTTGCTGCAGTCGCTTTATGGCATTCCCAGACACATCCAGGATACAGTGTTTCCCCTACAAGAGGATTAAAGAAACCCTTTCATCCTGTGTCACACTTTCACTGCACACAATAATTGCCACAGGGAAAATATTTAAGGATTAAACAGGAGTTCAGATCCTCTGGCATGTTTACACTAGGGAGTCACTGACCCTTTCAGCCACTGCCCGAACAGACAGGATGCTGGTCCCGTACAGATTCTCATTGAACTGGCCGGCCTCGATAAATTTGTTGTCCTGAATGTCCTTCTCCATTTGCTCCCTTGAAGCCACAAAGTGGTAGTCCTGCCCGTCCATCTCATTCTCTCGCCGAGGACGAGTTGTATCTGAGGAATTATGCGTTTTACAAGTATTGCCAAAACATTTCATGATAAAATTGTTTTGCATGTAGCCAGTATGGCCTTTTTTTTAAATTACACTCACGTGGAACGCAGGATCCAAACTTGTGAGGAAACTCCGAGATCAAGTCATCGTTTACTCTGTCCTTCATTGGACCCAGGATAATCACAGGCCTTGTGTAATGAACTGAAAGGAAAGCCAAATCAATGTTGGTCAAAAATTTCCAGCCTGGAGAATTATTTCTTGGCTTTATGGACGACGTCATGGAAAGCAGGATTTTCCCTTCTTTTTTTAAATACAAGTGTTCTATGTACATAAAAGCTCTCTTCCACAGTCCATCTAGATAACTTGTGAAAACTAAACTGCAAGCACGAGTCATTCAGAAATCGATCACATTAACAGGTGATGTACACATTTTCATATCACCTATCACCTACTGCTTGACCCACCCTAATGAAAGACAGTTTAAACTATGGCACATATACTTCTCGTTACTGCCACAAACAAACACACTTAATATATTTACATGTACAATTTTTCTCAAACAATAATTTGTCCTTTTTGTTTTTAAACATGAAGTAAAACATTTCAGTCCCATCTTTTGTACAGAGAAATGGACACTGTAGCGTGACCACACAAAAACAAGATTATAACTGTGCATGTAAAGCAGTGACTAATCCAGAAAAACATAACTCATGGAATTTGGTGTGTTGTCATGTGGGTAGTGTAAACTAGGATTAAGGGTCAGAGTGAGACTAGGAAAAGGTCATGTAAAACTAAATTAGAACAATTGCAAATATTAAAAATGGACTTAAAAAAAAAAAAGTACAGAATGTCATTTATGTTTATGAATACTTACTCTCCTGTCGAATCACTGGCTCATATGATAGAATTGTGTCTTCCTGACCCTCTGTAAAATGAGAAATGACAAAATTATCCATATGAAACATGAAGGTTTCATTTATCATCATTTAATACAAAAACAATCCACTTGAATTACCACTGGAATGAGCGTGTAGGTGACATGAGTATATCTATGAATCAGTTTTTTGTTCAAGCACTAAAAGGTTAATGGCATGACACTGATCAAATGCACCTTGGCAGACTATATTGGAACAGATTTTATGCAGTAAGTAATGAAAAGCATAAGCTAATGAATGTTTAGAGCCACTTACTGGAGCTGCTTTCGCTGTCACTGGTGTTGGATGTCAAGCACTCTGTGGATATAAGATGAGGGACGTTTAGAAATGTCACAATGCACACTTTCACCCATATGTAAGATTAATACTATATCCAGAACAGCTCAGGATGAAACCATACACCCTCCCGTACCATCATGCCAAGAATAGAAAAGGCTGAGTGAAGAGAGGAAAACAAACACAGAACTTTTGGGCACTTAAATGGCTGTCGTTTCCTTAGAAGGGAAATGGTAGGATGAGGCAGCAATTGGAAATTAAGTATTTCCTTTTCCTATGACCCCAGTGATCTTAGATTCTGTGCTGAGCGTTTCCTATGACCATGCCAATGTTCGGTTAATCAGACAGTGATACTGCCAAAGTAAACAAGCCAGTATTAAGTTCCTTACAGGAATCAAATAACAAACATCCCTTAGATACAGTGACAACATGATAGTGCTGGGATACTTAAAACACTAAACACACACTCACCCTGCCCAATATGAGCTGGCTCTGAAGACACTATGGGTCCTAAAGGTCTGCCATAGATTCACTCTCTCTTTAGTGTATCATATGGCAAACAGATCTTTGATTTAAGAATATTTATGCATTTAAAGCCTATATGAAATCAAAATGTATCTTACTTGAATTTACTTCATTAATGCACATTACTTATTGTGTAAGATTTTTCAAATGTACGTTATCTCTTTGTACTCTTTCAAAACAATTTCAAGATCTTTTTTCACTGATATTACTTATGCCATACAGATCATTAGATAATGTTAAACAATAGAAAACACCTACTAAAGTATGGTTTCATCAAACTCACATTAGGTCTGGCCGCATAATGGTATGTTACATCCACTTTTCACCTTCTAATCAATACTTGATGGATATAATCAAGTCCTACATTTTTAGTTGCTAAACATCCTGTTTCGCTTGTAAATGCATCACTAAAATGAGTTCAAAAAGTGGCAGATGATTCTTAATCAGAGAGGAGATTGAGTGTGAAAGAGAGAGGGAGGAACAGAAAGAAAGAATAAAATGTGTGTGTGGTGTGTGGCACAGCCGGTTCAGTTAGCTCAGGGAACAGCTGCTTGACAAAAGGAACCACACACTTACTCAAACTCTTTGATCCATAAAAGTCATCGCTTAACCCTGGGAAGTCCTGAGCGTCCCGACAGGTGAAAGCAAGAACAAAGAGAGAGAGCAGAAAGGAAGAAGAAAGAGGTTAGTGAGAGGCTAGTAGAAGAGAGGTGGTGCACTCTCGAGGGATGAAGGAATACTAACATCACCTTGCTGTGCAGTGAAAGATCTGGGTTGTCCGTTTGCAATTTTAGTACAGGGGATTTCCATGTAACATCAGTAACAAAATTTTAAGTCCAAATGCACACGGAAGCAGTTCTAAACTACTCTGACACAGATAGATGTTTGAGCACAGCATTTGAGTGTTAGTGCAGCCTCACACCTGTGAGAAGTACTGAGGTCCCCCTCAGAGCAAGACAAAGGCCAGAGAGGCCCCGATTGACTCTTTTTTTTTTTCCTCACAGAAAGGTCAATCAGAGGTCAAAAAGAGCCAATCAGAAGCCGTCTCTAGGGTGAGTGACAGTGACAGGATGAAGCATGAAGGACAGCATCAGAGCCCTCGTCACCCGCTCATACTCACGTTCGGTCTCCACCAACTCCTGCACTATATTCTCCTTGCTCTTGTAAAACGGGAACTTGCGTGATAGGTTGAAGCTTTTTTTGCGCTTCACTTTGACTGGCTGCGTGGAGATGAGCCCATGGTGGGGAATGGGGATGAGGAATGAAACAAACACAAAAAACAGAATGGGTTTCAATGTAATTCACAACACGCATGCAAAAATAAAACCAAAGACGACGTGTGGTTGCACAAACAATGTAACTGGGGATAATGAATGTAAACGTAGCTCGGATGCAAAGCTACATTCAGAAAAAAAAGTTCATTTTAATAAAGTTTTAACTCTGAATGTAACCAAGAGAATATGCAATTGAACAATAAAAGAGATGTGAAAATCTTCTTGACTGCATAAATTGCTGATAGAGATGCACCGGTCGACCGGCCATAAATCGGAACCGGACGGTTTTTAGTTTTATTTTGGCCGAGAGGATGTTAACACAGGCCAAAGATGGGACACACAGAAGACCAAAGCAAAGGAGAGAACACAGATGTGCCAGCACAGCAAATACTGTACCAGGCACAGCAAGCTCACTGTTCGTAATGCCTGAAATATTGGAAGAAAAATATAAATATTGAATTGGGGGTGGAGGTTCATATGAATGTATCTCTGAAGGGAATTGACTGTCTTCAGAAAAGTTTCGATGGCACTTTCTTATCCTCTACCCCCAAATAACGTAGTTTATAGGCGCAGCGCTGCTTTGTGTACAGCGGTACCCAAAGAAACCGCTGCTGTTACATAAGCGCCACCTACTGTCAGAGAGTGAATTAGCATTTTCATTCAGTCCATCTGCTGTTTTTGTTTTATGCAGGTGACTTTTGTAACAATTTCACAAATCTAAAGTCAGACTATTCTGTTTTTGCTTTAAATCTTCAAATCAAAAACAACTGCTCATGCTACATGTGTGTAGCATCTTTGTTTGGATTGTGATTAAAATGCAGTGGTTGCCTCTAATTTCAAAAGGCTACAGATATTTTTTTTTTAAGGCCAGTTTGCCTGTTATAGAGCAAATAAACATACATTTTCGGAAGAAATCGGAATCGGTCAATTTGTTTGTAAAAAATTCAGAATGGGAATCGGCCATTAAATATGATCGGTGCATCATTAATTGCAGCAGAAAATCATGGGTGTCAATGGTTAAAAAAAGGTAAAAGGTAAAAAAAAAAAAAAAAAGTAAAGGTGAAGTGTGTAATTTTAAAATACTTTTGTAAAAACACGTTTTTGTTTAATGTGCAGAGTCAACTACACTACCATTCAAATATTTGTGGTCAAAGTTTTTTGTATATTTTTGAGAAAAGCCACATATGCTCTCCAAGGCTACATTTATTTGATCAAAAATACACTAAAAACAGTAATATTATGAAATATTATCATACTTTAAAAAGAACCGTTTTCTATTGGAATATATTTTAAAATGTAGTGTATACCAGTGATGGCAAATTCTTTTTAGCAGCCATTAATCTAATCTTTAGTGTCACATGATCCATCAAAAATCATTCTAATATGCCGATTTGGTAATTTCAGGAAACATTTTCATAACATTTCAGGAAACATTTCATATTATTATCGATGTTGAAAACAGTTAATATTTTTAATATTTTAATATTTAAATTTAATATTTTTGTGGAAACGATGATACATTTTTTCAAATTTATTTGAAATAGAAATATTTTATAACATTATAAATGTCTTTACTGTCTTTATCTTATTGACCCCAAACTTTTGAATGGTAGTGTACAAGTATACTATTTGTTGTTGCACACTGTGCACATTCAAAACATTGCTGTTTGTTTGAGCTTCCCGAGCAGTCCATTACACACTTCACCCTCAAAAGGTCAGTTCACCCAAAAATTAAAATTTGGTCATTTACTCACCCGTATGTCGTTCATTCTGCCAAATATCTCCTTTTGTGTTCCATGAAAGAAAGAAAATCATACAGGTTTGGACAACATGAAGGTAAATAAATGACAATTGTCATTTTTGGGTGAACTATCCCTTTAGTTTACAATGAAAAGAGTGGGCGTCTAAACATAAAAGTTTTTCTCAATCCTGAGTCTGGAGGGTCCCCAACAGCCTGGCATGAAGTATTCTACAAATGAGCAGAGCAGTAGAATCAGGTGTGTAGTGAGGGAAACAACAGAAATGTGAAGTGTTGGGGGGGCCTCCAGGTCCAGAATTGTGGAGCACTGATCTAACCATCACAGCTGATTATGATGGCACAGTGCATGTATGTAATTGTACGCTTTTGTTTGTGTTACTGTGAGAAATGAGATGCTCAGTAACAGGAGCCTCCAGGATACTGTGAGAAGCCACCAATTCCCACACTCAGGGGAAGTGGGGCAGCTCCCATGAGTCCTTCACAGGAGGAGGACGACGATGCACTCACCCTGTTGGACTCAATCATGCCCGTCCTTGCGTGGAACTTGACTGTTTTTAACCGTGCACGCTCTTTCTTTTCCACCCTGTGGATCAAAAAATAAAAATGTGTGATTGGCAGTGAACACACTCCATTACTACAGGGGAAATGTTGTAATTTTATCCTGGCTTGTTGGCAGTACTGTACCTTTTCTTGCTTGGTATGACCCCAATTTGCTCACTCTCCCCATGGGGTGTAACCAGCCTTGCCTGCCACCACTCATCATCGGAGGCATTGATGACATGCAAGATGTCCCCATAGGAAAAACTCAGACCCTGGCTAGGGAGGCAACTGTCCCTGGTCCTGTCGTAGTCAAAAAGTGCCCTGGGAAAATCAAATAAAACAATTCATACATCAACAGTGTGCTAGATGAGTGGATGTTCAGGTTTCATTGTAAAACATCTGTTGTGTTTGAGTAAAGGGTGGGTGTGGGGATACACATACAGTACAGCAGTACATCACTAGACATCTGCACCTTTTTTCTGTTGTTTAAATTTGTTTAACAGATGCTTCCTCATTGAGAGCAACTTACAGTACACTTCTAACCAAAGACATAGCAGCCATTAATATTTTAATGTTTAAATATTTGGAAGATTAAAAAAAGTACAGTACACATTTGCATTTATTTGTTCAGATACAGTAAAAATAGTAATACTGTGACATTTTAATACAATTTAAATGACTGTTTTCTGTTTTAATCCATTTTAACTTATTCCTGTGATGTCATTACTCCAGTCTTCAGTGTCACATGATCCTTCAGAAATCATTCTAATATGCAGATTTGCTGCTCAAGAAACATCTCAATATCAATGTGGAAATTGATATTCAGAATTGAAATTGATTTTTTCAGAATTCTTTGATGCATAGAAAGTACAAAAGAACAGTATTTATTTGAAATAGAAATATTCTGTAACATTATAGGTCTCTTTACAGTCTCTTCTGATAAATTTAGTCCTTGCTGCATAAAAGTACTAATTTAAAAAAAATAACTTTTGAACCAAAATTTGAACCATAGAATGTTTATTAGTTATGGTACAAATTGAACGTCTAAAACAACAAATTTAAGATTCAACTTTTACAGGCAAGTGGAAAGCAGCCACCTACAATGGCACTTTTTTTTTTAAACGAATGCCTGCCTTTCTCCAAATCAGGTAAGTCTATTGGGCAAATGGTATGTCACATAATTAATAATTATGAGCCAATATTTATAATATTCCCCCTATTTTTCATACTGTTGTTTGCTATGCCCTTCACAGTCAATCCCCCTGGATCACCCTGTGGTTAAGCACTCAAACCCACAACAGTGATAGAGGACCCCAGTATCATCATGAGAGGGAAACCAGATGGCATATGACATTGAGTACAGAAACACAGTCAGGCATTGTGTTCAAAGCTGAATGTCTTTACCTTGTCAGACAGGTAAATCCAAATGAAAGGTGAAAAACCAGTGGAGCAGGCTCTGTTTCTCTACATACCGCTCTCCAAGGAAACACTAATTATAAGCCCACTGAGACACACACACATAGTTTGCTGCACAGCTAAATCGAGGACAACATGAGGACTGCTTTAAGATAAAGCAGTGCAGGGTGGGATCAGTGCTGACTGACAAGCCTGTACCATTTTGACACACATTTATCTCATCACTGCATTGCATACACAGGAATGTTAAAATGCCTTGAGATCTCACACTTACTATTAACACATGTGGTCAGCTGACTCGTGAACTCACAGTAGCTGAACGCTGCGTTAAGCACAGCTTACTTTAGTTGCAAGCTACAATCAGAAGTAGGCCACACATTAATTAGGCATATTATACATTTTAATGTGCACATAACTAGACTGTCACCATTTCTTTTAAAACTATAAAAACATCACCTTATTTTTAATATGAGATCTTGCTACAAAATCCGACCATGATGCAATTACACGTCGAAAAATATTAGTCACCTCTTTTCATAAAAAACAATTCAATTTCTTTTAAGTTGAAATTGCCACAAAGTATTTCGAAATCCCAATTCTTTATTTCATATTATTTAAATTTGGTTTTGAACTTTTTTTTTTTTAATAATAAAGGTGATAATATCTAATATTTTAAAGGACACCCTTTGGAAGAAATTACTACATTAACATGCTTTCTGTATATTTAAATAAGATTCCTGCATTTCTCAATGGTTTGGCCCAAATCAAATTGGAAATTGCTCCAGTTCTCTCAGGTTAGACTTCTCTCAACAATTAGTTTCAGTACTTTCCTCAGATGTTTAAGTGCATTCAAACCCAGACTAATAAGCTGCCTTTCCACTGCACACGACATTCGGAAATGAACTTTCATCATGATCATACGTGGCAATATTGGGAAAGAATCTTGTTCTCGCTGCTTCGTAAATCTGGTGATACTCGTAGAGCCAGGTTGTGTTTGACTGCAATATTTCTTTTTGCATCTCCGGGAATGTGCAGTGCAGTGTATCGCATACGGTGCAGTTGATTAAGTTCAATTCTTTTAACACATCCAAAGCTCAAATTGGATCTTAAAATTCTGCATCCACACATGGTCGGTACTCCACGCAGACCCTGTGAATGACTCCTAGTCCATCGGTCATCACTTGTCGCCTAGAGTGGAAAGGCGGCTATAGAAGGCCACCTCAGAATGTTTTCATCCATTATTGAGTGTTTACTGTGGTCTGTTCTGGCTCATTATCCTGCTGAAGGACTCATGACCTGCGACTGAAGTACAGATCTCTAACAAAGAGCTAAACGTTCTGCTCCACAATGACTTGATAGCTCTCTGATTTTATGGTGCCATTCAAAGATTCAAGGTACCCATTGCCAGAGGCAGCATAAGAGAGACCAAAAACAAGAGTCATCTTGTGTTTTCAACCATGGAGACCATTTTTATTCATAGAGTGACTGGTGGTTGGCCTCGAAACTGTTGCACCTTGAGCTACATGTTCAGCTTGGATCTGTTTTGTAGATTATCTTTGTTCCCTCTCTACCATTTGCACAATCTTTTGTTGCTCTTGAATTAATTTTCCCTCTCACTGCCATGTCCAGGGACACTGGTTACAGTCCCATGGACTCTAAACTTTCTTTATAAAATAAAATAATACAGTGTGCCTCAAAGCAAGCACTTCTCTTCATTTAAACTGACTGAATGAGTATGGAATACATACAATAAGGTTGGAAAAACTGGTAAAATTATTTAGGGTGGAATTATTATAATATTATATTATCATAATATATAATATTATGAGATATCTTTGTACTACAAAAATGATTTCAGTTCTTGTTACTGCTTTAAGTCTCACTGAAAACAAAATGCATGTGTTGATGACAAAGATGTATAATTGAACACTTTTTAGAAATAAATGGTGCATTATTGAAATTTAATGCAAGAAAGCTGATACTCAAGTTCAAACATGCCTTGATTATTTTAACTAGAATTTTACTTGTGTTTTACACCAAACATTTTGAATCTAACTGGCTACTATAACTGTTTAATCGAAATTAAGGTTCCTCTGATTGAAAAAACACATATTGAAAAAAAATATATCAAATATCAGTACAACTGAAGGAAGGCATCTGAGGATGAAGAAGATACCTGACGTAGAGGGAGCGTTTCTCACTGGTGCGGAGAGAGCCGGAGCCAGAGCTCATGCTGCTGTTCATCATTTGCTCCCTCAAGTCGTGGATCTTGGACTCAAAACGACTGTATTCTGGAAAGAGACAAGGCACACAATCCGTCAGCAACACCTATATTTACAGTGATATTCTGGGCTTTGCTCCAGGTTTTATGAGTGGAAGTGCTTTTAGAGCAGGGAAGAGAAAGAAAGCTCAGCAGCTTATTGAGAACTGATTAATGACCTGGAAAACAGATGGATATTAATCATGTATCTGCATGAGCTATACGCTAATATCTCCTGCCAGATAATTAATTATGCATATTAATTAAGTAGAACATGCACTATTCAGTATAACGGAATGAAAACCTCCAACAAACTTCGGAACGTAATGATTTTTCATAGTGAACAAGGCTTTAGTTTCTGAAGCAGCACTGAAGCATGATGGCTGATTGTACAGTGGTCTTTAATTAAACGTGCACACCTCTGCTCCAGTGTGGTCGGGCAACTCACAAGCTTAGCAACCGGATCACACGGACATGCAAACAGCGAAATGCATGGGCAAACACGGATAACACAAAGACTATTGTTTTTGTAAGCACTGGGATTTACCTTGGAAGTCTAATATAGATCATCCATAAAAAAAAGACTATGATTTTTCAGCTGGTTTCGTAACCTTGTATCAGAGGATCAAAAGTCGACCTTCCAAATCTGAGCTTCCAAAAAACAGAACCTGAGGCTGGAATTTCAATTTAATGAGAACATGAAAAGTTGAAAACTCATAACGGCAGTAACTCCAAGTCTAAAGCTCAATGCAAACCGAAACTTAGACTTCAATATCAGCAGAAACTGCGCCTGCAGGGAGCTGTTCTGTAAACGCCCTATCTGTCACAAATGGGTTAACAACATGCTGGAATGACAGGGCAAGGTAAAGTAACCTGACACCACCTGCCTGTAACCAGGGGAACACCCCAATGGAGAGGTGGAAGGAAACAGCTAGAAAAACGTGTTGAAAAAACAATTATAGTGAAAAAAAGAAGCTAGATGTACCACATCAGAAAAAAACCTTATGACAAAGTCTGCAACATAAAGGTTCGTATGCCAATTACAGACATCAGAAGCTTTAAGAACTCATCTTATACAGAATAGAGCAGAGTAATTCACCCCACTGGTCAGACACTCCACAGGTAATACAATACATATGACAGCCGACACAGACAGCTGGGTCCTCTCAGCCTGTCAGACACACAGTTCTTAACACACAAAGGCTAATGCTAAAGCGCAAGGTCTTCGTTAAGTGTGACCCGTCAACATGAGACCTGGGGAGAATCTGGGGCAGCTCTGCCTCACACTCACATGGCCTCACTTGCCTTCATTATGTGCAGGGCTTTTATTTTTGGGGAGTGGGGATTGGCTGCAGCCTGCCTCTTTGTCAATGCAGTTATATAATATAGCAGCCATGTGCTTTCAGCGTGAAATCATGTATAGGGGCTAGGTTATGATTAGCACAGCGGTCTCAACAGACATGCAGGTTAGTGCCACAAACAGAATTTATTTACTCCATCTTTTGATTTAATCAGCCATGTGTGACATCTCATGATTCCTTGTAGAAAATAGTCTTTATTATAATAATTTACAATATAAAAAACATTCATTTTGTGATTTGTATAAGATTAGATTTAATAGTGTTTTTAAATTATTAGTTTCTTAATACTAAGTGAGTGTTAGATGACAGCAAAGGTAATCTAAATGTAAAAATATGGAGAAAAACACAAGCACAACTAAATATCCACTACAGTATCGGTCAATTACAACCAGTACTCATTAATAAAAAAACTAGTATCATCCAGTAGTCAGTAGGGCACAGATATAATGTACATCCCTAAAAAAAGATAAAGAAAAATACAACTATGCATTTATATTAAAATTAGTCAAAAAAAAAAGAAAAAGTAAACTGTCTCCACAGGGCTCCAGACTGCGCCTAAAACGGTCGCATTTGCGACTAAAAATAATAATTTGCTAGTGATATTTTTGCTGAGGTTGCCATTGGCGACCATACAAATTCACACGTTATGACTGTAAAATTTGCACGTTATTTGCGTGTTCTGTGCCCAGTAGCCTATCACATCATTTGCTGTGTTGACGTAATTAAATAAGATGCTGCGTGTGAATGTTTCACTGAGTTAGAGCGCCGAAATATGAACAGGTAGGAAAAAAATCCACACACCAAACAGACGCCAAAGAACTAGCGCTGATGAAAGCCGACTGTGTTGTTGCCTCACGTCGCCTGCACTGCTGCATTTGAACACACCGTTCTGCTCCTGCGTAAAGGAGACAACTGCCTATTTCTTAATATAAATTCGTCTATGTTTGTCATTCAAAAGGGGACACCGGCTCTAGGGAATGCAGATACACTCACAATGCATTGTGTGTTTACCGTTTTGAATATTAATCATGCTGATCACTTTCATTATTCCACTCCGATGGAAAAACAAATCGCGATACTCCCTAATGTGATTATTATTAATTTAATTAAATAAATGTGAGTGCTGCATGTTTTAAAGTCAAAAGATGGCGTTGTTGCATGTTCTTCAGAGCAGCTTGCATTCAATGATTAGCGCACATTTGTCATTGCTCTGTCGATTGCTTATGAAATAATGCTGATCAATTATCACAAAGTTTACTTTATATTATTTATATCATAGTGTTGTAAACGGTTGTAGCAACGTAATTTTTTAATCCTCATCTGAACTTGAATGAGCAGCAAAAGTAAAGCACAGACATTTCAAAATAAGAGTCCCGCTGTATTTCAAAGTAATTAAAGTCAAGCAGTATGTTTATCAATTGCCCCTGTTTGTTATTTGGTTACACAAACCAACTTTAATATATTTA
The DNA here is from genome assembly GCA_037101425.1 of Elopichthys bambusa. Taxonomy (NCBI): domain Eukaryota; kingdom Metazoa; phylum Chordata; class Actinopteri; order Cypriniformes; family Xenocyprididae; genus Elopichthys; species Elopichthys bambusa. Next base: position 24,113,072 of record CM074447.1, on the reverse strand, counting down.
TATATTTTTTCCATACATTTATATTTATTTTCATTTGATTCAAAGTAAACTGTTGTAGCTTCAGGAAGGAAGGACTAAGAACATTATTTGACACATATTATTCAATATAAAGATTTTACTAGCATCAGGTTTATTATAGTTAACTAAAACATTTTTTATTGCTTGAAATAAATGTTAATACTGAAATAAAAATCTATACAAACTAAACAGACATGTTTAAAAACAACAAAAAATAAAACTAAAAAAAATAAAACAAATTAAAGCAGAAAATATAAAAATCTTATCAGATTCAAAATATTAATAAAAACTATAATAGTATTAAGTGAAAATAGTGACATTGATTTGCCAGAAAAGTCACAAGATGAAAAAGCTGAAACTGTAAAGGGGAGATATATAAACACAACAGGATGACTAAAAGTAAGTGATTTCAAATTTTAAGTTCATTGTTGTGTGGCTCTTAAAAAAAATTATTTGCCGCCTGTTTTTCCCCCTATAGGAGCCATTTTTTTGTCTGAAGCCCTGCTCCAACTAGAATATTATCAGGCCAATAAACATTAAAAAGATAATGCGAGTGCAAATGTTGTAAATGTTTCACAGAACTGGAGACTGAGTGCCTTTTTTTTCTTATTTTGGTGTCCAGATTTTTTTTAAACCAAGGTATTATTCTTCAGTATTTTTTCTACATGGAACTACAACACCGTGTCTACACCGGACGCAAGCAGCGTGATGCGACACGACAAAAGACAATAGAACCTATTATAATCAGTGATGCGGTCTACATTGGATGTGGCGTGGCGCAACACGACAAATCCCCGACAGTAAACTGATGCCTCGTTCGATTTATATAGAACGAGACATACTCCAAGCGATACTTCTCATAGGAAGGACAAATGGATTTGCAACAGTCACTTTGTCGCATCCAGTTTAGACAGCAAAAATCACAAACACTATGCGGTTGCTAAGATGCTCTGAGTGTTCTTTAAGTGCACTGATATGCGGTTGCTAGGGTGTTCTGGATGTTTGCTTAGTGAGTCAAACGAGCCCAACCCCATGCTTCTGTGATATTCTACTTATGGTTTGGGTCCCTCCTTCCTTGTAAGTTTTATCGTCTGACAGGCTAAAATCGCAAAGCTTAACTGGTTGTTTATTATAAGCTATGTATTAGGGTTGTTAAAAGTACCGTCGGTAAAGTCGGTACTGAAATTTTAAAAATGTGACAATACTAGATTCTTAAACACTTATGATTGGCCATTGTGTTCACGCACACTCAACAGATGATATGTCTGTGATTGTCTTAATCGAGCGCTTACACAGATACACACGGGAGTGTTTGAAAGCAGATATATTAGGGATCCACTGATAGATGCCTGCTTTTAAACGCTCCTGTGTGTTATCTGTGTAAGCGCTTGGTGAAGAGCATCAAAGATGTCTATCTACAACATTTATAAAGCGTTGATCATTGTAGCCAATCACAGACATATCTGTTGAGCGTGTAAACACAATAGCCAATCAGAGGCGTTTAAGAATCTGCTCAACAGCACTCAAAATGCTAGGCGGAAATGCTGGTATCATCACATTTTTTAACATTTTGACAACAATACTATGTATATTACAAATTTGTGTCTTACATAGGGATGCACCGATATGAAAAGTTTGATAAGTATGATAAGTTATGATAAGATATGATATTAGAGGGTTGGCCAATATGACCAAAAAAAAAAAAAAATTCTATTTCGCAACAAAGAAATAAAATAATGCCTAAATAATTAATTGGACAACACGTATAAAGAATCAAAATGCATGTGCCAATGAGTAAATAAATGGAATAGCCTAGGATTGGACAATAATTAAATGATTTTAATTAAAGCCTATTTGTTGATGAAAATAATGAGAAAAATAAATGTGCTAGTTATTATTAATAATGCATCAATGTTTTTGAAAAAAAAAACATCTAAAATTAATATTACGAATAACAGAACTGTTTGAGTTGCACATGCTGAAGCTGAAGAGTAAAACTTAAGCGCTTTGCTAGCGGGTTAATTAACTCAACAAAACATCTTATATGAGATTAATCAGATATTTAAGCAACATAATCATAATATTACAACTTATATCTGCACAAAAAGACGCAAATGAACTAAGTTTCATGCTTGTCAAATTGTGTAACTCCTGTTGTGGATTCTGAAACATGGCAAGTCGGCAACTAAACCCAAAGAATCCACAATGTTTTATTAAAACAGTGTTCTCATTACAATGTTATATGACAGTCTCAATCATAGTTATTAATGTTGTGCATTGCTGTTTGAGCTGCACTGAAGCTAACTACTGCTTTAACTTAACCAAACGCATCCTAAATTATATATATACACATACAAAAACATAATATTACAACTTATAATTGCAAAAAAGGCTGCAAGTGCACAAGCAAACTTGACTGTGCTAGTCATGATGAAGGTGTAACTTGCGGATACGCTTATCCCGTAAACAGCCCGCTGAAACACGGGCACACAAAGAATTCACAACATTCTTTTACAGTATAGAAAATAATTTATTTTCTATACTGTAATAATTTTAATAATAAATCATCATTATAATTTTATGTAGCCTGTGACATTTGAGCTGCACATCTTGCATTTAACTGTATTTTCCTTTTCAAAGTGATTCCAATCATATTTCAAGCAATTCAAAACCATCATAAACAGTGCACATCTGAAGTGTCTCAGCTAAAGGAAATCATCCATTATTTATTAGCTGTATCGCCAATAGCGATAACATTAAAAAAACGAACATATATCGTCCAATGCCGATATGGTGGCTGATATACCAATTGTGCATCTCTAGTCTTCCATTTTGCTGTATTTATTAGGTAAATCAATGGATAGAGGCAGATGCGAATGCAAGCTTACAATTGATTGTAAAAAAAGGGGTGGCATATACGTGGACGAAATAAGTGTAGAAATCTGCCATTTCATTGTAAGATCAAGTTATGACATTAATTTTATTATTTTAAAAAAAGGTTTAAAAAAATTAAACATATGCATGGATGAATGATTTAGATCAAGATCGATAACATGCATTTGGAAAACATTTTCTTTTTAACACAGACTTTAAAAAATATAACGTCATTTAAGTGTAAATGTGGAATGCAAGGACAAATAAAAGAATGTGTTGTGAACGTTTATCCATGCTGGACATAAACACTTCACAGTTCAAGTTCAATCACTGCCCCTTAAGTTAATGTATGACATGAGGAGTTCAAATTTTAACAGAAGCCAGTCTACAAATAGACTGTCCCTTTCTTACACACACACACACACACACACATAGCAAGAAGCCAGACTCAAGCAAGAAGCCATAATTTCTCTCAAACTGCTGGTTCCCACCTAATTCAATGAGCTATTCTCGCACAAATTAATGTGTCACTTCTATTTCTATGTAGACGTAAGGGCCCTTGGGAGGGAGAGGCAGTCCATTTATACTTCAGGAGCGTCTGACTAAGGAGGAATATGGGGGAGAGCGTGCTGAAACAGATAACTTACACTGCAACATTCCTGTCATTGCTGACATAGACACCAGAGAATGAACTGTGCATTGACATACTACATTTTACAAGTTAAAATGACTGTTTGTGCACTTCAAATCTTGTCAAGGACTATAATTGATTTTCTATCCTCAAATATACACAGCTAGTTAGCACCATCTTTGACACATCCATTCCTGGTCTAGGGAAATTATTTGACATTTGTCAAATCATAAGCAGAAGCAGCAACTATTTAATATAAAGAAAGACTATTTCACAAACGTATCGTGTTGTAGTTTCAAATGAACTACAAAATGACAGTAATGTTTAAGATTTTTTAGGCAAACTGACTTCATGAATGAGCCCTGCACCTGTCCTGAGCTCTGCAGGAAGCTCTATATAATAAAGCATTAAACAAACATGACGCTGAAGCGTCAGGCCTCAAAGTGCAAAATATCCCGGATCATTTTGACAGAACTTAAGTTCAGTTCAAAGGTGAACTACCCTACCCTTTAAACAGAATAAAAACACCAGTTTGCTTATGATAATGCCCCATATGAAGCACTAAATATCTTGCTGCTCTGTTTTGTCGTGTTTATGGCTTCAAAATAAAACATTTCTCAATAAATGTTCGAGCACACAGTTTACCTGTGTCGCGCAGCAACACAAACAAGTCGCTGACAAAACATACTAGGCTAGAAACAATATTCGTGACGTCAGCCCAACGACTGAGCAGCTTGTTAAGTTGTTAAAATGATTTTCATTAATCTTTCAACGCACTACACTTGGTTGAACATGCAACTCGAGCTACTAGAAATCCATTGTGAACAGCGACGGTTTCCTTTTTAGAGCAGCATATTAAAAGGAGATGATATAAAGCAATTATATTGACAATTTCACGTAGATTTACATCCCATTGATAGTTTTCACCTACTTTATACAGATCTGCCCTGCAAATGCTTAATGAATATGAGGTGATCTTACCCGGCGGCGGCTAAAGCACTGTGTTCAGGTCAACCTCTCGTTGTCCAACTCACTCGAAAAAACATTTTAGGTAAGAGAATAAACCAAGTCAAACAAAAGAGAATGAATGCTGCACAGCGTCGTAAGGAGGAAAAGGCCGTTTTCTTTAGTTTAAAATCGACACGAAAGGTAAATAAATAGTAAAGAGTTTAATGGAAATGTTTCGGTCTGTCCTTCTTTGCTCCTCCCATTCCAGCAGCGGCACCTTCTTCTTTAAAAATGAGTCTCATTCGCGCTCGAGACGCGGGATTTCAATCCGCCCCGCTCACGCGACCAGCGCGCGCTTATTCCATATCTCTGGTCAGAAAGATTTTCATAAAGATCCGGTAGATGAAAGCTAACCCTGCGCCAAAAATAAGCTTTCAATGAGTAAAGTCAAGCGCTTCCTCCACTCTGTGGTTTTTAGTCCATTCAGTTCCTTCTCCCCCTTTTTTCCTCTCAGGTTGATCCCTCCCACTTCTGGCACAGTTTCATCCCAGTGCTTTCATTCAGCGAGTGAACTTTTGTTGGAAAGTCAGACTCATTTATGCGAATCGGTTCTTTTGAACATTCGCTTCAAAGAACCGGATTCAGTGGTTCTTTAACGTCATCGCATGGTCCCTGACACACGTTGTGACACGTTACATGATCTAAACGTTTAGATTAAGCCGTACTTAGACCCATTTCCGATTAGTTCCGCTAATAAATAAGTTTATTGTAATTTCACGAGTCCCAGTTCAGTTTGTTACAGCCATGATTCATATCATAAAAGTCATTTAGAACCTAACTGACCCTGCATCCCAATGTGCATACTATCCACCCTATCAGCCCTAAACAGTATTGAATATTACTAATGTCACATACTATTTAGGATGAATAGTATGCACATTGAGGCGCAGGCTATTATTTGCTGCAATGAATTGCTGACAATGGTATTGAGAACCGGTTCAAGTGATTCTTTAAAAAGATTCAAATCAAAAAATGAATAGTATCCATGCATAGTATCTGCCCCCCTTAATTCTACAAAAGCTAAACAACTATTATTCACTGAATGTCCTCATTTGCAAATAAGGATTCTCTCATAAAGCTATTGAGCCTAAGTTTACTTTTCTTAAAGGGATATACAGTAGTATGCCACTGTGATGGAGTGATTACAGAAGCAGGCAAGACACAACAGGCACAACACATGGGTGTGTGAAGAAAGCGAGAGCACTTTGGTGTCTTGATGCAGTAATTCCACATAACAGTAGAAAGGTGATCTTTTCTTAGAAACACAGTTTTTATCTATTTTAATTTATTTATTTATTGCCCTTAAAGCACTAAATAAGACCCTACAAAAAGCTAACTTGAATGCAACAGCTCAAATCTATTCTTAATGTTAATCTCATTCATTGTTTCATTTGCAGTGACAAACATCATGGATACACACTGAAAGAGCCACGCTACCTTCTGGTCTGTACTGGGCAATGATGGTCACCGTCTGTCCAGCCCTCTTCAGTGCAGCAGCCGCCTGCTCATGGGTAGCATTGCGCAGGTTTACACCATTCACCTGGGACAATACCATGGTAACAGATTAAAGCAACAACCCCCACACACCACACACTCACGCAAATCACATGATGTAATGTCAGCTCTAAGACTTCATACCAATTTAAAGAGGAGACTGTATTATAAATCATGAAAAATTCCATTCCTCTTCCATTCCATTTAATATAATTTTTTTTTAAAGAAATTTATATTTTTATTCAGCAAGGATGCATTATATTGATCGAAAGTGACAGTAAAGACATTTATAATGTTACAAAAGATTTCTATGTCAAATAAATGCTTGTCTTTAAAACTTTCTATCCATCAAAGAATCCTGAAAAAAAAAAAAAAAAAAACGTTTTCCACAAAAATATTAAGCAGCAGCAAACTGTTTTCAACACTGATATAATAAGAAGAAATGTTTATTGAGAACCCAATCAGCCTATTAGAATGATTTCTGAAGGATCATGTGACTGAAGACTGGAGTAATGATGCTGAAAATTCAGCCATCACAGGAATGAATTACATTTGAAAATATATTCAAATAAAAAAAGTTATTTAAAATTTTAATAATATTTCACAATATGTATTTTTTTTATCAAATAAATGCAGCCTTGGTGAGCATAAGACTTCTTTCAAAAACTTATTAAATTATCAAAAGTATTAAATATTACTGACCCCAAACTTTTGAATGGTACTGCATATTTGAATGCTGTTAATCTTTATTATTTCTACTTGAGTGTCACGGACAGATACTGACCGACAGGATGCGGTCTCCTCTCCTCAGCTCTCCGCTCAGGTCGGCTGGCCCTCCTGCCAAGATGAAAGACACGAAGATGCCCTCTCCATCCTCCCCGCCCACAATGTTGAATCCCAAACCTGTGGAACCCTTGTGTAGCAGGATCTTCCGCGGCTCCCTGCCAAGCAGAACGACAGTGTCAAGGATCAGGATGGACTTGTATCACCCCAGCAGCAGGAAGGGGACAAAAGACAGACATATGTGCAATATATATATATATATATTAATGTGGTTGTTCCACTACATATATATAGTGGAACAACCACATTAAGACATTTGAGAATGGAATGGGTTTCATAAATCTTCACAAAGCTTCATTCATCCCAGGCTGCATCAAGAAAAAATAAGAAATCATAGGGTAAGGGAACAATAATAATGTTTCAGTCTAGCCAGAAGGTAAATTATTATTTTGCATTTCGTCTTCCTCCTGTCATTAACAGAGAGAGGAAATCGAGAAGAACAGATCCATGAGAAAACACAACACTCTAGTCACGACTAGAGGAGACTGGCAAACTTTCATCCACAACAAAGCTAAACAACAAGCGTTCCAGATTTGTTCCAGAAATGAGCGCTAACACATACACACCGATAACTAACACACTTTCCCACACAGGCACAAAACGCATTCACACATTGAGCTCATTCCTGCCTTGTGCAGGACTGTGGTACTGTTTTAGCAGCCGTGATTCATCCGCAGGCAGAGAGGCATTCCAGACTGCCCAGAGCTGGCACACCAGCGAGACTCGGCTACATTCAGAGGCCGTCAAAATCCCTTTCCGCATGTACTGCAAAATAACCCCAAAACCAGTTCCCAAAAATGCAACACACATCAACATTTGTAGTGACAGCTCCCTGCTTTCAGCAGGGCAGTACGCATGTTTCTCATTAGAATTCTGCAGTACCACAGAACTCAGCTAGCTCTCGACATGAGCCATTCCATCTTGATTGCCCATGGTGCAGCTTTATGACACTGAAAACAGCACTTTTATGTAACCGGACAAGTTGTGCTTTTAGGGTTTGGTCCATATATGAAACATACATAATTACACAAACTGACTATGGTGTACTTTGTGTGATCTACTGGTGTACGTGAGTGTGAATCAATTTACTGAGAACCTTATGTCCATAAATTTAATGCAAGTGGTAAACAGTTTTTTTAATCACCTTTTTAACCTCTGTTTATTACATGACACGCAGTAAAACCATGACCTGAACAATAGTTCCCTGTTTTCTGTCGCTCTAATGGGTCTCTTGTACACAACATTATTTATTAGTTCCTCTCTTTTGCAGTCTATCCTGCTCTAAGTTGACAAATTGCAAAAGCTCACACACACTCATTTTGAACATGTATGCCAAACAACTGTGGTTGATTAACCAGTTAAAACTCTATAGATACACCAGACGGGGTTGTGTATACTTAAGAATTGAAAAATTAGCTTCTTTTTAGTTCAAGAAGTTGAATTTCCACATAAAGCTTAATTCAAGTGACAAGAAGAAGAATTTAATTGCAATTCAAAGATATTCAACAGACAATGGGTTCTGGGAAATTAAAGCTGCAGTCCGCAAGTTTGCAGCCTCTTTGTCACCATCAGTGATAATGAGTGTACTGCAATATTGCAACTCTATTTGGTATAAGAGTTACGCTAAAAACAAAGTTGTTTAATCAATTAAAAATCTGCTCAAGGATTGTTGGCCATCCTCTAGAGAAGCTATATGATTCAGCTTATTATAATAATTTGTTAAGACTGGCTAATTATATAGTTTTTGATCCTAATCATGTCCTGCATAATGAGTTTGAATTATTACCATCAAATCGGAGGTACAGAATTCCAAGATTCAACAAAGTCAAGCTGAAACACTCGTTTGTGCGTCAGGCGATCCTTGAGCTGAATAAGACACTTAATCGTAAACCAAGAGTATTGTGAACGTGCTGTTGTTGTATAAGTGTAGTAGGATGTAATAAGGGTAAGGGTTTTTTTTGTTGTTTTTTGTATTAAGTGATGTTGATAGTTGCAAAGCAAGAAAAATTTCAGACTCGTCTGACAATAAAGTGCTATATCATCTCTGTTCGAAACCTGCAATTGCAGTTATTTGCGTAATTATCATCCTTACGTGGGTTGTGCATCGGCACGGCTCCTCAGCGCGGATGAATCTAATGCTTTGAGGAGAATATGTGGCTGTCAGTCACCACACCGGTGGATACTGTACTTTTGAATCACAGATTGTAGTCTTGAAAGTGTGACCAAAATAAGAATTTTCACCAGAAAATGTCATCTGAACAAGTAAGTAACACATCTGCCACTTTTGTTCTGACCAACTGAGAAAAAAAAGTATTGCAATAAATCACGCTACCAATGGTGATTAAATCTAATGATCGCTTGGCTCATATCACATCAAACGGTGCAAATTTTTATCACTGTTATACTTTGTTCTCAAATTGTTAATGTTAACAATATCAGCATTTAGTGTGTATTAGCTTTACCCATAGATTTCAATATCTGTACAGTCTAATCACTAACGTTAATTTGTCATACCATACAATCCGCCATGAAAATTATAAGTTTAATTATTCCAGCTGCTGTGAGAAAAGGCTATAAATGATCCGCCACCTGCAGCATCCGATATAGCCTACTAGGCTGGGACTCTTTATGTAAACAGACGTGACGTAATGACTCAAAGACAAAGTTCTATTATCAAGCCTATAAACCTTTAAGCTTTTTTCAAACAAACTTTCTCAAGCCAACATTCAAAGTTTGTCTTGACAAACATTGCTTTTCAAGCTAAAAATAGTCTGATCAATTTCTTTTGATTTTTAATTCATTTTAATTCTACTTCCTCACATTTAAGTTCAAATTGCAATTCTACATCCTGTTTGCTACCTCAAATTAAATTAATCAAACCATTACCTGGACCGTCTGTACCTGTTCATGAGCGAAATGCTTGTCCTACCTCGTCTCTCTACATTGGTCTTTAACATTGGCAAGTAAGATGAGATGTTAACAGTGAACATGGTGCCCGCGCCGCTAGCTACCCGGCAGGGATATGAAGAATATTTTCCCCAGGACTTCATTCATTTAATTTCTGAATGGCACACAACCCTGATACCAAATGCTTTGTGATTAAACATTAAGATTAGTTTCATTAAATGATAATCAAAAGTATTAAAATGAATGAAAACAGAGGCATATGAAAATAATTTTGTTCATTTCATTAATTTGAGGCAATTACTTTTAATGCCTAGGTCAAACACTTATTAGATCTAGTGAAAAATTAAGTGAATATATGCTGAAAAGATCTGCTGTGAGATTAGTACTAGGCATTTATTTAAGATTCAACTTTTATTAAAATAGTACCAGAGCAAATGAAAGAATTGAATCGCAAATACGTTGCTATTGCAAATCTGTACATGGCATCCTTGTACACAACAAGATAAAACAGTTATCAAATGCAAGCAGTCACTCACTCAAACCATTACCTGGACCTACTGTACCTGTTCATGAGTGAAATGCTTGTCCTACCTCGTCTCTCTACATTGGCCTTTAACATTGGCAAGGAAGACGAGATGTTAACAGTGAACATGGTGCCTGCCGCTAGCTACCCGGCAGGGATATGAAGAATATTTTCCCCAGGACTCTGTATCTTGCTCCAGACCGGCTGTGAAGTGGCGTATGTGTATATGTGTGCTTTCTCTAAGTGAAATGGGAGTGATGGGAAACAGCACCACATCGCCTGTCACGCGTCACCCCTGCAGGAACAGCACAAGACTTAACTCTTACCCAGCCACATGAACTGCTGTCCACCATAATAAAACATCCTTGATTTTGATTTTATCAATTAAAAATTGATGGATCATGAAGAGTGGCTGCGATAATAGAGTAATTGTATCTGAATGTAAAACAATGGCTAAGTAGCTATTTCATTGGCTAAAATTATGCAATAACCCATGTGGCCTAAGTTTCAGAAGAAGAGGAAGTTACTTTAGTTTAATTAAAGATTTTAAAAATGTGTATTAAGAAATTAAAATGTGTCCATTTTGTACATTATAAGGCATGCAACTCCAATGTGCAGTGTTTATTGTTGTCAGTCTTTCTCTTTTAATCTCTATGACATATAGAGATTAAACCCCTCAAAGAACCCCACCCCCCCCCCCACCCCCCAATCACCACCAAAGTACTGTTGTGGTACAAGCTGAAATTTCCCAACCTTACTGAAGGATGACCACAAGGCTCAGAGGTTTATAGGGTTGCAATGCCCCAGTGTAGTCTGCCTGCTTCTCTTTCCACTCTAAGTAATTTGCTCTGATTGAGTGATTAATGGTGGATACAGTGGATACTGCTTTCCGGAATCACGTGGAGACATAATTCTCCATGGAAAACATGTTCTCTTTGGCAGAATCGTATGGCTTTCATGGCTGCTGTGGGCTGCTCTGTCTTCCTCTTTCTCTGAATGCTTTCAAAGCTCTGGGTGAAAACCATAGATCTCTTCCTCAGAACACACTACTTCAGTCCCATTTGACTTCACGCCAAGAGACGTTCAAGATATTTCCAGCCTCTCAGAGCAGCTAAGAATAAACCAAGTGTGTCAACAGTTTACAATCAGGTGCGTCACTGAGTAGAGCTGCCAAAAAGTACCACAGCTTCAATCATATTCTATCCCGCCAATATTATTTGCACAGTATAAACTAAACCTAATGACAAATGAGTGAGTTGAATTAACTTGTTGCTTTATTGACAATGATGTTGTTAAGATTTAGGTTCTGAATTGTCAATTGTAGTGGGAAATACAAGCACTCAATCAGGGAACGCTTGCTTCAGCTGTAGGTTAAAACTTATGTTGTGTGCCTGTGTCCGCAATCACGTACTGTCTGAGTAGGTATTACATTTGAATTTGAACTTACTTTGCGACCGTTAAATAAAGTATGTTCTATATAGTATGAATATGGGTAGTATTTATGATATTTGGATGCAGGCATACTACATCCGCCACGTTGATACTGTCACGTGACCTACCAGCGTCTATTAGGTCACTTCACTTCTATTCATAAATCCTCTCCTGTGGCCTCATGGGAAAGTAAAGTGTCCACTGAATATGCACTTTAGAATCATGGCAGATGTAGTAGGTCATCCAGGTACTTTTTGCTTACCGTTTTTCGAATACTATGTACTATGAGGGATCTACAGTAAATGTGTCTATGTACGCTGCTTAATATTTTTATGGAGACCATGATACATTTTCTTTCAGGATTCTTTCATGAATAGAAAGATTAAGAGAACAGCATTTATTTAAAATAGAATCTTTGGTAACATAATACATGTTTTTACTGTCACTTTTGATCAATTTAATGCAAAGTATTAATTTCTTTTTTTTTTTTTTTTTTAAATCTTACTGAACCCAAACATTTGAACTTTAGTGTATTTACAACCCGAATTCCTGAAATGTTAGGATGTTTTTTAAAGTGTTTTTTAATGTTTTTTAACTTCCTAGAGTGGCAGAGTCTCTCAGAAGTAAAGATCTTCAATCTGTGAAAGAGTGCGTAAGAAGATTGTGGAAAAAACATTGTTCCTCAACATCAAATTGCAAAGGCTTTGCAAATCTTATCATCTATAGTGCACATCATCATCAAAAGATTCAGAGAAACTGGAGAAATCTCTGTGTGTAAGGGACAAGGCAGAAGACCTTTATTAGATGCCCGTGGTCTTCAGGTTCTCAGATGACACTGCATCACTCATCGGCATGACTGTGTCAATGACATTACTAAATGGCCTCAGGAATACTTCCAGAAACCACTGTCGGTAAACACAATCCGCCGTGCCATCTGCAGATGCCAACTAAAGCTCTATCATGCAAAAAGGAAGCCATATGTGAACATGGTCCAGAAGCACTGTCGTGTCCTGTGGGCCAAGACTAATTTAAAATGGACTGTTTTAAAGTGGAAAAGTGTTCTTTGGTCAGACAAGTCCAAATTTGATATTCTTGTTGGAAATCACGGACACCGTGTCCTCCGGGCTAAAGAGGAGGGAGATCTTCCAGCGTGTTATCAGTGTTCAGTTCAGAAGCCAGCATCTCTGATGGTATGGGGGTGCATAAGTGCATACGGTATGTGCAGCTTGCATGTTTTGAAAGGCACTATGAATGCTGAAAGGTATATAAAGGTTTTAGAGCAACATATGCTCCCCTGCAGACAACGTCTATTTCAGGGAAGGCCTTGTGTAATTCAGCAGGACAATGCAAAACCACATACTGCAGCTATTACAACAGCATGGCTTCGTTGTATAAGAGTCCGGGTGCTGAAATGGCCTGCCTGCAGTCCAGATATTTCTTATAGAGAACATTTGCCACATCATTAAACGAAAGACGACCACAAACTCTTCAGCAGCTGGAAACCTATATTAGGCAAGAATGGGACCAAATTCCAACACCAAAACTTCAGAAACTCATTACCTCGATGCCCAGATGTCTTCAAACTATTTTGAAAAGAAGAGATGTTGCACCATGGTAAACATGCTCCCGTCCCAACTATTTTGAGACCTGTAGCAGGCATCAAATTTGAAATAAGCTCATTTTGTGCATAAAATTGTACACTTTCTCAGTTTAAACATTTGTTGTTTTATCTATGTTCTATTGTGAATAAAATATTGGCTCATGTGATTTGAAAGTCTTTTATTCAAATTAAAAAAACGTCCCAACATTTCCAGAATTCGGGTTGTATTATATATTAAAGGGAGAACATTATGTGCTCAGCATGAAACTGGTAAACGTTCTCATGTATGTTGCCCCGCTTCACTTGTGTATGTCAAGACATGTCAAAATGTCTGTCCGTATGTCTTGCCGTAAAACCAATTGTCCCTTGGGGGGACATAAATAAAGTTTAAGTTAAAGTTGAAATAAAAAAATATCAATTAACCATTCTTAAATATTTGTTATTTAGATATTTAAATATACAAATAACTTTATTTCATGATTTTTTTCTATGCATTGAGTTTCAGTGGATATTTAATTTGTAAATCTTTTTGTAGTTTGATACATCAACCATAACCAGATAAACCTGCAATGCAGTTTTTCAACATGTTACAAAATGCTTAAAGATATATATATATATATATAGCATATATTATATTATAAAGATATTTATTCATATTTTTATTCCCCTACAATTGTGTATGTGGCAGTCTGAATTACAAGTGATGTAATGAACTGAATGGAAAAACAAACTCCATGAGTCATGCAAGGAAGCCATTTTTGAAAACCATAATCAAACATGGTCACGAATGGCCTAGACTATTTAAAATGTAAGATCTGTCTGTCTGGGTTTGTATCTAAATGTGTGTCCATCATTTGTGAACATGAGTGTGCGAGCAGATTGTCATTAGCCTGTTCGATTGGCGGCATGGCCGACTATGTTCTGCAATCCGAAGGGTGGGTGGGAGATCTCCCCCGAATCTCCATAATATATTCAGCTGGTAAAGAAGCCAGGGGGCCGTTAGTGTGTACTGGGTCAGATGGAGGGATCTAAATGTGTCTGTGACTGCAGTGCTAGTGTGGGGGAAGCACAGATGGGCAGAGGGCCTATCTGAGTCTCTTCTGTGACTCAGTCATATACACACACACACAGTCCTCCAGGAGTGAACTGTCACTGTACACCAACACAAAGTATATGCGCCTGTAAACAACTTTTATTAGCCTCTGGGGAGACCTCCAGGGTGTTTGTGATAAGGTTCAGACTTACTTTGACAGCTTAGTTTGGGCACAGTGAAGTGCAAAGTAGGATAATATAACAGTATTTATGTACTTTGGTAGGTGTAGCCCTGTGTAGGTTTAAATACTGTATGTGTGTGTGTGTGTGTTTGGGCTACGTGTCAAAGGGAGTGTGTGTTCATGTCAGCACATTATGACAGACTGTCTAAGTCTATGTGTGTGATGGGCATTGGCAGAGCACACTGTGTGTGTGAGTGTGTGTGTGTGTGTGCGTGTGTGTTTGTGGCCTGCTTTCCCCCGTTCAAATGAATCATGACAGCTTCAGGAATGTGCACCACTACTCATTTGTAATCTGACTGCAGAATCAACCTCTCACTTCCCTATACATTTATGGTAAGAGCAGGCCCTACTGTTTATATTTACATAACTGCAACAGAAGCCAAAACATTCCTGTGTTGGAAGGTTCCATGAGTGTGTATTTATGTGTTTGGAGAATAATAAATCTTTGGGTGACCGCTCCAGTCTTTGTCACACCTACAGCCATGCTAGTATACAAACCAATGAACATATACACAAACATGTACGAGACAGGTGTGAGGTCAGTATTGTTCAACTACGTACATGATCACACACACACACACACACACACACATGTCTGGTTTACTATCCTTGTGGGGACTCTCCATAGATGTAATAGTTTTTATATCGTACAAACTGTATATTCTATCCCCTTACACTAACCCTACCATCACAGAAAACATTCTGCATTTTTACATTAACAAAAAAAAAAAACTCATTCTGTATGATTTATAAGCTTTTTTCCCCATGGGGACCTCAATTTAGGTCCCCACGGTGACACCGGGACAGAAAAACAGAAATGTACATAAACAAACACACACACACCTGTGGGCACCTTGTGGAAGAATAGCTCTGTATATTAGGGGAAAACAAAAATCATTCATATTGTCTAATGCCATCCAACACTTGTAGAATGTCGTTTTATTACAATTTATGAATAAAATGTGTGTGGTACTTGCACATGCAAAAGGGCAGGGCACTGCAATGCAGTTGGTAGTGTTAAGGTTGTCAGGATGTTGCTATGTGTTTGCTAGGGTGTTGCTAGGGAGTTAGGGTAGTTGCTTACTGGCCCAAGGCAAAAAAAACATAGTATCTTTGAAAGTAACTAAATATATAGCTTTAGTCCTTCAATGTAAGTCTATGGATTCTACCAGCTGAACATTGTAGGTCCATTGTAGCACACACTCTTCGATAAACTGCATAAGGTGTCATTCATGTCATGATAAGCTGTTGACTAGTTATGTGCTAAAGTTTAATATGTAGAGTGAGGGTTGTTGAAAATGAATTGAATGATTAGCCTTAGACTGCAGAGCCTGTACTACGGTACAGAGAGTATGCAAGGATTAAGCAACAATCGCAGTGGTATGTAAAGTAGATACTCATCTCAGACAGCCAGTCACAGTACATCGCTCAGACTACGACTGCTTCAGAGAGCACACAAAACACCAGGACATTATATGGGCTCGTAAAGGATGATGGCTTAAATTTAAACTCGCATAATCTCACATCTGAGATTAAGCATAGGTACAAAATGGGCAGGGTGTGAATTAGGGGGGAGTTTGGGGTGCTTTTGGTTTTTCAAATGAAGACGAAACTAAAGGCTGTAGGCTTCTTAAGTATATTTTATTTTATTTATTTTCAAAAAAAAAAAAAAAAAAAGGCAATAGTAGGCTACCTGAGCATTTTCTTTTAGGATCAATGTGGGATAATAACAAAAAATAATTATTGGCATTATTTATCACCTCATTGTAGATTTACATATAACAAATAGATCCTAAAATGGTTTTGAAAACAACTTTACTGTTTTGATTAAAACGTCTTTAACTATTTACTGCTAGATTCAAGTCCATTAAATGAAAATTTTGCCATCATTTACTCACATGTATGCCTTTCTTCTGTAGAACAAGATAAAAAAGGTATTTTAAAAGTCATTGGGGTACAAACAACAGTAAATGAGTAAATGCTGACAGAATTTTCATTTTTGGGTAAACCATCTCTTAAAACGTGAACAGTCTGTGCCTTCCTGAATAATTTGCACACTGAAAACGCGATAGACATGGTTAAACCGGGGTGGAAAGTATAAAGCTCTCATTTGTTTGTGACTCTATTGACTCCAAAGGTGCCTAAAGGCCTATTCACACCAAGACAAATATTTGGTTTGAAATTCGGTGTGATTTTAATTTGAATGGACGGCTGTTAACACACCTGTTCAGACCAACATGAATATGCGCATGCTGTCAATGCCGTCTCTTTTCTATCACGCTGTGAATAAAATCTGGCCAACCGACAGGATTCACACTTTTGATCACATGCCCAGAGCCGCTGCTGTTACATAAAACTACAACTTGGTGGCGCTCACGTATTTTACTAAGTAACAGTAAATAGCTGAGGAAGAATCACTTTGCTCTTATTGTTTGACAAACTTCATAGCGAATACAAAAATCTGAACGGCTGTTTGAAAACTTGCCAATACCGTTTGACTTCCTTTCTTCTCCATGACGAGGGTGTCAGAAACGTTAAAGTTACTTGTGTTCCGCAACCAGGGAATTTCTGCTTTTCTAAAAGCGGCGTCTAAAGCTAGAAAGTGAATGTGAATTTTCATTCAGCCCGGGTCTGAACAGACAAATCATATGTGAAAATTAGACCAATTATTTGAGCCGAATATTCGTGCTGGTGTGAGCAGGCCTTAAAGGGTTAGTTCACCCAAAATGTTATCCCATATTTTACTCACCCTCAAACCATCCTAAGTGTTTATGACTTTCTCCTTTTAGTTACATAAAAAATATCCTGGGTCTTCCAAGCTTCATAATAGTGCCATTATAATGCCATTTTTTGAAGCCCAAAAAAGCGCATTCATCTATCATAAAAGTAATCCATACGGCTCCAGGGGGTTAATAAAGGACTTCTGAAGCAAAGCGATACGTTTTTGTAAGAAAAATATCCAAAGTTATAACTTTATAAACTGCAATCACTAGCTTCCGGTAACGATCATACGTGAGTCTAGTTCCGGCAGAAGAGTGACCTTTAACCCGACGCATGGTGTACTGACGAAGGCGGAAGCGCAGAGGATAGAGCAAAACAAAATACTTGACACAAATTAGAAGTCTAAAACGAGATTTGTAAAGAGAAATGTTGTCGGAGGTTGAGTTTGTTGCCCAGCCCTATTAGTTTGAACACAGAGAGTTTGTCTACTCTTAACTAAGCTTACGTTACTTCTACGTCATACGCCGGAACTCGACTCTCTCGTGAAAGCATGGACGGACATTAATGGAAGCTAGTGATTACAGTTTATAAAGTTATAATTATGGATATTTTTCTTACAAAGACGCATCGCTTCACTTCAGAAGGCCTTTATTACTCCCCTGGAGCCATATGTATTACTTTTATGATGGATGGATGCGCTTTTTTGGGGCTTAAAAAAATGGCACAATTCACTCCCATTATAAAGCCTGGAAGAGCCAGGATATTTTTTAATATAACTCCAATTGTATTTGTCTAAAAGAAGAAAATCAAATACACCTAGGATGGCTTGAGGGTGAGTAAATCATGGGATAATTTTCATTTTTGGGTGAACTATCCCTTTAAGGAGTTTAATCCCACACGCTAAAAATGTGTGGCATCTCCTCCACACTGCTTTCGCCTCAAGACCTTACCTGTGCAGGTTGAGCTGAGGTAGGGGGAAGGTTGGTCGCTGTGCGGGGGGTAACTATTAGGTTAACTAGGCTATGCTATGCTAAGCCAGGCAGAGCGAGAAGCAGTGGTTAGTACCTGCCGGTGTACGGGACCAGGCTTTGACACATAGCAGGCGGGGCGGGGCTGCAACCCACGTCCCCAGACCCCCTGCTGCACAGATGGGGGGAGGGAGGGCTGGTGTCCCCATGAGGTTTGTGGATGGCACTGTAAATGGGCTCGGCCCTATTGGGGGTACAGAAATCACACAGTAAACGGGGCGCTTTCAGACACACAGTGACAGAAGACAGAGACATACTGTATGAAGACACATGCACACAGACGGAGACAAACACACACATGCAGAAGTGAGGATGCCTTCAGCTGGATGGTTAGAGAGGGACGAGTCAGCTCTGGGACCCAGGCTGACTCACAGGCTCCAGGGACTCCATGCTCGGAGAGGTAAAACCCATCTCATGTCCAGGCAACAGTGGCCGTAACTTCAAGACATTTGACCCCATGCCAGAAGCATCTCTTATACCCAGAGTGTTTGTTTGCCGTGTTGGGATTTGTGTTGGAGACTATATTCACCCAGTCATGTTGCGTTAAAGCAATGTTCACAAACACACCACCACAGAGAGGCATTACACACCTCGTAGACGTTCTTCAGCCCACACTCGACACCTACTTAATATCTTTTTTATTTGTTCTATCTTTGCCCAGTTACATCATAAAATGTGAACAGTATTGCCAAAAAGAAATTAGACAACTAAAGCTGAAGAACTGTAGCACAGATTGTGAGAAATCAATGTACACCTCTAATCAAATATATATTTATATGGGCATGCAAGTGCTGCTTTTTGTCATTTGTGCATGAGTGCACTTGAAAAGTGACATCTGAGTGAGTGACAGGGTTCCCACACTTTTTGACCAATACATTTTCATGATTTTTTAGTTGCTTTCCAGGGACTTTTGATTATTTACAATTTACAATGATTCAATATTTTAGAGCCTAAGTATTAAAAAAAAACAATATTAGCTGTAGAAACTTCTACTTGTATGACTTTTCCAGGCCTGGAAATGTTAAAATTCCCAGATATTTCCAGGTTTTTCATGGCCGTGGGAACCCTAGAGTGAAGAAGTGAGTGACCGTAAGTGAACAGATGAGTAAATGATTGACTCTGACCTCGTGAAGTCCTCCTCCCCCAGCATGTGCCGTGGGACTGGGGAGTACCTCGAGGGGGTGACCTGGGGTGGCTGATACACTGGTTTAGGCTCCATGCCGCCCATGTAGGCCATGCTGGAGTTGTGTCCGACGTGGTTGTCCACCATGGTGGGAAAGGCTGGAGGGAGGCCGAGACCAGTAAAGGGAAAAACGGCAGATGATTTCACCAGGTAACTACAGAGGACCAGTTCAGCTCTAAGATGTGTGTGCAGGACCTCATAATACATAGTTTGGAGGATAAAAGGATAATTTGACTAGGTTTTTGGACATTATAAGCATAAATCCTTATTTTGTAATTATTGATAAGGGACAACACAAACTATGAGGCCTGGGCCAAATTTAATCCAGTTATCAGGCATCACAGCTGCCAAAAAGCATGCCTCATTGTGATGTGCATATATCATTCCAAATTTAGGGGTTAGTAAGATTTTTCATTTTTTTGAAAGAGGTCACCAAGGCTGCATTTATTTGCCCAAAAACAGTAATACTGTGAAATATTATTACAATTTAACTGTTTTCTAATTGGCAAAGCTGAATTTTCAGCATCATTACTCCATGCAGTCTTCAGTGTCACATGATCCTTCAGAAATCATTCTAATATGCTGATTTGCTGCTCAAGAAACATTTATTATTATTATCAATGTTAATACAATTTTTTTTTCCCTGAAATGTGTGATACATTTTTTTTCTTAGGATTCTTTGATGTATGGAAAGTTATTTGAAATAGAAATCTTTTGCCATATAATATAGTAAATGTTTTTACTTTTACTTTCAATTTTATGTGTCCTTACTGAATAAAATTATTATTTATTTATTTCAAAAAAAAAAAAAAAAACCTAATTACCTCAAACTTTTAAACGGTAGTGTATGTCCTTTATCATCTAATCAAAAAGAAAATCCTTATTGCTGGTTTTCATTGAAAATTATAAGGATAATGATTCATGCTGATATTGTCCATAATCCCACTTTGCCTTTTGGAGGGCACTGTATACCACATGTATGTATGTGATGTATGGTTTGATAGGATAGGACAATATTTGGACATGAACATGATCTTTACTTAATATACTAATGATTTTTGGCATAAAAGAAAAATCAATAATTTTGACCCATACTGTTGGCTTTTGCTACAAATATACCTGTGCGACTTATGACTGGTTTTGTGGTCCAGGGTCACATATGACATGAATATGAAAGTAAAAAAAACAGCTAAATAATCTCATTGTGATTGCTATTCATTTGACAAAAATATATTTTTAATAAAAAAGCAAAATACAGTTTCATGGCCAATAAGAGATATTCAGCAGCCAATGGCAGGTGTGGTGAGAAGTTAATTTTGGCCACTGTGTGTGCATTTGTGCAGGTGGATTGTGTGAAAGCCTCGTCTCTCAGTGGGAGGGAGGGATTGGTGCTGTGATGGGAGCAGCAGTGCAGTGTGTGTGGGTGTCTGAAAACAGCGCCCACTGCTACACTACAGTGCTGTTACAAAACTCCACAACACTCACTCACTGCACCACTCGGTTTCATTACAGGGTTAAAGATAAAAGCCGATAGGGTTGTAGGCTTTGACTTGAATTGACCTAACCACAAATTCATTTTCATGTTTATCAATGCAGTATAAATAGTCATGTGCCTGGGCTATAAATTAAACAGTTTAAGAATGTTTTTAAGCTAGTAAGAGCATCGGGTTGATGAAGATCAGCAAAAGAAGGTACGTACTGCTGGAGTAGTCTGGTGGGGCGTACATGTCGTTGAGATGTACTGGTCCCGGCTTGGCCACTTTCAGATAGACCATGTCTGAAGTATTCTTCAGGGCGGCCACGGCCTCCTCATGACGCACATCCTGAAGTATAATGTTATTCACCTGCGAAGGCAGACACACACACGCATGTTACATCGGCTGGTCTCTGAAGCGTGACTCAGAATGTTCACAACAGCACATCTGAAGATGTGGGAAGGAAGCGACTGGAGCGGAGGCTGGATGGCCCCACAATCGGCGACGGCGCTCTATTCTCCAGCTCTCAGCCGTCCGGTCACAAAAGGAAGGACGAGAGGGAGGGGAAGCTGGAAAGGCGCAGTGCTTCTTCCTTTGTAAGCTTTAGGGCACCTACACACTACAGAAAGCTGAATGCTTGACAGATAGAAATGTGTCCAGTTTGTTCTGAGGGAGTGGAAGTCTGTTTGAAATGTGAGTATATAGCGAATTGGACTCACAACTGCCTCTCTGAAATACTCACTGGTCAATAGATGCCAATGGATTGGTCAAATTTCAGTGGTGTGACTAGTAAGTTTTTTTTTTTACTTTATTAAACCTCTGCAAATAACATGCATTATCACTGGTAAACACACCCACAATAAATCCAAGTAAATTAAATTAAAACTACATAATTAAAATTTGACCAACTCTAGGCACTCCATCCAGAAATTCAAGCTGCCCGACTGAATTCTTTTAAGAAAAGAAAGGGAAGTAAAGGCACACTTTACATGTCTGCAGTTATGGCTGCCATGATTGATGCGTAGCCTTTTAATTATGACATTTATGAGCATGTCAATGCCTGCTCAGTCCCTGGCACTTGTGTGCCATGCAAGTGTTTCTCTTTATCACAGCTGTGTCCTTGTTTGAATTTGCGCTCAGCTGCACATCAATCACACTGTGGCCCATAAACCTTCACACATGAGATATATTGTCTATAATACGACATAATAGCCTACAACAGTGTCTGTGGTCACTGAAGCAAAAAATAATTCACAAAAAATAAAAGGTCCTGCAAAGATATGAAATGTTCCAATGCATGCAACAAGATTGCCTGTGTTGGCTCTACATATAGTGAAGTACACAGGTGCATGTGTGCAGGTGAAATCTTACAGCTAGTAGGCGATCGCCTGTCTGCAGACGTCCATCTTTCTGTGCCGCCCCACCTTCGATGATCTTTGTGATGTAGATACTGTTGTCACCCGGGATGTGTTGGTTGCCTATACCTCCAGCAATACTGAAGCCAAGACCTTGAATGAATGGAATGGAGTTACATATTTAACCAGGAAATCAGATCTTCTGAGGATGAAGTCAACACTCACAACCCATTTTATTTCCTTAATGTGGCATATTTCCAAGACAAACAGTCAATTCAATGAGGGAAAAAATGAAAAGAAATTAAATGTTATGAAAAATGTGCACTGATGCATTTTGCACAAGAAGTAAATAGGGACAATTTTGACATTCAAGTTAACTTTAACTATATTTATTATAAAAAATGCCTCAATGTTTCTGTATTCAACACAAGTTCAAAATAATTCAGAACTGCTACAATAGTGATATCGTACATAACAGCAATTTCTATTGCGTGTATCTCAGATGTATTTTGGTGCACATTTAGCTCCTCTAACCTTTCGGCCCTTTGAGTAGGTTGACCTCCAAAATGGTCTCCGGAGGAGCCTGTCTTCTGCGTACAAGCAACCTGACCACTGGGCCGGCCTCCTTCAAAGCCTCCACTGCTTTGCTGTGCACAACCTCTGACACGTCCACATCATTCACCCGCAGAACACAGTCATTTACCCTTAGACACAAGAGAAGACTCAAAGTCATGATCAATGAATTAACAAATAAATAACATTATATACATATATATATATTTATAGAGAGAGAGAGAGAGAGAGAAACTTTGATCTAAAACCTAGCTGCCCAGCGTCCTTCTAAGAGATAAAACTGCCCAATATGGAAGGTTCACAAAAAATCCATTGTTCACTGTCTTTACTATAGTGATGCATGAAGTAATACCCCTCAGAAGTCACTTTCAAACTTATACATGGCTAATTCACATTAAAAACTGCATGCTGAAATTTTTCACACTTATTTCGCCCTTCGCCCAAAATTACTAATCGTGTGGTTTTCTATTGAAATGACTGAATTTCTACCACAACATTTCATCAAGCTACTGTACAAATGTGACCGCACATATAGACACAGCAACTCCATATGACACAAATAGAGCTGGGAAGTCAACTCACTATTGATTTCAACAGAGTTTGGCATTAGCATGTTGCTAAGCTGACATTGTTAGTTGCTAAGCTAAAACTATAATAGAATAAAAATGCTTAGCAAAACAACAGATTTTTAATTACAATTAGATACCTTTCAGGATTGAAGCATGTTTATAAGCTGACATTGTTAGTTAGTAGTTAAGCTAATACTCTAACATGACAAAAATGCTTAGCAAAACAACAGATTATTAATTACAAGTAACTTTTATTAGATACCTTTCAGTATTTAAGCTTTTCTCACCATGGCAGCCATCTTGAATTTAATTTTCACCAAACTCATCCCATAGTATTGCCTCCTCCGGTAAAGGACACATGGGATGCTGCCTTAGAATTTGGCCAAACTAGACAGCGTAATTAAGATGTCTAGTGGGGAGCCCGCCTGCTATGATGCCTTAAAATACTGCCTATGTAGGCCACTCACTAGGTTTTGGAACAGAGCAAGATTAGCACAAAATGAATATTAGACCCTGAGAGATGGATCACTCACCCTAGTCTCCCATCCATGGCAGCGGCACCTCCTGGGATGATCTTTGTGATGAAGATTCCTGGATCATCAGGAATGTGTGGATTATCCACACCTCCAGCAATGCTGAACCCAAGGCCAGAGTTGCCCTATCGATGACATACATGAGTAGAATATTATAGATGAAGAAATGCGGATGTTTCACCTGGCACATCTGTACCTGGCTCTCAATACTTTGTAAACACCAGAAAGGCATGGACAATTTTATGAAATGTTTGTTGTGCTTTTAAAGAATCCAAAAATCTTCTGCCTATTTCCTCCCTCCATACTTCATCACCTCTTACACTGCTGTTTTCATTCCAGTGCCAAAAAGCTGAGACAGGCTGGTCTGTCTGACAGTCACATCTCAAAAGACAGGCCCTAAAGCAGACAGCTGAGAAAAGACTTCACTTTATTATTTTCTATAATTAATGAGCGACGGTCGTAGCAAACTAGTACAGAGTGGAGCTAAGACATCCCAGTTAGCCATCCATGCTCCAGAGCTGCTGTAAGAGCTCCCACTAGAGAAGTTACACACCCACGGACCTTTTAACGTGTGAGATCTTAACATAGTTTATTTAGGCCTCAGCATGCAGAAATGGCACTTAGAGAACAGCCCAGCAATTATACTGAAAGCTCAGAGATGCACCCAAATCCAACATCCACTGCTGTTTAATGAATGGCCTTTGCAGATAGATTTAGATTCATTTGCATTGAACAAACTTCAAGTATGAAAAGACTTCATGATCATCATGATAAATCATGATAATTCTTCTCAAGGACATTTTTCTTTGTAGATAAGAACAGCACCTGTACTTTAATAAATTGCACAGTATTTTCACAAGTAGTACATTTTCATATCAATACATTTAATTCAACTGTCATTTAAACCTACTGATTTAATGGTAATCTACAAAGAATTTAATATATCGATAGATTTTGATCAGAATTGATCATTATATGTTTCTAAAGTATTGACAACTGTTCTACACTTACTCAGAATTGACAGAAACTTCATTTCAGCATCATATCTTTTTTCAATTACATGTTGGATGTATGTATTAAGGATTTTATGTCAGTTTGGTTAGGTAATATAAGTGTACAGTATTTCAGTGTTCATTACAATTCTGTAACATTTTCATTCAGCAGCATCTCACTTAACATGTACTGTGTAATGTTTGCTAATGAATTAACTGGTTTTTAGATGAACAATATTGAAAGATGATGATTTTGGTTATTACATCAAATTTTTATGATTTGTGATCAGTTTTGAAAATGTAGCTGTAAATTACATTGCCTAAAGCTCAACATTTACTGCCATCTAGTGTCCAGGTCCTCATGAGTAGCATTGATGGAGAATATTGGCAAGTAATACAAGACACCCTAAAATAACAGACATATAAAATAGATGAATCATATTTACCCTCTCCAGAATGATTTCTTCATATTTATACATGCCATCACTCCCATTCACCTGTAATAGACAAAAGAAAAATTGTGTAACATAGACTCATAAACTGAATCATTAGGAATGATGTAATGTCAACAAATTATACACAAGAAGGTCACAACTATCATTAATTATGTAAAAGCAGAATCGCTATAAACTCAGTGCAATAAAAATAAGAGGTATGAATCACGTACAAGGCATAGGGCTGATAAACACAGTCAAAGACTACTCATTATAACGGTTAAATAATAATTGCACTCGGCATTAAAGCCACATCTGCTGTGGTTTAATCTCTGCATATTTTTATTGTTATTATCTCATGTACAACAGGAAAGGTTTGGCCAGGCTGAGGGGGATAATTCCACGTGGCAGGCAGTCAGGCAGGCAGGCGCTACTGGAGGTGCTGAGAGCATGAAGCAGATACTTACATAAGGGCCTGCATCCAGTGAGTCTGCGTTCACAATGATGGGGGGAGGGTTTGCCTGTGAGATGAAGAGATGCACATTACCTCAGTGTGTGAGGCTGGCGGCTCACACATATGCACGCACACACACACGCAGACATGAGGAGACAATAAATGCGTGCCATGGGAACAGTGGGTCTCAACAGAGCATGGTACATCATCGCCATGATGTGACGCTTCAGGGGGAAGAGTGAGGACAGGACTGGAGGTGTGAAGATTACAGACGGCCTGTGGTCTGCCACTGAAAGAGAACTGCAGTCGAGCCGAGGAGAGACAGTACTATGTGTGTTATTCCCCTCCGGCTAGTTTCATTTTTCATGTTTAAGCAGTATCACACGAATATCAGCATGAATATGATTACATTACCGCTCAAAAGTTTGGGGTCAGTCAGAATTTTTTTTTTTTTTTAAGAAATACATTTACGTTGTTACAAATTTCTATTTCAAATAAGTGCTGTTCTTTTGAACATTTTATTCATCAAAGAATTCTGTGGGAAAAAATTGTATCAGTTTTCACAAAAATATTGAGCATCGATGTTAACTGTTTTCAACACTGATAATTATGAGAAATGTTTCTTGATCATATTAAAATATAAAACATTTAAAATATTATTTCACAATATTACTTTTGTTTTTAATGTATTTTTGATTTTTTTTTTTTTTTTAAATCAGCCTACACGTGCATATAAGACATCTTTCAAAAAATCTTACCAACCACAAACTTTTGAATGGTAGTGTACATTTAGTAACATTTAGTCTTACAATTTAGATAATAAATTGGCTATTATTATCTTTATTTTTGGTAATAAAAATAGTTTTAAAATGAATGCAAAGTGGGATCATGTCCTTACAAACCCCCTTTTTTTCTTTAGCGTAACACAAAAGGTTTAAAAAGGTCAAAAGCCCCATGAGAGTACTCCATATGACTTGTGCACTCTAAAAAGTAATTTTTAAAGTTACCACAACTTAAATGCACGTTTGCAAGTTACAAATTCCAATTTATTGTTTTAATTAAACCATTTAAGCTTTTATTTTGTTGAGTTCTGTTGACATAATAATGTTGATCATTACATCAACTTAATATTGTGTGTAACTAAAACTCAAATTTCTGTGTTGTAGTAACTTAATGAAATATTCTTGATAACTTTGGAAATTAGACAGTGGATTTCTAGTTCACAGCATATTTTGCATAGGACTGGACAAGGAGAATAAATGTTGAAATTAAGTGTTATTTTATTTGTTTTGTTTTTTTTGTGAAAGTAAAGACCGGTTAGTATTTAATGCTGTTATGTTTTACATTTAAAAGAGTTTCTATAATGTTGCAGTTTCTGTTGTTTGAGAGAAAAAAAATTGTGCTTCATGCTTTTAGGAGTTTAAGGATCACTGTCTTCATTCATACAGTATATATATAAGAGCAGCTTGAACATTCAGTAGAATATTCTCATTTTATGTTGCACAAAAGAAAGAAAATAACACAGGTGTCAAATGACATGGGGGAAGTGACAGACTTTTGTAAACTATTTGTTTAATGTATAACAAAGAGGTGGGAATGTACAAATCCATGTCATCCTGTAATTTTAGATAGTACCCAGAGAATAGTCCATGCTCTTTACAAAACATATGGATGAACTGAGGCAGTGAACCAACTGACATTCATGGCCTTTCACATGCAAACCTTGTTGTGCTTGTGAGTGTATTGATCTGATTGATCTGTGGTGAGGTGATGCTGACAGGGCCGCCGACTGACCAGTAGAGGAGATGGTCACTACCTCTCCACCCCCAGAGTGAAGCATCACTACATTTGATACTAAATCCCATGGAACTCTTATAATCAAGCCACACACACTGCCAACTAATCAGTTTATCTTGTTTCCCAGTAAAATGAGACAAACTTACTCAAGAAACAAAACTAAACAAGATAATGTAACTTGAAGGTTTTTTTTACCAAATTGGCACATTATTTTTTTTCATGTTTCTATCATAAATAAACTTAATTTGAGATATGTTCCTTTCAGTTTTGTTACTGTTAACTAAAACTTAAACAAAAACTATTAGAAACTGTGGTCACACTTTATGTGTAATGCATTATAAAGATATTCATAACGTATGCAATAATGCATTAGATCTTTTCATAAATAATTGTAACCAAAGTTAAAATGAATTATAATATTCACAGATTCCTTGTTACATCTTAAATTGGTTGTTTGTTGTGTTTTAATGCATTATACTTTTTAAAGGTGTATTATAATGTATTATAACTGTGGTACAATTATTCATGAGACAATTATTTTGAAGAAAACATTCCAGGACTATTCTCCTTATAATGGCCTCCAAACGGTTGAAGGTCAAAATTATAGTTTCAGTGCAGCTTCAAAGGGCTTTAAACGATACCAGACGAGGAATAAGGGTCTTATCTAGCGAAACGATTGGTCATTTTCGGAAAAAAATGTAAATGTATATGCTTTATATAAACAAAGCCTTTCCAAGTGCTTCCGCCAAAACCGTACTTTCGTATTCTTCAAAAAGCTTACGCTGTATGTCCTACGCCTTCCCTATTCTACTAACGGAAAAAATGTAACAGGCGCTGCATTAGTTTCGTAAGTGGAATAGGGAAGGCATAGGAAATACTGCATATACATTTACATTTTTTTCGAGAAAGACCGATCGTTTCGCTAGATTATTCCTCGTCTGGTATCGTTTAAAGCCCTTTGAAGCTGCACTGAAACTATGATTTTGACCTTCAACCGTTCGGAGGCCATTGTAGTCCATTATAAGGAGAATAATCCTGGAATGTTATGACATGGGGGTGAGTAAATTATCAGGAAAATTTTATTTGAAAGTAAACTAATCCTTTAATAAATACTATAATAGTATATAAATAATACAACCTCATTATTTTTACACAATTTTAATCTTGAACAAATTTAGCTTGCTTTAAAGATGTTTTGATATTTTTACTGGAAAACTGCAAGACAGAAAGATTTTGCTGTACATACGCTTGCAATTTACCTCTCTTGGCATAATCCACATCCATGTACAGTCATGAAACTCATTTTTAATATCACTTGTAACACATTTTAAAGATCACTTTGACTGCTAAATTTACATTGCATGCATGGGTAGGACTACTGCAGACATCTTTATATAACATTCAGCTATGTATATTGCAAAGATATTCACCCCCCTCACATTCCCTCTGGTTGTCACAGCAGCTGTGGCTGATTGCGTTTCGGTTGCAGACCCTGAATAATTTCTGAGTCAGTATAGACCTGAAAATACCATTTGAGTTACAAGAACATATTCTAAAAGCATTTCCTACGTCACCACCTCTATTTTCACCTGACACTTCCATCCTCGTGACAGGTCCTCACAGGTACAGACGGCACTCAGGTACAGCTATCTCTCCAGTGTGAGAAGTTAGTGCAGCATCAGCTCCATCTAGATCTCTGCACACTGGGTAAAGACATGCTCATAAAGTTCACTCTGTAGAAGCATCTGCATTGGTGAGCATATGCAATATTACAAGACTTTTGCATTGCTTATTTGTATGCACAAGCATTAGGCGCCATTTTGTGTAAAAACTATTGGAAATCTGAATGTGAGTAATCTCATTATGATTTACATATTGAGTGCACTAAATGCTGACTGATCCTAGTTGCATACTAAATGATTACTATACACTGTGTACTATACACTGTGTACTTACTGTACACGAAACACTATGTGCTCTGTCAGAGTAAATTGCTTTTTAGAAGGGTAGTGTCATCTTAAATAGAACAGTTAATGTTTTATCCATTTGAAGGAAACATTTCAAATCCACTGACTTGTTGCTTTACCACTTAGACAAAAACAACTGAAAAATTCTTTAAAATATATGCTGTGTTCCACAGAAGTCATATAGGTTTGGAATGTAAATGATGACATAATTTTCATTTCTGTGTGAAGTATTTTTCAACTGATCGATTTAGTCTACCACACACTACCATTCAAAAGTTTTTTTTTTTTTTTTTTTTTAATATTTATGAAAGCTTTATGTGAACTATTACTATTTAAAATATCTATTCTAAGTTGTATAAATATCTGTTTTATTATATTTTAAAATATAAT
The DNA here is from genome assembly GCA_037101425.1 of Elopichthys bambusa. Taxonomy (NCBI): domain Eukaryota; kingdom Metazoa; phylum Chordata; class Actinopteri; order Cypriniformes; family Xenocyprididae; genus Elopichthys; species Elopichthys bambusa. The sequence continues at coordinate 24,082,998 of CM074447.1, read as the reverse complement.
TTATTCTTGTGATGGCAAAGCTGAATTTTCAGCATCATTACTCCAGTCTTCAGTGTCACATGACCCTTCAGAAATCATTCTAATATGCTGATTTGCTGCTCAAGAAACATTTCTTATCAATATCAATGCTGAAAACAGTTGTGCTGCTTAATATGTTTGTGGAAACCATGATTCACTTTATTTCAGGATTCTTTAATCAATAGAAAGTTCAAGAATAACATTTGTTTAAAAATATAATCACTTTATAACATTTTTAAATGTCACTTTTGACCAATTTAATGCTTCCTTGATCATTAAAAGTACTCATTTATTTAAAAAAAAAAAAAAAAAAACTGGAATGGTAGTGTATGCTGTGAGTGGTGCCAGTTGTTGTCCATTCTTGTCTCAAATGAATCCAACACATCAAAGTATGTGGGCTAATAAAATAACAAGTTCACACTTCAAACTTCTTTCTTATCACTATCATCAACTCAGTTATAGTCTACCTCACACCACACTCTATAAAAACCCATGTTTCTCACTATTTGCTATCGCTAATTGAATTTACACAGTTTAAGAAAAAAGGATTAAAAAATGTTAGAGCCCTTTGACAAAAATAGACACGTCTGTGAAAATCTGTGTGCAATTCAGCCTGAATGTGAATTGTAATCAAAAACATAATCTGTGAGCAAATTACAATAATAAAAGGAACTAATTCACTTTATCTTCAGCATTGTGTTTTCAGTCAAACGTCATTTTGATTTGTTTATGAAAAGGCCTCTGACAAGTGCAACGCCCCTTTGTGTAGTTGCAAAAGTGCATAACATAAGTGCAAATTGTCTGCATAATGTATCTGTACACCATGTAAGAACATCTTGGACAATGAATTGCACTCATACATAGCTGCAAATTGGCACGTTTGAGCACAGAGTTGCCAAAGACAAGGCTGAAGCGCATTATAAAATCAGTGCCGCCTTCTTCTCTCATCCACTGAGACATTCCAGCACAGAGAATGCAATGCAAGGAAACAGGTGAATGTACAGCCTGCCATACAGTACCATTAATTCTCCAGATGCTAATTAAGCATGAAATGTGTTGCTGTAATAACACAACAGACCTCCTACGCTATCTGGCCCTTAAACCCATCAGCAAAAGCCATCGTCGTGGTCTAGGCTAGGGGATATGGGCAGTAATCTCTATGTTTCTATCATAAAACATAAGCAAATGAGATAAAGGAGGATGATAATCTCAGATGCAGTAATCCGGAATGCCGCCGCTGTCTTTGGAGGAGCCGGTGGATGAATGTGCAGCGGTATCACTGAGCTACGAAACAGCGATATGTGACCTGAAGTGTCCATGTCCTGAAGAGAGGCTTATACCATCACTGCTCATAACTCTCTATCCCAGATTAAAAAGCAGAGGGATGACAGAGAGGTGAGGGTGTGGAGTTATATAGGGGCGTCACCAGCCCTGGGCTTTCTGGGATAAAGTCATACAGAATTTTGTTTTCTAGCCTCTAATCTTTTTTTCACCCTACACAACTGCTGCTGCCCATTGTTATGCAGTGAGATGTGTTTAATCATTATGCAGTGAGATATTTGAAACAACATGCAGCTCGCGCTGTAAGGTTTTTCATGTTTAAAAAAAGCACAACTATGAGAAGCATGATGGAGCAGCAGTAGTGACAGTCTCTTAATGCTCTGAGCAGACCGGGTCTGAAGGTTCAGCTGAGCCAGCCAAATCGCTGTGACAGGGGCAGGTGAGCAAGTGGTGCCACAGCTGGCGGAGGCTAGCCACAGCTAATCATACAGTTTACATTCACCTCAAAGTTCAAAAAGAAACTTCTGTCATCATTTACTCACACTCTCAGAAGAAAAGGTTCTATATAGAACCATAAAGGGTTCTGTCAGGCGCTTCATATATAGAACATTTTAAGGGTTCTTATCATGGGATCATTTTATAGATTTAGGCCCCGTTTACACAAGTGCATTTTCGTTTTTAAAATATTTCAGAAATGATCTTCATCTACACTACAAGACCGAAAACACTTCACATGACCGTTCATGCACACTGGGTATGCGCATACAAGTGTAAACAGTTGCCTCTTGCGTATGTAGGTAGCTGCAGTATTAAAAAAAAAATGCAGTTTAACTGCACAATGGCTGCTTAAAATGACATCAAACCAGCAAAGATGGCAGTTCAGTCTCCAAGTTATTGTTTACACGGTCATCAAGGATACGCAGAGCGAACGCGGGCAGCCATGCCATCGTTTTCAAAAGTCTCCGTTTTGGTCCATTTACATTAAAATGCAACCCTGGTGTTTTCAAACTAAAACGGACTCTGCAGGGGGGAAAAGACTGATGTTTTTTCTCAGAATTTTTCTCAGTTTATATCTCACAATTCTGACTTAATAAGACTCAAGTGTGAATTTATATCTCGCAATTCTGAGAAAAATAGTCCAAATTGTGAGATAAAGTCTCAATTACCTTTTTTATTTTTTTATTTAGTGGCAGAAACAAGCATCCATAGGGTTCTATATAGAACCCCACTGAACCTTTTTTCTAAGAGTGCACCCTCATGTTGTTCCAAATCTGTATGACTTTCAGAACGTTTCAGAATGTTTCTGTCCATTCAAGGAGTTCTTCAAAATTTTTTCTAAAAAGTCATACAGGTTTGGAACAACATGAGGGTGAGTAAATCATTTTTTTTTAATGAAATATTCCTTTAAGGATATAATCATTATAAACATTAAACATGGATGGCTAACTTAATTTATGTTTCTTTTTGTCAAATTATTAATGGCATAAAGTTGACATCTTCAAAATTGATAATATTTATATCCTTAATGTACATTTGTGCTCTTTTTGTGAAGGATTTATCAGTGCTATTCCAAATTGTCTTCATTATTTTTTTAAAATGTAAATGTAACATTATTCTTCCAAATATCGTCTTTTGTGTTCCATAGAAGAAAGAAAGTTTAGAATTATGAAGGTGAGTAAATCATGACAGAATCTTTGTGGGGATGATTCCCCTGGACAAGAATCCTGAATGATTCCAGATGTTTGCAAGACCTTTAAACGCTTGTGCAGTCACATAAGACTGGCTCGAGAGAGGTGAGAATAGAGAGACAGTAGGAAGAAAGAGTGACAAATAGCACAAGGCTGGAGGGTGTCCAGATGTGGCAGAAGGGAAAGTCTAAAGGGTACGAGAGGGATTAGACAAATCTGGATTAAATTACAATAAATCCCTTAATTTCCTTTTAATTCAATGTCTAATCATTAAAGGCTGTTTTTTATCAGCCAGCTGTCACAGCTCCGTTATCTCCAGCTGCAACACGCGTGTAATCGAGCAAGCACATTGCATCCGAACATCCTTCCCAAGTGCTGTAAACACATTTTGACTTTCATCATCTACTTTCTCAAACTCTTTCTTTCTTTTTCTGGCTTCTTGTCTTTCATAACCCTGTGGTGTTGTTCTGTGTTTTGAATTTTTAAAAATCTACTTCATATAGAGATTCGGAACGGTACAAAACTCATAGGCACACTTGTGTTGTCCGTGGTCAGAAATGACCGCCATAGAAAATGATTGGGAAATACAAAAAAATATTAAACAAATCAGTCACAATGCAGAAAAAAAGCATACAGCAGTGAAGGGATAACACTCTAAAATATCAAGAGTGCAAAACAGACACCCTCCCCCCCCACACACACACAGGCACACATATATGAACTGGTGTGACTGTAACACAAAGCAAGTTTTTGCAAATGCTTACAAATAAAATCAATAATTCAGCCACAATGCAGTAACAAACCAACAGCAAGGAAGGTGTTAGAGTGTAACATCATGAAAACACACACACCCACTCAAACACACACACATACACAACACTATTATTTGCACACAAATGAACTGGTGTGGTTGTAACAATATGGCAAAATTGAGCCAAATAAGAAGAAGCTGAAATCAGATCATACCCAGACTGATTAAGCTCTGATAAAGAATTCCTTTTCAATTTGTTACATTTTTATTTAATTTTGATGTTAACAGTACAATTAATGGAAAAACTGACACTTCAAATACATTGATTTGACTGAAAATAAAAATAGTTTCATGTCAGCTGTTTTGACCGCGAACAACACAAGTGTGACTCCCAAATGAACAATACCAGAGGGTTAACAAACCTCTGTAACATCTACAGAACTGCTGTCAAATTGTAATATCTCCATGTGTGTCCACTGATGGCTCATCTGCCAGATCTGTCTCCATCTGTTGCAACCTAGGAAAATCAATGAATAAACATGTCTCTGTATCTCAAGTCAATACTCTGGATAGGCAGCTCATTTATTGTAACTGTTGCTGTAGCTTCAGTTTGCTCATTAGAGGAGTGAATTTACATTAGCTCTCTGCGCAATTGCCCCTGTCAGGCTTTCCTAATTGGACTTGGCCAGAGACCCTTGGGACAGCAATCCGACAAAGGCTCTCACTGAATCAAGGCAAGCACCAGGGCAAGCGCCTCATCCAAATTGTTAAATAATCAATGTGTTACTATGGCAACAGTTACTCTGGCCTCTGCATTGACTGGAAGGAGCAGGCAGAGTCCTCCCTCCCTCGTTCATCTCTCTCAGGACATATACTGGTGACAACGCCATGACAGTGGTTCGTTCTAGCCACAAAGTACGATTAACATGCCCAGCCAGGCACATTCGGTTCTGTTCTAATCACACAGCATAGGTGCCGGGCATCGTCAGTTACACCATTTTGCAAGCCTCAACAATCACACCATTCAGTTTTTGGGTGTGACCATGTTGGTATCAGTACACTCTTGACATTTTAAACCATATCAGTTTCATTTCTAAACAACGCTCTGAATAAAGCAGAGCTCTTGTTTCATAAAGAGTATACAGTACAAAATAATTATAGAAAAAAAAACAAGCTTTGCAGCACTAAATGGGTTTATTTAGAAAATGTTATGACCTCATTCACACACATTACGCACAGTAAGCCTCCTTTAATGTTTGTTTTGTTTAAATAATAATACAAATTTTAATACAACTATAGTTCACCAAAAAATGAAAATTCTGTCATCTTACTCACCCTTGTGTCATTCCAAACCCATAAGACTTTTGTTCAGCTTCGGAACACAAATTAAGATCTTTTTGATGAAATCTGAGAGCTTTCTGTCCCTCCATAGACAGCTTAGACATTTCAAAAAAGTTCATAAAGAGATCGTAAAACTAATCCATATTAAATGAGCGGTTTAGTTCACAGTTAGTAGTTTATTCACATATAAAAACTGATCGGCAAACATAAACAAAAGCCCAACCGAACCTGTTTGACGCGAGAGAACAAACCTCTTGGAATCTCAAACGTGCTGTGTAACAAACAAGAATCAACCTCACTGGTTCTCACACGCCTCAAGCAAACATGCTTGAGCTACCGTTTACCACAACTGATGTGTTGATGAATGTTTATATGTGAATAAAAGCCTAAGTTCAATCTGTTCATCATATAAAGCGATCAACGCTCTTCAGAAAATTTGTACTAAACCACTCAATTCATATGGATTCGTTTTATGATCTCTTTATGAAGTTTTTGAAGCGTCAAAATGGTAGTTGTGTAGCTGTTTATAGAGCTGTCAGATTTCATCAAAAAGATCTTCATTTGCGTTCCGAAGATAAATGAAAGTCTTACGGGTTTGGAACGACATGAGGTTGAGTAATTAAAGACAGAATTTTCATTTTTGGGTGAACTAACCCTTTAAATGTTATATTATGTTATTACAAATATACCGCTCCAACTGCATCCTTTAAATGACATCCCATCATGAAGGCAGTTCTGTCAGATACTGTATGCTCAGATGTGTGCTCTGTGCTTCAAGTCATCCTGCTTGATATAGAGGCAAGATATACTGGGGGAGCAATCCATTTGGAGTGTGAATAACTCACATGCTTCATGAACTAGAAACTACAGCAGACCTAGGAGGGTCTACATCAGATGTTCTCAACTTCTGGGTTGGAACCCACAAATGGGCCGCAGGTCTGTTCTGAAAGGATTACCGACAGGAAAAAAACAAAACAATGCTAAATTCAAATAATGTAGTGCAACTTTTTCCATATCTACATTCAATGCAGCTTACAGATTTGGGTCACTATGATGTCCATAAAGTGTTTTATGCTGAATATGTAGTGAGGAAACTAAGACAGAAGAGTAGCTACTCTTAGGTCCTCTTTGTTGAGCCTCAATGGGTTTTATAAGCCACGCTGCAATTCAATCAATAAGACTTAATTACCATGCACCCAACATTGTGCTAGGGTACAGGTGCTCAGGGACACCAGAAGAGGAAAGTCGGAGAAGCTGGAATCTATGTGGTAGAGAGGAAAGATGGACATCAGAAAGACTTTTTGTTTTTGTTTGTTCTAGAACAAGCAGAAACATGTTGCAGGTGCTTTAACGCATCTGCGAAAATGTGTCAATCAAGTCAGGACAGGTCTTAAATGGCTATTATAATTTGGTTACCCTAGCACCGAACATAAATAAAAGAGATAGTTTGGCCAAAAATGATGAAAATGTTGTTATAATTTCTTGATGTATGGCAAGAACTATATAATAATTCTTCAAAAATGTCAATTTTTTTTACAGAAAAAAAAGAATAACAGCATACAGGTTTGACATGACAGTAAATAATGACAGATTTTTTTTATTTTGGGTTGAACTAACCCTTTAAGGATTGAATTACTATGATGGTATGGGTCTTTAAGCAGGTTTTTTTTTCTCCATCCTTTTTGCAAAGTTACTGAAGCACGTCCTGGCTGTGTGTTCTGTTTGGTCATGGTGAGCTGCTCTAAATGAGCCACAGCAAGGTCACCAATCTGACCTTCAGATAGTGCTTAATGATGATATTAAATATTACATGCTCTATATATAAACCGAGCTAGCCCGAGAGTACAAACAAGTATGCCTATAGCGTCTGCTGTATGTGATATTTGTCAAGTTATGCAGCGTCAGTCTGACTAGCGGGTGCCGGTTGACGAGGAACACATCAGCAGAATACGGGTTAATAATTCAATCTACCCTGCCCTGTCTGATCACACTGTTGCCAGGTTACGTGAACCACTGCCGCAGCAGTGCTGTAATCATCTCTATCATTACACTGTGAACACAGCCTCACCATTGAGATGAGAAGTCAGAATGCTCTGCATTCTATCAGAACAGGCTGAGAGAGAATCTGATGCAGGGATGTGATACGCCACAACATTTGCTATGGAGATTTATATTAACATGTAACTGTACTTAATTAGATTCAAATAGAATGAATGAAATGAATAACAAAAGCTGTTTTGAGTCGCTTCTTCACTCCTACTGGCTGGTTGCTACCCCTTGTTGCTAAGTCTAAAGCTGTGCCCACTCCTCTGTGTGGTGTCCTGTGCCAAGAATAAGGAATATACTAAATTTGAAATCAGTGTTGTCCAGGTGTCATTATGATAAATGTGACTTCAGGACTTGTGCTCTCTTTTAAAATTCACCCAAAAAAAGCTAATTATGTCATCATTTACTCATATTGTTCCAAACCCAAATGACCTTTGTTCATCCAAGAAACACAAAAAATGCTTTTCTTTTCCATACAATAAAAATGGGACTAGGGACTACCAAACTTTAAAAAGGACAAATTACTTTAGAAAATGAACTAATTAACTTGGATACTATAATCTTGCTATTATGAAACCATATGTATTTCATCTCGATGGCAAAAGTGTCCCAATCACTCTGAATTCACCCTATAGATACAGGGCCTAAAATTAACACTTGCCAAGCAGCAAATGCAAGTAAAAATTGGCATTGGCGAGTGTATGAAATGGTATCAATCACCAGTTGGCCGGTAAGATTTCAATGAATTTTAACAATGTAATGTTGTGAAAACATGAACGTGAACAACGCTCGGGACAGCTGACGGGCCAGCGCTGCATCATCATGAAAGTTTGAGCCTTGCCAATTTAAATATCCAAGCGCAAGACGCGAAAGGGAATTCATTACTCTCTGTATGGGAAGTTTTCTGTGCACAAACACCCGAAGCACGCACCCAGAAAGCCGCGTCTCAGACAGCGCGGAAATGCTGAATTGAGTTCTCTTTCAAATCTTACGATTTGAACAGACAAATTTACCCAAAATTATGTAAAACAAAAAAAAATGCATGTCTCTGCAAGTATCCTAGTAAACAGTCAGTTGTGGCTTAAGTGAACATAAACAATAGAGAAAGACAACACGTGAAACAGTATATTGGATCCGTGCATTAGTCTTAATATGACAGCAGCCTAATATTTCTGTTGCTGTGTTTTTAATGTTAATAAAACAACAAAGGAAAAAAAAAAAAAAATTCACTCTCTGCTCCTGACTGAATAACTTTTGTAACTTTAAAGGGTTAGTTCACCCAAAAATGAAAATTCTGTCATTAATTTCTCACCCTCATGTCGTTCCACACCCATAAGACTTTTGTTCATCTTCGAAACACAAATTAAGATATTTTTGATAAAATCCGATGGCTCAGTAAGGCCTGCATTGCCAGCAAGACAATTAAAACTTTCAATGCCCAGAAAGCTACTAAAGACATATTTAAAACAGTTCATGTGACTACAGTGGTTCAACCTTAATGTTATGAAGCGGCGGGAATGAAGCAGTGTTTTGAAATGGCCTATCACTAGATATTGTTGAATAAAGTCGTTGTTTTTTGGCACACAAAAAGTATTCTCGTCGCTTCATAACATTAAGGTTCATTCATTCATTCATTCATTCATTCATTTACCAGTAAAATACAAATAAACTTGACAGGCAAACTTGCCTTGGATATTACGACTCTAAAGAATGTTTTTTAAAGAATGTTTTTTGATTTACTGTAAGTTAAGCTGTTGTTATTTTTGCTAGTTTTAAGCATTAGTTCATTTTACATTAGTTAGTAAATCACTTTAAAATTTTTGCAGTGTACAGATTTCAAAAGACATGAGGGTGGGTAAATTATGATTATCCCTTTATGAAACGCAATAGTGACTGTAATTTTCCATGCAAATCAGCTCTGTTCTAGCAGGCCTGATCCTCTCAGATCATGACCTTGCTGCATGTTGCTTCTCCAGCAGTCTCTCTGGCAATCCATAACGCTCTGTGCAGCAGGCAAAAGTGCAGCAGACGTGATTCACAGGCTCAGACATTACTGTCTCTGTAAGCTTATCCTGCGAGCAGCTCGTGCCACCTGAAGGCAGCACAGAGACGAGCACAGACATAGTTGGCACAAGAGCGCATAGCAGCGGCGTTGGGGTCACAGTGAACGCTGTAAAATCCTTTGAGAGCTGTGGTTAAAACAACAAGCACAGATGACAGAGAGCACCTCTGACTGACTCCACGTTCCTCTCATTCATTCTCCATCTCTCTCTCCACTCGTCTGAAGTCATAACTATGGAATCAGGGCTACATCCCTGAACTTCATCACGCCCACATCGCTCCATTCACTTCGTGTGCCTGCCTTCAATTTGGCTGGCCAATTTGTGTAGGTGTCGAAAGTGAAGAATTACAGTAAGTAGGACAACAGCAAGAACGACAGTAGAAAAACAAGTGCTGTGCCACTACTTTCTGTGCGCATTTATGAATACATTCATGAGGACGTTTATCCATATGCTGGTGTATTTACTGCCAAATAGCAGTGAAAAGAGGCTTTGTTTTAAATGTTCGTATCACATCAGGAATTGCCAAAACAATCTGCCTCCCACGGAGGGGCCAGATTTGCAGTCTCTCTTGCACACCTTGGACAGGAGACAGAATATCAGAGCTTAAGCTCCATAGCGAAGATCTCCACTGTGACCGTCACTGACATTCACATTTTTTTATCACGGCCACTGATCTGAGAACACACAGACCATTCACAATCAGAAGAGGAAAAACTGTTCATACGACATACTGAGAATAAGATTCAGTCCATCAGAGAGGTGACGTGGGCCGAGTATTATGGTAAAAGGAAAGGATACAGTGACCTAGAATTAAATAGAATTCTAATATCAGCACTAGTGTAAAATAACTCTGGATAGTCTTCATTGTAAAAATGAAATACAGATTAATGCTTACAATTAAAGTTACAAAAGTTATTCAGTCAAGAGCAGTGACAAAAGTGATTTTGTCTGTCTTTTGTTCTCTGATTAACATGACAGACAGCAGCAGGAATATTAGGCTTCTGTCACTTTAAGAGCTTATGCACAGATCCAGTATACTGTTACGCAACATGCGTTTTCTCTCAACTATTAATGTTCCAAAACGGACTGTGTTCACCTGAGTATTTGCCAAGATAGCCATTTTGACATAAACTTGTGTGTAGTTGACCATTTAAGGGCAATATTCAAAGTAATTTACAGTATTCACCATCTATTTCTGGTATGCAATAACCTGGTCCATAAGGAGATTACAGGAGATACATAACAAAATTCAGCAGAAAACTTCACATTCACACATTTCCGCACACCCAGACCCCCCTCCCTACCCTTGTGTGTTTGTTTTTGGCTCATTCAATTATGCTTTATCATGTTTAAACAGTCTGCATGTTGCAGAATATTACAGATTTGCCTAAAATCAGCATAAAAAGATAATTATTAGAATGTTTTCTGAAGGATCATGTGACACTGAAGACTGGCGTAATTTTGCTAAAAAAAAATTCATCTTTGCCATCACAGGAATAAATTACATTTTAAAACATATTAAAATAGAAAAGAGTTATTTTAAATTGTAATAATATTTTATTATTGTTACTGTATATTAAATCCTGCTTTGGTGAACATAAGTGACTCTTTTCACTTCTTTGTACTTCAAAAATTACAAAAATCGTACTGTCCTTAAACTTTTTAAGGGTAGTGTATTTTAATAAAAACATCACAAACACAAAGCAGTCTTAAAATGCTTTAAATGGCTTTATGACTTTCTACCTCAGAGAACCAAGCAAGTAAGGATCACTTTAAAAACACTAGAATAAAGCCAATAGAAACGTCACAGGATTTACGGTTTAAAGGACAGGAACAAGACATTATGAAGATGACTAGAAATGTATTACTAAAGAAAGATAGGATTACCTCAAAGTAAGGACCAATCAAAAATAAACAGACTAAATTCTTCATGTGTACCCAAGTCACTTTTTCAACAGATCCAATGTCAAACAGTCTTATTCAAGCTAACAACCCTCCTATATTGTTCCAAGACTTTTTACTTAGGTTTGAGCTTTATTTAATAACTCATAACCAAAAGTAATTACATAAATGACTCTTGCTCATTACTCCATATTCTCAGTGGACGGTTTGACGAGAGAATGCTCAGAGGATGTAAATTGTATTTAGAGCTGTCAAGCAATCAGCCTTTTTAAACAGACACATGCTGGGAGGTTCATACATTCCCCATAATTCATGTCATTAATCACCTTTCCTTTCACTGAACAGTCAAAGAAAACGCAAAGTGCTGCTCTTTTTCAGGGCTGTGTTGGGAGGTTCAAAATGTCACACCGGCTTCACGTCCCCTGAGGTTTAAGCATTAAAAATGTGGCATGCTGTCACCGGGATGTCACGAGGGACGCTATGTGAATAACCACACACAGTCAGAACACCGATGGCAAAAATTATTTTAGAGAGTTCACGGTAACTGGACCTCTGTTGCATCACTCTCTCAGGTTCAACCGCTGGCCCTCGCCATCACAAGCTCTGCAGCGATTCTGATGAGCATTTGCAGTGCTTGGATTTGGCTGATTATATAATTGGAATTTTAATGTGGAATATTAATCCACTGAGGGCCCACATTCAGTTTTATAAGCTGGCTGATCAGGATCTACTACAGCAACTCCAGCAGCCTATTCGAAGCCCAGCGACTCTCCGTGTTACACAAGCAACACTCCTGTAAGCCAGTACACTAAAATAGTGCAAACTCACAATATAGTGGCATTCCCAAATATTATTATGGGGGTTAATATGCAACGTTATTATCCTTCATTGTACTTACGTAAGCGGTCATGGATGTATGTGTATGCGTTTTTGTGTGTGTGGGTCAGGTTTTACCATCATAGTGGGGAGATTTAAATAAACTTAAAATCACCTACATTTTTGGTAGCAGCCAAGAGTCTCCACAATGAAAACTGCTTAATAAACATACTAAATTTTTTTTTTTTTTTAATAATGTCATAAATAACTGTAGCTGATATCAGTAAGGCCAATACTGATTTTCATGTAAAGGCTAAAAATGAAGGTAATCTACATGTTAAAAATCAATATGGAAAATCCCCACCATGATACGTAAATGCCAAATGACCTTTGGTTCAAGTAATATATTTAACATGTGTAACAATTAATCATGTTATATTAATCAAACAAGATTAATATAACCTCAGAGCTAATAGAGCGAATAAAGGCCTTATGCCTTAACCAGCCTTAATGGATGCCTGTTTTCCTTCTTTTTGTTTTGTTTTCACTCTTCTGTTTCCAGTACAACCACACAGTCACGAAGTCGCGATGACTAATGTAAAATAATAAAGCATTTTAGGTCTGCAAAACAAAAATACAGCAGAAACATCTAGTGTGTGCTTTAGCATCTCTGCGTCTCACCATCATGTCCACAAGTTTCTGTGAGTTTTGCAAATAACCAAGCAAATGTGATGACTTCATATAGTGCCTGGCAAAAGTTTGGAAACATTACAATTTTTTTTATGTTTTTGAAAGAAGTCTCTTACGCTCATTTATTTAATCAAAAATACAGTAAAAAAAGTAACAGTACTGCAATGTAAAATAATTGTTTGATGTAAAACAATTTTAATAAATTTAAAAATGCAATTTATTCCTGTGATGGCAAATCTGAATTTTCAGCATCATTACTCCAGTCTTCAGTGTCACATGATCCTTCAGAAATCATTCTAATATGCTGATTTGCTGCTCAAGAAACATTTATTTTTATTATTATTATCAATGTTGAAAAGAGTTTCTGCTGCTTAACATTTTTGTGGAAACGATGCATTCAAACATTTGTGGTAAGATTAAAAAAGAGAGAAGTTAATACTTTTATTCATCAAGGATGCATTAAATTGTTAGATATGTTATTTTTTTAATTACTGTAGCCTTTAAATAATTTAATGTTGATTCATTTAAATTAATTAGAAATTATTGTTGTAATGTGAAGTATAAAATGTCTTTCTGTAAATGTTTAAAACCAATAATTTCCCATACAGATTGTAATGGCCATGGATTATAAAAAAAAACAGTCTGATCATGTTTTCGATCAAGCATTCCCTTGAAAGTATATTGGCAATGAACCTACAGATATCAACACTCCACCTACAGCTCCTACCTGAGCTGTAAATGAATTAAAACAAGCCCTCTGTACAAATTCAAGTGTTAAATCAAACACAGACGCACTGCCTGCAAACCATGTAACGGCGGGCCGATAATCCAGCACGTTATCTGTACAGGCTCGGCACAACCCTCTGGTAGCTGTGGCCTGAGGCAGCTGGGACTCTCAGATATCAGGGATGTTCTGCTTGATTTGTATCTCTCTGGAGAGGAAGAGTGAGTGAGCAAGTCTGTGTGGTGTGTGCAAGGGGATGTATACATGCAAACCGTTATAACTCCAACAAGCCGATGTCCAATGAAGCCAATTAAATGTGTTAAAAAAATAACAGCTTCAACGTCTAGAGGGACAAAGATCTGATTAAAAGGCTGGATTACATTAGCATGTAGCCTGAACACTCCCAATTTGACAACCAAATAAGACATAGTGGAATAAATGTTGCATATGAAAAATGAATTGGTGACACTTTATAATAACATTATTAGTGGCACTCGCAAAGGATGCACCACATGACTCGTCCCACATGCTTGCACTGTGGACATGAATTGAAGGATGCAGCTTGGACGGCACCGATAGCCTCGTGGGCAGCATGCCGACATATTGCGTCGTTGCGCTTCGAGTCTCAGCTCGCGGACCTTTCCCTATCCCGTCCCCCACCTCGCTTCCTGTCCATTCTATACTATCTTATCACAATAAAGCCAAAAATCGCCAAAAATAAAGCTTTAAAAAAAAAAAAAAAAATCATGCAGCTTTTTAATGAGAGATGTTCTGTTTTCATAGTGATATTACTACTTTTCATAGCTGGTACTGTAGGTCACATGATAATGATAACATGGCGAATGTAGAACTTCCGGATTACATTCATACTATGTAGAACATACTTTTTTTAGCTGTCACAAAGTACTCATTCAAAATAAGTATGCAATTTTGGACGCAGCCCAGGATTTGAGCAAGTAAGCAACCACCTAACAACCAACCAGCCTACCCTAGCAACCACCCAGAACATCCTGGCAATTGCATAGCGGCATGTTAAAATATTCCGAACACCTCAGCAACCACCTACTCCACATTGTCTTCAGAAAATGCTAAAATGCATTTACTCTACATAACAATTAACATTAGATAATGTACATTCAAATAGAAATGCTACTAAACTGACACATTTTCATATCTATTACTAATTATCTAAGCATTATATAATGTTATCTAATGATTTATCGGTTAAAGTTACTAAACATAAACTGATAATGAACCTTAAGGCTGTTTTACTTTGTTGTGCTTACAGAGTCTGCACAATGTGTTTTAATAAAGTTAGGCTTATCAACACTTAGCTTGAGTAAAACTGTGTAAACAGTTGTTCTTTGTGCCTTATATGGGTATGTTGACAGAATACATTACAGAGCTTTGAATAAATAAGTATTTGATACAGCAGATAAAATAGGGAGTATTTTACTTTAATTTCCCTGCCAGATCAGATACTACAAACACAACACTTTTAATTTGTTAAATATAAAATATGTATTTTGTGCATATGACAAATTTAGGATAAAACAGAAACCGCATTAGCATCTGGACAAATATGTGCATATTCATATTCAAACCTTACACGGATGACTTCACACTGGCACACACTAAAAATATTAATTAATTCATAAAACATTTAATTAAAAGCAATATGTTCATACTAAACTTTCAATCAAGCTCCAAATGAACTACAAATAAAACAATGCTTTTTGTGGTGATTTTTAAAAGTGCAAGAGTGATGGTATAATTACAGCTGCTTTTTATGCACATAATTTTAGGGAGAAACAGAGACGAACAAAATTAATTGCATTTGCAAACAGTGTTAAAGCAATGTGAATAAACGTTCTCAGAAAAAAAAGATGCTATTTTGGAGGCTGTGAAAAAAACATTTGAGGGGGAAAGAGATGAGAAAAAGGAGAGCGAAGAAAAAAAGATGGGTAAAACACTATGAAAATTGGAAACGTCCAGAAAATGGCTGAAGGGCTACTTAGATAATGCAGCAATGAGAGATGACACACAGAGCATCTCTACATGAAAGAAATGCTCTTTACTGGCAGTCTCCTTCTCATATGATCCTAATCTGAAGGGGATGAAAGTGCATATAAATTTGCATACATGTGGCGTTTCTCAACTTTTAAAACTTCATTTGATGCAACAAATATATTTTAATATGACCAATGAAACAATTGACTAGTTATTAGTTACTGTTGCTATATCCAACAAGCCATCCCGCTCTCACGCCACACATCATGTTCTCACGCAGTGAAAAATACATCACGGAGCAAAGAGGACACTGACAACGCGTCGACAGACAACACAGAGCAGGTTACTTTTGATATGAAACAAAGTCTCAAATTTCTAATTTTGAAATTTTTAAAGAAATCTAAATAATGATTACCCTTTTGAGGCTCTTTATTGTGTCGTGACAGATCGCTGTAGTGCCTCAGTTCAAGCAGCTCATGAACCGATCATGTCTTTCTACTAGTTAATTTATAGCATCAAATAGACATGAATGAACATCAGAAGGAATGTTGTTTCAACCGTGGAAAGACGTCAGCACACACCATTTTTCTACTAGTAGAGTTAGTAGAGTTAATCTACTAACTCCTCTGATGGGGTTATGATTGGTTAGATCGCCTGTTAATCAAACTCTCGGCGAAGGGTCAATTGGCTACCAAATAACCTTTTTAAGTTGGCAAATTACATGTTTATTCACATTTTACATCATATTTTTGTAATAAATACTGTTTATCATAATTTTTCAGTTAAGAAATGTTGCTGTCAGGCAGCAATGCATGTTCAAAACTGCTACTTTTCAGGAAATGAACTAGATAGTTTTTCTAGTTGCATTGGGTAAAAAATGTGTTCCAATTGAATGCTGTCACTCTAGTGAACCTGACTTTATTTGTGCCACATAAATATCTCTTTTTTTATCCCCTTCTTGTTTTAAAAACAAATTGTCAAATGTTGCTTTATGAACTGTTAAAAGTGGTAACCTGTATTTGCAAGCTATTTCTATACTGTATGTGATCTAACCCTTAAATTGTGGGGTTTTTTTCAGTGTGGTTCCCAGACAAAACCCACACAAAGTTCTCTCTTACACTTCAATCTTATAATTTGTAGCATATTTGAATGTTTTCATTAATTACTGTACCTTTAAATACAACAAAATGTGATTCTGAATGTGTATGTTTAATTACACACTTCAGCCACACAGTCGGTATCACAAACCTAACCAATAATGTGGAGTAATTGTTCTCGGCACGTATCAAATATGAATAATCAAACAATCAGCAATAATAAAAAATGACTTACTGTTTATTGAGTGAGAATAATTTTAATCGATTACTAGTGATTCATGAATATGTTTGACTCATTAAAAAGGATCATTTGTTCACAAACTGGACATCAAAGATCATGCTGTACAGAACACACTGGCCTGTACTCTAAAGATATAATTCTGACAGTTAATTAGGTTTTAATTTATTGCTGCAATTTTTAGTCACAGGTCGGAACCCCTGCACAGTGTATGTTACACTACAAATGAGAAAGAAATTAATGAAAGGCAATGAATGCAAGCAACCCTGCGTATAGAATATTCTAGGTCTGCAATCACTATATGCTCACGAGTGAGTCCACAGCAGAGGTAAAAGCCAAAAAAAAGGTCTAAAATTACAAGCACTGGAAAGCTCAAAAGCTCTGTTAAAAGCACCCACAGACTCCCACAACACAGAGAGAGAGTCAGAGGCTCGTGGACCAGCACTCTCCAGTTATTGATTGTGATGCATGCAGATTCTATGATCTTGTGTGGGAGTTTTAACGCCGGCCGGCACAGAATGCAGCCACTGAGGGAGAGGGGCAGAGTAATGGCACAAAAGATGGAATGACTGTGCAAGCTCTCTAAAAATAAGCATTAAAATTCATTGGGATGTTAGCCCTTAAACTGAAGCAGCGGGGAGGGTTTTGTGACAATGCTGCAATAGCAAGCGGCACTTTTGCCGTGGCTCTCTGTGGCATGTGTACATATCTGCCTTCCTTGTCAGCATGGTGGATGCATCCAGAACTGAATAAGATGAGTAAGCTGACCGCTATTCTTCTGTTTTCTAGAACAGTCACTGTGATCAGCAAAAACAAGAAATGAAACAAAGCAGGTGAGCAAACAAATAAACAGACCTCTCTACTCCCCATCCCACGTGTGGCACTGAGCGGAGCAGGGGAGCTGTGCTCCAACAGGGCCGCCAGCTGAGAGCATATGGCTGACAGGTCAATGGCCATGAGCAATACAGTCACTCACATTAACACCCACACAAACGTATTTATATGGGGAAATATCACAATGTGTAAAGCTCACGCAGTGGGCTAGTGCACAGAAAATTACTTAACATCCTGCTGCAAATCACTTGAATCTTAATAACATGTATAATTTTTCATTACAAGATTCAAAGATCAACAAAAGAGCAATTTCTTCAATGCTGCAAATGTCATAAACAAACTTTACTTCTTGTGTTTGTTGATCATATTCATATACTTTGCCTTGTAATCTTATTCTGCTGTAAATTCTGCCAAATTAGCTATGAATAATCTATACAAATGAGGATTGCAATGAAATTGCAAGAATTATTTGTCTTGGATGCAAAAAAATAAAATAAAATAAAAAAAATCATAGCCGGATTTTTCAGATCTGTACTTTTTTCACTATTGGCCATACCAAAAATAATAAAATAAATAAATAAAATAAAATGTATGTTTTTAGGTATTTTAACTTAATTTCAAATAGTTGTTGAGCTCATTAACTTGTTTTAATTGTAGCAAAAATAACATAAAATCAAAAGAACTAACAAGCTAGTTGTAGACCACATGCACTGTTTAAAATATATTTAGGCTTTATTTAAAAATAATTTTACAGAAATATTTTTCCATCCTGTCACTGAACTTATGGATAACATGCATTCAATCACAAGCAGCTTTAATATTAGTTCATCAACAGTAGCACTAAGTGGTTTCTCTCATTGGATGGATGGATAAAGGAGAAACCGGCAAGCAGCCAGAGATGGAGCAATAATGGCCATTAGAGGCAAGATTGTGTAAGAACATACTATGCATATGCAATGCTAGACTTCATTACAGATCAAATGCAACTATTATTATACCACGAGTCAACTAGTTTCCATAAAAACACAGTCAGACGTCTCTAAGCTTTCTCTGGGACACATCCTTTACCCTTTCTTGGTGTATAAAAGCCAACTCTAAAAGTATGTATAAATATTGCAGTGTACCTTCTCTCCCATTTTATAGTGCATTTGCAGTGATTTTCTATGCACTCCATCTTTTTTTATATGGGCTGAGTACATTTTGTTTTAAAAACAGGTTTATAAAGGCTTGCATGACGTGTGTGTGTTTGTGTGTGTGTGTGCACTCCAGTGCCAAATATTTTTGAGTAGGATGATGGATTGATGGGATTGCATTCAGTATCCTTGAGCCTTCTGACAACTGATACTTCAGCAGGGAGAAGGCCGTGAAACAACGCACTCTAACAATCACTTACTAAGCAAATGTGGTAGTTTTTTCAGCCTTGTAGATCTCTAGATCAATAACATAATGCTGTAAAATGAAAAGAGCTATATGATGTGGTCCCTTCCTTTCCAAGCCAGCTGCCTGAATAGCTGCATATGCGTGTGTAGACTAGCCTACTGTGATATAGCGGGCCCTCTCAAAACAGACTCCACAGATAATATCGGTGAAATCTAGATCAATGCATGCACAAAAATCACATTGCGAAGTTCTGCACGTCAAGGTAAATGCAGCGTCAGCTAATAAAAATGCTGGGATGAAGATGCACGATTATGTGTGTAAAATGCCACTGAATTCAGCTCTCTCTCGAGCAGAAGGATTTCTAGCCTTCTTGTCGCTATGGCAACACCTTAAGTTAATTGGGTACCTATGCAGTGTTGGGTAGAATCAAACACCGTTCTCCTACAAGATCATGATTCTGTTTGAAGTAACATACGCTTTGAGAGTGAAATGTTGCAAGTCTTAGTTATCTCATTTAACAAATGTGCTGTACCATATAAAGTAAAAGCATGTGACAATGCCAAGATTTTTTTTATTTTATTTACATGACCAATGTTTTGCCTGTTAATAACCACCCGTAATAATCTGTAAATTCAGTGACAGTTGGGATTTACTTAGTTCATCTTTGTACATATCATGAACAATATTTAATGTACTATATGTTTATCTAATAACTACAAAGTAAAATGCAAAATATTTTCAGATAAATCCAATAGGATTTACCTTAGAATGTACATTATATTTATGGAATTTATGAAATTTAAGATTTATTGTGATAAATTAAGTTTAAGCATACAGTGATTCTTGCAGTAAGCATTTTCACTAGCATTTCTAAGAGATCCAAGAAATATATATATATTGTAATCTGTTGTAAGGCCACATATTAGAAGAATAAAACTTTAAGAATAAATACTAAAAAAAAAATAGTAAAAATCTATATATTACATTTTTATTTTGTCATTTAAGCTTGTACAATTTCATCCTTCACATGTGTGGCTACAATAAATTCTCAGTTCTCTAGAAGTACATATATTGGATTTGGTGGAAAAAGGAAGGGTCTCGTGGGACCAACCCTAAACTGGTCCCGTCTGGAATGGATGAGGTAAACCTTATCTTGCACCACAACATAACCCCAACCCCCACTCCATTTCCTTTCTGCAACCCAAAACCCCACATTACAAATGAAAATCCAATTAGTTAAAATCTCTCACAAACCCAGCCTCCTCTTAGATGAATATATTACTAGTCTATGGTGATGTCTCAAGCTAGAGATTCATCCATAAGCGCTCACACATGCTAGCCCTGCTCCTGATTTATGACATACATAACCAACTGAGGAACTTGGCTTACTGCTGAGATCACAAGAGCACTAATATCACCTCTGATATAGCAGGATGCACCAGTAATAAGACGTTTTACCAAAAAAACTACAAAAAAACAACAACAAAAAAACATCTAAACGCACTCAAATTCTCTTCCATTAAATGCACTGTGATACCAGGGTTTATTCTAATGAGTTCAAATGCTTGATCAGAACATATTTATCATAAATTGACTGCACTAGGCATCTGCAAAAAGAAGCATTAAGGCATTGTACAGTACTGCACATAACCTAAAACTATTAAATATGACTCTTTATACGTGCTGTTAATCCATCAACTGCTAGGAGCATGTGTACACAACTTGTGTTCGATAGAAATGCAGTAACGTTAAATACATAAACTGAATTTTTATATTTAGAAAATACTCAGTCTTTCTTATTTTTTATCTTAAAAGAATTTTAATTTTCTATACTGCTGTTTGAAAAAAGGCCATAGGCATATGAAGATTTAAGATGCAAAAGCCTCTAAATCCATCTGACGGTTTTCTTTAAAATTAGCATTTTTATCAGGCTCCTGTGTTGGTTTCTACCGAAGTACCAGTACTTCTCAATGGGCTGATGCTGGGATTTAGTGGGTTTAAAGTGAAAGAATTTGATGAACGTATACTATGTGCGGAGAGCATTCACTGACCAAAGTGGCTTTTAGAGGCTTTTGCAATGGAAATCTTCATATAGAGGTAATGGTCACGGCATGCAGAAGTTTAGATAATATACAAGCAAATTAACTGTCCGTTCTAATAATCTCCCAATTCCAAATGTCCTGTATACTGGACAAATCTGTTTTTCTTGACATATGGCAACAGTTATGCGGTCAGGTCATCTTTTAAGTGCTTCCACACAACTCAATAAAACAAACTGGTAGGGCTGCACGATAATGGTTAAACTGATAATCACGATTATTTTGCTCAAAATTATAATCACGATTATTCTATCAAAAAGAGTAATGTAGTTATGGCCATTTTGCACGTTCTTTACCAACCTACACTTCACCCAAAAGGCCTGTAGGTGGCACACCGACTTCATTTAACCAACTATAATAACTTCGTTAGATGGTAAATCAAAACAAAACACTTTGGTGAACGTTTCGTAATCTGTATTCACATTCGATTTTTAAAGCAACACAATTCGTTTGCAAATGAGACAAACCACAGATTCAGACTGCCCTGCAAATTCGTAAATCAAAGAACGATGCTCTTTGATATATATATATATATATATATATATATATTTAATTTTCAACTGATTAACATTATGAAAACTGGTACAACCTTTAGGAACTTCAAAAGATAAAACAGCGAAACTTCTAATATTATTTCCAATAATTCCAAACTGTGTTTATTTTCCCGATTGAATTGTCACATAGGTTGCAAAAGTGCATTCTACAAACAGTAAGGTGGAGATCCGTGTTGCATTTGTTGGAATTCATCGCTGAAGGTTTGATCATGGCAGATTTAGTCACACAAATAGTACAAGTGGCTTGTGAAGAAACAAAGACTGGCTGTATGACACTTTCATTGAAGCAGAATTTCGCTGTGGAGATCGCTAATCTCCAGCGCACATGTTTGTTTTCAGATCATCAGCGCTTCTTCCGCATTTAGAGGGAGCGCGTGCACGAAGTTGCCAGATTGCACATACTAAGTGAAACACCGGGAAGACAGTATATCTTTTAAAGGGAAAAAGCTCTATTTGGGGGATTTAAGCTCTTTGCACCTGGCAACCACAAGCATATCCCAAAGAAAAAACACGTTTTCAGGAATAAATAACGAGCGGGCCAATATTGTGACGATTATTTGTAATTAATCTAGAGAAGCAGATATCGTTATCGCGATTAAAATACTATTAATCTTGCAGCCCTACAAACTGGTAATTTTACTTGGTCATCTTAGAAATATAATTAGAATATTTATATGTATTTATAAAAATTATAATATATGGCACAATATGAAAATGATGCTTCACAACAAATCACTAAATGTTTTTAAATGGTTTAAACCTGTTATACAAAGTAAAAAAGAAGATTTTCTACAAAGGATGATAAAATAAGTAGCATTTTATAAGGTGTCCAAATTACACAGTGCCCATGTCAGGAAAATTACAACAGGACTAACAGTGTGTAAGGTGCCTCAGTGAATAATTACATATTAAATGCATTTTGCTCATTAATATTATTCCCTACTTACGTACTTAAGTGTAAGAGGTAATAAATAATCATCTTTATTTCTTCCAATTAATATTTTTGTATCTAATAAATCTAGTAGTCCAAAATGTTGCATGCAGTAGATTCAAAAAATATGCTATGCTTGCTTTACTATTGCTACACTCATAAAATAAACATTTTATTTTATCAGAATAATATTTGATTTCACATTTCAGCATACTGGGAACTGAATATTATAGTTCCCCTGCTATTTAATATGCAGCATTTAACATGATTTATTTGTAAAGTATCATGTCAGGAGGACTGAGGAAGCTAATGATTGATGAATCATCTCTATAGTAATGGTTGGTCTTATGAATGAGACAATGAGCAGTTAAAAAAACAGCATCCATTTGCCTTTTTGAGTCTCTCTAATTGTAATGCAGCCAGAACACATATTGTCACATATACATTTCAATCTCATTTGCATCATTTCAGCCTGGTCCATATGTTTTGCAGCTACAAGGATGAGTTAACAAACAAAAAAATCCTTCTTGATATGATGCAGACGCTTCATCTCTAAGATGGAGGCTGTCTGTATCGCAGCTGGGGGTAAGAGCTGAGGACATCTGAGGAGTAAAGTCTCTCTTAAAATCTACTCCTTCATCCTCACAGATTTTACACTTTAACATATGTGATGCACACAGTTCCTGAGCACATGTACACCAACGGACATACAACTGAGAGTGTGGACGTGGACTGTATTTTTGTGTATAGGTCAATCAAGAACGTTAATATTGATATAAAACAGGTTAATTGATAACTTCTCAAGGTAAAATGTTTGACAGTAAATGAACTAGCAACAACACCTACAGATACCTTCAATCACTTATAACAGCACACATATTGGGAAAAAAAAAAAAAAATCTGATGAAATTCGGACACAAACAACATCTTGTGATAAATGATGTAAGGACCATAGGTTATTTAACAATAATCACAACTATAAGACTTGCCATAAAGCTCAAGAGCACAAAATGATAAATTGGTGCTTGGACAAAAACGGTTCATCCTGAAGATGCCTAGTCCTTCCACAAACACATCCCTTACTTTGATGAAGAAATGTTCTCGTCCTTCTACAGCTGACCATGTCATTTGAGACAATACCATCCATCAAATATATACTGAATTAACGCAGAGAACAATCTTAGCCTAACATGAAATCAAAATTGACCCTATTAACTTCCCTAATACATTTCCTGGTCAGACTGTGCTTGACTCACCACTGCATATTTTTCCAAAGAAAAAAATGTCTGTCTTCTCTAACATTTTAAACCACACTTGCCCAATCTCCTGGTTCCATTCTATTACGCAATGTCCACTTTTCACAATTCAGCCAATTTCAGATTAACAAAATTAAGTATAGATGAACAAAATAAGTCTTGTTCTACATTTTTTCTTATTCAGTATCCAGTTTCACTCAGAAAACATCAAATTCAGATTCTGTTGATTTTGTCAGCTTTAAAGGTGAACTGTCATTGTTTATCATAAATATCTTTCCTTAATATGCATCTTTCAACATTATTTGTCAGAGCACAGCTACATTAGCTCAACCAATGGAGTTAAGGGGTGGGACTATCTGTTTGGCTTCCTAATGGGAGACAGAGAGTGCTCGGGAAACCTGTTAGAAAACAGTTATTTTTCTGTTTGCTGATACTAGTGGTGCAAAAACTATACTCTTCACCATTAAAGCACAAAGCAGAGTTGGGGTGATGGTCACAATGGTGATGGTGCGAGGAAACAGATCTGTCATTTCCACAAAACAAACGAGAAGCTTCTACATGATTTCACCTGCGATGAATTTGTGTTCTGCAGATATTCAAATTGTCTCCTCTTGCAGCTCCACCAACTGCCTTCTCTTATGTAACCCACTCTGCTTCCTCAGCCCGCCTGTCTTTATTGGCTGATTTCTCTCTTTTCCACATTAGCACTTTCACCTCTATTACCACTACTATCATGTGTCTCTGTGACGATTGCCAAAAATGACAAACATTTCCCCCCCTTTTTACTGCTCAACCTTCTTTCTTAGACAAAATTCATTCATATTTACCTCAGAAGCAATCAACTTCACAAATGAAAAACAACCATGAGGCCTTCAAAGATAACTAAAGCCTCTTTAATAATCTTGACAGGTAACAGCCTGGCCAGAGGAGGAGAAACCAACAAGATGATGGTATCCTCCTCACATACGAGAAGCTTTAATAGTGTCATTGTCCTATATACCTCTGTTAAACAATTTCCTTCTCATTAATTAAACATACACTCCATCAATAAGCCCTAGGAGTGCTCGTGCCTATCAGGTATTGCATGCGGCGCACAAGAGAAGATATACGCTTGATTTATATCACATTGCTGCATGTCATACATCAAAATGAGAAGGAAAT
This sequence comes from Elopichthys bambusa, assembly GCA_037101425.1. Lineage (NCBI taxonomy): Eukaryota > Metazoa > Chordata > Actinopteri > Cypriniformes > Xenocyprididae > Elopichthys > Elopichthys bambusa. The sequence continues at coordinate 24,058,118 of CM074447.1, read as the reverse complement.
TATCGCAGAAATAGAGAATAAGCAGGAACTGTCACATCTTAAGGGTTCATTTATTTGGTTTACAGCAAATGCTTCCAAGAAGACATGCATAATTCATTATTAAAACAAAAGCGAATGAGTGAAAAACCGCACTGCTTTTGACTGATGCCTCTCCCATCCTCTGAACAGAGGCAGAATTAGTCAGCTCCTTGCTCACGCCTTCCCTCCCTGCGCTTGGTGAAATTTCACCCTCGCTGCCACCGAGATCTCACCCTCCATTTTCTCTGCGTCTCCGCCACTCTCTCTGCATTCTCTCTCCCTGAGAGAGAGCACAAATACCAATAAAAACCTGTGCACTCACACACACCCCCACATCGCAGACATGCACACACACTGAAGGTACAGAGCATGCATGCGGGCTTGTTCTCACACGAGAGCCTGCTTCCTCCATTTTATACATTCACAGCGACCCTTCCCCCACCCCTGCTGCCACTTACATACACACACCTCACTTAATTACAGCTTCTGTTCCCTGGATTGGTTTGATATGCTCTGCTCTATGAGGTTAAAATCTAGCTGAAACGGTCATGGACAAGAAGTGTACATTATACATTATACATAAGCCTTCTCGCCTCTGGCTGTATCTCAATCAGCGACTAGAACAACAGACTGGATATAAATAAGAAGATGAACACACGTTGTCAGATACATAAAACACCCACATCTTCATCTCGCAAATCTAGAATAAGTATTCATTACTCATTGGATATTACATTTGATGATGTGTTTAGCCTGGTCAGCAGCGTTGGCTGGATTCAAGCATCCTTGGATTAAATTGGCTGAACTACATTCACTTGTTGCGTGGTCACAGCGGCCCTGTCAATCCTTGTCAGATGACGGTTTAGATAAGTATGTACGTAGGGGATTGATGAAACCATAAAGCATTGATGGAGCAGTAAATACATGAAGATTAAACTCCTTCTGTGCGAGGATCAATCTTGACGGGCATACTGTAAGATTACCGCACATGCAGTATGAAGGATCAACACTGGATGAATCCCTTAAAAAAAACGATGCATCTTCTAGAAGCTACAGGGGAGCTTGCTGATTCTGCTTAGTTTCAACCTAGCAACCACATACACCAACTGCCTACCGCCTGCTGCCTACTCTCGAAGCCCCCAGCGGCCCAGAAACGGCATTTACCTGGTCGTACCAGTCCCGGTTGGAACAGGTGCACTCGGGCCACCATCCTCCTTGCCCTCCTGAGTTGTTACCATTCACCTTGGGGCCGCCCTTGGATTGGTTCTTGGGGTTGGGACCTCCAGGACCCCCAGCTGACATCATTTTCCCTTTACTTCTCCCCAAAGTGCCCCCTCCACCCATTCCCCCTCCTCCACCCGAGGTTTGGGGCGGTAAGGTCTGGCCGCCCCCATAGCCGGCCGGGTATCCGTAGGGTTCGGGCTGCCAGTCTCCATATGCCGGGGCATCCATCCTGCGCAGGGCGGCCATGCGGGTCACTTCATAGCATTCTGGGCACTTGCAGCAGTGATGATGTTTGTGCATGCTGGCTAGTTCACACGGTGCGGCGCTCTCTGTCTCTTTCTATCTCACTGCTGCTGCTGCCTGCTTAGATCAAATACAGCGCGCAGTGCCACTCGGCTCACGGAACGGTAGCACAAATGGCAGGAATCTTCACGAACCCTGTTATCCTCCTCTTTGTTCCTCCTGATCCAGAAAAAGAGATGAGGAGGTAGCAACAGGGCGATGAAAAATAGAAAAAGCTTGGTAGTCTTCCTCCGGTCGATGCAAAAGGTTTGGAAAAATAATGCTAAAAATAGTGTGTATGATCTCGGAATCAGAGACCAGCCCCGATGGTCGAGTTCTCTTCCTGCTTCTGTTGGTTCACAGTGATATGTATATAAATTCATAGATATATATATTCATTTGTTTATATATGTATATATTTACACACACACAACTACATATAAAAATATCAATATAAACAGACAAGCACAAATACAGTTATATACAGGTATATATGTATACATATATATTTCTATAAATATTGATATGCGTGTGTACAAATATATATATATATATATATATATATATATATATATAAACAATTTCTCTATATATAAATTATATCCGTGATCAAATCTTCCTTTGTATGTCTCTGCTTGCCAGATTTCTTCCTTCTGCGTTTCCTCCTGCCTTGGGAAGCGTTTTCTTGCCTTCTTTCTCTTACTCTTTTCCCAGCTTGCAGAGAGGAGCTGAGCACTGGATTGACTCTCAGCCTGCTTGCCCTAGATGTGGATTATACGAAGGGATGCAAGCAAGCGAGAGAGAGCGAGAGAGAGAGAGAGAGAGGGAGGGAGGGAGGGAGGTAGAGAGAGAGAGAGAGAGAGAGATGCGTAGCAGCATCCCTCCAGCACCTCAGCCCTGACAGCCACAGCCAATCAACTCACAGCACAGCCATCAGCAGCAGCACCAACACAGGACTGACTGCTTAAGTGACTGCTCTTAAAGGGCCAGTGCACTTGAAAATCAGCCAGCACACAAAACCCGAATGGAGATGCAGAGAGCACATTATTCAGCTCCACGGTTTTACTGTAAGAAAGACTAAAGACCTGACTTGAGGGTTTATACCGGAGACAGACTACAGCACAAAAGGGTCTGACAGAAGACCGTGTTTTAATTTATTTGTGTATTAGGATAATTTGTCAAGTCACTGTAGGATAAACTAAACCACGCAATTTAGACAAACTAGCTATGAAAACATTTAAAATACTTGATGATGACATACATTATGATTGCTAGCTCATAAAAAAAAAAAAAAAAAAATCATATTTTTAACTTAATATAGCCAAATCTGACAAATTGTGCTCCATATTTTCAAGCACTCATAGTACTTATGAATGGGAAAAAGTGCAACGTGCAATATGGCAAATCCTACTTTATAAATAAAAGAGCCAATTGCCAATTGGTAAAGTCATTGCTGCCATTAGAAGCTCTGGTTGCTGGAGAACAGTCAGTGTCCTGAGATGATTGTTTAGGACTGCACATTATAAGCTTTTTTAATAGGGATGCACCGATACCATTTTTTAAGGACCGAGTACGAGTACCGATACTTTTTTCTAGTACTCGCCGATACCGATGCCTATACATTTATTAATTTCTCTCTTCTTTTTTTTTTCTTTTTTCTTTTTTGTTGGTGATGTTGCAGTTTTCCAAGCACAACACAGTGAGACTAATGAATGTAGGACAGCTTGTTTATTATCACTTTAATTTCACAGTGTCCAATAACCTTCAAAGGGCATAATTACCAATATATATATATATATATATATATATAATTGTTGTTATATAAAAAGAAATTTACAAACAAATTACAAACAATACAACAAATACTATAGATATACAAATTAAATAAACTTGTTTTTCAGTTACAGTAGGTTTATTTACCATCTATACATTTATTTAACATATTTTGTTGTTTTATTAACATTAATGACAAATATAGGCTACGGTCCCTTTAAGACCGAATTGATGGATACCGACACATATCCTGTTTTCACCCAAATGTTTACGTCCACTTACTGGTATCGGTATCGGTGCATCCCTACTTTTTAAGAATAAGAAACACCATTTATGCAACAGTTCATGTCAGATTTTGTTGCTGATTTTAAACATGTTATTTAAATGTGAGTGTGGCAACCATTTTTTGAGATTTCAGGATTTCCCCATTCAAGTAGACAGGACTTGGTCTTGGATGTATTTTATAGTAAAGTAATAAATCCAGAAATTCATTCCTCAAATTAACTGCAACATTTTAGAAAGTTGCTTACTGAAAACCTTGGTAGCTACATAATGGTAGCTAATAGACTGTTGAGTCACACAGTTTCCTGTTGTTGTTATTGTTGTTTCTTTAAGTATAGAGAAGATATTACTGAATTTATCAACAGTGGAAATGAAGATCTGCATACCTAAAGGCAATATTAAAAAATCCATATTAATTTGATTACAAGGTACCCAGGTGACCCACCATTTGAGGATTTTGAAAGAGTTACTGATATTACACAGTTTCATAGCTTAATCAAAAACGATGTTGGCCTTTTAGACCGCTATATCATTTCAAATGTGCTTGAGTATGAACATTAGTGTTTTCTAATGTGACTATATGTGTTTCTCTGTTTATGCATGTGTGAATTTGCTTGTTTTTGTGGCCGAGTCAGTTCTAATAGGCACTGCACACTATTCTATTCCAACCCCACCAGGAGGCACAAACAGCAGGCTCAGCCACACTTTATTATATGCAACGGTAATTCACTTCATTACCACGCTATATTATTCCGGCAAACTTTTTGATTGTCAGGAGGAAGGCCAATCAGAGATCAAAATGGTGTGAGTAGCACACACAAACATTGCCAAAGCCAATGGGAAGCATACGGGTGGTGCTTGGTGGCTGAAAAAAGGCAATGCAAGCATATTCATCACAGCACACATGACTGGGCACATGTTGCGACTACCCTGTTCCCTCTGCTCCCCTTGTCTATACAGCATATTCTTCTATAGGATGCAGACTTACATGGTCTCCACAGAGGAATTTTTAATGTAGCTGGCCAAGGATGAAGAGGAAAGCGGAAGGCAGGGAAGCAGAGCGTGCTTATATGCATGCATTACATGCTTGCATTATGCCATGTGTTTGTGTCAGTAGCTTCCAGAGTGTGAGTGCATGTGGGCGTTTCTAGTACCTCTAGGGGAAAATGCTGCTCCTTAAAGAATTACATAATATCAAATCTTTAAAAAAAAATCAGTCACAGCCAATCAATGGCCAAGTCTGTCAATATTAGCTAGAATATCAGTACACTCACCACAATGGATGATCAGAACCTTGAACCACAACTGCTGCCAAAAATGCTTATAGTTTAATGCATGTAAAGGGGCCATGCATTGCGAGTAACATTTAAGCGACTCTTAAATGTCATCTAAGACGTTCTTGCTACAATAATTACATTTGCAAATGTAAATCCAGTGTAAAACCGTGCAGAAATGCTATAAATATTATTAGATTTAAAACTGCTATAGCATGTTTTATTATGGCTGATTTATGCATTTAAAACTGTAGTCATTTCTCTCCGCAACCTTATTCTCTCTTGCAAACGACCACATAGTGAGAGAGTGTGTGATGGTAGAGACAGATGAATCCTCCCAGGCTGAATGAAGAACATTACTACAGATGGATGGTTAAAAAAAGAGACAATTTAAGAATGCACCTTCAATCCGCTTGATGATTTAGATTGCTCTTTGACTAAGAATTCAGAGTATTCTTAGTTTAAAATATATATTTGCAAATATTATATATAGTATTCTATACTGCATGTCTCAGTACATTGGCACATCTTTCCTGGAGAATGAAAACCATCCTGACCTACTCTTGAGAAATTGGAAGGAAGCCTATTGTTGATTTATGAAATAAATGAGAATGATTGTGTGATGGTTTTACAAAAGGATTCTACTTTATTACACACAGCATATCTCATATCTGACAGCCTCATTGTCAGTTTCTGCATTCCCACATTATATAAACCCCCCCAGCTGGCCTCACAACCCCCACATATTCTCTCACATCGAAGGTATCTATAGAAAATTTCTGGAATTTCTGTGCATTCTCATAGCAGCCCATGTGACTGCACTCTTGTCACCTGACAGGATGTATGTCCAAATAAGGCAAGATGAGACACAGGCAGTCTTAAAGGGGCAGTTACATTCTTGAATGTTTCCTTTGAATGAACCACAGAGAATCGCTGTATGAAACAGGTGCAGAGCAGCCTTTGAAAGACAGTGATTATAGTCAGGAGAATTTCTTATTGAATAGGCAACATAATTATTAATGCATGACATAAATGCAACCACTATAGATTTCGACTCGCAATGCATGTGCATGGCTATAGTCATTCACAACCTCACTGCAAGGCCAAGAAAGGGTTTTGGGTTCTCACCTAAACACTTGTAACTCATCGAGTCGTTGCTCCTTCACACTGACACAATAAACTAAAGTGCCTGTGAAGGCTGTGACTCCTATTAATAGGCCTGGTGACAGAAAACAGCTGCTGCACCAAACACCGCACATCCGACTGACAGCATAATGATAAGGGAAATGAGAGAAAGAGAGAGAGGAAAAGAAAGAAAGGGAGTATGAGACGCTTGCGAAATGACTGGAGAACTGAGAGGTCTTAAAGAGAAGAGAGGGTCTGATAAGGGCCACGTGCACACTGCAAGGTCCGTGAGTGATAGCTGCATTGAACAAGTCCCCTAAATAATCATTCTCTGAGGCTACATTCACAGAGGCAGTGTTTGGGATTGCACAATTAATCGTAAAAATCGAGATATGGCTTAGTCCGATTATCAAATTGCAAAGGCTGTGATTTAATTAAATAAATATACAGTATGTGCTGCATGTTTTAGAATGAAGCGCAGCACTGTTCTTTTACACAGCTCATGATCCAGTGTTTTCAGCATCTCAGAGCAGCCCAGCCCACATGAATGAACTCATCTTTATATGTGCTCTTAGTTTGGCTCGCTTATAGCGTGCATGTATCAACGTTCAAGGCTCAGGGAAGAAGGAGAATAAAGTTTTAATCACAAAATAAACAACAAAACGAAAATAAGCATCGCATACACATAAACAAAACAACTTAAATGTCTCAGGCCCTGGTCCTCTCTCTCCCTTCACTGGCATCACTCGTCCTTATATCCTTCCGGAGATCCTCCATGGGACTTGAGACCGGTGCGGCATGCGGGTGACGCTCATTAACACTTGCTCCCACGACTCTCTGCCCTACCTGCTTTCCATAGTGCATTTGGAAACAGAACATGCACCAACCATCTTCCCAAACTGTTGTCAACAAAATAGGAACTCCCTGCAGTTTTCCTCCAAAATAAAAGATTATAATTTGTCATTTTACAGTTGTATTATAAACACTTATTATATATTTTTTCTAAAATAGCATTTTTTTTTTACAATGAAATATTACTAATTACTAATTTTGTTAAATATTTGTATTTAGCAATAATAATTATTATTACTTTATTATTATTTTAGTCATTGATATATAATCAAAAAAATTTGGCAAAATTTTGTAGCCCTACAAAAAAGCACATAAAACCTGGAGAGTTATTTATTTTACAGTGAAATATTACTGATTTCTTAAACTGTTTAATATTTGTATTTAGTTATAATTGTTATTACTAAATATTACCAATAATTATTACTAATAATTATAATAATAATTTAGTCATATTGATATATAATCACAAAATTATTAGCCAAATTGTGCAGCCCTACAAACACAAAAAAAAATTAAATCGCAATATTTGCCAGAAACATCGCAATTACATTTTTTTTCTGCCAAATCGTGCAGCCCTAGTAACAGACAGTAACTACAGAAAATAAAGATGGCGACTTGCATAACACACCTGAAAGTCTTATCACAATTAACACACATATGTAATGTCCAACTGAGCAATGAATTCATTTGAGAAATCTTACTCGTTTAACCGAACAGTGTGTGGTGTGTGTAACTATATTAGTGCTCTGCTTTTAAATAAGTCATAAACAACTTGGATCCCACTACTTTGTTCAGAGTGAATTTGGTCGTAAAATGTGGTTGTCGCTCGCCTAAACAAGCTTTATGTTTACAAAACAGGATTAAGCGACATCTGTATTTAGCTGCATTGTGTACGTGGTGAGGTGTTGTAGGTGTTGAGAAGAGGAATGAGTAAAAGAATCGCGCATGGGCCCAGAGAGCAGGATAAACAGAGAAGAGCAAAATAAAAAGTAAAGAGGGAATGCAACCATGAGAAAGATATGACTGGACTGAAAATGACTCTGGGGGGGGGGGAGGGTAACTCAAAAAATGCTTGCTGATGAACAACTGGGAATGAGAAAACATGATCATAGAGAGGGTTCTGAATGCAGAGAGCGATTCCTTTGTGTTGTGAAATACACATTTTGCATTGTTAATTACGCATTCATCCATCTCAAGCGTTGCATAAACACCCTGTCTGATGCAAAACACACATTTTTGCCATGTTATGTGGCCGAACGCATATGAGAGACGCAGAAAGATGCAACAGAGACAGGAAAACAGCGACAGAGAGAGCAGGAGCGAGAGAGGCAGCCAGTCTGTAGGGATGCAAGTAGGGGGAGGAATTTGGTTTCCATGGCAACATGCGGAAGGCTGAGCTCTAGGTGTCCGTTCCAGCTCTAACTGCGTTGCACTGCACCGGCCCTCGCCTCGCTCCCCCATCCTCCCCCACTCGCTTTCCCTCTGCAGCTTTCTCTTCATCCCTCCCTTCCACCTCATACCCCTCCTAATGTGTGGAAGACACGACACCACATTCAGCTCAGCATCAGCCAGCCCTGCTGTCAACAGAACGCTGCTGCCTTGCAGAGAGCCTGCGCTTTGATGTAGACAATGGAGGCTCTCTGTTCTCAACGCAGCGGTCCCACGCTCTTCAGCCACGACCCGAGACCACACCCACACTGCCATCTCCACCTCACGCCCCCATCCCTCGCACTAGATCTCCGCTCATCTAAAACGCCAGTGCCCGCAGGCACTGTGCCGCCACATGCCGCTGGGGGTGCTGTGATTGGGAGGACATGAAAATGAGAGCTGCCATGATATAGTAGAACCTGATTGTTGTGAGTGTTTCTGAAAAACTGTGTGATTATACAGCGTCATCATGGCTTATTTCACTGCAGCCTAGAGTACAATCTACATATGTTGACACAACTGTACTGCAACCATCCATATGTATTCACTAATATGAATATGCATCATGAAAAATATTTCAAAATTTAACCAATGGAAATGTGTTTTATGATTTCATCATATTCATAGGTATTAAATTACACGACACTGAGCACAACAATAAAGATTTGCCATCTTGATATTTTTAGAGCCCCAGACGTTTTTTTTGTGTGTGTTTTTTTTAATATGTTAGAGTGAATTTTATTGTATACTTTCATTACAATTTTTCTTTATAAAAATAATGTGGTTACACTTTAGTATGGGGAACAATTCTCACTTTTAACTAGTCGCCTATTAGCTTACATAATGGCTGTTTATAAGTATTTATAATGCACAAATGAAGGCCTTATTATTATATGATTAGATGAAAATTTTGTCATCATTTACTCACCCTCAAGTTGTTCCAAACCTGTATAAATTTCTTTTTTCTGATGAACACAAAAGAAGATATTCTGAAGAATGTTTGTAACCAAACAGATCTTGCCCCTCATTAACTACCATAGTAGGGGGGAAAATACTGTGGTAGTCAATGGAGGGTGAGATCTGCTTGGTTACAAACATTCTTCCAAATATCTTCCTTTGTGTATAGCAGAACAAAGAAATTTATACAGGTTTGGAACAAGTTGAGGATGAGTAAATGATGACAAAATTTCCAATTTTGGGTGAACTATTCCTTTAATCTACCCCGTTCCCAAACTTAACCACTACAACAACTACCTTACTAATTATTAACAAGCAGTAAATAATGAGTTTATTGAGGCAAACGTCGTAGTTAATAAGAGATAATGTGTCCCCCATACTAAAGTGTTCCCAATAATGTATTAAGTTTTTAATTTGCAATAACATCTGGAAATTATGATACCATAATTTAACGCAGTGCCTGCTATAAATCCAAACACTGGAAAAGGATGGCAGACGGTCATTTGTTTATAATTTTCCAGCACATTCTCACTGATGCAAAACCACATTTTTTTTTAGTCAGCAAGGTAATGTAATCATTTTTTTTTTTTTAAATCAGCAGAATCAATCACAACAATGTTCAGTAGATCACACAAAACTAAATTTTTATGTTTCCAAGGCATAACAACCCATACTGGTAAGTTGTTCACACAGAACATGTTTTTTCATTTCACTGTTCTGCTTTTTCATTCATCTAATTTCAGACAACGTCTAAAAATGCAGCACTCATGTAAAAGACACAGAAAATAGAGATTTGGCAGAAAGGTTAAATATGTCCTTCTAGTCTATGTTTATATAGACAACCGATTAAAAAGCAGCGCAGTACAATGTGTTCCAACAGGATGAAACTTTCTCACACTGATCCTAGGCCATCAGACCGTCCTTAATTGTTAATTGCTGAGCACTGACACATGAGATGCACTAGACATCAAAGTATAAACAAATCCCTATGCCAGTTTAGACCTCATGCAACATGTTATACGTTAAAAAATCTGTTTTTGTAAAAAGTAGCATTCCTGATTCAGCAGCCACTAACCTTTGGTGCCTCCACATGGGAGCGGCTTACTAGTCCAGCCACTCTCTCCACCTTCTGAGAGCTCCTCCTGCTGGTCACACGCACACGTGACACACCCTCTTCACCCGAAGTCTGCAAGTACAAATTACACAGAATAAGTAGATTGCATAGATAGACAAAAAATAAAAATTAAATAAATTGATGTAACCAAATATTCAAGATTAAACACACAATTGTCTATGTGGAGTGATGCATTAAAACAGTCATCACTGTTAATAACTGAATAACAGCTCTTGGGCTGTGGAATATTGCAGTATAGGCACAGGTTATTTGTCATGTGAACAGAGAATAGTGCAGACAAGCTAACATCACCATTTGCAATATGGTTTGGATGGACAGACATCAAAAGAGAAAACAAGTGCCATCAAACATACTGAAACAAACACAAACACTAAAACATAATTTTTGACCACTATCCACAACTATAATCTCTCAAAAGCTGTCATTAAATAGCATTGTAAACCAAAAGACGCTTAACCAGGGCCAGAACTTGATTAGATTAGTTCCTACCTCTTTATCATAATTTATGCCGCAGTCACAGGCCACAGGCAGCAGAGGGCAGTCTTTGGAAAAGGCCATGACAGCAGATGGAACAAAGACTTTCACTTTCCCCTCCAAAATGGTAACAAACTCAACTCTAGAATGTTCTTTTAGGATCTGTCCTATTCTGACTCTCAGTGTGTGTTCATATAAACACAAACACACAGAGGCATGCAGGTTTGCAGCATTAGGCCAAGCCACACCCATTTAAGTTGATGCAAAAAAAAAAAAAAAAAGCACAAATAAAGTCACATCTAAAATCATAAAAACTGCTTTCAGGCAACATATAACAAAATACAAAGCAAATTTACCGTTTTTATCATTGCCTTCACTGGACCACCATGAACTGAATTGAAAAATGGTTGCCAAGCCCCGGGTTTGCCGTCATATTATCATCAGCTCAGCTACGAGATGGACACTGCAGCTGAGAACATGCAGGATTGCTGCAGTCTCAAACCCAGAGAGGAACATGGAGGCGCTGCTGGTGTCCAGTGCCATTTAATCACTGCTGACACATGACATAATACTCGCAATATATACTAGGGCAGGATTATTACAGCTTGATAGACCTGTATATTTAACTAAACATTTTAGCCAATATTCACAGACATAACACTGACACCAAATTATGTAACACTGTTATATTACTGACTGTAACTGTAGCTAATATAAAAAAAAATGAAAGGGAAGACACACTGCCCTTTGCTGTTTAACACAAAGGCTTTGTAATGATTGTGCTGTAAATTATTACAGGGTTTTTTTTCCTTCCTTCTGCACCAAATTGGGGAATTTGCAGACTCATTTCATTTAACGTCTCTCAGGTGACCGCACGCTATGAATGCTAATGAAGCCTGAGCTGGACATTCATTCAGAACCAACCTAGCTCGCTTAGAGAGAACCAGAGAACAGGGCTGTGCCTAGACACATACTCACACTAAGGCCTGTGAAGCTCTCCACCACACATCACATAGTGACCCCTGCAGTATTTTTGTGGAAAATGTGTCACAATAGGATGATGCTTCTGGAAACTGCCAGTTGGGGATTTGAAATGGGGTAGATTATACTCACAGAGACTGTCCGAATGTCTACTTTTTATTTGTCTTTTTCCTCAACCAAAACGGAATAAATATCAATTATTGCTTGGTTTTTACCTGAGCATCTACCACAACCAATTTAAAATAATATAATTTAAATTATAACATATACATACACACACACCGGCCACCTTTATTAGGTACACCTGTTCAACTGCTCTTTATCGCAAATATATAATCAGCCAATCACATGGCAGCAACTAAATGCATTTAGGCATGTATACATGGGCATTCCAAGGTAGGAAGGCATCGAGGCAAGTCCGAATCCCATAGCTGCGTCTCATTTTTAAGGCTCTGTCCTCCGGAGATCGCATATGAAGGCTGCATATGTCATCAGGGTGGTCTAATTTAAGTAAAGTAACCGTTAGATTGCAAAGTAAGAAAGAAATTACAGTATTTTACACCTTCAAGTCAATTTTATTATGGTTACTTATCTTAAATAAGACATCTTTGATGACATATGCATCCTTCAAATGCGACCTCCGAAGAATGCAGCCTCCGAAATGAGATGCAGCTAGCGTTAGCTTCACTTCTTGTCTTTTCAGATACCTTCATCTAATCGATTTTTGAAGGCAGCATAGATGTATCCTTTGATATCCCACAATCCTGTGCTTTCCATTCTGTGACATTTGAGCTAGAAAAATAAAGATGGTGTCTGAAAGTTGCGGTTTCTGGTCAGTTTGTGTGTAGATGTATGTTTTTGACCAACATTTTCCACTTCTGATGTCATTTCTAGCGAGAAATTACTATTGTAGTAATTAAATATTTGCTTAGTTATCACCAAAGCTCAAACTCAGATAACCACATATTACAACTAAGGTCTGCAGAAGAGCACACAACACGTAGAACCTTGAAGCAGATGGGCTACAGCAGCAGAAGACCACACCGGAAGAACACTCTTGTCAGCTAAGAACAGAAGACTAAGGCTATAACACGCACGGACTCACCAATTGGAAAACAGAAGGAAAAACTTTGCCTGGTCTGATGAGTCTCAATTTCTGTTATGACATTCAGATGGTAGGGTCAGAATTTGGCATAAACAATATGAAAGCATGGATCCATCTTGCCTTGCGTCCATCAACAGTTCAGGCTGGTGATGGTGGTGACATGGTGTGGGGGATATTTTTCTTTGCACACTTTGGGCCTCTTGTACAAACTGTGCATCTTTTAAACGCCACATTATTATTGCTGACCATGTCCATTCCTTCACGACCACAGTGTACCCATCATCTGATGGCTACTTCCAGCAGAATAACGTGCCATGTCACAAATCTCAAATCATCTCAAACTTGTTTTCTTGAACATGACAATGAGTTACTATACTCAAATGGCCTCCACAGTCACCAGATCTCATTCCAATAAATAGTCGCATCATGGATGTGCAGCAGACAAATCTGCAGCAACTGCGTGAAACCACTAAAAAAAATCTTCCTTTGGGAAATCATAATTATTAGATACTAAGTCATAATTATGATATCAAACTTATGATATCAAACTAGTTTTTGAGTAAAAATATTTGAACATTCCTAAACATCCTTTAACCAAGCAAGCAAAAGGTAGAGTAAAAAATAAAACGTATTCAAAATATATTCTATCTCTTCTTTTATGGGATGTTTAGGTATTTTTACTGAAAATCAAGACAAAAATACTGATAAAGTACTTTTTTCTTTCATTCTTTTTTTTTTATTTTTTTTTGGCAGTGTGAAACATTCATAAATCTCTGTCATCTGTAGTAACATATCCATCCAGTGCAATCTTGTGATTAGAGTACATTCTAATTTGACTTCAGACTTATTTCATGGGTCTTAAAACACATTACCATTACATAATTGTTGTGCAGGGCATCTATTTCAAGATATAAAACTATATTTTGGATGTAATTGTAAAAATTTTACCCTGATATTCTAGCCTAATTTTCAATTTTTTTGATCAATCACTAAACACTGTACGCTTAAAAGAAGCTATAGAAAATTGCTTTCTTCCCTGTTAAAATATGTGAGAAAAAGAAAGAAAAATAAACAGTTTAGACCTGCACAAGTTTCCTTGATGGTCCAGAGTAGTTACAGATGGATTGGTGCTGCTCACCAGCAAAGTAAGTTTGTGAAGCTGTCTGCTACACCAAAAAAAAGAAAAATTTTGGATCGTCTGAAACTATAAAGAGGATGGAAAAACTTCATTCTATCATCTTTTAAAACATCAGTCATAGGGCGCTGCTGTACTGGACGAACAGAGACTATTTTAGTCAAACCCAAGTGTATGTTTGTGTGTACCCTCAGAGAGACCACAGAGTGATCCTCCCTCACTGCAGTTGCTTTTAACAGAATCCAGACAGAAGTTGAGGTTATTTTTTGTACTCTCCCTATAAATACTTTGCATGGTCACATGATTGCAGACACTTGTAACGAAAGGTCCTGGTGACATCATCACACAGCCCACTGAGGAGCACTTGGTGTTATCACTGCAGTGCTTTCTAGATATGACTAATGTTCTGTAGTGTCTGTAACTTCCACATGCTCTCTCTTTCATTTTCCCCTCTTATTTCTATTTTTTGTCCAGTATTTCTCTGTAAACGTCCCTTCAGTTTTTTCTAAACCTGTGTCTGTGCTAATCACCGTTACTGGTTATAAATGCACCATAAAAGTATCATAAAAATGGTCCATATGACCTTGTGCTACAAAATTAACAGACTAAATTTAAGATATTCACTGATAATCTTCACCTGCTATGAGCTGTTAACTGCTTTAACTGGATCGAGTCTAACTAGAAAGATCAGACTTGTATACGATAAAGATATCAGGGTTTGGAACGACATGAGGGTGAGTAAATAATGACATGTGATAAAATAAAACTGCCCTTTCTCTGGGGCTCTTACCTCCCATGTGTCCACAGAGCTGCTGTCTTTAACTCCATTTTGCGCTGCATTCATTTGCAGGGTAACTTCGTAGCATTCCTGAATATCTGAGAATAATGGAATAGCGATGTCATTGAATGAATCCATTTAAATAATGCAGGTATTTACACTGAAATATGTAATACCTACATTTTTAGATTGATAGCAGATGTATGCAAGATTGCTGTTGGCACTAAGAATCTAAAGAAATCTAATAATACAATTAAAATTTGTAGTATAAATAATGTTGGCATTCCAATATTAATGCTAAAGGATTAAATCACCCAAAAATGAAATTTCCCATTCACAATTGTTATTTACATGCCCTCATGTTGTTATGTATAACCCTGTATAACTTACTTTCCAGAGTGAAACATGTTTTTAGCAGAATATCCAAATTTCTCTCTACACAATGAAAGTGGATGGAGACCAAGGACTCCCAAAAGGACAAAGAGCAGCTTGAAAATACTATAAATTTCTCATATTGTGTTTCAGAGTATAAAGAAAGTCATATGCTTTTAGAAGACATGTACGGAACCCCTAAATGGTTCCGAATGGTATCATGTGTGAGAGAATGCAAAAGCATTGAATATAATTTTTCCTCCTATCTAATTTTTTTCCCATCACCATATCCTGAAAGAGCCTCCATAGACATAAGAGTGAGCAAATGATGCCAGAATTTTCATTTTTGAGTGAACATCTTAGGTTACGTATGTAACATGGTTCCCTGAGAGGGGAACGAGACACTGCATCATGGCTTAATTGCAGCCTGACATGGCATCTTGTTCACCTCTCAGGGAACCAGAAACGTTCTCTTTTAAATAGAACTCAACAGTGTCATGGCTTGATGCTATGGGAACTTTAATGCCAACGCCGTCATGCCACTGGGCAGTGCCTGCCCCACAAGGCTGTGTTCCTGCACAGACAATTGTAAGCATGGGCTGAGAGCAGATTAACCTGAAGGACTGAAAACCCTGGGGTTGAATCCATATCCAGACTGTAGAACCTGATGAATGTGTGCAGAGAGGACCAGCTTGCCACTGCAAAAACACCTTGCAATGGTGCACCCCTAGCAAGAGCTCTGGAAGACGCAACACTCCTAGTAGAGTGGGGCCTAACTCCTAGAGTTAAAGCTATTCTGCGCACCTCATAGGAGAGGGAGATTGCGTCCGTGATCCTTCTTGGTGACCACATTCCTTCAATTGCTGGCCCCCAAAGCAGACCAGAAGCTGAGAGGACTTACGCCACTGTCCTGAGCGGTGAACGTAGATTTTGAAAGCACAGACCAGACTAACAAGTGCAGACTTTCTTTCTCTTGCATCATGAGGTGGAGGGAAGAAAGCCTGCAAAACAACTGGCTGACCAGAAATATATGGAATATGCGGAATATAGTCCGGTCTAGGGTACAGTAAAGCTTTGACATCATCTGGAGCAAAGTCTAGGCAGGAAGAGGTAACTGACAGGGGCTGCAAATTTCCTACTCTCTTTAGCGAAGTCAATGTTAATAAGAGGGCCACCTTGAGGGTCAGCATTTTCTCTAAAACCGATTCCAAAGGCTCAAATGTAGCATCTGCTAACACACCCAAGACCAATGCTAGGTCCAGGACAGAACTCACGACCAGGCCTCAGTGTGGCACCGCGCAAGAACTAAGACACCAGAGGATATCTCCCAACGGAAACCCTTTTTAAAGCATTTAAACCCCTTTTAAGCCCAGTGCAGATCAACACATGATAGCCTCTCAGGAGTGGGAGGAAGATTTTCAGTGCTAGGAACACTGCCCTCATTTCTAGGCAATTTATGTGCCAGTGAAGATGAAGGTCCTCTCAAAACCCACTGGCTGGATGGCTATCGAGAACCGCACCCCATCACGTGCGGGAAGCGTCCATCGCTAAGAGTATTGCCACGGCAAGGAACCATGGCTCCTTCCAAAGTCAAAGAGGAGTATGTGGGCAGACCCTTACAACCCTGGAGGGATGGATCAGAGTATGGAATCCCCTGCTCTTGAGCCAAAAGTGGAATACTATCATGTGCAGCAGGCCTAGTGATAGCAGTTGGCCACGGCTGCCAAGAGACATAACAGCCTCTGAACTTTAAGAACTGAGAGCTCCTGACCTAGCTTGATATCTTTCATAGCATTTAGGATAGATTCTACACGTGCAGGAGACAGCCATGCCTGCATCACCAACTTTTTTGATGCGTCCTTCAGATCTTCTATCACAAACCAGTCCTCAAACTGGATCAACGAACTGGCAGGGACTAACTGAACTGGAAAAATTTTCAAATCACTCTTGAGCAAAGATGGGGCAAATAGCCTGTTGGGCACCTCTACCCCTCAAGTCACGGTTAGTGGCAGGGTGAGTGAAAACACCTGCTGTGGGCCCCGGGGGAAATCGGGCACACGATGTTGTGGTGTGCACAGACCTTTCCCGGGAGGAGACACCCTCAGGGGCCAGGGCCCAGGATTGTCAGGATATTAGAAGAGATAACAGATCTGAGATCCTGTCTCCCCCGGGATGGATGTGCCTGAGCACACTTCCCAGCCCTTTTCTTCTCTCCTATCATTGTGCCCTGACCTGGAGCGGCTGGTGGATGCAGACTCCTGGAAGCAGTAAGGGATTAATTCCCTGAACGCTGACTGCTTCTTAGCCTCCTGGTATCTGTCAACAACGGTGTAAACCGCATCGCTGAACAGACTGGAAAGAACAAACAATCTCTTCCACCCTTGACACCACACTATACCCATGTTTGTGCATACTGACCACCTTAGAGTATGTCAAGGTGGCCTGCATATGCACTCATGCCGAGTACGGATTCTTCCAAGACCTAAACAGAAGATAACAAAGGGAAGGTTGCTCTCGGGCAGATGTCAAATAGGGGTCATCTAGTTTGGACTGTGACCTGTCTCTTTTGACAGTTTTTGACTGTGTCTCTCTCAAACGCAACTGACTGATAGGGCTGCTCACACATACGGCTTCTGAAGACAAAGAAGCTGGCAACACGCTGGCATGGCGTCTATTGATGGTTTTGGTGACGTACTATGATACGTCGCTACGTCATCACACCGACTAGCATGCGTAAACATGTGCTTCAGACACCAGCTCACACGTAGCATTCAATAGCGTCAAGTCATGACGCAGCGTTGAGTTCCACTTGAAAGAGAACTACCTTTTAATGATCCTCAACAATAGATTAGTAAGTCTTTAAGCCATGCCAAAAAATACAGGTGCACAGTCTACACAAGTCAAGTGAGCAAGGTCAAGAGCAATGTCAACATTTGGCTCAACTTAAGCATCGTTCCCACTATTGTGGGTCTCTATAAATATCATCCAGGGGCCTCGTCCAAAATTCCTGTCCATACTGGGTTTAGAGAGCCAGAGCAATCATACTCACTTAGAGAGGCTTTTAACATGACTCGCTCATGACAGCAGAGTGCCTGCAGACATTAGCTGAGGTAACAGTGGCTCTGGTGTTGAAAAGCTGTGAGCGATTTACACTAGTGCAAATTGGGACAATTGAAATAACGTTAAAATCATCAGTACACATTATGGGATATAACTATTCAGAATAAAAACAGAAACTTGCTTAGATCACTCAAATCAAACAAGTGAAAAGGTTTTTGCAGAGGGAACTGCAGCAAATTGATGGGCTTATCTAAAGGTACAACCACTGGACAAAAAAAAAAATCCCACAAGTCAAGTCTTCGAAAGTGGTTGGCTCCTCTTTTCTTTACACAATATTGTATGCACATTCAAGTTGAAAAAGCAAGTAAATAAAAGCTGTGGACATATAATTACTATTGCTTGCCGAATTCCAGTCATTTTAATAGAAATCCACGAAATCTGGAGTTCCCAATACATCACTTGTTTTCAAATTGTCATGCGAATTCACCATTTTGGCCTACACCAGACAATTGACCTGTTTTGCCCAGAATTTCGCTAATGTGACCGCACCTCGAATGTAAATGGAATGCAGCACTTTTAGTGTGTAATATACATTTCAAAATTTAATAGGGCGTGACGTTATTCACAGCTACGACATCCCTCTTCCTAGTGCTGGGCGGTATACCGGTTCATATGGAATACCGGTTTCAATTTCGAGACCGATATGTATTTTTCAAAAACCGGCATACCAGTGCGTAGCTGAAACAGCTGCTGTATCTATTCAATGGCCATGAAGCGCAATGTAGGGCGTATAGAGAGAGGACTTATATTAACAGCATACACTTCTTACACTGATGGAAACAACTTTATTACACAACAATAAATAACTCACAAAACTAACTCTCTTTAATACTGTAAATACCATGTAGAGCCATAAGATTTCCGCGATGCAGAAAACATGGATGAAATCACAGAATCCAGTCACAAATAGAACTTGCTGTATAAAGCAGAACATCACAGAATTTGGCAATTTTTGGATAAATAAATCAAAAGTATGGCTGTACACTGAATCAGATATCGATACGGAATAGTGTCTGTGAATATTAAAGCTAAAAAATGCTGCTGTTGAAATCTTAAGTCTGTATGAATGAGCGCCGCATATTCGCCTACTACTACACATACTGAAGCTCGCGATGATTTCAGTGTCTGCTGTCACACTCACTATAAATTAACTTCTTCTGCAGAGCTGCTCTTAGAGTCACTTTATGAACATTTCACCGTTTAATTTGATAAAACTATCGACATTTGTCTTATCATATACACAGGAAGTCAAAAGTCTTCACGACCCTGTCAAAATAAAAGTTCGGCAAACTTATAGTATATTGTACAATAGAGTGTACTTCGATTAATAGAGATAATAATAATAATAATAATTAAAACACAAACTCAAAGGTCTTCATTGAATTGACAGATTGCACAGTAAAAATGTAGCCTACTTATTAATATTATTAATTTAATTCAATAATTAAATAAATTTGATTACATTTTAAACTAAATTGTTAGCATTATGAACTGATTTGATTATATTTTTTAATACATTTTTATTTGTCCTTACAATGTTTAATATATTCCCTGTACTCCTGACAGCAAAATATGCCAAAATAAAGGTCAGGTAAAAAAAAAAAAAAAAAAAAAAAAAAAAAAAAGGTGACATACAGAATCTTAAAAAAAAACCGTGATACAGATTTTTGGTCAAACCGCCCAGCACTACCTCTAATGTAACATTCCTCGTTGCAAAATAAGGTGGATAAATGAGTCATTGAATCGTTCAAGCAAATGATTCAATCACAAACTGATAAATTCAGGAACAAATCACAACTACTGTGTAGTTAAAAAATCTTACTGTTCAAAAACTTTTGACCGGTAGTGTACATATATCTTCTGTGGAAGTTTCAGGACCAAATCACTGCATTCGGTCCAAATGTATTTTGGAGGAGGTGTGGCTTTGGAAAGCACTCTGAAGCAAGGGTGGGATCTTATGCTTTCAAAGCTAGCTGACTATTGCTAGCCTCTCCGAAATTGCCTACCCTAACTTCAAAACATCTCTTTCCCCCTTCAAACTAGAATGACTTGTTTCTTTACCCCACCCTTCTATCCTCTATATGTCTTACCTCATTACCTCTCAGGTCACTAACTGCCGTGGCCTGTGGTCACCAACAGAGGGGTGACCAGCTGATGAGAATGGAGGGAGACAATACTGCTGATGTCACCCACACTCCCACACTGGCCCACAGCCTGAACTAACAACATAATGAGATGCTTGTTACCTCGCTGTGCCTTTGAAGCATAACACTCTTGGCCCCCTTTGCGCTGGAAGAAACGAGCAAGTCTTTTTTTTTTAAGACGGAAGAAGAAAGAGCTACAAAGAAAAGCACTTTTTTTGGAGAGATAGGCAGTGAACTTGGACTGGCAGCACATGCGGACGGTGTACGTGTGTGTGGGGGGGCTGTTAGGGGCAGTAATGGAGTCCCACTGGGGTGCAGCGGGAAAGACAGTAGAAGAATGGGGCTATGTGACTCATCTGTGTCTGTGTGAGCCTGCGTGAGTGGGAGGAGAACAGTGTGTGGGAAGCGGTTTCATCGCCTGGCTGGCCAGAGCCAGATGAGAAAGTGAGAGAGCAGAGAAAAGTAAGAGAGCGACAGAGAAAGTAAACTAAAGCGTAGAGTCTTCTACTAAATGGTGCATGATTATAAAACATGCAGCTGTATGATGAATGGAAATGTGTAAGTGTGTCAGACGGAAACACCTTCTCGTTTAGTAAAGCTGTCTTGAATGGCTTTGAAGATGTGAAAGTATGAATTATGTCTTCATCAAGGAGACCTTTCCCCTCAAATGCATTATTGAGTGAAACATAGCAGGCAACATCATGATTATTCATATATAGGGCTACTTTCTCTCAGCATTAAATCACATGGATGTAAAAGATTGTTTGTGCACTAAAATCATTTTAGAGCTGAACGTAGACAACTCTTTCTGTAAACAAGAACCGGTTCTGTATACAGTCGGTTCTGTACACATTTATTTCAGACAAAGTCCTGGTTAAATGATACTTTTTCCCCCCAAAAAAGCATTCCAGCAGAATGTTCCCAGATCCAAGTAAATCCTAAAAGACCACATAAATTCCTGGCCACTGAACAAAAAACACAAAGTCCCTTTACTTAACTGCAAAGTGTTCTCCACAGAATCATTTTTACACAACTGCTCTCATTTTCACTAGGTTTAACTCATTTCAATGTCAGTATTAAATTCACACATAATTTGATTTGTTAAAAACTGGGTGTTAAAACTCAGCTGGTGTTAAAAACAGACCTGAAGCAGTTGCTTGCATATCAGTTTCTTCATTCATATTATATATGGTAAGTCATACTTTATCCTTCTTACAATAATTTAATGTACAAATTGCACACATTATCCTGTTAAATCGAATATAATTTTCACATATGGTAATTTACAATACAACTGCTGAGAATACCCCTTTTATCCTCTCGTAGACCCACTATTATAAGTGACCCAGCTATAACATTTTACCATATATGTAATTATTGTGAAATTTTGTTTAAAACTATCAAAACACACAGATCCTTGACAGACTTACAATACCATTCAAAGGTTTGGGATCAGTATGATTTTTTTAAAGAAAAAAAATGTAACATTTATAATGTTACAAAAAAAACTTTTTTAATTTTACAATGAATGTTCTTTTAAAATTTCTATTCATCAAAGAATCCAGAACAACTGTTTTCAACATCGATAATACAAAATGTTTCTTGAGCACCAAATCAGCAAATTAGAATGATTTCTAAACGATCATGTGACACTGAAGACTGGAGTAATGATGCTGAAAATTCAGCTTTGACATTACAAGAATAAATTGAATTAAATATATAGAAAACAGTTATTTTAAATTGTAGTAATATTTCACAATATTACTGTTTCCACTGTATTTTTAATAAATAATCATATAGCCTTGGTGAGCATAACAGACGTCTTTCAAAATTATTTAAAAAATGTTACTCACTCCAAACTTTTGAACTGAAGTGAACATTAGCAAAGTTTGCCTGATAAAAATGAAGACTGCAAAAGTTGCTACAGCAAGAGTAACAATTTTAAGGTGCGGCTTAGTGAGGAACCAATTAACAGGCTTTTACTCTAGCAGTTTTACATTGTTTTTCTATTAAAATTATGGAAAGTACAGTATAATATTAGAAATGAGGTTAGAAAGTATTTGTTGTGAAGTGAAAATGAAGACTTGTTACAGTATCTGAAAACTTTAGGAGGAACTACAGTTTTAGTTCTAGCAGGAAGTCATTTTTCCCCAGCAATGAAAATAGCTCTGCCTTGATATTGGGTCATATTTGGGCACAAAATCTGTGTGATCCCTAATCTGTGTGTTTGGAAACAAAGAGATGAGTGTGCAGTTAGGAAAACCTTTGTTTGAAATTGTGCAATCATGCAGACAACCAAACAAGCCCACAGTCGAATCTTCCTCCCTCCCACAAAGCATCACAGGACTGAATTGTAACAGCCTGATTGTATCCCCAATATATTCGATGATCACTTTTTCTTTGATGCCACACAATATAAAAAGTGTCTAAGAATAATTCAATTATGTGAAAGAACTATAAACCCAATATTAAATATTATAAATTCTACACTATAATAATACAAAATATAATATAAAATAATCATACTATAATATTCAAATATAAAATAATATAAGTAATAAACTTTGTGCTAATTTATCCATCCTGAATCCTCCTCATTTTCGCTAGAATTCATATTCTAATCCCTTTTTTTACTCTGGCCAACACCCAAGAGGCTGGAGAGATGATTGAAACCACATGTTGCTCAACTCAGCCTTACATGACCCCTCTACACAGTACCTGAGAAAGAGAATGGGCCTGGGCCGTCCTGCACAAAGCGCAACATTCTGCCTAATCTGAACTGAGGTCAGAAGGGAGTACGGCACTGCAGCCAAGAACTGTTTGCTTATCAATCTACCTACATGTTATCCCACATTCCTGTTAACGATCCAGCCTCTTTCTGGAATGTGTGGAATCCTTATCCGCTTACTGTGTCATGCCAGTTTCGAAATGGGACTCTTATGACTGATTCAAAGTGAGAGAAATAAGAGCATTTGCAACATCTGTTTGGCCTGCTGTAGTCAAACAGCTTTATTCGAGGCACAGAAAAGCACATATAGGGCCTACCTAAATGCCAGCAGCATTTCAGAAAATTATCTAAAACCCTTTAGCCATAAATCACAAAGCTCACCACTATGAAACATAAATATGAATATTTAAGTGAATGACACTTTCTGTAATACCTGGGACATTATAATAAAACCTAAATGCCCTCAACCAACTCCAAATGCATTTTAACTAAAAAAAAATAACAATTTACACACTATTGTTCAAAAGTTTGAGGACTTTTTTTAAAGTAAATTAATAATTGTATTCAGCAAGGATGCTTTGAACTGTTCAAAAATGACAGTAAAGACTTTATATACAAAACATTTCAATAAATGCTGTTCATCAAATTTTGTTTTATTACCGTTTCCAAAAAAAAATAAATAAATAAATAAGCAGCACAACTGTTTTCAACAGCGATAATAAGAAGAAATCCTTCTTGAGCTGCAAGTCAGCATATTAGAATGATTTCTGAAGGATCATGTGACACTGAAGACTGGAGTAATGGCTATAAAATGTACCCTATAACTATAAAATGTTGTAATTTTCTATGCCAACTCTTTATAGAATGACCAACACAGCATAACAATATTACATTTACTACATAATAAGCCTATGCCCAAAAGCATATGAGAAAACCCATGAGTTAAGATCAGGGGAAACCTGTCCCTCTCCTCACTACAGTCCCATGGCAACATGGTCACGGCCCCTGTGGTCCTACTCTTCTGCATCACAGCAACAGCAGCAGGCAGGCCTCATTAAAGCCTCGGCCTGGTAATTAAAATAACCACTCAACCATTTCATAATGGGACTAATTTGTTTACTTTGCAGCACAAAAACTAAAAATAAGTTAGGAAATCTCTTATTTTAGTTAGATGCATCTCGCATTACAATGATATAATTTATTACTTATGTGTTTTCTTATTCTGGCTGTTGTGAGACATCATTAAAATATGATAAAACAAACCCACAGCATTAATCAATTTGTTGGGGTTGTAAAAGTCTGCCTCGTTGTAAAACAGTGGTACAAACGTTGGCAAACATTTTGAAATTTACTGTATAAGCCGAGTTCTTAAATCCATGCAAAAGATCAAGCCATTGAAGACAACAGCACTGGCTCATTTAATAAAATATAAACAGACAACCTTTTGTTTTTATACTGAAAGAAGCTATTTATGTGACTTAATCTAATAAATCAAAACTTGGTTAATGTCATGTACATGAGTGTAAAAGATGAGAAAGTTGTTCCAATGGGTCTGTTAACTTGTAACAAAACGAAATAACTTGTAAAAGTCACAGAAAGATGCAAGTTCATTTGTAAGGTAGTGTCAATAATGTGTTAGTTTACTGGGTAAAACTATTAATCCTAAAGCCATTGTTAATGTAAAGGAGGACATTAATGCAATTGGTCCACAGACAAAAAGCACCATTTAGATAAACATCAGCAGTGTTTAGTAAAGCTGAACGCACTGTAACACGGCTTCTTGGAACAATTTTGCTCAGCATGGAATGTGCTGGAATCAAGTGGTACGGCCCTAAATAATGACAGTTAATCATTATTATTTTTTTTAGATCCATTACAGTTTACACAGAAACAAACCTCACCCAGCAGAGCCTGAAAAAGATGACTGCCAAAGATGGTGGAGACCTTTTCCACGCTGATCTTCAGGGCCTGCTCCTCTGGGCTAGTCAAACTTGCCTGGTACTGTTTCAGTAGCCCAACTGCTCTTTTAGTATCTGAAATAAAATTGAGTATTTGAGTACAACTCCTACTCATTTTAATGCCTTTCCTCCATTACCTCCATTATCCTTGTGACAGTCTGAAGACATTTTAAGATGTTCAAACTGTGTGTCTAATTCTTCGCACAATGTTAGACACTTGAAATCTGACATTACTTGCCTATAATTATAAGAAGCCCTCGAAGGGGTGTGTAGCCAGATGTTCGACTCAACCAGGGCTGTCTAACAACAACTTTTTAACTAACAGCTAAAAATAAATTAATGATTTAGCCTTGTGTAGTAGCTTATATGTTGTATAGTGGGTAATTCTTGTGGGCTAACAGAAGACATACAAAAATATTTGGACACTTAAGTTACACTTAAAATGCATCAGATAACAAATAACACTTGAATTTAGTTAGCCATTTTCACAGCTAAATAGTTTGATTTCACACAGGTAGTTCATCACATTAACACTGGACATGAAAGCGCATCTATAGTGAAATGTCTACTATTGTATACAATGAACAATGCAATAACAGTATGTCTGAGCTTTATTTAAAAGCTAACAAACTTGTTAAATGCATTGAAAAGGGTGCTTGTGCATTATTTTTCTTTATTAGTTTTTTGGCATGTAATGCATTAATATTGATAGATTTTAAGTATAAAATACTTTTTTGGGGGTTTCACTTTTTGGAAAGCTTCAGGTGCTGGTTCAAGGGAAGAGGAGGTTAGCAGAGGTAGGAGGTTCCACATTAACATCACAGTTTGTGATGGATGGGTTAAGCAGGGTCATGGTGTCGACTATACACTTGACATTCTTTGAGCTTCTGTAAAGAATAGCGAGTTTTTATTAAAAGTTACATAATCCCACTTCAGACTATTGCTTCCTGTTTCCCATGGGGGTTTAATAGAAATTCCTACTTGAAAATACACATATCGACACCAAGAAAAAGTTTAAAAGAATTAAAGTCAGAGTCATATCGTCATAATAAGGTATCGGCGTCTAATAATGACTAAAGTTGACTGTTTTTACAGAACTTACCATATTTATGGACCATGATGTGAAGAAAACTTGTCCTGTAAATCCTCTTTAAACGTTTCGACTAGCTAGTTCTCCAAACAAATTGGCTAATAGCGCTTTAGAATCCTTCTCGGGACCAGCTGTCCCTTTCTAGTTGTCTCCGAATAGTCTTTTAAAAGTTTTGCTGTAATTTTTCCACAGTGACGATATTGTTTCTTTGGGAAGTTCTAGTATTGAAGACGGGAATAAGTTACTGCAGTTGGCAGGAGATGCCTGTTGTGGTAGTAGTGAGAGTGTGAAGCGCCGTTGCTTCCCGTTATCTGCCTTTAGGTCCTGCATTGGGAAGTTTTGAGGGGAACTGGAGGGCGGTCTGCAGTAACAGGGTCTTACTCATCCTTCATCCAAATGTAAACTGTGAATAAATAATAATGGAGTTTATTAACGAGCGTGTCTTTATGGTGGAAAAGCATTCAGCTTTATTGTATAACGGCGAACGCCAATCATATGTGTGAACTAGCAAAAAAGAGTGGAAGAGAAAAAAATGGGTTATGAATGATCACATTAAATATGCCTGAAATCTATTTCGTCAGTCTTTCGGAAAACACCCTGTTTGCCATGAAGCGGTCATGCAAGGATGGCCATGGACATTATTATTCCGAAGTGTCGCATGCCACCTACTGGAGAAAGAGTGAACCTGCTTCAAGTCGGTCTGTGGTTGCAAAACAATTGGCCCTTTTTTAGCAATAAGGACTTTTTTGGAAAGGGGTAAAACATGATTATGCACGAGTTTCTCCACACACACACTCAAAAAAAAAAAACCAAAAAAAAAAAGTAAAATAAAAGCTTTTTAAGCCGGTGTTTTCTCTCGTCTCTATGAATGCTTTAGGCAAGAGAAAATCCCGGAGTGGAGTTCATCTGTTCCGTCGCTCCGCTCCAAACACACGTTGATCCAGACGTTTAGTCTGTGCGTTGCTTGGTGACACGAAGCTTGACGTTTGCTTTGAGACTGTATAATGAGATTGTATTTGTTCTTTAATATAATGTAGGTCGACTTAATTGAAACATTTCCTTTATTACATTTCATCATACAAATAGAACGATTCAATTACGAAACAGCAACAACTTTTCTCATTTTTATTCAAGGAATTCACATTAAAAGCAAGTATTAGAGTATGGCATACACTGGAAACTAGGGTTGATTGGCCAACTTTTTATCATTTAAAGAAGATATAATATTTAATTTAACAATATTTCCTTTTTTAAAAAAAAAAAAAAAAATCACGACTGAAGTTATGTTGTGCACTTGCGCCACTTGTAAAAGACTACATTTTTAGAGGGACACAACAAATGGAGGTGTAAACATTTATTTTAAACCAAACTAACACCACTTAACACAAATTTGCTGGATATTATTTTATGATTAATATAATTTATGAAATATTACTAATTTTCACAATCATGGACAAGGTTATTTTGCTCGTTTTTATAATGCCATCCTGAAATTCACATATTGATTGACAAATAACTTGCACTTATATGTTAGGGGATTTGCATAATTTGTCACATTTGTTGTTGTACATGTTTTAGTTTTAATTTTTAAATTTTTACAAGTTTTTTTTACAAATTTTTGCTTTGACATAGATACAGTCAAACCAAAAGGTATTCAAACACCTTGAACATTTCATTCATTAATACAGTTTATTCACTATAGTTTAAAAAATGGTAATAAAATATGACAAGATCTCAGAGTTAAACTGTGTCAGAAAAAAATAATCTTAATTATGTCAGATAATACTTGGTCAGGTCAAAGTGTCTGAATAATTTTTGGTCCCAAATTTTTATCAATTTTACTGGTAGTCCACTGTATGAAGAATTTTTGGGTATAATATGTCACAGTTTACTTTATTTTTCTAACCTCACTTACATAAATTAACTATAGTGTCCTGCACCCACTAGTAAAAATATATCAAAAATATGTATAAAATGTCTGAATAATTTTTGGTTTGACTGTAATTGGTAGAATCAATGAATGTGGGACAGGAGGGCAAACATTTTTTTTTATTACCTCAAAATTAACCCTGTACCAGTCAACTCTTATAGCCAACCAGCCTTGATCTCCCATACATTTTGAAACACACACACACACACACACACACACAATACAGATAAACTTACACAAATTATTTCTGAATTTGTCTTAAATGACCATATTTACCAAAATATTAATAAAAAGAAGTGCAAAAATCTTAAAAAAAAAAAAATATATATATATATATATATATATATATATATATATATATTTGTATATAAACATTTTGGTCCAACTTTATTATTAGGTGTCTAACTATTATGCACTTTAAAAAACTTTAACTGGCGTGGTATACAGTTAAAGTTAGGGATAGGTTTAGAGGTATTGTTAGGTTTAAAAATGGGTCAAGTGGTAGGGGTAAGGTCAGTGTAATATTGTAACTACAGAAATTAATTATAGATGTAATTGCACACAGTGATTTATAGATAGATACCATGTAACAATAAGTGCATGGTATCAAGTGATTAATTTATAAGAAGTGCATAGTAGTTAAAGACATTTAATAATAAAGTGGGTTTAACATTTTAAAAACTGCCTCACAAAGTATCACATAAACAAACAACATCTATAAAAAATATTGTCATTTAAATGAAAAGTAAAAGTTCTGGTGCTGACATACTTTTTTCAATGGGTGGCAGCATTGCACAATTTGCTGCCCTAATGAGGAAGTTATATCAAATGTATCAATTCTCATACCAACTAAGTACAAATATTATGTGAATTTACTGAATTACACATTTAATATGACATGATTTTATTTTTGATGACCACATACAATGGAAATGCTCTTTTTTATGACAAGGATGGCATCTTTCAGCGATTAAGCAGGGGGACACCCCTCTCTTCTCTATTTTGATGAGAAACATGGTCCTTTCTCCTGTTCACAAACAAAGAAAAATGTCCATTATAATTTGTTGTTGAGCAGACTGGTAGACTTACATGGCGCTGCACCATCAACATAATTTGAGTAACTCTTCAATAAGGAGCAAATTTGAAGATTTGGGGGGAAAAAATGTACATTTATTCAGAATAGATTTCATCAATCTTAAAACATTTGTTAAATGTCCTGGAATAAAGAATAATAAAGAAAGAATAAATAAATAATCAATAGCCTTCAAGTAGGTTTTTTAGTGGTATGAATTTTGTGTATGATGGACATTTTCAGCTACTGGAAAAAAGTTGGATAAGCCTTAGAGTTGGTAACAAGTTAGCTTGCCTTGCAGTCAATTTTATTTAGAATTTATAATAAACAATACATTTATAAAATAACTTATGGCTTCTTTTTCATAATTTTAATAAATGTTATACATTTATTATAGAGCGAAAATTTAAAATAGAAATACACTATTAACATTAGAAAGAAAAGAAAGAAAAACACAATTACAAGTTTTAAAGCTATTATAATCTATCCGTTTAAGTCACCATGAAATTAAATATGACCATTCTTATTTTTTTCATGGAATATTGCAGTATTTATTATAAACGATTTATATGTGCTCATCATTGTTTTTGTTTTGTTTTGTTTATATTCATGTGCCATCATAATTTTTAAATAAAATAACTTCCTCTCCCTCTTGCAGTGACATCTCTTCTCTGATGATGTGTTTATTGGCATGAGGGAAGGACAACCTGTAATTATAATTAATGTAATTATAAAGCACAACATCTTAAAGGTTTAAAGATATTATAATCTATCTGTTAAAACTTGAATTATCCCCACAAAAATGTAATTGAATCAACTTTCCTGTATATGTGCTGAGTTTCTTACCTTTGCCAAAGAAACAGCCCAAACATCAACAGCATTGATATCACGTCAGCCGAGATCCATATTCCCATGTACTTTTTAGGCTCCTTTCATCATTACATGCATACACAAACACACAAAGGATTCCGGAGGTATTACATATTCAGACAAGTCCATGTGAATTATAAGGAAAAAAAAAAAAAAAGAAAAGGAAGCTTCTTTTTTTATAGACAGTGATAGGTGAAAAGAGAGGCTGAGATTTACCAGATGCCAGTCAGGCTTAGACATGTTTTTGAAGATGTGGCAGGCATTGGTGGTCACTGAACTTGCACCAGAGCACCACAGTAATGAGAAGAGCCAACGTTCATTCACAACCCACAGATTCACAGACACGTTTTTTTCCCGTAGCTCACTGTTCAGTGAAATAAAATAAAAAAGTCAAAATAAAAACAAACAAAAATCTTCTTTCTATTCATCTGCCTTTGGCTCCATATCAGCGACCTTTTCGACAGGTCACAACAAGCCAGTTTCTGCATAATAGACAGGAGTGGCAGGGACGTTTTTACATGCAGTCTTATTCATTAGTCAAGCTTTTCTTAGTCAAGTTCTTTCATTTTTTTATCAAATTATCAAATGACAGGTGCACCAAACCGGACAAAACAGTCCTTAATCAATCTTTAGTATAGTTTGTGCCAAACTATAATCAATATTAGATTCATTAGATTCATTCGATATTAGATACATTTGTGAGTTTAAGCTACAGATCAGCACATCATGTCTCAACCTTTCTGTCATCTTTGTAAGAAAGTAAAACCCTGTAAGAATGATCCCCAAGGCTGTAAGATCATACCAACATATTATTATAAATGGCAGCAGTATCATGTCTCTGCATGTCAGATAAGGTGCACCAATCCTCCTACACTTACCTTATTTTATGAGTGCTCAGTGAACTGTATTTCATATTCAGAAAGCTTCCCCCATCCGCATTCATTTCGTCAACCACATTATACACCTGCTTGAACCCTGGTGAAATATTTCTCACGTTGTGTCTATATTCTCGGGGAAGCCACCATATCTGAAAGTGATACAGATTATTAGAACTGCATTTAAGGGTGCAAAAGAAGAAGAAGAAGAAGAAAATATATAGCATGAATAATTTTGGACTGAGATTTTTATAATGACATGTAGCATTAATAAAAGCCATATTTTTTTTTTTTTTTAAATTGGGCCTCTAAAATGTAAAAACTTAAAATAGAAATGTTTCCTATTTATCTGAAATAAATTAAGTACTAAAAGTACTAAAATTCCTAAAACTAAAGTGAAATAAATATAAAGCTAAATAGAAATTTAAAAAAAAAAAAAACTAATAAAAATGAAACAGACAAAAAGGGATGCTAAGAAATTGACATTTCTGAAAGCTTAATGGAAATATATTAATTTAGAATTAAATTTTCACTAATAGTTTTAGACGTTCGGACCCCACTGTATACAGTATGACAATATTACCTTGTCTGGTGAGATGCCTGACTTTATGATAGTTTCAGTGGTGTAGAAGGAGTTGCTGTTGTGGAATTCTGTTGAGTTGTTCTCATTTTTAAGGTCAAATATAAGGGAGACATTATGCTTTTTGGCCATGACCAAGAGCTCAGAAAGAGATGGTACTGTCTGGTTGTTAGCCTCCCTCTTCTCTTCCTCTGAGAGCGACGACAATGAATGAAATGGATCTGTCTGTATTTGAAAATCAAAAGATCTCATTTTAAACAAATTTGTCATTTTGTCATCACACTAAAACAGACCATCTGAACATCAAATGCGAAGTGGAATAATTTTTTTGTATCTGTTTAAACTGGATAAAGCTGCAACCCTCAGTTCAGTTCAAGGTTGTTTTGCTAGAAATCTTTAACCAAAACATACTCCTTTTTCTTTTCACATGGTGCCTGTGAGAGATATAAAGTACTTGATGCACTTTTGCTTGATGTAGTTTTTGTTCAAATGCAACTGCACATGAGCTGCCTTTACAACAAATCTTTCAATATAATATAATATAATATAATGATATAATGGTAACACTTTACAATAAGGTTCATTTGTTAACATTAGTTGATGTATTAACTACCATGAACTAACAATGACAATACATTTGTTACAGTATTCATTAAACTTTGTTAATGTTAGTTAATAAAAATACAGTCATTCATTGTTTGTTCATGTTAGCTCACAGTACATTAACTAATGTTAACAAATACAAGTTTTGGTTTTAATAATGTATTAGTAAATGTTGAAATTAACATCAACTAAGATTAATAATAAACGCTGTAGTATTGTTCATTGTTAGTTCATGATATATATATATATATATATATATATATAATATATTCACATATATATAGATATTATAAATATACTTATGTTTATACAGATGTTATAAATATAAAATATAAATAATTCTTTGCGCTCACCCTTAAAAACCATTCACCTGCATTTAACCTCTGTAACTCTTGCAATGTGAAGTTAGTGTGCGTGCCGTTATCTCGACCTGGAAATTTCTTCTTCACATCAGTTGTTCGTAGCAGAAATTTTTCACCGTAGTCATGCATAAGAAAAGTCTTCATGTCATTGCTGAAAAGATTACAGAGGAAAGGGTCTCAAAACACACACACAAACAAGTAGCAGCAAGTGTCTGTGCTTCTGAACAGAATCTGAATTTGTTACCTGATTTGCACATCTGTTTCAAATGCCACCACGCCACACTCCAAACTCTTTCTGAATGACATCATGGTATTCTCTGGAGCCAGCTAAATACATAATTAACAACATATAACATTAAAGGGTTAGTTTACCCAAAAATGAAATTTCTGTGATTAATTACTCACCCTCATGTTGTTCCAAACCCGAGAGAACTTCGTTCATCTTCAGAACACAAATGAAGATATTTTTGATGAAATCCGAGAGTTTTTTTTTTCTCCCATAGAAAGCAAAAAAATGATCGCATTTAAGGTCCAGAGAAGCAGTAAAGACAATGTTAAAATAGTCAATGTGACTACAGTGGTTCAATATACTTTTTGTGCACAAAAACGCACAAAACAAAACGACTTTTTCAACAATTTCCTCTCTACAGTCAGTCTCCTACACAGTTGACGCAGTGCAGTGCTTCTGTGTTTACGTCAGAACGCGGCTCAGTATTCTCGTCACTTCATTACATTAAGGTTGAACCACTGTAGTCACATTGAATACTTTAACAATGACTTTACTGCTTCTCTGGACTTTGAATGTGGTAATTTTGTTGCTTTCTATGGGAGATAAAAAACCTCTCAGATTTCATCAAAAATATCTTAATTTGTGTTCTGAAGATGAACGAAGGTCAGACGGGTTTGGAATGACATGAGGGTGAGTAATGACAGAAATTTCATTTTTGGGTGAACTAACCCTTTAATATAACATTAATATAATATTAATAAAATACACATATACATAAAACCTTTTAAAAAATGTTTTAAAAGGACAAAATAAATCACTTCTTGCCAGAAAGAATTACTATTTTACTACATAAATATGTTCAGGTTTCCATGTCCTGTATAAACAAAAATGAACTCAAAGCTGTAGCATCTGTGTTCTTCACACGCCTCTGTTTTTATTCACAGTTAACTTTCAGTCTCGTGTTGAGCGCAGGGAGATCAAAACTACAGAGCTTTAAATGTCAAAACACCTCCTCACTTTCCATGCCAGTGGACTTCAACAGGCTTTGTTTGAATTGTAGACTGTCTGCCAATGAATATCAAATGATATTTCTGGATGAGGACTACATGTTTTGTTATAACTGTATATGTTTTCACTGTAATTATTGCATCTATTAATTGCTTATGGTTGATAAATGTTCCAACATTTATGAGCAGACTGACATGCTAATGAAATACATTCCCCCATGTTGGTAGCTTACAACCTGGGAACGATGCCATAATCATCATAATCCTAAACGGATTCAGAAACTACAGCAGATGATCCATCCTCTGGCATATTAAATTTATCATAATAAAATAATGTTAAAATCATCCTGCAGTTCAGCATGAACGAACAGCAAAAACAACATTTTGATGGGCACACCAGTGTTAACATGAGCTATTACACATTCTAACAAAAGGAAGGAATGTCTCAATATGAAAGTTACACTTACCATTGGAGCACCACGATGTCCGACGAGGGAGGGTTTTGGGGGAAGATTACTGGTAATGCACGGAGAACAGATTGCGAGAGGACAAAGGAACACAGCAGTGGACACTACCAGGAAGGTCATCAGTATAAAAACCTTACAAGCTACACAGGCAAAAACACACACAAAAAAATACTCAGTACAAAATTTTGAAAATAAAACATAATTAAATGTATGCAACATTAGTGTTAACTTTCACATTTACACCAAATACCTGATAATAACTTTCATTAATATGTCATTAACCAATATATAATGCTTTATTGCACGGCTGTCTGTTTAATTCTGATTGGTCATTCGAAGCATTCAGAAGTCTGATATTTTTCTAATATCTGCTGTTTTCTAAGCAGGGCCTTTGCTAGTGGGGTGAAAGGTGGTGACGATTCTTGATTTCAACCGAGGGGAAACACAATACCCCCTCGCCCTCCCGGAACATGATTTCAACCAAGGGGGACGCCTGCCTCACCCTGGAATGCAATTTCAAGTGGGCCCACAGCAACAACCGGAGCCCTGGATACCCCTGATTATGTGCTGTTTTGGAGCCACTACTGACCAGATGTATGATAACTCTTGAACACGAGCCAGCTGATCAAGGTCAAAGCCACCACAGCACCCAGATGCAAGAAAGGAGCAGTGGCCTATGGGAAAAAGGGTTTTTTCATACTTTATACAGTACAACAACAGTGGTGAAACTGGAGATCCAGACACCTGAGTGTCAGTTCTACAATAAATACAGTATAATGTAACATTATGTTGAAAGATACGCTTGCTCTCATATTTTACACTGCCATTTTAATATAAAAGCTAATATAGAATACAATGAAAAGTCAGTTGCAAAGACGTTAAAAACAGACAAAGCACCAGTACTAAGATGTTGAATGGCTGAAGGCTGGTTTCGACTTCATACCTGAAATGACATATAGACAGTTTGCCACTCCTCTATCCATTTTTTACTAAATCCAGCTATGCCAATAGTATCAGTGAGGAGACCCAAAAACAGAAACACCTGAAGAGAGAACAGAAAAATATTAACATATCTTGAGATCATTCATTAACATGCTGTCAACTTCCTTTATGTACTTAAAGCTGACTAACAGTGATAGTGTTACCAAAGTTTTAAAGGTAACCAATATGAGATATGTTTCTCATATTACTATGGGCATTTTTGGCCCTGAGTACTTTTAATGCTAATTTCATAGTTAGCTTTTTATCTATCTTAATACTCATATTTAGCCTACATAATACATTCACACTTTCCAAATAATTAACAAAATTTTACAAAACTTTTTTTTTTTAACTTTACATTTATTATATACATTTATTAGGGGCTAAATTGTTTGTTTTTGTGAAAATGAGGTCTTGAACAGCCATACTTTAAAAAAAATAAATATTTTAAATGTAAAATTAGAAAAAAATAGCACCATTAATATTGATTTATTTATTTAATATATAATATTTAAATATTTCATATTTTTAAATATAATATTTTTTAAATAATATATATAATATTTAAATATAATCATTTTTAAAAACATTGTTTTATAAATTTTTTCACACTTGAGAATGCAAACCTACGTCACGCCCCGTTGCATGCCTGGGCGGTGCCGCCATTCTAGCAGGATCGCCCTCTACTATTTACGCTGAAATTAATGCGGATACTTGCTTACCTTTTGTTTTGATTCTGCCATTAAGTGAAACATTCACATTCTTCATGGTATCGTTTGCAGGGAATAGAAGCTATTTTATTGCATCGCATAATAATTACATTTTGTAGAATTTCGTTTACAATGTTGATCTGTTTACCATGTCACAAGCTTATGCTGCGTTCACACAATAACTACCGTGATGTCAACCAGTGATGTTCTAACCAGAGCTGTTCACGTACACAGATTCGGAACTATGTGTTTCCAAGTCAACAGTATAAACACCGAAATTAATCTGCAGCAGTCAGGTATAACGTTAACAAAGTCCCTTTAAAACAAGTAATTACACTCGGCGGCCATCTTTGAAACGCCTCTCGGGCATTCAACTGCAAGCTTTCGATTGCCAAGCTTTCGATTAAATTTCATATTTGAATGAAATCTGACAACAACTGTCTCATAAATTTTGTTTTTAAATGCTCGAATCATGACAAAAAAAAACTGTAATTTTGTCTGACTGTCTGACTGTTTCTATAGGAACCAGAGCTTCTAAAGGCCTCTGCAGTGAAGCAATGATTTTACCAATCGGCAATTGGCTGTTATTTAGAAGGCGGGACTTATTCCGCCATATTGCGCGTTGCACTTTCTCCCATTCAAAACAATAAGAATGACGCGTCTTGTGTTCTATAGTCTTCTATAGTCTTTGGGTATAAGCTATCTAAGTTGTTTACATTTATTATTATTGTAATGGTATATGCTTTGAGACATGAGGTAGTTTAACGCCATCTCTTGTGACTCTTGTGTGCATTCATGAGTTTTGGAGGAGGCATGGCTTTGGACGACGATTTGCAGGAAGGGATTGATCTCATGCTTTCGATGCTAGCAGGCTAATGTTAGCATTTCCCAGATCTTCCCAGAAGTTGAACAGCCTAGCTATACATAGCTACACATAATACATAATCTATACATAAAAGGGATTTTAGAAGTAGCAAAAATTAGGATATGGCTAAAAGTAAGAGTACCTTATGCAGCCAGTGCAAATTCAAGGGCTCTCTAATTGCGAAATGTAGCAATCCAAATACCTGAAATAAATGAAGAATGATCTTATTGGAACAACAAATGCTACCCGCTAAGCAGTCTGGTTCACATTATTCTTCTTACCAGTAGAAGGAAACAGTAAGTGGCTAGCATAGCAGAAATCACCATCACTATCATGTACCAGTCCACCCATTTTTCCAATTTTTTGAAGGCAAGTCTGCAGGAGGAAAATTAAGCAATATATGGCTCAATGACACAATCAGTTATTACTGTACATTTAAACTAGGAAGCAACATGCCAATGAATTTACAATGTAGTCATATAATTAGCATATTGTGGAATTGTACTCACTCATTTACATCAGTGTGGTCGTTGAAGGCAATAAAGCAAACGTACATCCAACTCAGGGCAAGTATGGACACAAAAGACAGAAAAGAGAACCAGCAGCATGACCTCTACAAACAAAAACAAAACAAAACTGCACATTTCAAACAATTTTTCTCTTTCTGTAAGTCATTAAGCTCTTCTCTTTGTCCCCTTTAATACAGAAAAGAGTGTAGTTTTCCCTGATCATTTTCTCACGTTAGGTTTCGCTTACGTTACTGATTTGAATATTCAAAAGTAGGGCCAACCTCTAAACCGAGTGGTTATTATTGTAGCTGATTATTACTAGTCCTTCCCACACAGGATTTTAGAAATCTTCGAATGCAGCGGTAATTGTTTCTGACACAAATCAAAAGAACTGAGAGCCTTGCTTTTCTATTCAGGTTTCCAATTAACATACTTTTCTGCCTGTCATGATGATCATCAGTCTACACAGCTTTGTACTCACTTAAAAGGGTAGAGCATTTACATGATAATTGTTCATTAAAGAGGCATTTATTAAACTATTCCGCCTCTCTCAACTGATTGTGCGAACAAAGTAAAATAATTTGAAAAGATGTCTGCAAATGATACTAAGAGAGAATGGGTGCATCCATGATGAAAAAATGTTATTGGAAAATGTCAAGGAAAATTATTGTTTATGTAAATAAAATCTCACTTTTTGTCTTGTATTATCACTGTTCCAGTGACAACTGTAGATCCCTCTGAAGCAGGTTTTCATGATTGAGATCATTGTGTTTTTTCCGCATCAAATCA
The DNA here is from genome assembly GCA_037101425.1 of Elopichthys bambusa. NCBI lineage: Eukaryota > Metazoa > Chordata > Actinopteri > Cypriniformes > Xenocyprididae > Elopichthys > Elopichthys bambusa. Next base: position 24,020,034 of record CM074447.1, on the reverse strand, counting down.
TTCCAGTTGAAAGTACAAAGATGAATGGGGGTCTTGTCAGGTAGATAGTGAGATTAACCCTCATGTATACTGATGCAGGTGTTTGATATGAATGACTCGCTGCTTCGTACCTTATCCTGAGTAGGAGAGAAGATAATACAAGATTGTAGTTATGCAAGGAAACCTGTTCTTTAGCTCAAAACAGAATAGAGCTCACAATGCCCTGCTTAGTCAGGAACGGTAAAATCCTCTAATTACAATATTTTTGAGAGAGAGAGCGTGAGTGTATGGGTGATGTGATTCCAGTCACACATGACAGAGCAGGTATGAAAAGGTTCAATTTAACTATAAAGGAGTGGCAATTCTTTCAAAAGCCCTAGAGCAGAAAACTGTGAGAAAGACCTATCAATCACTCATTTCTAATAAAAGGATGGACTGTTCTACCCCAGCTTAAGTTCACTGCTGCAGCTGTGCAAATGATACATATGTATTAAATATAACATATTTTATATAATCAAATAGGATGTGATTACTGGAACACAGTAATACTGTGTCCTACTGTAAATTATATGAACAACTGACATGAGATATTAAAGATTAAGCAAGTAAAAGGGACTTGCACCTGTTTTGACAGGGCGTGTTTAAAATTAAATATAATCCGCAATGTTATGAAGACTTTTTTTTTGTTTTTACGTCATATAAACATGTCTAAGCAAGTGCCTTAAGTGCTAAAGGCAACTGTGAAGAGATGGTTGGCACAACAGGATTGTAAAATAAATAAATAAAATATTTTTGTGTGCTACTGTACAAGTATTTTTTCACTTGTAATTTACAGTGACAGTCAAGACTTCGGATACACCTCGCAGAATATATGTTTCTCTTGACCTTACAGAACTTCCTTTAATCTAAAAGCTTTAACATCGAATGAACAAAACTACAATTATATACACACTATCATTAAAAAGTTTGGGTATTTATTTTAAATAAATGAATACTTTTATTAAGCAAGTATACATTAAATTAATCAAAAGTGACAGTCAAGACATTTATGAGGTTACAAAAGATTTCTATTTCAAATACATGCTGTTCTTTTAAACTTTCTATTCAAAGAATGCTGAAAGAAAATATGGTTTTCACAAAAATATGAACAGCGCAACTGTTCAACATTGATAATAATAATAAATGTTTTCATGTGACACTGAAGACTGGAGTAATGGCTACTGAAAATTCAGCTTTGCCATTACAGGAATTAATGACATTTTAAAATATATTAAAATAGAAAACAGTTATTTTAAAATGTAATAATATTTCACAATATTGTTTTTTTACTGTATTTTTTATCAAATAAGTACAGCTTTGGTGAGCATAAGAAACACAATATGTCAATTAGTGCTTTTCAAATGTCCAAAACACTCTATTAATAGCCAGATTTGTACTTTTTTGTACTGACAATAACCTGCAATAACACTGACAATGACACACAATAAGATTAATCGTCACAGCAAACTTCTCAACATATTCACTCTTCCATTAGGTATATTGTCTGTCAGCCAGGTTCACAAATGTGTAAATATTACATTATCAAAAAGCATAGTGGTGGAGGGTGATGTTGTGGTCCATAAGGCATGACTAAACATTCCCAGTACAATCACTCTGCAAGATCTTGACTCACTGATTTACATGCAAATGTATTAGTGTATCAGGGTCAGCACAATTCCTGCTAATAGCTCTACATTAGAGAATAAACCATGTATTCCAGTAATAAGGGTACAAATCTAGTACAATCATTACGGAAAGTCAGTGTGAAATTTGAAAGTAAATCACTGTAACTGCTGTGTACAGCGGTTTCTTGCATAAGTCGTTTGGCCAAAGGTGACAAGCTTCACAAAAACCTCAGGCAATAAGTGTTCTTCTGGCTTGACAAAGAAATAAGGAAGCTTGTTAAGTGTTTAGTTGATGTTCTGGCTCTGCAGACAGGTATGGTTATGTCACTTTTAATAAGTCATTTAACACTGATTAAATGACCTGTCCCAAATTCAGCAGTTTATACAACACTAAAAACCATCCTGCATTGGACTAATTCATGAATGACATTTTCTCAAAATCACACCACATTTCTCTCAGAATGGTAAAAAATCCTTTGTCATGTTTATAGCCTGAGTTTGGATTTGTTTCAAATGATTGTTTGTTGAGATACGAAATGTTATTTATAGGGGTTACTTCCTAAAATGTATTAAAAAACTCTAGACTTTAAGCCAGTGGAACAATGTCTATATAACTTTATACATCCTTAGTTTTGACATTCTCTTCATTCTAAGTAGCCCAGTGATTTTCTGATTTTTATTTTTATTTATTTTTTGGGTGCATATTAATTTACCAGGGACTAATGAAATACAGCATGCCCAAATGAATTGGCAGTGACAAATTTGTGTTTCAAGTGTGCTACATCAAGTTTGTGTATATTATTTTTCCACATGTTTCAATGGTATAAATGATAAGCATTTCATAAGTATTAAATGCTTTTATTGGCAAAAAACATTCAGTATGCAAAGAGTCAATATTTACAGTCAAGTCAAGTCACCTTTATTTATATAGCGCCTTTTACAATGCGGATTGTGTCAAAGCAGCTTTACAGTGATAACTGGTATATAATTTTGGCTGCACAGCAGCTCTTAAAAGAAAATGGTGTCAATGCAGGCAGATGCAAAGCACTGTTGAATATCAAATGTCAAGTGTCCCCAACTAAGCAAGCCAAAGGCGACAGCGGCAAGGAACCCAAACTCCAACAGGTGACATCAGGTGGCAAACAGGTGTTAAAAAGGAGAAAAAAACCTTGGGAGAAACCAGGCTTAGTCGAGGGACCAGTTCTCTTCTGGCGAACAGTGCTTTGTTACGATTCAGATAGCTATCACAAGTCAGATGGGATCGCAACATTCAAAGTATTTATTCCAGTTCCATCCAGTTGAGGATCGTATTCATCACGCCAGTATGTACAGTTTGTTGAGGAACTGTGCCACTGGCTGTCGTGTCGATGAGGCCTTCACAATGGATGATCTAGTTGACTGAATCTCTGCTGATACTTCAGGGCTGCGTTGTGATCATGTCAAGTCGCAGGCCCTCGATCTCACCTGGATACGGCCCAGATCCTGTTGACTATGGTAAGCCTCAGGATAAAAAGAAAGACTAATATTAGCGTAGATGCCATTCTTCTTCTGATGTAACGAGTACATCTAGTGTTATAGGAAGTGTTCCCGGTTCCGGCTGACCTAATTTATGCAGCCTAATAATCCTTTAACGGATTTGAAAATATAAATTGATAATGTGTTATGTGTATGCCAGGTTAAAGAGATGAGTTCTGGATTGTTCCAGAGTTTAGGTGCCAAATAGGAGAAGGATCTACCGTCTGCAGTTGATTTTGATATTCTAGGTATTATCAGCTGGCCTGAATTCTGAGATCGCAATAGACATGAAGGATTATAATGCATTAAGAGCTCGCTCAGATACTGGGGAGCTAAACCATTTAGTGCTTTGTAAGTAATTAGCAAGATTTTAAAATCTATACGATATTTAACAGGAAGCTAATGCAGTGTTGACAGAACTGGACTAATATGGTCATACTTCCTAGTTCTAGTAAGAACTCTAGCTGCTGCATTTTGTACGAGCTGTAGTTTATTTATCAGGCGAGCGGAACAACCACCCAGTAAAGCGTTACAGTAATCTAGCCTTGAGGTCATGAACTAACTGTTCTGCATTTGTGATTGAGAGCATATGTCGTAGTTTAGATATATTTTAAGATGGAAGAATGCGTTTTTACAGATGCTAGAAACATGGCCTTCAAATGAAAGATTGGTATCAAAGAGCACACCCAGGTTCCTAACTGATGACGAAGACTTAACAGAGCAGCCATCAAGTGTTAGACAGTATTCTAGGTTATTACGTGAAGAAGTTTTTGGTCCAAAAATTAGAATCTCTGTTTTTTCTGAATTTAGTAGTAGGAAATTACTGGTCATCCAATTTTTTATATCAGCTATGCATTCCGTTGAACTGGTAAGTTTCGTCAGGGCGCGAAGAAATATAGAGCTGAGTATCATCAGCGTAACAGTGAAAACTAATGCCATGCTTCCTAATGATATATCCCAAGGGTAGCATGTACAGAGTGAAAAGCAACGGTCCTAGTACTGAGCCTTGCGGTACTCTATATTGAACTTGTGATCGATATGACATCTCTTCATTTACTACTGATAACGGTCAGATAAGTATGATCTGAACCATGGCAATGCAATTCCACTAATGCCAACATAATTTTTGAGTCTATTTAAAAGAATATTGTGATCAATAGTGTCAAATGCAGCACTAAGATCCAGTTACACTAATAGAGAGATACAACCACGATCTGATGATAAGAGCAAATCATTAGTAACTCTAATGAGAGCAGTCTCAGTACTATGGTACGGTCTAAATCCTGACTAGAAATCCTCACAGATACTATTTCTTTCTAAAAAAGGAACATAGTTGTGATGATACTGCCTTTTCAAGTATTTTTGACAGAAAAATGAGATTTGAGATCGGCCTGTAATTGACTAATTCTCTAGGATCAAGTTGTGTTTTTTTTTTTATAAGAGGTTTAATAATAGCCAGCTTAAAAGTTCTTGGTACATATCCTAGTGATAAAGACGAATTTACAAAATATTAAGAAGAGAATCTATGACCTCTGGAAGCATCTCTTTCAATAGCTTAGTCGGTAAAGGGTCTAACATACATGTTGTTGATTTTGATGATTTAACAAGTTTAGACAATTCTTCCACTCCTAAAGCAGTAAATGAATTGAATTTTTCCTCAGGGACACTACAATGCACTGTCTGATGCGATAGATGAGCGGTGATTAAGTGGGTTAAGTGCAAATAACAAACACCTGTGTCTTGTTACAGTAATTGGTGTGGAGAGACTGCATAAAAGATCAGGAGAATCAGAAGCTGGGAGAGAGAGAGAGAGAGAGAGAGAGAGAGAGAGAGAGAGAGAGAGAGAGAGAGAGAGAGAGAGAGAGAGAGAGAGAGAGAGAGAGAGAGAGAGAGAGAGAGAGAGAGAGAGAGAGAGAGAGAGAGAGAGAGAGAGAGAGAGAGAGAGAGAGAGAGAGAGAGAGACTGTTGTCTGGTGGAGTGCTGGAGAACCCAAGACCTATGGAGAGCTGAAGTTTATGTTATTGATAATTTATGTGATTTTGAGCACTGTGAGCGCGACGTTCTGTTTTGAGTGAGAAAACCTAATAAAGCCACCAGCAGCAGTCAAGCCGACCTTGTCCTCTTCCTTCCTTACTTAAGAACATTGTTACAGGGATCTAATATTCAGCAACCCAAGCTTTATCATTTATTTATCATTATTATTATATTGGAAGTTTTTTGTTTTTACTAATTCGGGGTACAGACACAGTCTCTATGTGATAATATCTAGGTGTAAGAGTTTCTATGTGTTGGGAATTATCTGACTTCTGTAACATGAGGCAGCTAGCAGACGGTCGGTTTAGCCGGTCTGTCTGCTCCCTGACCTGGTCCCCAGTTTGTCATGTTTCAGATCTAAGACTATGTGCCATATTACTAGAGAGAAGAGCAGCAACATCCCAGGAGGGATAAATACCATCTCTTTTCAACAGGTCAGGTCTGCCCCCAAAACCTTTCCAATTGTCTATGAAACCTATGTTATTCTTACAGTGTTACAGTGTTGACTCTTCTGCATAGCTTCTGCAATTCACTCTGGCATGCTGGATATCAGCTTCTGGGCCAAATCCTGACTGAAGGCGATCCATTCTTGTCTTATTAGTGCTGAGTTGATCACAGTTTGTGGGCTTCTGCTTGTCCACTGGCCTTTTGAGGATTGACCGCAGGTTAAAATCCAGGGAACTGTCTGACCAAGGATGCAAAATTTCAATGTAACAATCTCCGAGCCACTTCATTACCACTCTTGCCTTGTGACATGGTGCTCCATCATGTTGGAAAATGCACGGATCATCACCAAATTGCTCCAGGGTCATTGGGAGAAGTTGCGCTAGCAGGACGTTTTGATACCATTCTTTATTAATTGTAGTGCTTGTGGGACAGAATTGTGAAAGAGCCTCCCTTAGATGAAAACAACCCCACACGTGGTAGTCTTTACAGTTGGTCTTGGGATGCTTCACTGCAGCTGAACTATTCTACTTGATGTTGTTGGAATATTGTCCGCAGCAATTTTCTTCCATGTGATGCCATTTTGATGCAGAAATGCTTCCCTATAGCAATCAGTCTGCTCTTATAATGTGAGGGATTTCTCCTCACCTGATTAGAACCATGTGCAAATGATATGATTAGTGAAATAATGTTAGGTCGTCATGGCTGTTTATACTACACCGTTTTCAACTAAAAACAGAAAACACAACAACAGTGTTTTGGTGGCCTGAAAACACAAACTTTTGAAAACGTTTTTCAAAGTGCAAGTATTTGAAAACGATAGCGATATCATCTCCATGTAAACGGCAAAAACGCGAATCTGTGAAAACGGTGACGTCATGCACATGCGTATTACGTGTTTAGTCTACCCACCTTATTTTTTTAACATGTTTTCTGTGAATGTGCGAGACTTTCAATTTTGATTTATTAGCCGTTATAGGGAAATAACGAGAAGAATATTAAAGTGCAGTAAACTGTAAAACTAACGTGGATAGGTATACGCGTTTGACATGAGTGCTCTGTAAAAGAATGCGTATGCGCAAGCGCGTAGTCTTTCTTTACAAAGTGACATTGCCAACTACTTTCTGGCATGCGTAATACAACGTTTTTAGTCAATTTCGCGGATCCGTGTGAATGGGGATAGTACGCTGAAAAAAAAAGTTTCTATTTTTAGTACATCGTTGTCGTGTAAACATACCCCCCGTTTTTTTTTTTTTTGGCCAATTAAGCTTTTTGCAATTATTTAAAATAGACCTGATCACTCTGCACAATAATCTATAGAAACAATGTGAATCAACATCACAACAACTGAAGCAGCAAACTTTGTGAAACAATTTATGTCACTGCCAATATTTTTGGCCATGGCTGTTCATTAAATTGCATTTGAAATGTAAGAGTGCACCAAACAAAGAGTGTTACAGAGGATTTGGTATTCACATCTATTTTTGTGATCAAAAAAACTTATAATTTATTATCAATAATAAATCACAGAAAATTAATTGGTGTTCAACTTTAACAGAGTCAACAGACATGAATGATACACCTAATACAGTATCTCACAGAAGTGAGTACACCCCTCACATTTTTGTAAATATTTTATTATCTTTTCATGTGACAACACTGAAGAAATTACACTTTGCTACAATGTAAAGTAGTAAGTGTACAGCTTGTATAACAGTGTAAATTTGCAGTCCCCTCAGAATAACTCAACACACAGCCATTAATGTCTAAACCACTGGCCACAAAAGTGAGTACACCCCTAAGTGAAAATGTCCAAATTGGGCCCAAAGTGTCGATATTTCGTGTGGCCACCATTATTTTCCAGCACTGCCTTAACCCTCTTGGGCATAGAGTTCACCAGAGCTTCACAGGTTGCCACTGGAGTCCTCTTCCACTCCTCCATGACGACATCACGGAGCTGGTGGATGTTAGAGACCTTGCGCTCCTCGAACCTTCCGTTTGAGGATGCCTCACAGATGCTCGATAGGGTTTAGTCCATCACCTTTATCCTCAGCTTTTTTAGCACAGCAGTGGTCGTCTTGGAGGTGTGTTTTGGGGTCGTTGTCATGTTGGAATACTGCCCTGCGGCCCAGTCTCCGAAGGGAGGGGATCATGCTCTGCTTCAGTATGTCACAGTACATGTTGGCATTCATGGTTTCCTCAATGAACTGTAGCTCCCCAGTGCCGGCAGCACTCATGCAGCCCCAGACCATGACACTCCCACCACCATGCTTGACTGTAGGCAAGAGACAATTGTCTTTGTACTCCTCACCTGGTTGCTGCCACACACGCTTGACACCATCTGAACCAAATAAGTTTATCTTGGTCTCATCAGACCACAGGACATGGTTCCCGTAATCCATGTCCTTAGTCTGCTTGTCTTCAGCAAACTGTTTGCGGGCTTTCTTGTGCATCAGCTTTAGAAGAGGCTTCCTTCTGGGACGACAGCCACGCAGACCAATCTGATGCAGTGTGCGGCGTATGGTTTGAGCACTGACAGGCTGACCCCCCACCCCTTCAACCTCTGCAGCAATGCTGGCAGCACTCATACGTCTATTTCCCAAACATAACCTCTGGATATGTCGCTGAGCACGTGCACTCAACTTCTTTGGTCGACCATGGGGAGGCCTGCTCTGAGTGGAACCTGTCCTGTATGGTCTTGGCCACTGTGCTGCAGCTCAGTTTCAGGGTCTTGGCAATCTTCTTATACGCCATCTTTATGTAGAGCAACAATTCTTTTTTTCAGATCCTCAGAGAGTTCTTTGCCATGAGGTGCCATGTTGAACTTCCAGTGACCAGTATGAGAGAGTGAGAGCGATAACACCAAATTTAACACATCTGCTCCCCATTCACACCTGAAACCTTGTAACACTAACGAGTCACATTACTCCGGGGAGAGAAAATGGCTAATTGGGCCCAATTTGGACATTTTCACTTAGGGGTGTACTCACTTTTGTGGCCAGCGGTTTAGACATTAATGGCTGTGTGTTGAGTTATTTTGAGGGGACAGCAAATTTACACTGTTATACAAGCTGTACACTCACTATTTTACATTGTAGCAAAGTGTAATTTCTTCAGTGTTGTCACATGAAAAGATATAATAAAATATTTACAAAAATGTGAGGGGTGTACTCACTTCTGTGAGATACTGTACTTAAGCCCCCAGTTTCACAGACAAGGCTTAATCTAGTCCAAGACTAAAATGCATGTTTGAGCCGTTTTACCTGAAAGCAACTTTATCTTAAAATATGATAGTGCTATTGTTTTGTCTCAAGATGCACACCAGTAATGTTTTTTTTTCCTAAGGCACATAAAAGTTGAGGCTAATCCTGGCTTAATTTAACTTAATAAACTTAATGTGAAACTGGGCCAAGATCAGTTTGCTGATAAAGTAATGCTCAAACAGACTTTATTTTCAAGGACAAACTGTGATATTTTTATAACAGTATTTTACAATTTGAGCACATGAAAGGAAATGCCTTCATAACAGCCTGAAGACACAAAGGAAATCTTTTTAGTTGCTAAGATTATTACTTCTGTGCAGACAAGTATAACATAACTTCCAAAAAAGACTCTATGTCCTATTGTTACGTCCTCGGACGTATGTAATATTATACTGTGATTAGTGGTTATGTTTTCTTTTTCTTTTCGAGTTTCTCTCTCCAGGTTCTGGCTGCTAATCATGTGGGAAAGTGGATAGGCTTCTTTCACAACATCGCATCCTTTAAAAACGAGCTTCTGCGCAATGCAAGGGAGGCGCGGCTCTGAGTGTGGAATTCTGCCTGGAGGACGCGTTGGTGTCAGCGTTCCTCCGGCCTGTTATAAGGTTGACTTGAGTGAAATAGCCTGCTGTATGCCTAATGATATTTTCCCACAGTTTTTCTCATTATCTTTTTCTTTGGTTATTTTTGTTAATTCAATGTTGGTATTAAAAGGTAATCTGTAAATGAGGAAACGTCACTACTCAGTAGGAGTTTGTTTATTCTGTTTAATATTGTTTCGGTATTAAAAGGTAATCTGTAAATAGAGCAACGACACACTTGTAGGGAGTGGGTGCCTATTTTGTTTAGAAGTTATTTTCTCCTGGTTTTGAACAGATAGGGAAGAGGGATGTTTTTGTTGTTTGTTTGTTTGTTTTTGTTTTGTTTTTTGTTTAATTTTTTCTTTGTTAGGTTAAGGTAGCCTTTTTAAAAAAAATAAAAATAGTTAGCTTCTGTTTTGTTTGTTATTTTGGCTGATGCCCATTCCTGAAGCTGATTTAGTGGATTGAAAACAAAGAAATTGCTAGATGCTCCTACAATAAATGCAAATCTTTCCCTATGTGACGTTCTTCATTCATGTTACTCCTCAAACGCTCCTAGACTGGGATGTAACACTATTTTCAACAGGGTCAACATGGTGGACAAACTATGCGTTATTTTCACAGCCATTGTGATCTTAGTAAAACAGAGAGTAAAACAACTTTCTCACCATTCAGCAAATCCACTCCATAATCAGGCTTTTACTGTATGGGCTTATATCATTAGAAAGCAAAACTTTACCTGAAGTGCCACAAAAACAAAAATCAGACTTTTGATGACTCTACATATTCTCATAACGTGTATTTTATTGAAGTGTTTCAGTGTAAGTTTTTTTTTTTTTTTTTAAAGAAATGTTAATATTAAGAGTGGATTTTTTATTAAAAAGATTTTAAATTAAATATGGTTGCAAGAAAGAAAATGAAAGGAAAGCAGCCTATGCAAAGCTTTATGTAAAACCTTCACATGAATCAAACAACCAAGGAAAATGTTGAACACAGTGCACATGTTGTCTATGTTGTGAAATAATTAAAAAAAAAAAAAAAAAACAGTTAAAGATAATTGTCATGAGACCAACAAATTTCACTTTCTTCATTAAACTTGAACTACAGACTGCTGTGTTACAAAGACATCTGCCCATTTTGCCACAACAAAATATTACAAACTAGATACACAAGCTCTAGTTTTTGTTGTGCAGCTTCATTTCTTAAAGTATCATCATGTTGACTGTGAGAGCTTTTAACCCATTCTAAAATGTATTCACAACCACGGATCTTGATATGCAGTTCAGTGACACTCAAGGGGCATTTTTGTGTCATTTTTTACCCAAGGCTATTAAAATGTTGTTACGGTTAAATGTAGTTTAACACAACCTCACAGGCAGACAGTGCAACAGCCTGCAACTTCCAAGTGTCTGTTAAGAAATTAAATAAATTACAAATCCAATTACAAAGTAATCATTTAACAGAATCAAACGTTTCCCCTTAAACATTGTTTAACCTCTTGATAATCTCTTATTTGCAGAACAATCAAAACTTTTGTTCTTGTAAATGTTTATTGTTATAGTAGCATTATTCGCTCAAATCATTAATTCGTATAGATGCTGTAATGACACTACTGACGATATTCAGCTCGCGCGTCTTTCAGTAACACTGGATCAGAACAGATAGTCCGAGAGAATAAACTGCATTTAAATATACACGTTAATACCTTACCTTGGTAAAAAAGTAACAAAAACTTGATAGTGAAATCCAAATCAGTCTTTCAGACTTCAGCACTTTTTAACAGTCCCTGCACTCGAAGTCATGCTGAGACTTAAATCCCGCGGACTGAATATTAATGAGATACCAATGAATGAGCTTCACGTTCCCAAGCTGTGAAAGCAGTGAAGTGACTGCTCCACTCACCTCCAACAGAGGGCACTCAAAGAGCGACATTCAAAATGTTTGTGTGACCACTTAAATCTGTTAAAAGATTAATTTGACACACAAATAAATATTGTATATCTCTACATAATATAAGAATGTAGGCCTTTACAACAATATGTACGTATATAAGGAGCAAATACAAAATCACTAATAAGGAATACAAAAACGACAAAAAATAGAATAAAAGATAATTTCTATAAATTTAAATGAAACAATTTATGGTTTCTTTTAGGCTATGCGTTTTTTTTTTTTTTTTTTTTTTTTTTTTTTAAATTTCAATATAGCCAGTTAAAAAAAATGTAATGTAATGCAATTTTTTTATGCTGTTCAAATTTTGTGGATGTACACATATTTATTTATAGAATTTAAATAATTAATAGAGCATTTATAAAACTTTTTTCTTTTTCTAATAAGCGTGGACCTTCAAAATATAACAAGACATTGTATATTTTCTAAATGTATTGTTTTATTGAAATGTGACATTCAGCTTCAAGTCTTGCCAAGAAGAGGTAGAAGATGGGCAGTACGCTGAAAAAGAAAAGGGGTATTTTCAGTTGATATATTTCAGAACGTGCATTTACCACTTGCTCGGCTTTACAGCACTGTGGGTGATTGCCAATGTCACATAGTTAATTTTTACTCGTTTCTTACATGCATAAGCTGATGAACTAAAGCCACAGCTTCTGTTTCTACAAAAGCAGAGTTTATTGACACACTCCATTGATATTTTTTTTTTTTTTTTTTTTTTTTTCAGGGTCATTTTTAGAAGGCAATTTCTGATTAGGCACATACCTGAAAGTCTTACCAAAAGCTGCTGAACATTTCCTTGAAGTCCTTTTTAAAAAAAAAAAAAAAAAAAAAAAAATCTCAAGAAGCATAGCTGACCCCTAGAAACAAAGTACCCATTCATGATCTTAGGATGCTCTTGAAATTAAGCAATGAGACAGGAAGGGCAGTTGTCAGAGACAACTCAGAGGCCACACTAAGATGAAAAGCAAGAAACTGTCCCAATATAAATATTTTTCTTTAGCTCAATATCAATATTTTTCTTTAGGAAAGGAAAAGAATGATGAATGGAGGAGTGGGAGATAAAACAAGCATTTATATAACTATAAAAGCTACTATAATTATCTCAAAAATTATACAGATGGATCCAGTAGCAAACAGGAATGTGTGGGAGTTGGAATACATATCCCAGAATTCAAAATTAATATATCAAAAAGATTATCTGACCAGTTATCTGTATATACAGCAGAAATTGTGGCAGCCATCATTGCGTTACAGTGGACTGAAGAGGTCAGACCTGACAGGGTGGTATTATGCACAGACTCCTTTTCATAAAAAGCATACAGTCAATGACATCTGTCAGAGAAGACCTACTTATAGAACTTCATCACTGTTACATCGGGGTGGCATAGATATTCATTTTTGCTGAGGGAGTGAAACTAGAAACTAGAATGCAGACAAACTAGCAAAACAGGCATTACAAGAATAAATAACAGTTCCAATTCCACTCGGAAAAAGAAGAAGGAAAAGCAGTAGTTAAGAAGAAAGGTATTGAAATGGTGGAAATGGTGGAAATGGAGGAAGACAGGAAAGGAAGGGGATATGATAAAATTCAAAAGTCTGTCAGTGTTAAAAATTATAGGGAAAGGACCAGGCGGAAGGGAATTATAATGACAAGACTGAGAGTGGATCACACAGGACTGAATGGCACCTTGTTTTTAATAGGGAAAAGGAATAGTGAAAACTGTGGGATTAAAGAAAATGCTGAACGTCATATTGCACTGTATATTATATGAGGTGTATATCATATTATATTAAAAGATAGGGTTCAGGAGGCAGGTATGGAGTGGAATCTGATGGGGATACTGGGAACAGAAGGAGAGGGCATAAGAATTACCAGGAAGGCACTATTTGAATTTCTTAAAGACACAGGGTTGATGAGCAGACACTTTAAAGGGTTAGTTCACCCAAAAATGAAATTTCTGTCATTAATTACCCACCCTCATGTCGTTCCACACCCTTAAGACCTTTGTTCACCTTGGAACACAGATTAAGATATTTTTGATGAAATCCGAGAGGTATGACTCATCCATAGACAGCAATTTAACCACCACTTTCGAGATCCAGAAAACATTGTTAAAACAGTCGAGTGACTGCAGTGGTTCAACCTTAATTTTATGAAACGATGAGAATAGTTTTAATGTGTGCAAAAACAAAGCAAAAATAACAATTTTATTCAACAATATCTTCTCTTCTGTGTCATTCTCATACTTTTTTTTTTGTCCAGTGCTTCCAGGTTCTACGTCAGAACGGCAATGAGTCGGCGTTCAGACGTAAACACCGAAGCCTTCACTGTGCTTACTGCATCAAATACGTAAGGATAATGACAGGGAAGAGAAGAGATTGTTGAATAAAGTCGTTATTTTTGTTTTGTTTTTGCGCACAAAAAGTATTCTTGTCGTTTCATAACATTAAGGTTGAACCACTGTAGTCACGTCGACTGTTTTAACGATGTCTTTAGAAACCTTTCTGGACTTTGAAAGTGGTGATTATATTGTTGTCTATGGCCGAGTCATACCTCTCGGATTTCATCAGAAATATCTTAATTTGTGTTCCGAAGATGAACTTACGGGTGTAGAACGACATGAGGGTGAGTAATTAATGACAGAATGTTCTTTTTTTTTTAAATGACATGATGTTACACACTCCTGTACAGTAGGTGGCGGTAAGCACTTAAAAGTTGTTTGCAATCCGCCATTAATCAAGAGAAGAAGAAGAAGAAGAGGGGGGGAGGAAAGGAAAAAAGTGCTGGTCACGAGGCCTCTAAGAGGGCGGGGCTAATGTTCTCTCGAGGAGTTCTTGGTGAGTTGACAGATGAAAACAAAACTATCGAGCAAAAGCAGCTGTATATATTACTTGTCTTTCATTTTAGTACGAGCATATCTGCAACGTCAGTTTATTCGCGCAACGCTTTGATCATTTTTCATGGCTATGGCTCATTGTGCAGCCCATCTTGTGTTTATTGATGAGTGTTAGCAAGCTAGCCTGGTGTACTCACTGTACAATGAGAACCGTAGAGAGTGTATTTACATTTCTTTAATTATAAATCATTGGTCATTTAATGCTTTAGTCATCAGTATAGTCATAGTTTTGTAAAGAACTTAATTTAGTCTTTAAAAATAGAGCAGAGTCCTTAAACTTAGTTAAATTACATCGAGGATAATCTGACGATGGACATAATCTCGTTGCATCTTCAATTTCTAGCTCGAAAAACATGGACCAAAAGATTCCATACGATGACTATCAACTGCCAGTAGTGTTTCTTCCATCCTATGAGAGCCCCCCTGCATGGATCCCTCCACAAGAGGTGCTTCAACACTACTAATGCATGTTTTCAGCTTTTATTTTGTGATCATATTGACCTAATTTTTTATTTTTCTTCCTTATAATCAGAGGATACATCACCCTGACTATAACAATGAGCTCACTCATTTCCTACCTCGCACTATAGTCTTAAAAAAGCCCCCTGGAGCACAACTGGGCTTCAATATCCGTGGAGGAAAGGCCTCGCAACTTGGTATATTTATTTCAAAGGTGAGTTGTCAATTAAAACCTTTGTTTATCAGAAGAACAGCTTTCATCATCATGTTGGTCTTGTTCAAAATGTTTTGACAGGTGGTCCCAGATTCAGATGCACATAGGGCAGGACTACAAGAGGGTGATCAGGTGCTTTCTGTCAATGATGTGGACTTTCAAGACATTGAGCATTCAAGGGTAAGACTTAATATGTCTGTCCAAGAGACAGAAACGCACAGGATATCTCCTTCTCTAAACAGAATTAGTGTGTTCTCGATTTCTCCTAGGCTGTGGAGATTTTAAAGACAGCAAGAGAGATTTTGATGAAGGTCCGATACTTCCCTTATAGTGAGTTATATTCATCCTTCCCTTGAGATACAAACTTGATGTTATCAATACGCCCCTATTGTGAATTCCTTCCTTTCTTTCTATTCTAGGTATACAGTTTAGCCTATTTTAATTTAGATACTGCAGTTAACTGATTCAATTTGAGTACCTGACAAATTTATGTTCTGCATCTGTTTTTCTAGATTACCAGAGGCAGAAAGAGAGGACTGTACACTAGGTGGCAGAGCTGACCAGCAGGACTGAAGCAGGAGTTGGTGTGATGGCGAAACTTTCATCTTCCTCCTACTAACTATTGTCTCTGACTAAAATACTGCTCAAAGAAATCATCTTCAAATTCAGAACATGTCTGATGATTCAAAGCTTCTTCACCCATATTGAAGGTTTTTAGGCATCTGTTTTTTGAGCTGTGCAAGTTTTGAATGCGGCTGGTAACATTTCCAGATTTTTTCCTCCCTGTCTTTTCTCTCATCCCATTCCTCTGGGAAAATAAGCATATTTTATGGGATATGTCATACATATAAAAAGAAAACATGGTAGAAGTGTTATTTATTTAATGAAATAACTATATACTTTTATAGGGTAAAGGGTACATGAATAAATTATGATCTGCCATTATAATATCATCACTTAGAGGCATTAGTTGAATGACGCTAATATTAATGTCTAATATATCAAATTCTTTATTTTATCAACTTTGTCTTTTTTTGTGATTACATTTCAATTGTGCATTCTGAGGCAAAGCACTTATTTAATAATCGAATCAACTGATGTCCTGCTGATAAACACGTTACTACTGACTAATTAATTGTCATTAAATCAGTATGCTCATGCAAAAAGTGCTGTTCATGTGCAAATACTTGTACTCATTTTTTAAATAAACATGTATGGAGAAAAAGCTCAGAAAGTGTGGGTGGGATGTAAAGTGAATATATTCTCTGATCTGGTAACTAAATGTTAATATTTGTGACCCTGGACCACATAACAGTCATTTTATTTCTGAATAAGCTTTCCATTGATGTATGGTTTGTTATTATAGGACAATATTTGGCCGAGATACAACTATTTGAATATCTGGAATCTGAGGGTACAAAAAAATCTAAATATTGAGAAAATCACCTTTAAAGATGTCCAAATGAAGTCCTTAGCAATGCAGATCCACCACAAAAATACATTTTTTGATATTTACGGTAGGAAATTAATCTTCATGGAACATGATCTTTACTTAATATCCTAATGATTTTTTGCATATAAGAAAAATTGATAATTTTGTATTGTCGGCTATTGCTACAAATATACCCGTGCGACTTATGACTAGTCCAGGGTCACATATTGTATCAACTAGTGGTACTATAAATATTAAGTAATATATAAAAAGTCCTATTAAAATTTAACTAATTGATTGAATTACATTATTTTATTACACAAAATTCAAGTGTACATTTTCCTGTGTCACTGGAACTCAATGGAAGAGAAGGATGTTTATAAGCAAATATAACTACTGGTAATATGAACTGTTGTACAGTGCTAATAATAAACCTACCATATTGCAACATTCTTAGACGGGAAAAAAAAACAGTCTTCAAAAGACATTTTTGAACATAATTTATTTAAAAACTTAAAAGTATAAAACAATATTACCCTTTAGTGAGTTAGGACTTCATATATATGAAATTCAAGTTCTCAAACACAAATGTACATATCCATCCATCCATCCTCAGAAAGAAAAATATGTCAAATCTGGGTATCTTTGCAACCTATAGTGCAAATGTCTGCATGGATCCACTGGTATCGCATTGTTGTTAACATGCCATTTTCTTTCACGTTCAAGGGCCAAATACATACATATTTGAGAAGTACAGAACAGCTCTATCATTGCATTTCTCTGCCTTCTGTTTACCTCTGCCTGTTACAGGCAAATGAACTAATACCACTTCAAGTAATAAATCTTGAGGTAATACCACATTGTGTCTTGGACTGCTTTGGTCATATTACAAGGCCATTACACACAGGTTTTCTCCCATGGTTGCTTGGTGTCAATCATTTAAACACATGTCAATACAGACACAGCTCTTTGAAAAGGCACAGACAGAAAAACACAAACATAAAAAGGATGACATTGCAAGGAACCTTTCCCCTACCATGGAGATTTAAAATAAGGATTAAACATGTTTGACTATATTCATAAAGAAAATCTATTCACCTGCATGTCAATAACAATTTAGGTGTCACTTCATCAAAACCATTTAGTAATAAATTACAGAAGCAAAAAAAATAAAAATAAAATAAACCACCTTCAAAAGGCTTTCAAATTAAATTAAGAAGCAGAACTGCATAGTATTTTCCCTTGTTCAAGTAAGCACCAATATGTCACATGTGATGCCCTTAAGAAACCCAGACATCAATAAAGGAATGTTTAGCACAGTGATTGTAAACTCTTACTCTGTGAGTGGGAGGGAGGAATGCTGAAATCAATAAGTGGGGTGAGAGTTAAGAGACTGACCCTGTGACATGGACCAGAGTTAAAAAACTATCCGTTTAGATGTCGCCTTTTCTTTGGGCCGTTTTAGCTGCTGTCCTCGTTCTCTTGAACATCCCTGGATGAGCTCTCATCCACGTTCTCGAGCGAGTCTCCACGCTGGATGGACAGCTCTGCTGGATCCATCATGGGCAGTTCACTCTGTATGGGGTACAGCCACGGCTTATGATCGGGAGAATTTGCTGCTTTCCATGCAGGGTAGCTCTGACCGGCTTTATGAACGCTTCTTAAGACCTGTGAAATGATAGAAGTTGGTGAGGGAGTGACACGAGTATCAACGGAAGTGACACTGAACTTTGCTTGTTTTTCAGTCTTGTGTAAGTCAAACAATAAAGTGGAATCCAGTTAAACCTCTTTTTCAGGCTGAGCAAAGACTCAGGTTGCAGTAGGTCTTTTTGCTCGAACGTAATTATAAATAAACAGTGTTTCTGGGTCTTCATAATTTTTAACAGGGTAACTAAATATAACGAGATGTTATTTTGTTAAACAACATTACTAAACAGGAAACAACCCACTTAAAGGCTTAGTTCACCCAAAAATGAAATTTCTGTCATTAATTACTCACCCTCATGTCGTTCCACACCCATAAGACCTTCGTTCATCTACAGAACACAAATTAAGATATTTTTGATAAAAACACTTTCAGATGCCCAGAAAGCTACTAAAGACATATTTAAAACAGTTCATGTGACTGCAGTGGTTCAACCTTCATGTTTTGAAGTGATGAGAATAGATTTTTTTGGCGCACAAAAAGTAAACGACTTTATTCAACAATATCTAGTGATGGGCGATTTCATGCTTCATGAAGCTTCAAATCGGTAGTTCGGAGCGCGTATCAAACTGCCAAAGTCACATGATTTCAGTAAACAAGGCTTCGTTACGTCATAAGTGTTTTGAAATTTTAATGGTTCACGTGACTTTGGCAGTTTAATACACGCTCCGAACCACTGATTCGAAACAAGATTCATAAAGCTTCGAAGCTTCATGAAGCAGGGTTTTGAAATCACCCATCACTAGATATTGTTGAATGTCGTTATTTTGTTTTTTTGCCGCACAAAAAGTATTCTTGTCGCATCATAATATTAAGGTTGAACCACTGTAGTCAGATGAACTGTTTTAAATATGTCTTTAGTAGCTTTCTGGGCACTGAAAGTATTAACGGTCTTGCTGTCAATGCAGGCCTCAATGAGCCATCAGATTTCATCAAAAATATCTTAATTTGCATTCCAATGATAAATGAAGGTCTTACGGGTGTGAAACAACATGAGGGTGAGTAATTAATGACAATTTTCATTTTTGGGTGAACTAACACTTTAGGTGTCCACAAATAATCAAAAACATTCTTTTAGACATGTAACATGGTTGTACCATGTTCCTTCTACATGGTTACAAATATAAATGCTTTTTTATTGAACTTCCTATTCAATATTCATCGAAGAATCCTGGAAAAAAACTATCACAGTTTCTACAAAAATATGAAGCAGCACAACTGTTTTCAATATTGATAAGGAATGTTTCTTGAGCAGCAAATCAGCATGTTAGAATGATTTCTGAAGGATCATGTGACACTGAAGACTGGAGTAATGATGCTGAAAATTCAGCTTTGCCATCACAGGAATACATTACATTTTAAAAATAATATTAAAATAGTTTCACAATATTACTGTATTATCAAATAAATGGAGCCTTGGTGAGCATTAGAGACTTATTTCACAAACATTTTTGAGTATATGATGTTAATAACATCAATGGTCAGTGGAAAGACAAACACCTCAGTCAATAATAGAGTATAACACACCAAGTGTGATGTATAGACTGTTATCATTGTGCCCTTTGGACAGAGATACTGTCTGGTAACACTACAAACAGCACAACCATATGCTGTAATTCCACACAAGACTATGAAACGAACAGCAAAAAAGCCACAATTCAAAGCAAGACTGACTTCTTGTTCTTATTCAGAAGAACATCTTCACCCTAGTTATCTTTAAATATCAATCTGAACACTTGATGAGGGCTGAAGCATTATTAAAGGCGTTTCTAAAAAGTGTAAAGTCTAATTGTGTCAGTCATAATCACAAATGGTTAATAAAGAAAAGAGATTTGCATTTAATAGGAGCCTAAGCAGCGCGCATTTCTGTAAATAAAAAGAATGACTGTAGTCATGCAGCCTACAGACAGAACAAGATAAACAAGTTTCAATTTGGCACAGCAAGTGCTGCGTGAGCGTCTTCAGTACAAGATCTTCCAGTAGGTTACCATGGTAACAATTATGATTTCACAAACCTTAAACACAGACCCACATATAAAGATACTCGCATCCTTAAAGAGTATAATCGACAGAAACAGTAGTAAGGGACTAAACATGTTCGCTTACTTTTGGAGCCAGGACCTGAGATGCTTTGTTGACAACCCACTTTGGAAGAGACCCTAAACGATTAAAAAAAAAAAAAAAAGGTAATAAAATTAAAGTCTTACAATGTAAATGAATGACGGGTAACATTTCGAAAGGAGCAGCAAATCAGTTCATACCTCTGGGATCAGCTTGTGATAGGTATGTGAAAGTGCAGCTGTTGGGCCCCGTTGGTTTGATCAAGTAACCCGTCAGAAGGGAAACGGCCCTTACCAGATTCTTTCGTGGGGGATATTTCTAAAATGAAAGCCAAGTTTTATTAAAGTATTCATTTTTTTTTTTTAAATGTACATATTAATACATTATACCCTCAAGTAGTTCCAAACCTGTATGAATTTCTTTGTTCTGCTGTACGGGGGGTGAGATTTGCTTGGTTACAATTATTCTTCCAAATATCTTCTTTTGTGTTCAGCAGAACAAAGAAATTTATACAGGTTTGAAACAACTTGAGGGCGAGTAAATGACAGAATTTTCATTTTTGGGTGAACGATCCCTTTAAGTAAATCTGATATTTACAGCCCTCTAGCTTTATATAGACATTCATTAATAAAAGGTGTAAGTAAATAAAAGACGTACCGAATGTTTCACTGAGAAGTTAATGATCACATATTCATTTTCAGATGCCTGCCATGAGCGCAGAGTCACAACATCTCTGTTCTTCAAGGGTTTCGGACAAAGCCCTGTGAATAGAATAAAATAAAAAATGTATATGACATGTAGGCCCATAAATAGACACAACTTCACTGTCTGTGACAGAAAAGAGAGGAACAAAATAATCTTGGTGTTGACTATAAATACACACAAAAACATGGTCCCAGGAAGCTTATCTTCAGTCCTGCCATGTGATAAGCCACTACACTGAAGCAGTCACATTATTAGGTGAACTACCACTGAGACTAACAAAAGCCCAAAAGAACTACTATAATAACCATAAGACGTGAATAACCCTCAAAAATATTTTAAAATGGAGATTTAAAAGATTACATGACTCACATGAATAGTAGCCCACATCAGCATTGGGAGCCAGACGAGCGATGTCAAAACTCTCAAGCATCGTAGGGTCCCAAGACTTCCGGTACTGACTGTCATGAAGCACGTCATACATTGTGGCAGCCGATACATCATTTATGTTCATTCTACACTGTATTGGAAACAACACACATTTGCATTAGTGTTGTTATGGCAGCAGTACACATAGGACTAGACATGTAAATTAAACTGAAATAATAGAAAGAGACAAAAGAAAAAAAGAGATTGTGATCTACTGGGGGTTCATACAGATTTCATAACTCATTTTCATAACTACTATTAAATCATGTCTAACCCGTTAAGCATTTCAAAATCAATGTTCCTAATAAAATGTTCTGGTGTCAAGTTTGAAACCATTGGTTTAAACGATTTTAAAATGTAACATCGACAACATAACTTTTAAAGATAAATCAAAACAATATATTGTCATACACACATATCATAATAGTTAAATGTAGGCAAACATCTTACCTTGATTTTGTGCACTTTTGCCAAGTTCCCTTTGTTGCTTGTAGAAGTAGATAAAGGGGCCACTTCGACCCAGACCTCCATGTCATTCTTATCATACTTGTTGAGCCAATTCTCGGTAGACACGCATTGTCTTTTGAACTCATTAAACATGGATTCATCTGGAATGATTCCCGAACCGCGAGACATACCTGAAACAATAATTTCACCAATACTTTTCACCGCGAGAAATACAGATCTTCCACCAAGGCTCAATAACTTCGTTCTGTTCGCTAAAGATGATGCGCAGTTATTGTAGTCACAGATTAACATTTCAAGCTCGACAAGATTTTTCTCACAAATTCCTTACCTGGCGTCAACGCTTGCGCGTGGAAAAATCTCGTCACCACTTCCGGGAGTAGAACAGGTGTATTACAACGCCGCAAAGTGCGCAGCAAGTCAGTCAGCTGTTAACGACAGTGATTTAACACACTGGCATGAGCTTGTTTTATAACCAATGGCTTTTATGTACTCAAGTAAGAACTGTTGATAAAAACTGGTACAAACTGGGTGTATCGGACCGCCCATTTTAATTGGTCATTCATTCGGGTGCGGGTACTGTGGTCTCTGCTACTGCACTGATATGCATGATTAATTCATAACGGAATCCCTAAAACGAGCTGTGAACTCCGCCTTGTGTTCACGACCGAAACCCTTCAAATCACCGGCACATCATTCAATAGGCTTGCGCAGTGTGTCATCAATAATAAACGGAATTCCATGGCTGTTTCTGTTCTTTGTGTTGTATATAGACTATATGGTACCAACAAGTGGGCCAAAGAGGACTTACGAGTTTAAAAATATGAAAGCGTTTCATAAGATTATTTAACATTTTGCTTACTACACAGTATAAATAAATATTCTTATAGGCCTATATATGGGTTAAAGCACAATACTGGTCTTCTAATAAAGAATTATATTAATTCTTCAAAAAAAAAAAAAAAAAAAAAAAAAATGTTTAACTTGCAGATAGTACTGGTGTTTTGTTTGATAATAATTATAGGCTATATATAAGCCTAGGCTATATACACACAAAGAGGAACATATTGTTTGAACTAAACATTTACTAACAACAGTTTCTGTATGAATGTTTTGATGAAAATAAAATAAAATAAAACCAATTAGAAATGTATATAAAACTATAGTAAACTTAAACTTTACTTTTTAAAGTTTACTGTTTAGCTTGTAAATTCTTTCTTTCTTTTTTTTTGGTCTATTATTAATGGTAATATTCAGTGTTGGGGTAATACATTACAAGTAACTTCAGTTACGTAATCAGATTACTTTTTTCAAGTAACTAGTAAAGTAACACTACTTTTACATTTACAACAAAATATCGGAGTTACTTTTTCAAATAAGTAACGCAAGTAAGTTTTCCATTGTATTGACTGACAGCTTTTTTGTTTCCTTGTTGAAAGAAATTATATACAGAGCCCCGCACGTGACATGCAAGAAAAAAGCTACCCTGCGCAGACCGATCGGCGTATGACATCAAAGTACCGCGAGAGCGTTTACAGAGCATACGAATCGTTATGGTTCCGAATCGCTCTCGCGATGTCTTTGATGTCATACGCCGATCGGCCTGCGCAGCGCCGATGCATCTCGGACAAGCCTCATGACTGAAGGTGCGTTCACGCCACCTCGTAATTCCTGTAATTACGAGATTTCTAGCTTGTAAAAAGTGTTCAAGTCCTCGTAGAGCTCGTAATTACAGTTTGTAGGCTGGGAGTTTTCTGAAAGCTCCCACGTTTACCCAAATTTCCTATAGCACGTGAAGGCAGCTTAAGTGCAGAGACATTGTGTATAAACATGACGGTTATCATAGTTCTAGACTAAATGTGAACATTTACTCATCTCATTTGCACACAGACTTATTAAGTATTCATCAAATTTAATAAAAACAAACAAGCAAGCCCAGTAAATGTAAAAGTTTGTATGTCATAACAGGTGAGAAAAAGTAATGTAACGCAATATTGTAATGCATTACTTTGAAAAAGTAACTTTCCCCATCACTGTTAATATTAATATGTACATTAATATTTAGAAGGTAAGGCATCTCCTTGATGTATTGTAAAATTTAGAGGGGCTCAATGAGTAAATTAGCCTGCAAATTAATTTCTTGCCATTGCATATAGGTGCAATCAACAAGTAATCCTTGAAAGTTACTGTATATAATGATTGTGTAATGTAATTATATTATGTATCAAGTCAGTTTCTAAGATTCCACACTATGTGTAAGCAGGACAAACAGCAAATCTGGTGAAATATCTTTTATTCATGTGATACATTTTGGTGTCTCTTTAACCTTCCATTTTTTACAGCATATAATAATAGTACTTTGTCACACAAACTTTGCTAAACACTAGTAGACAGCGTATTTCAAACAAACCAACACACTTCAGAATAGCACACAACTGAGTATTCAGTCAGTGACACGTGATAGAGCTGTTCAGGAGGGTTTTCACTCTTATTTATTTTGATTCCTACATATCAAACCATATTAAATGTTAATGTTTAAAACACACTTGATGCCCTTTTTAAGTCTTAGTGATGAAAGGATTTGTCGGTTTACAGTTGAATGAGAGGAAAATGCGACAGTGCTGGGGGGTTCAGTGATACCTCTTCCAGCAAATAAAAGCCCATTCAAGCTATACTGTTTAAACCCAGCATTACAGATGGGGCGTGAAAGTCTTTAATAGTGGCACGATAGTGACACGACTAGGTCTTTGTGATACAGTAGCCAGGCAGAAATGCAAATTATACATCAAACTTTGATTCCCACACATTACTAACTGCCATTCCCCTCAAGCAT
Source organism: Elopichthys bambusa (assembly GCA_037101425.1). Lineage (NCBI taxonomy): Eukaryota > Metazoa > Chordata > Actinopteri > Cypriniformes > Xenocyprididae > Elopichthys > Elopichthys bambusa. The sequence continues at coordinate 23,995,407 of CM074447.1, read as the reverse complement.
ACAACACATTGTATCACTAACTAGTGAGATAATAAATAAACACATGAAACCAACAGTCTTACGACGAGCAATACCAAGACGTGTCTGTACACTAAGCAATAGCCGTGTTGAAGGAAGAAATCTAATGTCCTGTTTAACAAAACCTCATTAGCTCTATGCAGTTAATAGGCTCAAGCAAACCACAGCGTTGTGGCCTGATTTGGTGCACCATAACAACAAAACAAGCAAGGCATTTTGTGTTAAACGGTCTCTAAACTGCATGCTGTTCCTACACTTGCGCAGCAAAAACAAGGCAGAAAATGAGCAGAATTAGTGTGAATTGCTGATGCTTTCCATATCCAAGCTCAGAGCGACGTGTTACGATAGTTTCGTTAGTACATACATGTTTTTACAATTAACATCAGGTTTTGTGACTACAGTCGTGGATAAGTCATTAAATATCTTAGGTTTTGAATTTTAACTAAATTAAATAGGAATTTTCCCTTTTCTAAGAATGTTACATTCTACTTCCATGCAACCCTCCAAAGATTCCAGTATAAAATTAGCCTGGCCAGAATGAGGCTTGTCGCAAACAAAACTGCTGATTTATTTTGGCCATACATGTATAGTTACTGAAACAAAACCTTTAAATGATATCTGGTCCCTAATACCATATTTAAACATGAAAACTCCCAATTATACAGAATATTGTGTTCATGGTGATATTTCACAACAGTAATTTCAAAATCGAAGAGACCTTCTGTATTTTTCTTTTAAATAACTTCTGCCAAAAACACAAAACATAGTGTAATGTTCATGTAAAAAAAAAAAAATTAAAAAAAATCATATGAATCAGTAACAGCCTCTCAGTTCAATAATGTCAAGTTCTTCCTCCAGTGAAATTAAAAAAGAAGGCAAAAAAGGCTTAAAATCATGACATCAGCCAGCTCTGAAACTTCACAACGACTACGATGGCACTGATGTGTGAAAACTTAAGAGCAATTGAGCTTTTGTCAGTCTGCAATCCCAAATAATGCCATGCAGCCAGAACAGATGAGAATCTGAATGGTTTTTAGCATTTAATCTATGCTGTGATTTTACTTTTTTCATTATTAATATAATGTATTTTTGGAATCCATTTTAATACAGAGTAATAGCACATCCACAAGGTTACTCTGAAAAGTCACTGAGTCGAAGAGAAAGAAAAGGTTCTCCGCTCATGACACAGGGCCGTGAGAGGAGCGAGTGACCACTGAGAGGCAAGCTGTTTGTGTGTGAGGGGGGTCGAGTGAGGGGGACGCAGGGCCTGGTGGGGGACGAGGGTGGTTACTAGCACGAGCAGCTGCTCTCGGTAACGGGCAGCTCTGGAGGCTTCTCCAGCTTGATGTCGATCACTGAAAGTTTGGGTTAAGGATTAGTTACTGAGAGACTGGATCATTTGAATAAGCATGTTTTTACCCTTGGATTACTTTTCATTTATTTCCATAAGACAAAAACCCTGGCAGACAAGCAGACATGCTTCTGATATCTTGCTATCACACTGTTGTGGACAAACTGACTCTTTCATTTTATTGGCATATTTATGGTGCATGTGAAGGATACTGTCCTCTTTGCTTTTCTCTGGTGTACTATCCATTCCAGGCAAAGCTGCAGCAACACGACGAAACAGCTAGAAAAACAAAAAGAAAGTTCATTACTTAAAAACTGCCAAATGTACATAAATCAATGCAGGTTTAATATTATATATATATATATATATATATATTATATTATATTATATATATTTTAGGGGAGGCTGGGGCTAGTTTTTACTCCAGTCAACAACACACGTTGACCTTTTGTGAGATTTTTTTGTGGCATATTGTCTATATATAGAGCAAGCTGTCACAATGCAAGCTTCTATTAAAACTATTATAGACTTTTCAAATACATTTAAACAGTAAAACACCTATGCAACAAAACAACTCATGAAACAGCAAAAATAAAGAATAAAAATATCAAACTCTTGTTTTGGCCAAAAGATATTGTAATTAAAGGGTTAGTTCACCCAAAAATGAAAATTGTGTCATTAATTACTCACCCTCATGTTGTTCCACACCCGTAAGACCTTTGTTCATCTTTGGAACAAATAATTAAGATATTTTTGATGAAATCCGAGAGCTCTCTGACCCCTACATAGACAGCAATTTAATTACCACTTTCAAGGTAATTAAAGAAATCATTAAAATAGTACATGTGACTACAGTGGTTCAACCTTAATTTTTTAAAATGATAAGAATACTTTTTGTGTGCAAAAACAAACGCAAACTAAAACAGCACAGGAAAATGATAGGGAAGAAAAGAAATTGTTGAATAAAGTAGTTATTTATGTGTTCTCATGAACCATGTAGTCCACATGGACTATTTTAATGATGTCTTTACTACCTTTCTGGGCCTTGACAGTGATAATTAAATTGCTGTCTATAGGGAGGTCATAAACCTCTCAGATTTCATCAAAAATATCTTCATTTGAGTTCCGAAGATGAACGAAGGTCTTACGGGTTTGGAACGACATGAGGGTGAGTAATTAATGACACAATCTTCATTTTTGGGTGAACTAACAATTTAAGTGGTAAAACAATTAAAATTTATGAAATGTAAGAAAAAAATTAATAAAATATTAAAAAATAACTCACCCAACCGGCATTACAAAAAAATTACACTGAAATGCAGGTTTTGAAAACAAAATTATCAAAAGTAAAAAAAATTAAAAAAAAAAAAGTTACTGAAAAAATTTTATGTTACTGAAAAGTAAAGTTCAAGCCATCACAATCCATCAAAATATGCTTCAGCGATAAAGGACTCTGGCAAGAGGGGATCTTCAGCCATTAACAAAAACATAGGGGTTAGTCTGGAGTGGCCAGTGTAGATAACGGTCCAAGCAATTTTGAAAATGGACACGTTTTCCACCGACCACAAGATTGATTTTGTAAAGTTTGTTGTATTAGGATTCTTTGATGAATAGCAGGTTCAAAAGAACAGCAATTATTTGAAATCTTTTGTAAAACTGTACTTTTTTACTATCACTTTTGATCAATTTAACGCATTCTTGCTGAATTAAAGTATTAATTTCTTTTAAAACCCCAAACTTTTAAGACAACTTCCTCATGTGCAACTAGCCCCAGTCTCTCCTATTTAAAACAAATTATAACTCCCAGTGGGTAGAGAGGTAAAAAGAGGTAATTTCTGATGACACTTGCATTAAAAAAAATGTTACAACATGATCCACTAATTCCGACAATAAAAAGCAATACAATATGCTATTAAAAAGCGAAATGCATAAATGAAATGTCTACATCAAGTCTGTGAATTGCTAAAACATGGCACATAGAGAAAAGCGATCTAGCGATGGCTTGGCCGACATGCATAGGACATCTGTGACACAGTACATGAGGAGCACTTCAAGCAAACAAAACAAAAACACAAAAGAGCAGCCCAATAGCACAGGACACCTGTGAATGTGAGGCGGGGACAGAATGGCTAATGATGGGTGAGGCAGAGAAAGATAGAAACCAAAGGAAACAGAAGATAGAGTGGTGGAGGGAAGGTGGGGCTGGGCAGTCCTCATTTCTCAGTGATTCTACCTGTTTGACATTGTAGCCAGTCTTTGCGCTGGTTTCAATGAACATGACATTCAGTTCCTTAGCCCTCTGCTCGCCCTCCTCTGTGGTAATCTGTCTGCTCGGCCGGAGCAGGGAGGGGAAAGGAAAGAAATACAGACAGACAAAAGAAATGCATCAAGAAGAAGGAAGAGAGAGACTGGCTAAAGTTCACATTAGTAATAGGGGAAAAAAGAGGAATTAGTGTTTTGATAGGACCCCAACATAGGTTGAAGAGTTGAGAAATGGCTGAAATCGTAATGTTGAAAAGAGATCACTGCACTGCAGTTCAACAAAAGGCCATTCACAGGGAACACATTTGTTACTCGAGGACAATCTACAACAAAAATAAACACCCTTTCAAGGGAAGTGATGACAATGTCACTGGCACTTTGGTCACTGAAATATCCCTTGTTTATTTTCAGCTTAAAGAGTTCATCCATAAATGAAGATTCATCATTAGTCATCATTTACTCACCCTCATGTAATTTAAAGGGTTAGTTCACCAAATATGAAATTTCTGTCATTAATTACTCACCCTCATGTCGTTCTACATCCATAAGGCCATAATTACCACATTCAAGGTCCAGAAAAGTAGTAAAGACATTGTTAAAATAAGTATTCTCGTCGCTTCATAACATTAAGATTGAACCACTGTAGTCACATGGATTATGAATGTGGTAATTATGTTGCCTTCTATGGGGGATAAAATAAACCTCAGATTTCATCAAAAATATCTTAATTTGTGTTCCGAAGATGAACGAAGGTCTTGCAGGTGTGGAATGACATTAGGGTGAATAATTAATGGCAGAAATTTCATCTATGGGTGAACTAACCCTTTAAATCCTGTTTGACAATCTTTCTTCTGCAGAACACAAAAAGAGTTATAGAAGAATGAAGAATGTCCAAGTTGCTCCTTTCCATCCACTTATATAGTATAGTAAAAATACATTTTGCTAAACATCTCCTTTTGTGTTCTACGGGATGTAATGACACAAAGGTGATAAATGACAGAAATTTCAGTTTTTTGAGTGAACTATCCCTTTGTCTCTAGGCTGCATCGGTGGCATTCTTTCAAATTGATCGACTTCCCACAGACAATAATTTTGATTTTGTAAGAATTACAGAACAGCTCCATGTATACAGTGCTTTACAAATAGTTATACCCAGACCAAGACAGAGTCTGTGGACATTTTTTGAATTGATTTGAGGGACATCGAATGGTACCTGAATGGATTTAGATATGTTGATTTAAACTCATTTAGATATGAAAATGTTAAGCTGAGCTAGGCATATATTGTTAGCTAATCAACAGGGCGAAATATTAAATAAAAGGGCACACAAGAGGAAGAAGATATAAAGAACTTTGTGAATGACATGTTTCAATTCAATGAAAATCTGCAGAGCTTTCTGCTGAATTCTGTGGTGACAGAATCCGCGTGGGTGTTATGTCACAATCCTTCCATGATACTTTGGGGTATCCTTGGGCAATTAACAACTGACAGGCTTTGTATGTGATTCTATTACAAAAAAAAATGCGCGTTTGAAATTCAGTAATTTACGCACAAGTTTCGACTGAAGGTTCAAGATCGTCACGCAAATTCATGGCGTTGACCAAGAAAAAGCTGCTTGGTTTAAAAGTGACCTCTGTGTAAGCGGTATTCCATGCTGGACCTTTTTTTGCTCAGAAAATGTTGCACATTTGTTTGCTAGGATTCTACCGTAAATGTATTACTGTAATTGTGTATTTAGTTCATTTTTACAATGTGAGGATAGTCTCAAAATTATTTTCTGTGGAAATCGACAATATGCCACAGATTCTGTTATATAAGTTAAAACCCTTAGGTCTACACTACAGCTGTTTCATGTCACCCACCTGTTTGACGTTATAACCAGCTTTGGCGCTGGTCTCTATGTACATCACACCCAGTTCCCGGGCTTTTTTCTCTGCTGCCTCTATTGACACTTGCCTGCCATAGTCCATAGTTGAGGGGTGGACACAGTTCAAATTAGAATGGATATGAAAAACAAAAGTAGTAATGGGAAATCAAAAATAAAACCAACACAAGAGAAAATATGACCGAACAGAAAAGCAACAATGGCACAAATTATTGAACATAAATTAATAAGGAGAAAACTGAACACAAAAATAACACATAGTGAAGGGCTTAAAACGTGATGTCTGAGGGATGAACAAAAGACGTGTTCATCAAACTCCTCGAAATTACTTTACCTTTTATCAGCCAAGTCTGTCTTGTTGCCAACCAACATGATGATGACATCACTTCCTCTCTCTGTTCTGACATCATCTATCCACTTTGAGGTTTGCTGGAAGGAGTTGAGATCTGAAGAACAGATGGGAAAATGTTAGACATGGACTTATTAAAGAGGAAAAATGTCTCATGTGATCTGTTGGAACTGATTTTGTTGATTGATTAATTGAAAATCCAAAATTGGCAGTGGTCAAACCACACTTAATTCATTTCAAAGCAGAGCTTTCTTAGAAGAAAGTGTGCAAGCAGACTGTTAGTATGAAGTTCAACAAAACAGAGGACGGTTAAGTTAAAGCACATGTAATTTCGATGCTCAGCTTGTTCAGTAACAGTAGATCAATGTTAAAAGAGAAGCATGCTCGATCTACTTTTCATTTAATCTGTATGAAATAAAAATAATTGTTCCCAAGCAACCATACTAAGATGAACTGCCATGACCTAGAAGCAGCTGCTGAATCGTGCTAACTGTGCCCTGAGGGCATAAATCCCTGCTGACCCAAAGAGTGAGGCTCGGACTCACTGGTGATGTCATATACCACCACAGCAATAGTGGAGTCTCGGATGTAGCTGGGAATGAGGCTGCGGAAGCGCTCCTGCCCTGCAGTGTCCCATAGCTGGAGCCGAACCTGAGGGACCAGCAAACCGTGGTGTGCAAAGAAAACAGGGGAAAGAGAAAGGCAGAACAGAGAAAAGAAAAGGTATAAGGAGAGGATAGGGCAAGGAAGCAGGGTTAGAAGAAAAGGACAACATCAAAGAAGCACAACATGAAGGAAAAGGAGAAATGCACCTACAGAAGTGACCAATTTTTGCTTCTGTGCTTATAGTTCATAACCTTTAGGAAATAGTAACATCAGAATGATTTTAGAGACCATCTGAAGGCATTTCTCCATTCCTGCTCTCTGAATGACGCTGCTTTCTGCAAGATGCTTTGCAAATGGCACTCCGTATGCACAAGTATTGCTGGACATGTTTTGAGTCTAAACCACATACTTTATGGTTTTAATACATTTGTAAAAGCCCAAACTGTACTCATAAAGACCCAAAAATTTACATTTTGTTACCATTTACTCACCCTTATGTTGTTCAATACATGTATTCCAAACCCACATTGACTTAAAAGATATTTTGAAAACATTTTTTTTTTTAAATACAATGTGTGTTTAATACAAATTAATTTAATCTAAAATTACTTTCCTGCAGATGAGTTATAATACAAACTAACTCTAAATTATCTCTGCTCAGGTGTAAAAACCATACTAAAAAGATATCCCTTCAAGACATCAGGGAAAATTTAATATGCAGTGGAGGAGAACTCCATAATCGGGGAGCAACTACAGAAAAAGCCCAATCAGTCTTTTATTTTAATAATGGTTTAGGAACAAAAGGGCTTTTCACACTTGAAATAGTTAACCCTGGGTCAACGAAATCCTGGGTTATCTTGCTTCACGTTTCACACTGCTCATAATTTACCCAGGGTTAACAATTAATTCTTGGTATTCATTAGCGGACGTTTCACACTGTACATTCCTAAACCCTGGGTTACCATTCTTATTTGCATATTTACGGCGCCAGTGTCATTGATTGAATAAACGCAGCACACAACCTGTTTACATAGGCTAGCTTTAGCATTGAGCATCCTCGTATCCCCAACTGTACTATCAAGTTATGTAATGTTATGTTATGTTATGTAAGTTATATAATATACTATAAAGGTAAGAATGAAATGGTCTCTTTACTCATATTGTCACTGTCAGCATTTGACTTTTTCCTCTCAAACGCTGAATATACTGTTTATATACAATGCTTTCCATTACTGAAATACGAATACGCAATTGGTTGTCTGTTGCTAAGTGTCTAGCTGTAACATTCTAACACCGCATCGTTTCACACTGTACAAGTTTGGCACCGCAATGCAGAGTTAACACCGGCAAAAGCGGTGCTAACCCTGCTTTGGAGCAGAGTTTCATAACCCCTCTTCTAAATGTGTGCGAAACGTTCCTTTACCTGGGGTTAAAAGCGGTGTTTAGAACGACGATAACCCAGGGTTAAAGTCCCCCTGAAGTCAAAATTTAAGTTTTTTAGCTTTTAGTATGAATATGTTAGCCTTAATGTTATGAATAAGCTGGTGTGTTCCAAAACAATGACAAAATTTGCATTTAGGATATATAAGCATTCAAAACCATTTTCTCACTTCTTCTAAAATGGATCACGGATTTTCATGACATCACACTTCAGCTTCTCATCAAATCTTCTGTCCAATCAAATGCTCTCTAGAATCTGAAGTCCCGCCCCCTCCTACACTATCAACAGCGGTTGAAATCTGTAATTTGTTCACACATTTACTAGTTTCTACATGGTCAATGGCACACTATATAGAGAATAGGGAACGATTCAGACAGTGTAAATGCTTTCCATTGACGCAAACAAAGTATGTTTTCGCGTTAGTATAACGCAGCGTGAGTACAGCCTGCTCTGGCCCAGGGACACGAGAACACAAACCGGATCATATCCACGAGTCGGCTCAGACCACGAAAGGTATCGGACCCATTTAAATTCTGCACAGAATGCTGTAATTTAAAGTGATATAGAGAAGATTATGAGGATAAACTGTTAGATATTAAAAGGAAACAGATGTTTTACTGAGTTTAACGGCTCTGGTAGAGATGTGATATAAACTAAACGCTATTGGCTATTTTTAAAAAGGGGTGGGGCTGTTCGATATATATCGCCCTGTCTTCCCGTTTCAGTTGAAATTACATCAACACACTGAATAATGCTGTGCGTTCCAAGACACTTCAGCAGGCCTTTAAGCGCAGTGTGAAAATACCATCTGGTTAAATGACCTCAACTGCATTCTGATGACAATTCAAAAGGTCAGCAAAAATAAAACTCAGAATAAATTAAGTTATACAGGTTTGGAACAACATGAGGGTGAAAAAATTATGACAGAATTTACATTTTTGGTTGAACTATCACTTCACATTGTTGAAGCGTTTTTTCCCCCCATCTTACTTACTTGTTTAACTTTACCAGGAATGCTCAAATAAACCAGCACACTTATAAAGCTACATGAGTGCCATTTACTCAAGCGGTACCCAACTTTGACCCCACCATGTGGTGAAGCAGGAGCACTAGCTACCTACTTGCTATATCATAGACCACCACTGCGGCTGCTGAGTCTCTGATGTAACTGGGAATGAGGCTACGGAATCGTTCCTGCCCAGCAGTGTCCCACAGCTGTAGCCGAATCTATGACCGTCCATGCAGCACAACAGGCATGGAAGAGAGTGGGGTGAGGTGGACAAAGACACAACCAAACTTAAAAAGGTGAAATCAAAATAAATGACAAACTAATGACATAAGTGTGATGAGCTACAAGCATGCGCGAGGAATTACGCAAATGATAACTGTAATGAATCTGTGATATAGACAGTGAAATCACCTGGCAGACTTCAAATCAATAAAAATGAGCCCTATTTGGACGTACTTTGTGATTTTATTCCTGTCCGAATCTGCCATGTCTATGTTTTTCTCACACAACCTCATTAAAAATTCCAGGGCAAATTGCCTACTGTTTTTCGGCAAACTCATCTAATCCCGTCCCAATGCAAATGTCTGTGATTGCTGATATTGTATTATAGCCTACCAATGCTTCTCCTCATACGTTTTTTGATGTACCCGAGTTACCGTCTGTGCACTGATCTTTCGCACGCTTCCATTTTATTTTACTATGGATGCATAGACTGTTCATTTTAATATCAATGTCAGGTAAGACACTTGTCTAGATGTCTCTGCTCACTTATGTGGGTTTATTGTAAACAGTCACTTCTATAAACTTGTAAGAAGTATATTTAAATAGTGTTTTAATAATATTTTGAAATGATATCAATAGGTAATCCATGTAACGCCCATGTCTGGAAAACACACACTCCTCGGTAATAAACACGGAGATGTTAGTTCCATCCCAATCGGTGAATGAAATCACAGACTCAGGTGATAAGAATTATCACTCAAACATTGTTTGGAAAACTAGTCCTGTCCGAATAGGGCTTTATAGACCTTCCAGGTGATAGCAGAAAACATCAAGGTGAATGACTTGAGCCAGTGTGTGTCAAAACCATCTATTACACTAGTACTAACACTGACACTGAAAGTCAATATTTAAACTAAATCATGCTTTATATGAGCATGCTATCATTCCATTTAGACAAAAGGCTTGGACACACAGAGACTCCTTGGAAATTATTCTAGAAATGTGGATCTACGTCCTACCGTGCGGTCTTCCAAGTACATGGTTTTTGACAGAAAGTCTATACCAATAGTTGCCTATGGAGAGAAACAATGAGTTAACTTGGTGCACACTGTAAAGTACAAGCCATTAAAGGAATATTTCTTGGGGTTTTTTTTTATCTTCTGTGGAACACAAAATTAGATATTTTGCAGAATACTGCTCTTTTCCTTACAATAAATGCATAGTGACTAAAATGGCTGTCAAAAAATAAAATTGGTCCTTATTCACTGAAAATCTAATTTGCTCTCATGCATATTCTGCAACAAGACACTTTTTTTTATATCAAATTTGATATCAATGACACCAAAAGCCATCGGTTCTCATGTGTGTCACATGCACACACGTGAACACCAAATGCAAGTACAAATGGGCACTGCAAAGTAAAATAAACGTTACTGAAACATTATTTGCCAGTTGGATTTGTATTAATAAAATAATTTATGGTCTGAGTAGATTTGTAAGAATGATAATCTGATCCTCGCTGACAAGCATGATCAAATCAAGCAGAATTTGATGATGTACAAAATATTTCTATTTCAAATAAATGCTCTTCTTATCTTCAAATCCTGAAAAATCCTAAAAATTAAAAAAAAAACAAAAAAAAAAAAACATAACAGTTTCCACAAAAATATTAAGCAGCACAACATTAATATTAAGAAGAAATGTTTCTTGAGCACCAAATCTGAATACCAGAATGATTTCTGAAGAATCATGTGACACTGAGATTGGAGTAATGATGCTGAAAGTTCAGCTTTGCCATCACAGGAATACATTACATTTTAAAATACAAAATAGTTATTTAAATTGTAATAATATTTTATGATGTTACTGTTTTTATTGCATTTTGATTAAATAAATGCTGCCTTGGTGAGCATAAAATACATCTTTTTAATAGTATATTTTTTTGGTTATAAAAATAAATGTAAAACAGTTTTTATGGCCAGTAAAAACTTTCATTTTAACTGACAACAATTATTTTGCACTGTAACTGTTGGTCATCATTTGTTGACCAACAGTTACATTTTTTTTTTTTTGTAAGCAAAATGGCAGTCTTACTATACTACAAAGTATCTCCTTTTGTGTTCCAAGGGGGAAAAAAGAAAGGTTTGGATCAACATGACAATACAATTTTCATTAATGAGTGAACTATTCCTTTGAGGAAGTAACCAAACCTACTTTATGACAGCTTTCTCAAAGATATTTCACATTGATATTAAGTTGTATTAGGTAACATGGTGGTAAGCATCTGCCACACGAACATAACATGGTGTTACCTGATAGGTATTATCGAAGCTGTCATACATAAACCTGGTGATAAGTGAAGTTTTGCCCACTGTGGAGAAAAAGAAAAACAACGCATTAGAAACAAGGGCCTCGCAGTGAATGCGTCTCAAAACGTAGTGGGATCCCTACATAGACAGCATGTTTGGTATTCGCATCGAACGTATCACGTCAAAGATGCTGTCAAGGGAACTGATGCATTGGTCTGCAGGATAATTGTGAACTCTGATCGCTGTGTTGGCAACATGGGTGTCGCCGTCCTGCCTTCCAAAGCAACATACCGCATCAATACAGGCTAAGACATGCAGAAACTCTAGTTTACGACAGCTGGCTGATGCTTTTTGCGTCAAATCCAGCCATTATGAAACGTAAATCGTGGATGTGACGTGGATGATGTGGCAATTAAACATCCCTGATGTGGTTTATGATCTCATGATCTTGATTGTCACAGCCGGTTAGCTAAAAACAGGCTAACTGCTAACGGCTAGCAACCATCTTCACAGCAGACAGCATTGTTTTATAGGTTAAAACATTAATATCCAGTACTAGCGCAATATAATTTGCATTTTATGCGTTAAACAACAATGGTGGATGCGATCACATATAAAAGGCCTTGAAAATGGGAGAACTCTATTGTGGCTAAGACCAGACAACACAAACATGCTAATACAAGAATTTGATGGCTTCCCTCGAAGTCTACATTCAAGAATACATAAACACTGAGGCAAAAGAAACAAAAAATACATTTCATTTATCAATTTAAGCATAATCGAGTTGATATTCAGATCTCACGTCTTTTTTATATATACAGTTCGTGTACTGCAAGGATGTTCAACGCTACATGCTACGTTACACGTTTTCTGTAAATTTTAGTGTATTTTAAGTGCGTGTCGAAAACATATAGGCTCAAACTGTCAAATCATTATTTGCATGTTTATTTGGTAACATCTATCCTTCTGGAGCATCCTTTCACCTGGCCTGTCTATTTCTCTGTCCACGTCTCGCATATCTGAATACTTACCGCTTTGTTCGCCCAAGAAAACCAACTTAAATTTCCGCAGAGGGTTGCCAAACTCTCCACCACCGGTCGTAGTAGACATATTTATCGAGTATATTAAACAGCAGCTATCTAAATATTACTATTTTCTGTGCGCGGACGAAGGACACTGTACAGTCCAGTGACGGAGCGCTGATAGCTGATGATTCCTGAGTGTGACAGCGCCTCTTAGTGGCCAGAGATGGAAACGCAGGACACGCTGTGGTTGTGTTTCAGAACACAGTGCTAAAAAGCTGCCTACCTATGCTGTCTAGGTTTGAAAGCGACTATGATGGCCAAAATGCTGTCTTCGTAGGCAGCTGACTAGGTTTTGAGACACAGTCTATGTCTACTGTCACACCTAACCATTGTGTAGCATCTAAATCCTTAATGTTTCATCTCATCTTAATATCAGTGTTGTATGCGAAATGAGTTTATATAAGCTACATTTTCTTAAAAAAATTCATACAAGTGTATTTTTAATATAATTAAATGTTTCACATATCACTAAGAGAACTCATTTGATATATATATATATATATATATATATATATATATATATATATACACACACACACATACACACATCATTTTGATAGAATATATTTGATAGAAAAAATATTTGATGTATACACACACGTATATATAATAATGGTGGCCACACAAAATATTGACACTTTGGGTATATATATATATATATATATATATATACACACACACACACACTCTGTTGGCAAAAGTTTTGGGACGCCTACCTTTATGTGCACATGAACTTTAATGACATCCCATTCTTAATCCGTAGGGTTTAATAAGGAGTTGGCCCACCCTTTGCAGCTATAACAGCTTCAACTTTTCTGGGAAGGCTTTCCACAAGGTTTAGGAATGTGTTTATGGAAATTTGAGCATTCTTCTAGAAGCACATTTGTGTGGTCAGGCAGTGATGTTGGACGAGAAGGTCTGGCTCGCAGTCTCCACTCTAATTCATCCCAAAGGCATTCTATCAGGTTGAGGTCAGGACTCTGTGCAGGCCAGTCAAGTTCCTCCACACCAAACTCGCTCATCCATGTCTTTATGCACTGGTGCGCAGTCATGTTGGAACAGGAACATGTTGGAACAAACTGTTCCCACAAAGTTGGGAGCATGAAATTGTCCAAAATGTCTTGGTATGCTGAAGCATTAAAAGTTCCTTTCACTGGAACTAAGGGGCCAAGCCCAACCCCTGAAAAACAACCCCACACCATAACCCCCCTCCACCAAACTTTACACTTGGTACAATGCAGTCGGCAAGTACTGTTCTCCTAGCAACCTGGCAAAAAATCAGATCGCCAGACAGAGAAGCGTGATTTGTCACTCCAGAGAACACATCTCCACTGCTCTAGAGTCCAGTGGCGGCATGCTTTACACCACTGCATCCGACGCTTTGCATTGCAGTTGTTGATGTAAGGCTTGGATGCAGCTGCTCAGCAATGGAAACCCATTCCATGAAGCTCTCTATGCACTGTTCTTCAGCTAATCTGAAGGCCACACAAAGTTTGGAGGTCTGTAGCTACTGACTCTGCAGAAAGTTGGCAACTTCTGTGCACTGTGCACCTCAGCATGTGCTGACCCCGCTCTGTGATTTTACGTGGCCTACCACTTCATGGCCGAGTTTCTGTTGTTCCCAATTGCTTCCACTCTGTTATGATACCACTAACAGTTGACCGTGGAATATTTAGTAGTGAGGAAATTTCACGAATGAACTTAATGCACAGGTGGACACCTATCACGGTACCATGCTTGAATTCACTGAGCTCCTGAGAGCGACCCATTCTTTCATAAATGTTTGTAGCAGCAGTCTGCATGCCTAGGTGCTTGATTTTATACACCTCTGGCCATGGAAGTGAATTCAATGATTTGGAGGGGTGTCCCAATACTTTTGACAATATAGTACACCACACACACACACACGCACACGCACACGTACGTGTTTTTATATATTAAAATATAGAATATATTTAAAGAAATATTTGAATTATGAAATGGCATATCAAAGTTGTTTTCATGAAGTTTTATTGAAAATGTACACCATGGAATCTTACTACAGTTAAATATTTCACAAATTTCTGGAATTACAGGGGTTGGGGTAATTGACATGAAGGGGAAAATATGGAAGATGACTAGAAAAATGTAGGCCAGTCTTGACACCCAAAATGTTTCACACAGAAAACAGTCACTTGTCAATGTCTTTAATCATTAAAACATGTTTCAACGTAGTAATAGGTCCTTAAAAATTAAATGTACTGCACACATATGCACGAACGTCTGTACCTCGTCACGGACTTACTTGAAATGAAATGACTGAAAACCCTTGATGTACATCTCAATGCAATATTTGGCAAAATGGGAAATTACATTTATAAATTTAATGCAACTGCACATATTGTACCTGGAATAAATACATGTAATAAAAGGGTCCAAAGTAAGACGCGTTTGAAGTGTAAATATGTCTAAGCAAAGAATAACTCCATATATAAATAAAAATATGTTCAGGGCATGCAAAAGAACAGAAGATAAAGAATATAAAAAAAGTGGCACTGAATGTGACCTACATGGTATTTCAATAAGTTCTCCATTACTCTCTAAGTTTATATTTTAAATAAAATAAGTTTAACTATATTGCTGTGAGTATTTAAGACTTGAAATGTGTCCTGTAAAATGTATAGGGCATTATAAAACATACAATACAAACCTCTCAGATTTTGTTCATGCTTTCAGATAAAGATTCTCATTAAATTACAGTTAAACATCTCTCACTTAACACATTTGCTGCATTATCAACCAGGAACTTTCGGGCCCATTTTCTTTGGATTTTCTCAATATTCACAGCCAGCATGTCAAAATGTTTAAGTCTTATTAAAGATATTCTTACTCAACTTATAGTTCACACCCTAAATCAAACGTAGTGTTTGCAAATAAGTTAGTATCCATTCCCTCCTCACAGTTAACACTGTATTAATGCTGATGAGGACATGCAGGTTCATTCACAAACACATATCCTTAAAAGAAAGTAAACTGCTTAAATGAACAAGGCAATATTATAGATGTAAAATGCTAAACTAAAACTCAAAAGCATTGCGTTAGTTCACAGCCTTTCTATCAGAGCTCATGGCTCTGGTGTCGCCAGCAAATTATGTCTATAAAAATACTAATGAGGGACTGCTTAGCATGCCCTAATTAGGAAACAGAGCTAATATTTGTTGAAAAATACCATGTTAAGCCCACATAAGGCCATGTTCAACAGGGCACACAGCATGAAAGTTTAAAAATGAAAAAAACAAACAAAAAAACAATTAAATAAAACATTCAAACAAGGCTGACGGAGTGAAAAAGACAGGAAGAAGAGTGGACGCTTAGTTCTCGTGGAAGCTGCAATCCCCTCTTCCAACGGGTGGTCAAGACAGAGTTAAAAGAAGCTAGAGGAAAACAGGAGACACAAACGCAGATTAGAGAAAGTATCAAGAGGGCATTGAACTCATCAGTGCCAGTGGGAAGAAAAGTTAACATCAGTCAATTGGAAATGGGCACTCAAGACTTTTCTTTTTCCAGCCAAAAGCATGAAGCATTCTGAATGTGGGCGGATAGGAACACACCATCCTTCTGCCCTGATTCAAATGCATTGTGCATCCTCTACAAAATTTGCTTTTAAACATGCGTGGGTTCGTTCAATGCAACATTGCTTTCAGCTTGCATTCTTAAAGTAATACATTTACGGTCAAGAGTAACCTAATCTAAAACTTTTTAAATAAAACAGCTTGACAGGGACAGTGATTATAATGATTGCATTTTCCCTCCCCACATCTCTGAAGAGGCAAAAATCTTAAGCATATTAGTAACACAAAACATACACTGCAAATAAGCACAGCATTCAGCAAAGGTTTTGGTAACACAATAAATATAATGTTAGTAAAAGCTGCAGAAAAAGCCCACAATGAAAACACAAGAGGTAATCTATAAGAAACACAGAGGGCCTGGTCCACACTGCCTCGGGGTACCGCTTAACCAAAGAGTCTGGGCCTGGTCCCTTATCAAAGCCATACTACTCAGTGCAGAGCCAGGGATTACTGCAAAGGAAAGTAAAATACACACACTGCAGTGAGCAGGGAGACTGGAGGGAGCAAGAGAGTTAATAAAGTGCTAAATACCAATCACAACAATACCACCTGTTGAAAGACCAGCATCCAGATACCATCCAAAACAATGTCATCCAGCACACAACCAATAAAATCACTTTGATTTTGCTGAACAGTCTGCTTTCTTTAATTGTAGCCTTGTAAAATATAATTTACAACTTGTTTAAGAGACTGAAAATAAAACCATTTTCTGCAGTGACAGAGATATAAATGGATTAAAAACAAAATGGTCATCTAGACTAAATTTCCCTATTTTTTGGTCATATAAGGATTGTATAATAACGTTCAGTTAAATTTGACTTGTGGCAGTGGTCAAGCAGCTCTTCATTTGAGAATACAGACCACAAACCTTTAGATAGAGTACATTCTGAGGTAGGATTAAGTGAGTCTTATTATATTTGCCTAGTTAAGCATAACAATATAGTGAATTTCTTCAAAGGTGACAGTCCAGCTCTTCTCTAGTGCCATACTGAATGTAACGCAGATGAAAACGAGGCTGTGAGGGACAGATGTAGTCTTTTACAATGGCACGTACTGTAAAAACATACTGTTGTCTACTAAATGTTTTTTTTCCCCAGAAAGATGTTTTGTCAGCTGAACAATTGGATTGTGTCTTCTATTCCTCACAGCCTTGTTTTCATTCCTATCAAAAATTAAATAAGGCCCCACCCTGACTAAGGTCAATAAATTGAGGAATCAAGATTTTCCAATACATAGTAAGTAAATCAAATACTGGCCATGTCCCCCTCAGTACATAAACAGTTAGTCACAGTTGTATGAATAATGCAAAATTAACTGTTTGAAATTCATACACAATGATTTTCCACAGTTTTAAGCTTTATGAAAGAATGCCCTTTATTACGGATACAAATACTGGTCCCCTTGCAATTGATATTTAATGATTTTTTTATTTTTATTTTGTGAAAAATAAAATATCACAAAAATAAAGAACTATAAAAGGTGCTTACAATGGATGAAATGTGCCAATATGAAGTTTTTCTAAACTAATACAAGCATAGCAATGACAGGTTTATAAAAATAAAAAAAACCAACAACAACATTGAGGTATGGCTGCAGATGACTAGACAGCATCTGCATAACATGCATGAGCTAAAATGAGACAAAACACCACTTTACTACTACATTACTGTTCATGTTCCAAATTCTAACCATTAGAAAACTGTAAAATTCCTTAAAAACCCAATGACTGAACTGAAAGCAGCTCATATCTTCCTATTATAGTACCAATGGCAAATTATGGTACTAACA
Source organism: Elopichthys bambusa (assembly GCA_037101425.1). Classification (NCBI taxonomy): domain Eukaryota; kingdom Metazoa; phylum Chordata; class Actinopteri; order Cypriniformes; family Xenocyprididae; genus Elopichthys; species Elopichthys bambusa. Next base: position 23,977,471 of record CM074447.1, on the reverse strand, counting down.
GTAAAATTAAATTTGTCTCATTTTAACCCGTGTACTCACTACTGCAAGAGTAGCCACTCATGTTAAAGTTGATTCATACACTAGTCATGCAGAACAAAGCAATATCATTATGACATCATAACACAGCAAGTAAAACAAAGAAGAAGAAAAAAATGGAATTTAAAAAAATTGAAAAAGGTTAAAGATTCTAAAGAAGGATTCCATTCACAGTTATTATCCCTCCTCAGCTGTGTTATGCGTGAAACTGGGGGGTGGGGGGGCTGGAGAGAGGGGGGAGGGAACGGGAACAGCATGGCTCAGGAACACTGAGGGGAGAGAGCTCATTCACAGCGGGCAGGGCGAGCACTTTCTACAGGAATCCTGAACTGGAAATGAGAGAGAAGGAAGATTATTGTTCCCTACAGGTTACAAACTGTTGTATTCACACAATAAAAAAAAAAAAAAAAAAAAAAAAAGAAGAAGAAGAAAAAAAAAAAGATCCAAAATGTTAGTCGTGCATCCGTTAAAACACTTGAAAGCATTTGCAGGGGGTGTATGTGGTAAGGCTTAGAATTGTTCTCTTTTTGTGCTGGATAAAATTGTTTACATTGTCTCTTCTGCTATGTTATTTACATAAACCTGGATATATCAACTTTAACAACTGTGTTATTTAAATTACTAATAGGTCTGTGGCAAGGGATTATGGAAGCTTGTTTCCGCCACTAAATTAAAAAAAAAAAAAAAAAAAAAAAAAAGGTAAATCGCGACTTTCTCTCGACTTTTTTCCTCACAATTGTGAGTTTACATCTCACAATTCTGACTTGCGAATTGTGAGATATAAACTCACAATTGTGAGTTATAAAGTCAGAATTGCGTGATACAGTCAGAATTGTGAGATATAAACTCAAAAAAAGTAGACTTTATAAGACGCAATTGCGAGTTTATATCATGCAAGTTTGACAACTCTATTTCTCAGAATTACGAGATATAAACTCACAATTGTGGGTTATAAAATCAGAATTGCGACTATATACTGTAAAGTCGCAATTCTGACTTTTTTTCTCATAATTGCGAGTTTTTAATCACAATTCTGACTTTATAACTCAAAATTCTGAGGAAAAAAAAAGACAGAATTAAGCTTCCATAAGGGATAAATCACTCAACAACAGCATTATTTTAGGCCAAGTAGAGGACTAGTGTGACCCAGCTGTAGGAGCCATTAAAGACTCTTTTGTATGAGATCGTGGAAGAGCAGTGGAGTGCAAACAACAGCAGATTGTTATGGATTCAGATAGCAGATGGCTGCACATCACATAGGGAGAGCAATAAACTCTCGCCTGGCATTGGTGACATAATATCCCCTGCTGCTACCACAGACATTCTTCACATTGACAGTGTTTAGGACTTTTAAACATGAATAGGAAATGCTGTAATTACTACTGCAGTGCTTTAACACTGCAATTACAGGATCAGTGTATCTGACCATCATCATTACATGTGTTTTTGTAATTTAGTCCCCTCGTACGAACGAGGGTTTGTGCCTTAAGAGATACTTTGAAAGCCTTACCAGCATAAGGTGATTCATGCAGGACTGGGAGCAGGTGAGGAGGAGTTAACTGGAAAACAGCATGGATGAGACGTACATGACACGTGTACAAACTAGACAAGACACCTTACAAGCAACATCACAATGAATATTGTACATGCCCTGCCCTGCATGAGCACTGAGGAAAACTAACATTTTCTTTTGCCATCTTCTATACGCAGGAATAAATATCACTCATTAGATAATGGAAAAGAAAGTGGTAAGAAACTGTTGGATTTGGACAAAGGGGCCTGTTCTTGCACTTATTTATTGCAAAAATACTTCCTCAGTATCTCATTGCTGTGAAAAGTAACCTGAATGGTTTTAAAGCAGTGGGCTGCTGCCTCGTGAGGACATACAAGAAGCTTAAGCGGAAAACAGTTAATGAAACAGGACAGATTGATTTGAGAAAAAAAACAAAACAACAAAAAAAAGGTAAACCTTGTCAGTGCAAGTGTCTTCTTCCCATATAATACTCAGGTGAATGCAGCAAATCAGCTTGAATACACAATCATGATTGATTAGCAGCATAATTTAAGCAATTTATTTGAGCTCTAATTACAAGTACCCTTTTCAGATAGAATGAGCATGACCCTTTAATTAAAGGTGAATTAAATATTGTCCTGTTAATAAATGTTAATAAATGTAATCATTTTACAAACCATGTAAATTACAGTTATAATTACATACAATTATATAGCATAATTAATTATAACTATATAAAATTGTCTATTCATACAAGACTTATACCACACATCAGACTTTCCATAATGGAAATGTAGCTGAACAATAGTACAAATGTACAATAACATGAGTAGCTTTACTACTGTTCAAACGTTTGGGGTCGGTAAGATTTTTTTAACGTTTTTTTTAAAGAAGTCTCTAATGCCCACAAAAGCTGCATTTATTTGATCAAAATACAGTAAAAACAGTAATATTCTGAAATATTATTACAATTTAAAATAACTTCTATTTGACTATATTTAAAATGCAGTTTATTCCTGTGATAGCAAAGCTGAATTTTCAGCATCATTACTCCAGTCTTTAGTGTCACATGATCACATCATTCTAATATGCAGTCATTCTGTGCTGCTTAATATTTTAGTGGAAACAGATACATTTTTTCAGAATTTTTTGATGAATAGAAAGATCGTTATAAATGTCTTTACTGTCATTTTTTATCAATTTAATGCATCCTTGCTAAATAAAAGTATTAATTTCTTTTAAAAGAACAACAACTTTTGAACAGTAGTGTATATGCTAAAACTAGACCTTTCATTTTCATATCACTGCAGTGCAGACACACTCATCCATCTGAATTCAAGGATCTTATGTGAGCTGTCAGTGAAATGCACGCACACTTGCACACGTTCTCCTGCATCGTGATCGTCTGGTGTCTTAGGGAGGGGAAGGTTGTGAGGGTTAGCAACCACGTTGGAGGTCAATACTTACTTTTTCCTCTCTTTATCCTTCTTGAGTGTGGCGGAGCTCCCTGCCTGCTGGGCCTGTGACTGCAGCAGCTCAGCAGCCGTCTTCTTCTGCTTGAAGCTGTTCAGCTCATCATCGAGAGACTTCTTCTTGTCCTCTAGTTTCTTCTTCTCATCCTGGTGAAGCTTCTTGAGACGGTCAAACTTTTCATGAAGCTGTGATGTGAACACCAAAGAGTCAGTATGTGAGCTGTTACTGAACAAAAAGCTTTGCATCTACTGTAAATAGTCAAATTTACAGACTATAACTACAAACAAACAAACCTCCTTTTCCGCCTCTTTAAGCTCTGCCTCCTTCTCTTTCACTCTTTGGACAAACATCTGCCTCATCTCTTCCTCTTTCTTCTGAAGCTCACCCATGAACTCATTCCTCTTGGCCTCGTATGTTTCCTGGAGGCTGAACACAACAAACCAGATTTTCAACCATTAATTTATGCCTGTAAATGCAGACTATAAATCTTTATGTCATAAGTTGTGATGGAGAACTTTTTCCAGATCCTCTTCACCTGAAGGGTTTGCTATCAGGGTCGGTGTCTTTGAATCCCATCTCCTCCAGCTTGCAGCGGCGGTATAGCTCATAGTGGCGAGTGTGAGTCTGCTCTCGCAGGTCCTCCATGTTGACCCTGATCAGCATCTCTCGCAGCTTCACAAAATCACAGTGATTCTCATTCTCCACTGGAAAACACAAAACATGATATTCAAATGAAAATAAGCACTAAGCCACAGTCTTATTGGGACATGAAAAGAGAACGGAATAACTTCCTCCTCTGCAGGCCACACACACATTAATTATACATTCCCTTCAAGGGTGGAGTTAATACAAAAGTTAAAGATCTGGGTGGTTTATGGAAACGTAACAGATGGGTAGTTGACATGGCATACTGTACCAAGTAAGAGTGGAACACCTAAAACTACTTTAAGAATTTTTTTAATTATTGTAGGTGTATACAGAGGGTTATGACCTCGACTGATTTGTTTTTTCTCGTATTAAATCACATATAATTAAATCACATTGCAAGACTGTAAAAAAAATCAAATATTGCTGTTAAGAAATGGTGACCAGTTACAGATCTTAAAGTCCCCCTGTGGTAAAATTTTTTTTTAATGTTGTATATATATCTATGTGGTGTTTTTAATATGCTTTTCAACAAACCATGTGAAACACTATAGACTGAACATGTAATGCACATTGTGCATGACGTCATCGTTTTCACAGATTCGCGTTTCTGTTGTTTACACTGAAGACCGTTTTCAAAAACTTGCACTTTGAAACCGGATTTCAAAAGTTTGCGTTTTCAGGCTACCAAAACACCGTTAACGTGTAATCGCTGGTATTTGTGACATCACAAACTACCTTGTAACCAATTACGTCAACGTGCTTTAGCATATCATTAACCATGACTGCTCTGAAGCAAGAGAGTCTTGAGAAGCCTGGTTATCCCGGTATATTTTTCTGTTGATATGAAAAATTGGGTAGATTTAGCAATATAGGTGGTGTATGATGTATATTACGATGTTATGATGAACCATATGCCTTTCCCCACTGACATACTAAGTTGTTCAAAGCGTTTCTAAGCATACTGACTTTTAGAAGACAGCTGTCTGAATCGCTAACAGGAACATAGTTTATGTAGCATTAGCAGCATATTATTAGCTGTTTGAATACGTAGTCATGCAAAAGGCTAGTCATATTAATTAACATCATTTGTCCAGCATTGTAAAAAGCAATACCACTGTGCACCGTTTACCTCAATAAGTTGACTGAGCTCGTGCAAGTGAGTGGAGGCGGGGCTAATTGGCATATTTATAGATCCTCGTATACTAAATGAAGCAAGGGTGTAGTTACATTCAAGCCATTTTAAGGCATAAAGAATTTTTTTTTTTTTTTTTCCCCCCCTCACAGGAAAAAATGTTTAATTATGTCATTTTGATGATTTCAAAGATGAGTTTTAAGGGGTAAGATTTTTGACTAAGGGGGATTTTAAAATACAATTTCCTAAAATACATGAATGTAACTTTTGATAGCATTCTTTTATTTTTATATCACTGATACAAGGAAGCCTTTCAGAAGAACAGATCTAGTATTATTGACACTATAACATTCTATGCAGCTGTTATTGTAACCGTATTAACAAACGATTTCTTCAGCAAATGTACAAGAATCTATGAGTGGTGCTTGTCTGTGCAAAACTACATGACAAAGGGTGTTCTGGGTGGTTGCCAGGCTGTTGTTATGCGGTTGCTAAGATGTTCTGAGTAGTTGCTATGTGGATGCTTACTGGCTAGTTAAAAGAGCTCATCCCCAAGTCTCTTTGATATTCTAGTCTCTAGTTATGGCTTAGGCCCTTCTTTCAACAAATAAAATTTTCCTGATAATTTACTCACCCCTATGTCATCCAAGATGTTCATGTCTTTCTTTCTTCAGTCAAAAAGAAATTGGAAGCCACTGAAGTCCATTATAAGGAGAATAATCCTGGAATGTTTTCATCAAAACCCCTAATTTCTTTTCAACTGAAGAAAGAAAGACATGAACATCTTGGATGACATGGGGGTGAGTAAATTATCAGGAAAATTTTATTTGAAAGTGAACTAATCCTTTAAGTCTACAAAAAATTTTTTACCTGCTCGCTAGCTGATATATTTTTCATAGAAATGCATCCCTTTCTACATGGTTTTAATCCAAGTAATTTTTCTTTTAATCGTCTCAAGTAAACTGTGTCCAAAACTACTGAGTAAACGAATGACACGCAGCAGCAGCAGCGGTGCATGAAAACACACACATCACATATATCCATCCATATTCTTCCTCAGTGAGGTAAGCCTTGCAGCAAGCTAAATTAAGTAAGACCACGTGTGCTGCCCCGCAGCCTCATGTGCCGACAGAGAGAAAGAGAGAGAAAGATTCAGTGATGACAAGACAGCCTCAGCACTGCTGCTCTAATGTTACGCATCAAAAATCACTGCATGCACACAACACACATTAATAAAGACTGACGGGACAAATTGTGAATGAAGTGAGCTGGATTTGCACAGCTTATTGAACATGACAATTTTTCCATACAAGGCAAAAGGTCAATGCAATATGTACTTATATGTACTTGTGTAACAAGAAAAGTTTCTTGAGTAGCAAATCAGCATCAGAATGGTGCTGAAAATTGCTTTGCCATCACAGGAATAAATTACATTTTAAAATATATTCAATAACAGTTATTTTTAAAATTGTAATATTTAATAATATTACCATTTTTACTGTATTTCTGATCAAATAAATGCTAAAATTTTACTGACCCCAAAATTTTGAATTGTAGTGTTTAGCAGATGTTTAATCATTGCACTATTTTTCAAAACTCTTGAAATGGACATTTCTTCCCTGCTGTCTTTCAGGTCATTGTTTAGGATAGTCATCAGTGAAGGGTTTGGGATTGTGTGCGTTATTTTGGTGCCATCAGCAAATCAGCACTGTACTAATGTCATTTTCCTGTGGCTCCACAGTGGTTAGTCACATGGAAATTATGGCTCAGTTCTTTTTGACAGCCCTAATACATTAGCATTCTGCCCTTCTGTGAAAAATATGCAAGAAAGAAAGAGGATGGTGTGTTGAGAGGGAGTGTCCAGACACAACGCTACAGAAAGGGAAGGACGGGATGGGTTTGGATGTCCTGAACAAAGAGGCCATGGCCAAACAGGGGGAAGAGCGGAGTGTCATTTCCTCTAGAAGACGTGACCAAAACTTACCCTGGACGGTTCCCCAGGGGTACTGGCGTGCTCGCACCATCTTGTTCCCAATCTTCACTTCCTCAGTGCTTCCCACCACTGCAAAAGGCAAATGACCCTGCAGAGCACACACACACACACAAAAAAAAAAATTCCCCACAAACAAATGATTTAGCAGAAATACTGCAGTCTATTTCAAATTCTTACAGTAACAGACAAGATTACACAGCATTTAAATCCATATTAGTGCATGTAAGCTCAACCATTCCTTCACATACACTACCATTCAAACGTTTGGGGTCCATACAAGTGTTAAAAAAGAAATACTTCAGATCAATTTAATTAATCATTGCTGAATAAAAGTGACAGTAAAGACAATGCTACAAAAGATTTCTATTTCAAATTAATGCTGTTCTTTTGAACGTAATATTCAAATAATCACAAAAAAAATATTACCAGTTTTCACAAAATATTAAGCAGCACAGTTGTTTTGACACAACATGGATAATAAATGTTTCTTGAGCATCAAATCAGCATATTAGAATGATTATTAAAGCATCACATGACACTGAAAACTGGAGTAGAGTCTGTTGAAAATTCAGCTTTGCCATCACAGAAATTACATTTTTAAATATAAGTTAAGTTATTTTAAAATGTAATATTTCACAATATTACTGTTTTTACTGTATTTTTGATCAAATAAATGCAGCATTGGTGGGAATAAGCAAAAACGTTATCACAAATCTTATCAACCCCAAGCTTTTGAACAGTAATGTAAATAAATTCACTCGTCAATCAGTCTTGGTCTAAAATACTATGAACACAATGAGGAACAATATAGTATCCTCCTTTCTACTAAAGCATTACGTCTCACAGTAGCAAAGACCTCATAAAGAAATCACCTTGTTAAGATGATATTTACAAGACAAGAACAGCCTTTAAAACCACTAAAAAAGATATGAGGGCACATCCCACTTAAAACAAGTGGGATTTCACCTGAGGTCAGCTATCTTAGTTTTCAATGGCTAATCAGTACTGGAAGACCCCCCACAGTAACAGGCTGTGTGGTGAAAGTGACAGTCATTCATTGGATGTCATGCCGCCTGTTCTATGCTCCATGTTGTTGGGAGAGTACATTGATAAAGAATGCCTCGCCTTTTGTGGTGTTATTTTCTGTGTGCAAAGACAGGCAAGAAAAGGTGGACACCATATGGACTCTCTCTCACTTAAGTGCTTGTCCAGTTTGCATTTCACATCACAGTTCAGCAGTTTAAGTATAAAATATGGCTGTGTTGTCTCCAAGCAAAACAGGACATGTGTGACTGACTCCATGTAAAAGAATTTCAAGTGGAAGAGGAACACATTCTTAGGCTACATTCACACGAAGATAGAGCTTTCCCTATCCGATCTTTTTTTCCTCTCATCTCAAGAAATATCTGCGTTCACACGAATCCACTAAAACAGACTCAAAACGATGTAGTATGCATGCCACATCAGTACATGGCGCTGTAATTCTGCCACAGGGATACACTAAAAATGGAGAATAAGACTTGGAGCATGCACATAAACCTTGCGCGCTGTGTACAAACTATAGTAAAGCTCAGAAATCAGTAGCTTCTGCAGCACAAACAAGCACGTTTTGTGCTGTTAGTGCTCTCGGACTAGGGTCGACACATGGGGTGATGACATCGTTTCACAAAATATACGGATTGGCTGTACACACGAAAACGCAAGAACGTCGTACACCATACACTTTAAAAGCACATCTTGTTTAGTGCATGTAACAACAGGAATAAATACAAATGAAAGATGTTCAGCATTAAGCTCCTTACGTTCATGGTTGAGTTGATCTCTGCCACAGTCTCATCGTCGGTGGGAAACTGGTAGATCTGGACACCATTGCTCACCAACTCACTCGTGATCTTGATTTTGAACTTTGCCAGTTCACTCTTTGAGATGGCATCTGATTTGGCAATGATGGGGATGATATTCACCTGTACAAAAGATGCAAATGATTATTTGTAAGCATTTAGGAATACATAGTAATCAGAAATTAATACAATTTATATTAACATAAATGAAGATGACGATGACAAACAGATAGCAGTGGTCAGAAGATTTGTGCAATAAAAAAAAACCCTCACACGGCTATGATTAAATACATATTTCCCTTTCAGAAAGCTAGCTTTCAACCACTCAGGCTGTAAATTACTAAATCTGGATGCAAGCAACTCAAAGCAAACTCAGAACATCTGGCTGAGTCCAGATAAATATAGACACAGAGATTCTCTCATCATGTCTTATGCCTGATCAAACTGAATAAATAGCAGACATATAACAGAAAAAAGGTTTAATTTACTTTATTCTATACGTGGATGCTGCTGCAGACACATGAAATGACACAAATAGATTTCCTCTTTTTACATTTTTAGTAAGGACAAGCTAATGAAAGTAAAATGAACTCTATAGAACCCTGTTAAAGCTTACATAACCTCAGCCTGCTCACATCTGAATGTGCCCTCAAATTAGGGCTGTAAATAGGACTGTTCATTACAAAATGATCTGATATCAATTCTCAGCCAGCAATTTGCAGACAAAAAAAACTGCAAAAAATTCTGCGATACGATTATGATTTGATTAATAATTTTGTCTGTATTTGTCCATTCAAGCACAAAAGAAGTGAAAAAGAACTCACTCTCTATGTGCTACAGATGTGTGCGCACAGAAAACTTCACACAGCGCTTAAGTACCAAAAAAAATTTCTCTTTTACATCTTTTTGAGCTGGAATGCTTAAAGTGGCAAGGCTTAAACACATGCAACTGATAAAGTTCCGTAACAATGCAGCACTGCCCCAATCAGGACAGTGACGTCTTTCCGGCAGTCTTATTGTCGAGCACTGACAGGTGAGTTTAAATGAGAAAGCACATGTTGGCACCGGTAACAGAGGGATAGTGCGTGAAGATGTGGAGAGTGTCTCTTGAAAAAAAAAGAAAAAAAAAAGATAGAGTCTGTTGTTTTACACGTTGCATCAACAGATTGTACTGTTAGTCATTTGATCGATGCGTCAATGTATATCAATGTATTGTTACACCCCTACCTCAAACTGGAAGAGAATTCAGCATATGCAGCTATTTGCTATTCCATTTGAAACCAATTTAGAGAGGGTATTTATTTAAAGGGATAGTTCGCCTAAAAATGAACATTTGCATCTTTGTAGCTTGAGAGCCCCAGTCCCCATTCACTTTCGTTATATAGAAAAGAATGGCCTGCAGTATGTTCTTCAAGCATTTATCTTTTGTGTTCCACAAAAGAAAGACATACAGTTTGGGAACAGCATGAGGGTGAGCAAATGGTTATTATTTTTGGATGAATTATTCCTTTAATCTCAGATCTCATGAGGGTTAAAAACTCACAATGCAGGATAAATGGAAACCATGCTAGTGGGGTGGGGGGAGGATAATCAAACACCCCTCTTCACTCATGACTCTCTCTCACTCACACACACACACACACACACACACACACACACACACACACACACACACACAAAAGTGCACATATGGAGTGCTCTGATCCCACTCACTCAATTTTTACACTCCTGCTACCCACGCCACCATCTAAGTACTATTCTCAGTAGCCTGGCAACTAGCTTTACGCTTTGTCTGTTTCCTTCCTGTAATTTACTACTGTACTGATGAATTGTGAAGTTAACACAGACACTTCAAATAAAGGTTTAGTCACAATGTGAGTACACAGGAATCTCTTCTCAAGCATGCAATGCTACTGTTAGTTTTAGCTTTAGATCTAATAGGGCATCTTTGTTCAGGGAGTCTGTGCAGCACAGAGAGAGATGAAAGAGAATGCAGTATTACACAGCTGACCTTCACTGACTCCATCTACACAGCTCCAATGGCATTAAACATGGCATAGCCATCAGCTGAATGCTTAATAACCTACATCTTAAAACAACGGCTCTGCACAGTGAAACAGTTAATAATGCTAAGCCACATATATAGCAGACACTGATTTTATTAAATGAAAGCTTATTTTTATAATCCTTAATTTTTTAAACATTATTACTATTATTAGTTAAAATATATAATATTTAGTTTTTCTAGAATGTCTTGTAAATCGTAAATTTTTGATAGTCCACGGTATTAAATACTGTACCGGAGATTTTTTTTTTTTTTTTTTTACCATTGGCCATATAATCATACTGGTCACCCCAGAGTGTGATCAAACATTTTGTTAAAAATAAAATGCATCACCAACCTTACTGTCTAGCTTCTTCATAGTAACCAGGTCAAGGGACTTTAGCGAGTGTCCAGTGGGAGCGATGAAATACAGACACGCATGGATCCGTGTATCATGATAACTGTGTAGGGTGCGTTTAATCTTCAGTTCCTCCTGAAGGTACGCTTCAAACTGAGCATCGATGAACTCCACAATAGACTTGTAACTGCAAGTTGAACAATGAAAGAGGTGGAAATATTTAAAAGGAACTTACAGCCAGAACAAAAACACAAATGTTAACACTAGCCCTTAAATAAAGATGAGTGTTAATGTAGTATAAGCTTCAGGCTTATTACAGAACTGTAAAATAAAGCTTTGGGAGGAAAAGGTACTGGTTGAGGCACCTATTAGTTGGATAGCCAGGGCTGGATTTACCTCATATTGTGACATAGGCAAAATATATTTTTGTATTTTGTCTTACCAAATTTTAGCATGAGTGAAATAATAATATACTAATAATACGAATACTAATACTAATAATATATTATTTCTCCTCATTGTAATTGGGCCTCCCTGAAATTGTTAGAATATGCACGTGCCTAGAATGCCTATGCAGAAAGTCGGCCCTATGAATAGCTTAAAGGGTTAGTCCATTAATGAACTAAAAATATTAGAAAAAGTTCATGTGAGTTCAGTGGTTCTATCTTATTACAAAGCGACAAGAATACTTTTTGTGCGCCAAAAAAATTAAATAAAGACTTTTCAACAATATCTATATGGGCCGATTTCAAAAATCTGCTTCAGAGCTTTACGAATCGAATCAGTGAGTGCCAAAATCACATGATTTCAGCAGTTTAGCCATTTGATTGGAGATCCGAACCACTAATTCAAAACAAAAGATTCATAAAGCTCAGAAGCTTCATGAAACAGTGTTTTGAAATCGGCCCATCACTAGATATTGTTGGAAAAGTCATTATTTTGTTTTTTTGGCGCACAAAGAGTATTCTTGTCGCTTTATAATATTAAGATAGAACCACTGAACTGACATGAACTGTTTCAAATATATTTTTAGTACCTTTATGGACCTTGAGAGTTTGAATGGCATTGCTGTCTATGCAGGCCTCACTGAGCCATCGGATTTCATCAACAATATCTTAATTTGTGTTCCGAAGATGAACGAAGGTCTTATGGGTGTAGAACGAGGGTGAGTAATAAATTATTTTTGGGTAAACTAACCCTTTAAGACCCATGAAAGCACATCTTCAGGCAATATAAAGCTTGTCACAACCATTCAGCTTAATAACATACTGTTTCAGCAAAATCTGAAAACAATCTTCCATAACTGGCACATTCTTAGCCCACGGCATTAGAAACCTGAAAGCAGGGCTATATTTAGTTTCATGATACCATCTAACTTATAGATTATAATGACCTCTGTACACAACAGTGTCATATGACAGCAATTGAGAAAACCAGGAACAACAGAATTCCCGTGTTTTATTTATTTATTTATTAATAAAAATTACATCAAAGGCTCTAAAGTCCAAAAGAAAACAGGGGCATTAGATGGTAGCATTGTAACATGAGCCGTATATATAATCATATTTTAAACTAACAGGGGGAAAAAATTAGTTTAATCATTTATTGTTGTACAAACAAGTAACTTAGCACAATAGCTATGTTTTCATATTGGGTTAACGCATTAAAAACGCTGGATGGAAATGCCAAGATGTGCATAAATTCTAACTTATGCACTTAATTGAGGCGGATACATTTTTTGGGACACCATAACTGGACTAACCAGTGGACCAATCCCATTGCACAGCATCTGAAATGTTGTTTTGGTCATTCTGTCATCAAAGTGGTTGGGTAAAATTAATTACCTCCCAGAACAGTCTTACACAACTGCGTTCCCAAACAGCATTTGGACGAGAATACTTTTTGTGTGCAAAAACAAAAAAATAATTTTATTCAACAATTTCTTCTCTCCCCGGTCAGTGTCCTACGCAGTTGATGTAGTAAACGCAGTTTCCGCATTTACGTCCGAACGCCGGCTCAGTATTGGCTGATGCTGTACACGTGAACACCACGAAGCATGCGTGTGATGCTGGCCAATAATGAGTCGGCGTTCTGATGTAGAATACTATTCTCGTAGTTTCATAACATTAACATTAAACCACTGTAGTCACTAGGGCTGCTTGATTATGGGAAAAAAATAAAAATAAAAAAAAATCATAATCACGATTATTTTGGTCAATATTGAAATCACGATTATTTAACACGGTGGTGGGTGATATGATCAAAGTCTTATTTCATGATATAAGTAATTTTAAATGTCAGTGAAATTTCACAATTATTAATACCTCAGCAAACATTAATTAATCTAGTATTAGTTTAAGTAAAAAGTCCTCAAAACAGCTATAAGAAGGCAGAAGACAATAAACAGTCAACAATTAAATAAGAACAAAAAATATTACAAAAAAAACAAACAAAAAATACAACAGAAAAAAACTACAAATTAAATAAACAGTGCTTTAGCTTTTTCAGATAGATGTACTAACAGTGGTATTTTGATAAGTAATACCCAACAGAAACTGAACAAAGTAATCAAATATAAAATAACTGCTGTACATTAAATATAAACTAATTCTTATTTAAAACTAAAAAAGTTATTCATTCAAGAGCAGTTAGTGATTTTTATCTTTGTCTTTTCTTGTTAGATTAACAATGACTTCAGCAATCATTAATGTTGGCTGCTGTCCCTTTAAGAGCTGCACGGACCCGATATAAGCCTACTGTTATGCTGCCTTCACGAGGTCTCGAAATTATGGTAAATACGAGTTTCCTAGTTAAAAATTGCACATGAACACCCTTTCATTTCACATCATGAATGCGTTGAGCTCGTAATCACGACTTCAGAAGTGGTAATTATCAAATTTCCAATAGAATGTGAAAGCAGCAATACACATGCACACTTTCTCGGTGTACACTTAAGACATAACCGACTACATTTACGAGGATACTTACCAAAACGGCATTGATATATTTGTGTTGGCTATTTGACTGTTTAGGTGCGTATCTGAAGCCCTTAGCTTATGCGCGTTCCGCACGGTCTCGAAGCATGCGCACAGGTGGCCGCCTAGGAAACAGTGTCCGTTTCGCGGCTTAATGCACTTTTAATAGCACTGTTTATGTTTAACATAAAGCACGTCCCAAAGTTTAGCAACAGTAGACTGCATTTTACATCCCTCTCTTATTCAGTTGATTTTGATGTTAGGTTTGGGTTAGGGAGGAATAAAAGCGCACCACTGTGAAGGAATGGAAGGTGTGCTGAACGGAATGCAGCAGCGGTACAGTAATTGTTTTACCTCAGTTATCTTGTTTTCATAATCATTGGAAGCCAAAATCGAAATTGAAAATACGATAAATTGCACAGCCCTAGTAGTCACACGGACTATTTTAACGATGTCTTTACTGCCTTTCTGGAACTCAGAAAGTGCAATGACGTTGCTGCCCTCGTGTGCTTCAGAAAATCCTCAGAATTCATCAAAAATATCTAAATTTGTGTTCCGGGTCTTACTGGTGTGGAACAACATAAGGGTGAGTAATTAAATGACACATTTTTTAATTTTTTGATGAACTAACCCTTTAAAGGGATAGTTCACCCAAAAATGAAAATGTGATGGTTATCTGCTTACCCCCAGGGCATCCAAGATGTAGGTGACTTTGTTTCTTCAGTAGAACACAAATGACGATCGGTTTGTGCGAGAAACCAAACAGTATTTATATCATTTTTTACCTCAAATACACCACTCATTGAAGTATATGCGCGAGATATCACTTCGGGTATCAAAGCGCGTCTTTAGACCTCACACACCGGATGCTCAAGGCAGTTGGACATAGTGGTGTATTAGAGGTAAAAAAAATGATATAAATACTGTTCGGTTTTCTCACACAAACCGATCGTTTCATGTCTTAGGACATCAATGTGTCGTCACAAGCCACAGGGTTTAATTTGGATTTGTCTGTGCATGTTTTTTTACTCTTATAGATGGAGTTCCCATTGACATGCATTATACAACTGACAGACTGCAACGGTTGGAGTTAAAAATCATCATTTGTGTTCTACTGACACCTACGAGTCACCTACATCTTGGATGCCCTGGGGGTAAGCAGATAAACATCAAATTTTCATTTTTGGGTGAACTATCCCTTTAAGGTTCATCTATTATGAAACACACCAGGCTAATTTTGGCCAAAAGTTTGTTCATTTCATTAATCAGACAGCTTGGAAAACACTAGTACAAAAATATGCATAAACATGTTCTTAACTTTCGGGATCAAAGGGCCTGTTTACTTTATGCATTTTCTCTGATCTGATAGCTATCCTAGTGAGACTAAATTATCTTACCAGTGATGCTGCTCTCTTATTGCGGTCTTTGTTGCTTTCGTTGACATGAACTTCGTTAAATTTGCATATAGCGTGGGAATTAAAGATCGGATTTATATTTGTTTTGTGGAGACATGTGGCCAAACATGGAACACTTTTAACAAATCAGAAAGCTATTTGATCAATAAAAATGCATGAAGCAACCAGGTGTAAACAGGCCCATAGACCGTATTTTGTCTCTGGTTAAACAACTAAAGAATTTCAATTTCAATTTCAAACATTTGATCACAAGCAGATCTCACCTATCCTCTTTGTTGATCTGATCTCCAAAACCTACAGTGTTGACCACAGTGAGCTTGAGGCGAACGTTGCTTTCCTGAAGCTCGTAAGTGTTGGACTTGAGCTGCACTCCAGGCTGATTGTGCTGTGTAGGTTCACCCTCAAATTTGGTGTTGAACAGGGTGTCCATGAGGGTGGACTTTCCCAAACCAGTCTCCCCTGTAACAAACACATAACAATAAGCTACCATGCTCTTAATTTAAGATCAAATGACACCATACATATTCCTCAAAAAAATTAAACTTGGTTTGCCATGTAATAGTTATAGGAAATAAATTTTTTACATCAAAATTACACACATAAGATTTAATACAGAACCGCACATAATCTGTGTGTAAAAGTCTAAAAGCCATGCAGCAATCCTGGCTATTCTTGCTCTCCTGACAACCACAAGCACAGTAGAAATGGACATCATGCAACACCACCAGAATGTTAATTATATGGATGGCTCACATTTGCCATTTCTTCATAAACTCAGCCTGCAGATCCCATTCCCAAGAGCCCCTGTAAAGCTTTCACTAAAGGCATGAGCCAAAACCTTGTCTGTTGCCTAAAAATAAAGCAGTGATTTATTTCCCACTCAGATCAAATGCTAATGAGCAGTGGCTATCACAAGGTATGGAATTCCTATGACTGAATTAAAGGCAACACATGCATCATACAGTGATCATATTTCCCACATAACTCAATCAAAGGTGACTGTTATATGAATCACAAGCATCTCCTTTCTTCTCCAGGATAACATTTACAGCATGCCAAGGCACTCAGCATTCACTAAACCTGAAGCATTGAAGCTGAACCTTAAAATGAATGAGCAGGAATGAATAGAGGAAAGGCTTGACAACAGTCCTGTACCATTTGCCAAATTCTCTTTACACTCGTTTCTAGAGACTTCTGTGGTCACATCCTTAGAGCTTTTGCAGAAATGGGATAAAAGCCCTGGCTGGCAGATGCCCTGAACATTAAGGCATGCTAACAAAGAAACTATGCATTCGTATAAATATATAAGCACAAGTATTTAGCTAGAACTTCACTTGGGTTATTGACATAGAATCCCCCAAGGCTTTTTTTTACAGTTTGCTGTAAACATTTCCTCAAACCATACTGTTGATTTCACAAAAACATTTCAATATCATTTTTAAATATTGACCAAATCCTGCAACACATTTTTTTTTTGTTTTCATGCTATGTAAGTGAAAATGCATAACCAGGCAGTCATCACCACAAAATAAACTAAGACAGGATTATTAAGAACTCAGTGTGAAGCAGATAAATAACCATGCAAGTTCTATTTCATCCAGTTTTTTTTTCCACTTAATGGTTTATTGTTTTTTGAGTTTTGTTGCAGTCAGACGGGCTGGTCTAAGTATTTCAGAAATTGCTGATCTACTGGGATTTACAGAGAATGGTCCGTAAAAGATAAAATATCCAGTGAGCAGCAGTTCTGTGGGCAAAAATGCCTTGTTGATGCCAGAGAAGAATAGCCAGACTAGTTTGAGCTGATAGAAAGGCAACAATAACTCCAAGGTATGCAGAAGAGCATCTTCCTGAGCATCGTTTTAACCACAGCCTACTGGAGTATTGTTTCTGACCATGTCCATCCTTTTATGACCACAGTGTAACCATCTTCTGATGGCTTCTTCCAGCAGGATAAAGCACCATGTCACAAATCATCTCAAACATGACACTGAGTTCAATATACTAAAATGGCCTCCCACAGTCACCAGATCTCCATCAGCAGCTTTGGGGTATGGTGGAATAAACAGAGCACTAAATGGTTTAGCTCCTCAGTACCTGAGCAAGCTCTTAATGCATTATAGTCCTTCACATCTATTGCGATCTCAGAATTCAGGCCAGCTGATAATACCTAGAATATCAAAATCAACTGCAGGCGGTAGATCCTTCTCCTATTTGGCACCTAAACTCTGGGACAATCTTCCTATTATTGTTCGAGAAGCAGACACACTCTGTCAGTTTAAATCTAAACTAAAAACTCATCTCTTTAACTTGGCATACACATAACACACTATCAATTTATATTTTCAAATCCGTTAAAGGATTATTAGGCTGCATAAATTAGGTCAGCCGGAACCGGGAACACTTCCTATAACACCAGATGTACTCGTTACATCAGAAGAAGAATGGCATCTACGCTAATATTAGTCTTTCTGTTTATCCCGAGGTTTACCGTAGTCAACCGGATCCGGGCCGTATCCAGGTGAGATCGAGGACCTGCGCTATGACACGACCACAACGCAGCCCTGAAGTATCAGCACAGATTCAGTTAACTAGATCATCCATTGTGAAGGCCTCATCGACACGACAGCCAGTGGCACAGTTCCTCAACAAACCGTCTGTACCGCCGTGATGAATACGATCCTCAACTGGATGGAACTGGAATAAATACCTTGAATGTTGCGATCCCATCGGACTTGTGATAGCTACCTGAATCGTAACAAAGCACTGTTCGCCAGAGGAGAACTGGCCCCCCGACTAAGCCTGGTTTCTCCCAAAGTTTTTTTTTTTACCCTTTTTAACACCTATTTGCCACCTGATGTCACCTGTTGGAGTTTGGGTTCCTTGCCGCTGTTGCCTTTGGCTTGCTTAGTTGGGGACACTTGACATTTGATATTCAACAGTGCTTTGCATCTGCCTGCATTGACACCATTTTCTTTTAAGAGCTGCTGTGCAGCCAAAATTATATACCAGTTATCACTGTAAAGCTGCTTTGACACAATCCGTATTGTAAAAAGCGCTATATAAATAAAGGTGACTTGACTTGACATGGAATGGGAGATTTGCATCATGGACAATCAACCGACAAATCTGCAGCAACTGTGTGATGCAATCAATGTCAATATGGACCAAAATCTCTGAGGAACATTTTCTAGCACCTTGTTGAATCTATGCCAGAAAGAATTAAGGCAGTTCTGAAGGTAAAAGGGGGCCAACTAGCAAGCTGTACCTAATAAACTGGCTGGTAAGTGTAAATAAAAGTAAATTTACTAAAAAGCAACCGTTTAAATATAATATACACTACAATGTTGGTTTTTAATATTGTACATTTATTTGACATACTGGTTACATATCTATGTACTTAGCAGGTACACAAATCAATGCACTCCATTTTAAGGCCAATTCACACTGCACCGAGTCTGACAGATGCACACTAACGGCGACAGTCACCAGATTACAGCTCGTCACTGCTCCGACATTCTAAATCAGATTCCGCATGTTCAATCGGCGAAAACAAGCTCTGATAGACGCCAACAGACTCCAACAGGGGTAACACGCTGATCCGGCAAAACCGACAAAGTGTCTGTTGCCGTCTGTTTATCAATTCATCCCTAAAAATCAAACACATGACCCTAGTGTTTAGTCCAGATGACATCACTCACCTGTTACTAAAAAGAAGGGTGTATCTGCACACTGCATCAAAGACATTACACACTGTCTTGTGGTGTTTAAGCATGTGTCTGACTTCCTCTCTCTACGTTTAATTACCCAGAATGCATTATTGGTGCTTTGTGTGAACATCACCATTTTTGTCATAAATTTTACCACAACTTTACGCCCCAACGTTAGACAGCTTTGAACTGAAATACGCAGACACCAGTGCTGGTCGATCTAAACAACAGTAAAACCACCTGAATTCAGCTGGCACAGCCTCTCTGCAAAACTAACACACATACATGCACATACCTTGTTATACCACAACATTTTCATCATTACAACATACTGGGACAGATTTGAAATGGCACAGGCTAGTCTATTCCTCCTAGAAGGCATGGTTGTATTAGGTTTTAGTGATAGGGTCAGTAAAATATAATACTGCCATAACAAATAACATGCATAAATGCAAAATTTAAAGATTATTTTTTAAACTGTTTTTAGAGGGATAGTTAGTGAAGATTCCTAATCTCCAATCAGCACGTGAAATCAGGTTATGAATAAAATCAAATCTCGAGTTCCTGCAACTGCTCTCCATCAGTGCACCAGTATTTAGTAAGTGGGTCACAGGACAGAATCAGTATGCGTTCACAGTGAAGGGGTGTGACATACACTAAAGCAAATGGTTAGTTTCGCCCCAAGGCAAAAAGGAGCTCTGACATGACACACTCACCCACACAGAGGATATTGAAGCAGAAGCCATGGTTGACGGACTTGTTGACCAGCTGGTCCGGCATGCTGTCGAAGCCAACATGACCAGAGAGTGGGACGGCACGTGCACCCTCTCCCTAATACAAGATAAAATAAAATAAAAAACATATAAATGAAACAAGCAAGATGACTTTCACCAAAAAAGATCCTTTGTGGGGTTTCTCGCTGTCAGCAATGGAAAGCCAGATTCATGAGAATGCAAAAAGTGTCAATTTAGTACGTAAAGGCACCTCATTTCAAACATAGAACCTAGGTAAGCTCTTTAACATTAATTGTAATACTATAGTGCAACTGTCAAAGGTTCAGGTCTGTGCACTTCCTCTTTCCTGTCTGATCTCAACTGTTGAAACCACATTCAGGCAAACAGACACGTAAACCATTTGCAGTCGCAGGCAAATGTTACCGTTGTCAAGTAATACAGATATCCATGAAACAAAACGGTTGTAAATAACATAACACAAATGTCAAATCTGGGCCGTTATACTTTAGCATTTCCTCTACCATTGTTCACACAGGTCTGCCACCTGGCCTGCAAAAACTCTGGCAGGAAAGGCTGTCTGCCCACATTTTACAGCATATCCTTTAGTGTGTGGGTGTTTGCATATGTGAGACCTATGCGATGAGCATATCGAACGTACCAAATAATTTGATTTCTGCTAAAATAACAACAAAAAGGAAGGGTGAGCATTCAGTCAGCACAGGTCTAATGTAATAAAGTGTCATTAACCAAATGGAAACATTTCATTAAGTTAAACTGCAATAAAGGCAATCAAAAGCACATCATTTTCAGTGAGAACCAATCAAAGTAGATGATCATTTTTGATGAGGATTACTATGGAATCATTAACATTAGTAAGGAAATGCACAAATTATTAAATACAAAACAGGCAACTAAGAGAAGCCAGACAATGAGAGCATCTTATTGACTGAACAAACAGTCACAATCTGACCCACATGTGCCACATTCCAAAACCAGACAACTGTAAGGAGTCCAAAGGGGGGTCATCATGACTGAAACACCCCACTGCCAGATCTGTAACCAGAAAATACTGGTTCAAACCCCTGGTTTGAATAGTAAAGACCGATTTAAACGTCATTTGTTACAACTAACAGCTTTTAAGCACAGTCTCGAGCCTGCTGCCTCGTGTTAAGTATGTATTCACATTAGAGACGTCAGAATGCACAGGACATAAGCTGCTATAAAATAAAATATTGCTTTGTGTCAGTTTCTGACATGAATGTGCGAAATACTTCAAAATAGACAACGCCCAGCGAGCACAAGGATGCTAATGCAATTAAACATAACGGCATTAGACGTGCTCGAATTAAGTGGATTTTACAACGCAATGACGTTTGAGAATGCGACGGGTTTTTTTTCAAATCGTTGTTTATGATAATTCATCAGTCGTGGTCACTTCAAACCGTGATGTTCGTCCGTTACTGTTGGTCCTCAACATTAAGCCATTTCCCCAAAAACAGCTTCATGGAGATAACAGAAGTATAATTTAAAATATGCAACAAAAAACGTGCTTATTCTAATCGCTTACATAAATAACGCCAGCTGTTTTAAATACTGTATAACTGATTGCTGATAATGGGCCATCACGTTCACGAATAAATGAATAACATTACCGAAAGCTATTTGGTTACACTGTATCACACCTGTCGAAATAACTGGTACATATTCGTCAGCCTAGTTAGGTAAACAGAACACACATCTTTGACTTAATAAAACGGTGCTCTTACCGCTTGTCGCGCTATCTCTGTGGCCGCCATGGTTCTCTCCTGCATCAACCCTTCACAGGAAACCGCAGCAAGCACACAGAGTGAAGCTACAGCGACGAACTCGGATACGATGGACTGTACCATTTATGACTGATGCCATGGCGCCTTCTGTTATTTTTGTTATAGCGCAATTTTTAATTGTGATATAATAGGAATTAGCCCATATGCAAAATACACGTAGTTCGGTAATTACAGCACTCAGAAGTCTTATATTAAAAACAAAGTGCCACAATATGACCCCTCCTTTCATTAAATGGTATAGTCTTCTTCGTCTTCAGCTCAACAGCTATAACGCATATTTCCACAGGTCAAAAGTAAAGGATGCTGAATGGCACTTTTCACAGAATATATCTTAATTATTCAGTTTTTAACTATTTTAATGCAAATATGGAACGTACGTCTACTGACTTAACCGTTTAATAATAAGCTAATAGTAAATTTTTTCGAAGTTATAATATTATAATATCAAATGTTAAATATTCATATTTATGAATATTATGAATGGTAATTGTGCTGCTTGAAGGTTATTTATTTGAAAATTGACGTAGACGTAGAATCTATAAATAATAATCTTTATACTATTTTTTATTTTATTTTATATTAAATCATTATTGAATTAGGCAATCGTCCTGCTCTGTACAATCAGCCAACTGAATAATCAGAAGCGTCGTGGGTTTGAAGACAAGTGTTGATTTAGTCAGTGGTATTTGAACTTTAGACTTTATCAAGGGGAGGGTTTGTATGTCGGAAATGGACACTGAGGAAAAACACACTTGGATAGTTTCGGTTAGCATTTTCTGATTCCCGAAAAGGAAATTTGTCGTTTAACTAGGCGTTCAAAGTTCGCAAAGCCCTATAACGTTAAGCCTATTTGGTTTAACTGTAGACAGCTTTTTTCAGAGGGACGAGAGAAGATAGCCTACTCGAAGAGCTGTGTGCGGACAACAGGTGACGGCATCTGATGAACACCCTGAAATACAGGTTAGGTTCAATGACACTTTTCAATGAAACTAATAATTATCCTGAAACATTACGAGAAGGAGAAAACATTATTTTTCAGACTTTAATCAGACGTAAATCAACCACTGAATTTATGAAACGTAACGTAAGAAGCTAAACTATAAGCTTATGGATTCAAAGATTAAATAACGTAATATATAATAGTGTAATATATGTAAATTGTCATTAATGTGAATCTTTCGTTTTAAAAACAAACGTAAAAAGAGGAACACAAATGAGGAAGAAGCGCTCGTTTCTTTCCCCAAGAGAAAACAAAATCATTAATGTTGCTTAAATATAGGCCTGTGTTGTTTTCCTTTAAGTTAAATCTTATTATTTGTTGATTTATCTTATTCCATTTAAGCATATTATATTCCTTTTCCCCCATCCAGATTTGAGCATTTACAGCCGAGAAGTGGATATAAGGAAGAGGTTTTGTTATGTAGGCTAAGCCTCTTCAGTTTGGATCTTATCTAAATAGCTTCCCGGCGATCCGCAAGTATGTATGAGGGGAGCAGCAGTGAGCCCATCAGGTCTGATGAACATTTTAATACCCCTGTGGGAGAAGCAGCACTGCCTTCAGAAGACCCGAAAGATTCAGACTTTAAACCCTCAGGCAATGATGGAAGTAATTCAAATTCCCCTAAAAACAGGATAACAAGCCAATTTCGCTCAAATCTTGAAGAGCGATACTCAAGACATGGAGCTCGCCCCGTGTCTCCTGCGTTCAGCGCCTCCTCGCGCAGATCCAGACTTCAAAAACAGCTGGAGGTCTCCGAACCGGGAAGCAGCGCCTCTTGCAGACTATCCGTTGATGCTTCGGAGAAGGGCTCCCTCACTCCTGCTATGCGTAAGAAGTATTTAAAAGAGTTGTTTCTGAATAACAAATCTGGATTGTCAAGTATTTTATCATCCAAACACAAATCAAAAGAAGAGGTGGAGGAGGAGGCTGCGAATGGCGACACTGTGAACAGCGGCGCGCTTTGGGCGTTGGATCCCATGGAGCACGCGTGGATGCTCTCTGCTGTGGATGGGAATTATGACACTATGGTGGAATTTCTCGCTGAAGATCCCAGTTTATTGAGCAGAAAAGACTTTATTAGCGGTTTTACGGCTCTCCACTGGTTGGCCAAAAATGGAAAGGACGAGACACTGATTAAGCTTCTCAGGCATGCTGAACAAGAGGGGCTGTCAGTCAATGTGAATTTGAGAGGCAGTGGAGGTCTGACGCCTCTACATTTGGCTGCTATGCATAACCAATACATGGTTGTGAAAATTTTGGTTGGTGCATTCAGTGCTAATGTAGACATCATGGACTACAGTGGGAAAAGAGCATGGCAGTATCTTAAAGACAACGCACCAGTAGAAATTAAGGAGCTTCTGGGAGCCTGGGATGATGAATCCTTCGTATGGGTTTTAAATGTGAACAACAGTGCAAGTCAAGCACAAACTCGACTTGAAGAACATACTCAAGAAAATAGAGTTGAGGTGGATGACTCAGGAGGATTTGCACGCCAGCGATTTGCATCATTTAGGAGGCTGTTGTACAACATTGGTCTGCTTGAAAAGACCTGAGACTTGTTTGTCAGGTCATTACGGTTATACACTTTAAATGTTTTTATTAGAAACAAGATTTGTATGGCAATATAGTAACTATTTAACCTGATAACACTGCTGTGTATTATATGATGAACTTTAATATGCTTAATAAACTAAATTGCAAGGAACTTCTCACAAATACTAAAAACAATCGTTTTTATAAATAAACAAAACATTTATCCTAAAAGCTCAGAGAAAGAATGAAAGTGCAGGACAACAATCTTTTGCAGAACCACCCACTGGAAAATTTCAACTTTGGCATTTTCACAAAACAAAAGGATCCAAATAATTCTGGTTTGATGACAAATCTTTTATTTAGCAAGGACATAACCAGAATATCTGTACAAAAGAGACTGCTGTTCCAGATAGCATGGCTTCACTCCAGCTCTGGATGAGTTGGTGGTCCTGGCAAAGAAGAGCTGAAGGAGGATGCTGAAGTAAATCTTGTTTACAAGCCCAGCTTGGTCCTTCTCCAGTGTCTCCTCTTGGAGTTGTATCTGCAAAGAGATTAGCAAATATAAAGTATCACACAGGAAAATGCCCATTAAAATGAAGTACACTGGAATCTGTTTTTCTTGTAAACTACTCTGCTCAAACTAAAAACAATGTGGCTAAGAAAATTATAAATAAGAGTTTAACGTTTAAAGAGAAGCAAATTAACCAAGCAAAAGTAAGGTTAAATTGTCACCAAATTAAGTCTAATAAACACTACTTGTATCACTTTCATGCATTGTTAAAGGGTTAGTTCACCCAAAAATAAAAATGGTCGATAATTACCCACCCTCATGTCGTTCCACACCCGGCAGACCTTTGTTCATCTTCAGAACACAAATTGAGATATTTTTGATGAAATTGAGAGGTATATGACTCGTCCATAGACAGCAATATAAGCAACACTTTCAAGGTCCAGAAAGGTACTAAAGACATTGTTAGAACAGTCGACGTGACTGCAGTGGTTTAACCTTAATTTTATGAAGTGTTGAGAATACTTTGTTCGCATAAACAAAACAACTTTATTCAATCTCTCCTCTTCCCTGTCATTATCCTTATGCAGGTGACAGTAAGCACAGTGAAGGCTTTGGTGTTTATGTCCAAATGGCACCGTTGTGCCGAATTTCGACTCCCTGCCAAATTAAGTCGGTACCTGATTGCCTAACTCTAAACCTATACTGGATTTTAAACAACGTATGACAATGACACAGAAGAGAAGATATTGTTGAATAAAGTCGCTATTTTTGCGCATGAAAAGTATTCTCGTCGCCTCATAAAATTAGGTTGAACCACTTCAGTCACATCGACTGTTTTAACATTGTCCTTAGTACCGTTCTGGACCTTGAAAGTGGTTATATTGCTGCCTATGGACGAGTCATATACCTCTCAAATTTAATCAAAAATATCTTAATTTGTGTTCCGAAGATGAACAAAAGTCTTGCGGGTTTGAAATGACATGAAGGTGAGTAATGACAAATTTCATTTTTGAGTGAACTAACCCTTTGACGTTATAGAAGCAACAATGTACTGATAACAAGTAAGCAAAAGTTGCTTAATGAGATACATTTCTAATTTATCCTCAACGTTAAAAAAAAAAAAAAATATATATATATATATATATATATATATATAAAATCATCAATTATAATCATATGGAAATGTGTCTCCACAACAGAGCATTAACATGTCATATGGGAGATGACAGTAATCATAACTCTACAGTAGATGATGCTCTCAGCAGGATAATGACAGTACTCCCACAAAATTTAGCACTGCAATTGCGTCCTGCTTTCGTTTGGATACAATAAAATACAGGACAAGAAAACTACTAGCACTTTAACACTGTAGCTGCGGGTGTAGTTTAGCAGTGCTCAGTATAGCGGCAAAAAAACACTACTGCACAACCATGTCAACATACCTGATCTTATTGCCAGTTTTCATCCTAATCCACTGTGGGATCGGTCTGTTCTGCTTCTGCTTCTTGGCGAGGAAGCGTTTAATTCTGAAAGTCTTGTGCGACGCCTGAAACACAAATGTGAAGCACAGTCAGGTAACCTGCAATGGCTGAAGTTAGTCATCCCGTCACACATCTTCGAGAAGATGTTTCATTATGTATCGAACTATAATTAGTTCAATATTACATACCACCAACTAAGAACTTCAACTTATATATAAAAATGAAGCGATGTGCAGGAATACAATAACACGTTGGACGATGTTTTATGATTTCCACTTACCATTTCGGAGATCGCAATCCGTTCACCACTATGGCGGTAGTCGAAGAGAAGGAACCATGGGAAACGCAAACACTGTATATCCGAGTCACGAATAGACCTACTGCTTTACGTCACAGCGACGACCAGTGGCTCCACGGAGCTACTGCGTAATGCTGATATTTTATCTTTTGAAAAATAGTTGCTGTATGCTATTCTCCATCCAGTCACTGCATATCTTTTTAAAACCGTAAAACCTCAGGGCCATTCGACGAAAAAAGATTCATTTTATGTCACTCCCTCCTAAATATGTGCAAACAAAGACATTAACAATGGAACAACTGACACCAACGTTTGATATTTGTTAATAGCGCCATTTTTCTTTTATACTTAACCTTATGCGACATTTTTGTCTTTTTTTTTTACTTTTTTTTTTTTTTTATCATTTTGCCTGTGTTAATGCCAACTGCATACATTATGGCACAGGTGTGTATTTTTATTGGAATTCTACTATTTCACCCTCATTTCCTTTAAATCTATTTTGGTATGCAAAATAGTTCCTCTCAGGAACTTTTGGACAAAAAGAGCCCCATTGAAACCCAATAAAACTGCAATTTTTAATCCCAGGGCCATTTAACTATAAAATGTTGCAGTCTTTAGGCTTTCATTTTGTTGTCAAGGCTTTAAAATGTAAATTTTTACTTTTTTTTTTTTACCAGATGGTGCCAAAAACTCTACTGCAAATCACAAATCCAACCACTGTGTGTTCCAGTGGAGATTTGCTGGCATCTAATGGGAAAAATTTGGTGCTGCGCCTAAACAAAATTTTATTAAAAACTAATTTTTTGAGATCAACCTCAAATTTGGAACACAACTAGCAGTTTTAGAGTTCAGCATGTCATAAAATATATATTTTATATAAAATAATGTACATAAATCATTTTCATAAACTTAAACCTCTATAACTTTTTTTGGTTTCACTTTTTAAACTTTTTTTTTTACTTCAACAAGATTCTGCCATGGGTCTTCTTTAAAATGAGACCAAACTTAAGTGCTCCCAAGCTTCAAATTTTTATGATTTTTTTTTAAAGACATTTTTGTCCACTATAGACCTATGTGTAACTTTTTTTTAATTGACGCACAAGTGTTAAACAAAAATTTAGATTGCCACATCTCTTAAAAAATCTTTTTTATCACTTTGTTATATTTTGTTAAGCCTTTGTCTACCTTGTTTCTATGATTTTGTACAGTAAACATAATTTAAACTTAATTTATAATATAATCAGCATTAAAATATTTCTATAAAAAAATTGACATTAAAGTTGGAAAAACCTGCTTAAAGTATTAGCTATATTCCAAGCTAAACATTAAATGTAATTGCAATCAACAGTTGAAGACATCTTTGTCTGATAAAGTTTAAAATGTTTTGGTAAATGTTTTTTACCAAAGAAATGTAATGAACACATAAAACGAAACACTTGAAGTAACACATAGGTTGTTCATTTATTGTCTTTTTGGATTTCTCTTTACATTTTGACAAAGCTGCAACTATAAAACGAAAACAAGCTGTGTTTTGAGGTAAGGATTAGTTACAATGGAACATACAATTGGATGACAGCACATGTGACAGTTTCAAAACCAAGCTAACCAGAGGATGCTTTTTTCTGAGTGGTAGGATATGCATCAATTCCAAAACTATAAAAGGCCACATCTGTTTTTGCATATAATTTAGTCGATTTGCAGAAAACAATTAACAGTGATCAAGGCATCAGCATCATAAAGCATGGCTCTTTTCCACCTGACCAATCCCTAACCAGAACAGAAATGGCTGCAGGCTACATCCATGCTCAAAGAACACAAATTCATTACTGATTGTCTGAAGTGAAATGCAATGTATGATACCAGAGAAGGGTTCAGGTAAGGCGCAGAGGATCTTTCTAAAGCGGAACAGTGAGAAGGATGCAGGATGTTGAGCAAGCTAGATCAGACTTTTTATAAACTATGAAACAGAAATGCAAGGGAAGTAAAACAAGTTTGGCTGTGTACCAAAAGTAAGGCCACTTTGAGTTAACATGGTCCAATCACTTTGGCTTCTCTCGTGGTTATGTCCCGTTTCTCAAATCTAACCGTCGGTTAGGACTTGCCTTGCTCATGAACAGGAACTTTAGGGGCTCATTCAGGCACTGGAGGGCAACAGGTATGTGCTCTCGTGTCAGTGACGAGAGTTTTTTTTTTTTTTGAATGTGTGGGGATTTCTTTTGCTGGCAGCACCATGTTTTTGAGGTGTTTGTCCTGATTAGAACAGAGCCCCTCCTCTCTTGAGACATCATTTCACGCTAGCAGAGCTGCTTCCTCACTCGGCTGCTTTCTCTTGAGAATTCTTAGACTCCCGCTCAGCTCTCCTGTCCGCTGCCTGTCCATCTCCTCCTGCTCCTCCTCCTCCTCCTCCCCGATTACGGCTCCTCGCCCCGGGCTGGTACAGCTGAATTGCAGGCCGATCCTAAGGCATAAATTATTATTAGCCATATGTAAAATAAATCAGTGATAAAGTATCAAAACAGAGCAAGTACCTTATTTCTCAGACGGTCCCTTTTGGCACTGTCTTCCTTTTTGTTGTCCTTTGATGGCTTTTCAGGATGAGCATTAACTGAGGACTCTCCAGTGTTTTCATTCTTTCTTTTCTCCCAAACGCGCTCCTTATCCTTCTTCCCTTCCTCCTCTCTCTTTTTGTAGGTGTTTTCTCCATCCTGACGTTCCCTTCTCCTCCTCCGTTCTTCATCCTGCCTTCTGATGCGTTCCTTTTCTTTCTGTCTTCGCTCTCTGTCTCTGTCCCGGTCTCTCTCTCGGTCTCCATCACGATCTCTGTAATCTTTATGCCCACTATCCTCTGATCTACATGACAATGCATATTGACATTGTGATATAAAAATGAAAGGACTTGGAAAGTCAAAGTTGGGTTGAGTAAGGCTGGGAATGTTTTTCATCTAGTGCTAGTGTCGAGTGTAACCAAACTTACTTGGCCCCCTTGTCCTCTCTGTGTTCACCATTCTGTCGCTTCTTCATCTCTCCTCCTCCAGGAGGTCGATCTTCCTTCTGTTTCTCTCTGTCTTGTTTCTTAGGCTTGTCTTTTGGCTTCTCAGTATCACCATTGTCTGCTTTCTCTGGTTTTCTTAAGAGCTGAAAGACAAAACAACTGGTGTTTACTTTAGCAAGGATGGATTAAACTGATCAAAAGACAGTTAACACATTTATGTTACAAAAGATTTGAAATAAAAATGTTTTTTTTTGTTGTTGTTTTTTACTTTTAATTCATCATGGTTTTCACAAAAATATTAAGCAGCACAACTGTTTTTATTATTGATAAAAATAAGAAATGTTTCTTGAGCAGCAAATCATCATTAGAATGATTTCTGAAGGATCATGTGACACTGAAGACTGGAGTAATGATGCTGAAAATTCAGATTTGCCATCACAGAAATACATTTTAAATTTTAATAATATTTCATAGTATTACTTCATTTACTGTTTTTTTTCCCTTACTGACCCCAAACTTTTTGTTCTTTTAGTAATGAAACTATAATAATGAATCTAGGTAGTCAATTATATTTGCATAATTACGTACCTTAATTTTTGGCTGTTCATCTTTAGGTTGGTCCTTATCCTTATCAGATGCCTTTTCTCCTTTTTTCAATTTCTCAGCCTCTTTTCTTTTTCTTCTGTCCTCCTCTCTCCACTTACGCCGTTCTTCATCTCGTAAGCGTTTGCGTTCTAGCTCTCTCCGTCTCCTCTCTTCTTTCTTCTCTTCCCGAATCCTCTGGGAAAGACAGGATGAGAGTGCATAAACACACTACACATACAGTATGGCATATTATATGTATGGAAACCAGATTAACTGATGACAGGCTAATAAAGTATGCAACTACATCAGTGCATATTACACCCTCACTTTACCTGTTTATTTTTAAGGAAGTCCAAGAGAGGTGTTGTTTTTTTAGCTGGGGAAAGAACATTTTAAAAGATTTTAAAAAGAACATTTAAGAAAAAAACTATATCAAGTTGTTTTGTTTTAAGAATAAAACTAAAATAATTGCGACTTTTTATCTCACAATTCTGACTTTTTTTTCTTGCAATTGCGAGTGTACATCTCAGTTTTTTTTTCTCAGAATTGTGATATAAAGTGAGTTAAATAAGATAAATGCAAGTTATATGACTTTAAAAAAACTCGCAATTGCGAGTTATATCTTGCAACTCTGAGAAAAAAGTCAGAATTGTGAAATAAAAAGTCACAAAAACCTTTTGTATTCTTTTATTCTGTGGTGGAAACAAGCTTCCATACTTTTGTGCCAAAACTCACCACTGAGTTCTTTTGTCTTGGCCTCTATTTCCTCAAGTAAAGTCTCCGGATTGGAAGGAAATTTTTCCTCATCGCCATTGTAGAACTCCAAAAACTTTTTGTAATCAGCATCTAATAAGAAACAGGTAAACAAACAATTGAAGTCAGCATGAAATGGAAATTCCAGTCACATTTTCTCCCCAATTGTGATGTATATCCGAATAAAGCGGCTTCTCGAATTAGGAAAAATGTAGTGCAGGAATTGATTATGTCTATTGGGATACTGATTGGACTGTTGTGAATTGTTGCAATCTTATGTGACTGACAGATTGCTAGAGGGGATGAATTATTGTCCAGCCCTCGCGCTTGTGCCCACGTCATCAGAGAAGAAAAGAGGAGTCATTGTGAAGGGAGGGGACTTAATGTGTTAGATCAAATATTATGAGGGCACATAAATACATTTTTGTAAAAATGCTGTAGACGGACAGATCACTTATAATAAGCACTGCAATATACCATAAAAAATTAAGAATTGTCAAATTTGATTTTATGGTGACTAACATTTTCCCCATGTTAACTATTGTTTGCAGTGCTTACAAACAAAGAGAAAAATACATATTTTACCATCTTCAATTGTTCCACTTTTGGCATCCTTCTTCTTGCTCCTTTTCTTAGCAACTTTCTGGAATGGCGCAAACTCAACAATGGCTGGATATTCTTGTCCTATAATATCAAAAAAACAAACAAACAAACAAAAAAAAACAGTTTACACTGTAAGAGAAGTTAATCGGCACAGAAATCTCTACAATATTTAAGGAGTATTAGCAATTTCACAAAAGTTTGATTCCTAAAACGACTGATTTGTGAGTAAACAATGAATGCTGGAAATAATAATGTAATGTAAAAGCCAAACCTCGATTATCAATAAACACATAGCCGTCAAAACGGTCTCTGAAGAGAACTATGTCATCTTGATTTTTGAAATTCAGATATGCTCTTGCAAACAGATGAGGGAAAAGACTGCAAATAAACAAACACATTGATCAGCCATAAAATACTTTTTATTTGTTTCACTTTTCTGATTTATTTTATGAAATACAGCATCTACAAACCTAGTATCACTAGAGAAAAACTCCAGGTAATCCAGCTCTGGAAGAGGCTGCAGTTGCTCCTCTAAGTCTTCTTTAGTTAGACTTGGAGGCAGACGTCGAATCACAATCTAAAAATAAGGTAAAAAAAAGAACAAAAATCAATATTGGAATTACTTGCATACATACGCTTTAAGCATAAGTCTACATGGTTATGGTATTAGATTGGAAGAGTTAGAGTTGTTAACCTAACATGCTGGAATACTTTACATGCCACTGTACATACTGTACTGTACATGATTCTTCTGTTATAGTGCTAACAAAGTGCCAAATGCTCGCAGTGATAGGAAACTTTGACAGGAGGATTTGCTAACCAGACTGCAAGTATGTTCAGGCATGTTCATCTGCAACGTTTAAATCAAACACCGACTAATATGTAAACATAATACTACAAATACAGCCACAAACAATATTTTTAGTATTTCTAATGAAAGCGCCAAGCTGCTTTGTTCGTAGACTGTTTGTGGTAAGGAATGTAGCCAGCTAGCCTTCCTGCTAACTAACTACCTTTGTCATAGCCTCCTTCTTCTCTTTATTTGGCTTCTCTGCTTTTTCATTTTCGTCACATTTTATTTCCACTTTCTTTTCTCTGGGACGCGTGTTTTCCTTATCCTCCTTCATGGTCCCTTGCCAACTTTTGCAACGACGTCTGACTTCGTATGTTTCTTGTTGTTATGAGTCGTGTCTGCTATCTCTCCAATGCCTATAACTTTCCGCAGTTGTTTCTCCGTAAGACCAGTAGGCGTCTCTGATTGGCTACGGTTCATGACGCAAAGAGTTGCTTTTCCACTCTGCGTCTGTATCCCTGTCAGATTAGATGCACTCTTACTGGGGAGAAATCGCTACTTCAAAGATAATTAGCGACTGTTGATGGCAATTGCAGCATATCTGTCACAATTATTACATAAAAAAGCACACACTGCTTGTAAAACTAATACTTTTTCGAACTTAAGTTGCTCTTACATGAAGAGTGGACAAGCTAGACTTTTTCTGTGCTCCTCCTAACTCTTTTGTTATGTTTTAATAGTTTAAATTAAATTAAATGATCAAAAACGTAATTCTGAGCTACGTATGTCCTGATTAACGAAGTGGCCATTAATCTGTTAATACTGTAGTAGTGGTACCCAGAGCCACAATGCGGCGCTACAGTATTTCACGCGAGGTTTTCACATGCGGAAGTAAATTATACACTTTTCGGAAGTTGTTTATGTGACCGTCATAAGGGCAGACATTTTGGCCCGTGTAAATGACAATTTTGCAAGAATTTGTTGGAAATTATTAAATAACCCGTGTCCGCTGCAACAATTTCTTTGTGTTTTTACACTCAAATTTAACCGCAACCATGTGGTATGAGATATTGCCCGGGTTTGCTATTATGACAGTTTGTCTGATAATTCCTGGTGTTGCAACTGCTCAAATCCAGAAGTTCACAAACGGTGGAAAGGTGAGTAATGATGATGATAAATGTCTTGTCAGTCTCTAGTCCTTGAGTATATGCTTTAGTGAATATTTTAATAGTTAGAAACGTTTGTTTCACCCTGACATTTGCCAGATATTTCTGTATGCCCTTGTATAGGAAAAGCGGATTGCACGGGTTCCCTATCACTGGTATTTGATGGAGAGAGACAAGAGAGTGTCTGGAAGTGGTGAACACTACCGACCCAAGGTTTAAAAAAAAAAAAAAACTTGTATAAGCTTGTGTAAATATGTATCAGTACTGACAATATGCTCACCAAAGCAAGTGTTGTAATATTTTTCTTTGTCGTTTTTTTTTTTTTCACAGGGTCTTGAAAACATCAATTGAAAAGCCACCCAGATGAAACTGAAATGTACATTTTGTCCAGCTGACTATTAAAATTTTGTCTCTAAATTATTAATTTGCTTGCTGGTGTCATCTTTTTTCATATTTAAAATATTTTCATACGAGTTGTTACATGGTTATGTTTTGATACTGGTCTACTGTGGTGTGAATATACATTTGGAAACTGTTTTGCATGGTTTACTGTATTAGATTTATGGAACGGGATCAGATTTGATTCCTTTTCCAATTATCTTAGGTTTCAGTTATTAGTAATTGTCTAATTTTGATGTCAGAATTCAAGTAGCACATTAAAAACATTTAATTAAATAACATCACTTCACCATGTACTCAAGCTTAATGATGGGTTAATATATGGAGTGCATGGTCCAATCCCTGCAGTTTTTACAGAGACAGATAAATGCATTGTGCATAATATATACTCCACAGTCTACAAAATTTGCAAAGTGCTTAAAATGATTATAATTGATCAATTTAAATGGATCTACAGGATACTTGAAAATATACAAAGTGCACATAATGTGCATAAACGGGTTGTAATATGTTTATGTAATATCCAGGCTGCACAGAATCCTTGGTAGCACTTTATTTTATAGTCCTATTTTGCATATACATACTATTTACTACTTATTGTAGTAATTACAATAACTAGGTACTAGTCCTGAACCTACCCCTAAACCTAATCTTAACCCATGTAGTTACCTTATATTATTCAGTAAGCTCTTGGTAAGTACACATACTGTAAAAGTAAGTGAAACCGAATCCTTTGACAGCTTCAAATGGAGTGTCGGTAGACATAATATAGTATGTTATACAATAAGCAGACAAATTTACTTTAATAATAACACTTATTTTGTAAAGTGAATCTTGTGCACTTTATACATCCATTTAGATGACAATCAAGAAGTAAGAAAGTACACATTACATAATCTTTACCAAACCATAATGCTTACAGCACTCTTCATGGCTCTTATGGTCAGATAATTGTGATTTCCAGGCCCGAAAAGTCATGGAAATGGGTATTTTCAAAATCATGAAAATTACTATTGTGAATGCATTTTTTAAGCTCAGCTCTAAACCATCTCATCGTGTAGATATTGCCATTTGTAAATGCAGTCTCAGATAAAACCAATTTTAAAAAATCCTTATCCAGTAACTGACTTGACTGGAAAAGTTATTGAAATTCATTGGTCAAATAATGGGAACCTTGACTTTTGTTACAGGGATATTTCCCATAGAGCAGGAGTTTGTGACTTTACATTAACTGATCTCGGAATGTAAAAATGCAGTATTTTATAGGGTTACTTCCTATGTTGCCATCTAAACTGCATATACTCAAATTAAACGAAGTAATTCTTAAAAAAAAGAATATTGTTGAAAGTTCCAGCAATTAGAGATTCAAAGTACAATTTTTAAAAACAAAGTCTACAGTTTATCTAACCTCACAAGGTTAACACCAGGTTATAACTAAAGAAGGAGTAAATTCTCATAGTTAATGAAAGTTCCAGCATGACAGTGGATCACATGACCATTGTTTATTTAGATGCAAAAACACATCACATGAAGGGTATTGCATTAAGTAATGATTTGAGTTCTACTAATTAAAAAAAAAAAAAAAAAAAAAAAATTGTACACAACAATTTGTTCACAAGCCTCTCACTGTGTATTGTACAGGAGGATGTCCAAGCAGAGAAAAATGTATATAAACACATATTTCAGTAAAATCTGTCTTAATCGTGTTTTAAGTTGTCTTCCTTTTAAAACAGAACAAAAGGACAAATGAAAACTGAAAATATAATTCTGCAGGACAGTCTACTTCTCGTCTTTGCCTTTAGTTTTTCTGTACACCATTTCCCTGAAGCTGGAAAGGATTTTGCTCTCTCTCTTTCTCCTTTCTTCTTGGTTAAAGGATGCAAGCGCTCTCTTCTCATCAGCACTGTAGATCTGGTTTTCCTTTCTCAGACGCACAGCCTCCATACGACGATGTCTGAGGGCATAATAGCATATAAAAATGTGCATGATACACCTACAATGCCTATTATAATAGTGTTTCATCATTTTTTGAGTTATAAACTACCATTCAAAAGTTTACTAATATAACATTTTTTTTTTTAAATTTCAGCATCATTACTCCAGTCTTCGGTGTCATTCTAATCATTCTAATATGCTGATTTTCTGCTCAAGAAACATTTCTTATTATTATCAATATTGATGAATGTTACACAAGCACATATATGCCTTGTATGATAAAAGAACAGAATTCATTTGAAATAGAAATATTTTGTAACATTATAAATATATGTAAACTTTTGATCAAGTGAATGAGTCCTTGCTTAACAAAAGCATTAACTTCTTTCAAAAACTGACCCCAAACTATTGAACAATAGTGTATGTGCATAAATGTATAAAAGCTTTATACCTGCTTCCACTCATGACAAAGCCAGATTTCTCAAACTCTGCAATCTCATCACTAGTCAAGCCGATTTCACCTCTTCTCGGAATACGTTTTCCTGCTTTGACAAACTCTGCCATAGCCGCACCTTCACCTGGTAGCAAAGCGTGGCCAAAACTATAGAAAAGAAATGACAGGGCAGAAATATTCCGTTCAGGAGACAAGATCAAAAATTAATTAAAAACAGTGACTGTTATAAATAAGCAACAGAGTGGAGGAGGAATCAAATGCTTACTCTAAAGGTTTATCATCTTGGGACAGGTGAGTGAGAGGAGCTTCAGGTCCAACAACATGTTCTCCAACACCAGTCTTCTCCACCCATGAGATTTCATTGACATCCTCTTCTTCCTCCTCTGAATGTTCACTGCTAGAGCTACTAGACTCCTTGTGATTCTTCTTCGCCTTCTTCTTCTTTGACTTCTTCCTGCAAGGACAAAATCAGGCTACTTTATAAAATGATTTAAGCCTTGCTGATTCAATATACACTTACTATAGATGAAAACAAAGATGCTCACTTTTTATTTTTCTTCTTTTTTTTCTTCTTTTTCACCTCTTCTGCAAAACAAGCAAGTCAAAATTTCACATAATCTTATATATCATAAGAATAACACGTTTAAAAACAAACATTAGTGCCCCAAACCTTCAGAATCACTTTCTGACTCGCTGTCCTCTGAGTGCTTCCTGTTTTTTCTCTTCTTTGATTTCTTCTTCTTCTTCTTTTTCTTTTTCTTCTTTTCCTCTGTGGGCATGAAATCAGTTATTTAGATTATTTATTCAACAACTTCCAGGTCATGTTCAGTAAACATGCAAAAACGCATTGTGTGGAACTGAGATGTTAAAGAATCATTTACCCTCTGAACTTGAATCAGAGCTGCTGTTCTTCACATCCTCTTCTACAGGAGTGTGTTCGTCTGAGCTATTACAAGAGATCAGATGAAAATGTTTAGGCACATGGAGTATATGACGACTATATGATGGGGTGGGGGGATTGATTCACATACAGTATGAATTGCGATTCTATCTTCTACCTTCTATTCAATTCATAAATTTCAAATATCGATTTTCTAAAGTGTTACACTTCTTTAACTTCGCAGTAGTACTTAAAGTTATTGACATGTTAGAGTGTTATTAATCACAATAAGCTGCGAAAAAGGACTCACAGCCGAAGAGTGAGCACAGATGCCAGGCTACTGTACCTGAAAAACTTATTGTAATTTGTTAATATATACATATATAAAAAAATTGCCTGCCTTGCTTTATTACAGAAGACTGGCAGTCATGTGTGTAATGACTGCAGTCAACTTAAATGGCATTTGTTTTATAATATTGGGTTGAATAAAACAGGAAGAAAAACTAATTTCAAAATTCACATTTAATTCAGTGGGATTTTTTTCTTCAAGACCTAATAAACTGTCTACCGCAGTCAAATATGAAAAGTAACACAAAACAGTAAACTAGAATCAAATCTATGCATATATTGATTTGAAATTTGATTCAAAACCGAGAATCAATTTTTATTCGAATTGTGACCTCAAGAATCGATTTGAATCGTGAGGTACCAAAAGATTCCCATCCCTACAATATATTACTGTAAATACACTGTTTTAGGATTTTAGGAAATCCTTGCTATTGTCACTGCACAAGTACAGTTAAAATTTTTTTTTAATGGCTCAGGGTCACATGGAAAGACACTTTATAGGCAATGTGATTTAATTTGGGGCATTCAATCAATACATCGATATTGCAATATATTATGTGCCTATTATTTTATCTAACCAGTTACATTTTTATCAACTCAGCAATGCAACCAAAATATAACAAATATAATTTAACTCTCTGAAAACTCCCAATCGGGACTCCCCCCCCAAAAAAAGTGTTTTTAAATACTACATAAATAAATAACAAGATGAATTAGTCTAGTAGTGAAAAAAAAAAACATTTATATAGAGAAAAATACATCTAAAATAAAGAAACCTCAAAAATAAAGTTGGTAAAATGTATTAAATATTTGATGACATCTTAGTGACAATGCAGAAGTGCAGATGTGGCTTAACATGAGTGTAAAAATAAAGGTGCATCTAAAAAATATCTAAATTGTGTTGCATTGATACATTGTATCGTCATTTGACTGAATCGACCCCTGTTATGCTTCATAACACAGATATTTAACAGTATAGAGAGTAAGGATATATGTGGTATTTAATTTGTACTCACTCAGGTTCTCTGACTCTTGGAGAATATCCCCAGACCTCAGGACATCCCACTTCACCAATCCTCTCACGTTCCTGCAGACGCCTTGACAGAGAAAACAGAAAGAGAATAAATACCACAGACTTTGTATATTACTACAAGCAATTACTTGCGCGAGTGTAGAGAACATGTGTCTAACCTCGCGATGAAGGCGTCTTGTCTCTGTCGTTGGGCATCATCTCTCTTCTCATAGTAATCAGATCTTGATCCAGCACCGTGTTCTCGGTCTCTCTGGTCTGACCAATTTATCCGATCTCTTTCCCTTGACCTCGAGCGACTGCGAGAATTCCCAAATCGGAACCGGTTTTTGTTCCTCTCTTTATCGGTGTATCGCGATTTGTGGTCGTCTTCATGCTCGTATCTGTGGTTCTTCAGTCCTCGGTCGGGTGAGCGGCTACTGGAGCGGCTGTGTCGGCGTCTCTTCGGGCTCACAGGGCCTGAATATTTGACGTCCAGCTCGGGCATTACTATAATCTTATTAATTTGTTAATTTAATGACTTTCTTTTATATTGTTAGGTCAAAACGTCGTGTTAATTACATGTTGTTGTCATGTCGCAGTTCACCAAGAACTAGCAAAGCTAATCTAGCTAGATTAGCGTACTGCGATTTCGAGTTCTT
This sequence comes from Elopichthys bambusa, assembly GCA_037101425.1. Classification (NCBI taxonomy): domain Eukaryota; kingdom Metazoa; phylum Chordata; class Actinopteri; order Cypriniformes; family Xenocyprididae; genus Elopichthys; species Elopichthys bambusa. The sequence goes on along the minus strand of CM074447.1, from coordinate 23,938,374 downwards.
TAACTACTGAGACAAAAATGATCATTCATATAAATTACGGTTGTTTTGAGACTCACCACGAAAGCTGTAAAAACTTAAACGCGGGTCATGGGACCAAAATATTTACTAGTAACGTTGAACTACTACTTGTGTCTGCTCTACTTGTGTTTACGTTTCCGTTACGTTAAATTCTTCTATTCTGACGAATAACTCAATGTGACAAAGACACACGCAATATCGCCCCCTAGAGACCTGGAAGGTGCGTATTTGGACAAAATGGCACTCAAATCTGTTTTGGATTTTAGTGCTGGAAAATGCATGTTTTGTCTTTGCAAGTGTGAAGAATATGACAGATATGTCTGGTTTACGACATAGTCCATTTGACAGGATGGAAGTTTTGCTACATGTGATAAAAGATTTATTTCGTGGAAAAAAAAAAAAAAAAGAATTTTAGTGAATTTTCTTTTGACAGCTTTTTAAGTACCTGACAGCATAGATATACCTGTCTGAACATATACCTATGTTGTTTTTATTGTGTTCACTGGTAGTTTTTGTTTGCATAAATTTATTTCAATGTAATAACAATGTTTTTGAAATCAACACAAATAGAATAAGCATTTTTGTAATTTGTGCTTTTGACTCAAAAGCTGATATTTACGGAGATATAACCTTGGTGCAAACTTACCTATCTGACAACCCGCCGTATGACTGTTAATAATACTGTAATAAAACGTTTACACATATGTAAGCCTATTGTATACCATATCTTGTCTTGTCAATAAAGATCTTTATAATTTTCAGATGTAATAATAGGCTAATAATAATGTGATTATTTTATAAAGCATTTTATATTATTTTTTCTACAGACTCAAAACTGGAAATATAAACCTCCTTGGTTATTTTATTTACAAAATGAGACTAGTAACTTTTATAAAGTTAAAAAATTATGGAAACCTTTTTAAATATGAAAACAAATCAACTGAAACAACAATGTAAAACTCCTAAATCTTTTCAAATGTATGTAATTTGCTCTAATTTGCATATATTTTTAATCTATCCTCTCTGTATTACTGCATCATCATGTATTTGTTCTCTCAGTGCATTTGTTTATTTGAACTTGTGCAATTACATGTAAAGTTTAAGAATAAAATCTTCTTGCTTGGTCTCATTAATATTCATCACACGTATGTTGTGACAGACATTTGTGCGCGACTCCTGTGTCGGCTGGTGGAGGCGCAAGCGCGAGAGACTCGTTCATCTCACACACAAGGAAGGAACTCGAGCTCCGTTGTGTTGTCCACGGCAACCGACTCACGTTATCGCTGTCATTATTGTTTCTCAGCAAAGGGAATCGTGGATTTTAACGGGTCGCTTTGCAGGTATAGGATTTTGAGAATTCAATCTCGAGATTGTAGGAGATTAAAACTTTAATTCATCTTATTTAACCTGCATACGCGTTGTTCTGCATCATATAGTCAGATAGGCCGCGCGCTGCCGCCAAACCAGGAAGGTGAATCGAGCCATTTGTTTTTGTTTTCACACTGACCGCTGCCCACCGGTGCCATGCCAGTTCCGAGTACTATCATCAAAAAGCTGTGGACTCACAGAAACAATATTTTGTTTAATCACGTAAAACTAGTCAAAAGCATTAGTTTTATGTTACTTTTCAAGCGGCACGTCTTTATGCTTGTCTTTGTTGCTGTACAATTAGCCAGCTAGCGTGCCTTTGGTTCTCGTGCTTATGCAGCGTCCACATTCTGTTGTCGTGAATTTAGAAACAAATAAAGTTGTACTGAACTTTTCAAGTATATGTAAAACGACATAACAATCTGAGAAAAAAAATATGATATGAAAATATGATTTATTTGTCATTGCTAGACACTTGAATGTGTCTGAGTATCTCTTGCATAATTGACAGCATTTGCATTGTTAATTACATTTTAACATGTTTTATAATATATGTAATTTTTTATTAATACTAATATTATTAAACTGTTTAATTAAAGTATTTTATTTTACCCTTTTCTTCACAGGCATGTCGAAACTAAAGCTAATATCTGCAGCGGACACTCAGTACCCAGCATCACTATTGAAGTCCATCAATGATGAGCGACACAGCGGTAAATTCTGTGACATCACCATAGTCGTGCAAGACCGCAAGTTCAAGGCACACAAATGTGTGCTGTCTGCCTCGAGTACCTATTTCCGCCAACTTCTCTCAGTTGCTGGAAAAGTTGTAGAGCTAAACTTCATCAAGGCAGACATATTCGATGTGATCTTGAACTACATATACACTTCAAGAATCTACAGGGTTCGATCTGACAGACTTGAGGATCTCATCAGAGCTGGTCAGGATTTGGGCGTGACGTTCATAGCCAATTTAGGAACGCCACTCGCACAAGTCAAGGGATTACCTGGCCTGTCCAAAGAAAGTGACAACAGTGTCGATTCCTCTGAGAAAAATGACACCATAGCCGAGGATATGCCGATCATTACTGAGACGTTCTCGCTGTCTGCTGAAGAGTTCAACATGGCAGGTGGTAATGCAGAAAAGGAAGTGGACTCGGATGATGATATTCTTTTTGTCTCAAAAACAGAGGCTCCACAAGCTCAAAAGACCAAGATATCAGATGTTAACGACACCGAAGAAGGACCAGAGGCTAAAAAACAAAAAGTCACAAACGAGGAAGGAATTGCCTCTGAAGATTCAATAGCCCAAGTAGGTAACGACAAGCTTCCTTCTGAAATCAATACATCTCTTCAAAATAACCTTGAGCCCCAACCAGACGTCGTGCTCCTCTCAAACCAAGAAACCAGTAACAGTATTCTCACTTCACCAGTAAGAACGAGCTCACACAGTGAGCCCACAACCCCAGCTTGTGTCAACAGCCTCCCTTCAGATCCTCACAGCACCTCGCTGCCTCTAGACAACAACGAAATACTTGGCGTCCAAAAGAAGAAGGTCCTTCTTGAGCACTCGCCCGATCATCCCGGAAAAATCAGACTGTCGGATGTAAGGCCAACATATAGCACCAGTAATGGACCAATACCTGAAATAAACATGGTCCCAGCTGTGTCTGCGAAAAAGACAATAACGTTAGACAAAGCCTCGGAAATCGATTCGCTATCGCCGGGTTGTAAAGTATATGCTAATATTGGCGAAAACACCTACGACATCGTTCCAGTGAAAGACGATGCCGGGGAGGGAGTGGCTCCTAGTAGGAAGTCGCAAATGCCACACGGTTCTCCAAACATGTCCAATAACTCGCCTCAAAGAAAGAAAAAATCAAAGCTGGATCAGGAGGATCACTATGAACTCATCATGGATGGAAAGACCTTTTACGTGTGCATCGTGTGCAAGCGTCCCTATGTGTGCCTGACGAGCCTCAGGCGGCACTTTAACACTCACTCGTGGGAACGAAAGTACCCTTGCCATTACTGCAACAAGGTTTTTGCCCTGGCCGAGTACAGAACCAAACACGAAATCACGCACACAGGCGAAAGACGGTACCAGTGTTTACTGTGCAATGAAATGTTTCTCAATTATCAGATATTGTCCACCCACTGCAAGCAAATGCACAACCAAGATCCTTCGGGAAGGAAAGAGAAAGATGACTCTTGCAACAACTTGTATCGTCTGCTGCCTTGTAAAACGTTGCAGTTCAAACCATATTCGTTTGTGTCCGAGGAGTCGGGGGGGATTCCGGTGATCAATGAAGATGGGATTGTCCAACATGTAAACCCCGACAAAGAGCACTTTAACAACCAGCCACTTCCATCTACCCAAAACAAAGCACTGAGCTGGGATGACATCTTTGTAGAATCCGAAGCACAAAACAGGCCGATGGCTCACGTTCGATCGGGACAACGGTCTGTCGACCAAATAAATGCCGAAACCACGAACGAATTTGAGTTTGTTATACCAGAGACGTACTGAGCATGCTCGTTCACTCCTCTGGCTCAGGTGCCTTGCTCATTTGTTCGTGTTTAAATTCGAGGTGCAGGTTCTGTGGACCATTTGATTGAAAACTCAACTCCAGTATCCATAAACTGAAAATGGAAAATTGTTTCAAGGTGCTTTAATGTATATTTAGAATCATTTGTTACTTAGCGCTGGATTACAGTTCAGTTTCACAGTCCATTATTGAATCTTAATAATGCTTCATCAAGTAATATGACAAATTAGATAATACATATTTTATGTACAGCTACATTAGATCTGTGTAGAGCTGACCTTTTATAATTTTTTTGTTCCCTTTTATGTTCTGGACAGTACAACCATGTTGGATGTAATTTGTAGGGATCAAGTACAAACTGTTGCAGTTTATTTTTTACAAATATGTAACTTTATTGTGTAAATGCTTTTTGGAATGGTTACATAAATCCTAATTCCAAAATCAAATGTAACAGTGAAATCAGTTTTTAAGGCTAAAAACAGTGAAAAAGACGCTAACGTTGTTTTAATATTCTTGTCGGCATATTGTAGTTTTTAATAATTGTTTGGCACTAGTTAGATCAGTGTTAATGGCAGGTTCTGGTCATGCGATAAGAAATGGTTTGAATGTTTGTATTTATAGTTTTTTGATGATTGTCAGACGTTTTTAAGAAGGATGGAGTAAATATATGAAATGTTTATGTCATATGTCCATTAATTATGTTTTGAGGTTGTTTATTTATATGACATTATGAACATTTGGACCTGAAGAGAAATATTCATCCCTCATCCGGACATCTCTAGAGAAACAAGATACTGAAATGTCCAGGGTAATCAAAGGTAATGTTGGTAATACAAAGGACCTCTCTTTTTATTTTGTATATACATGTATATCATTTTTACAATTATTTTTTCAGCATAGTTTTATAATTAATTAGCTTTGTGGGCTGTGAGAAGAATCTGTGAATACAATGAGATTCCATCAGTCAGAACTAGTGCTCTAACACCATAATCATGTACATAATAGTACTAAAGACCTTCATTTGAACAGTTTCTTCCCTTTTGGAAACTATTTATTATTAGGTCTTAGTGTGATATTGAATGAAATAAAACTTTGAAGAACATACACATGTATTTCTTTTATTTCCAAGAGCATCATGAAAGTGATTAGTATGATAACCACCAATAATATGAGCATTCCTGCCTCTTGTCCATGAACATATTATGACGCATCAGTTCATGATTAGAATCTGTAATGTACAGGTTCCACATGATGCGGGAGAAAATGGATTAAATGGTCAAATGCCGGTGGACATATTTGGAAATGCATGTGTTTATGAAGCAAAAAAAAAAGAAGTCTATTCCAGATGTACATTTTATATTTAATACTGAGCTGAACTACCAGTCTTTCATTTTAAGATTTTAACATCAAAGGTAAACAATGCTTTTATGTAACATGAACGTGATCAAAAATGAAGGATTGAGGCAAAGATCTTACTTTATAGCATGTGGCTGTAGTATATTCACCAGTTGCATTTTAACATCAACCAGTAAGTCATAAAATTGTTGAGTTTGTTGTAATATCTCTACTCACTTCAGTAAAGGACAATGTTTTTGTATGTAAAGTACAGTGTATAGACACAGTGAACACACAACTGGATAAAAAGGAGATCACTACAAGTCTTAAGACTCAATTCTGTTGTTACGAGAAGGCGGTTTGATTGTTTGGTTTATGTACAACATGTACAGCACTGCACACACACACACACTGATATCATATCTGCAATATGGAGAGACTTTCTGTTGTTACGTAGTGAACAATTAAGTGTTTAAATTCATGTAAGTTTATATAATGGTTACTCTTTTTTTACATTCGGTAAGTCCTGTCATGCCTAGACAGAAACATGACAGCAACACAAAATGGCAGATGAATGTGAGATGTACAGGTTTTGAAAGTCCTCACATTCTTGTAAGAGCTTATTACTGTGCATATATCAAGCAAAATATATTTTTGTCACAAAAGATTATTTGAATTTGTGACGATAGTGTGCTTGACAATGCAAAAGAAACACATTACAGGTTAGATCTTTGATCCTAATAAAGCACTCAGGACATAAAGTAAGATTCAGCCTAAATACATGTACAGTTTTTGCAATCTAGCTGCCCGAAACAGTTACAAATAACTCAAGTAATTATGTAGAACTGTGTGAATACAGTAAATTCTGAAGACAATAAAGTGCAAATCAATTGCAAGATAAGATAAACTCATCCTCGTGCTGAGGGAGCAGAGGTGACGCAAAACATTTTGTGCCACTTTGGAAGGGAGAAGTTCACATTATGGATTTACGCAGAGTAATCACAAGTAGGAGACCCACAGAGGTTACTTATAACAGGAAGAGGTGGCAAACCAGGTGAAGCTGTACTGGAAACGGACACACATTTTAAGGCTTATCTGTGAACAGTCTTGATCTCATAGTCAGGCCAGCTGTTATAGTCCTCTTGGATTGAGGCTTTATAACATGAATATTTTCCACATCAGGTTTGTTGACTTGAGCGAATCTTGTCATGGTTTAATGTTGCATATTACATTTGCTGTATGGTGATGAATGCCTGTGGTTAATGGTCTCTCTATACTTAACCTGTTGCACAGGTGAGCTACTTCTGCAAAGGTTGTTCATTCAGAACAATGATTGTTCAATGATGTGGTAAACTAATATCCAAAAATGCCCAAAGCCAGTTCTCTCTTGGGAGGAAAATGTCTTCCTCAGACTGGTCCCTTAGGGGCTGTATGGCGGGGGCTTCTCATCAGGTTGGTAATAAGGTGGAGAATAACGAGGTGGGATCATATTTGGCCACATGTGACTAGCTCCAGACTGGGAATCATCAGACATACCTGAAGAGTCAGGAAACAAGCTGGCACCCTGTAAAGACACAATAGCAGACATGTTCATAGCATACACACTCAAAACATGTAAAGAATAATCTCTAAGGCTCTCAGTCAGGGTATTATTGTCAACTAAAACCATTAAAAAATGGCAATATTTAAATAAATGTTAGCTAGTTGGCAAGACACCATTTCTCATTTTCATTTATGCTTCAAAAAGTTCATAAAGAGATTGTAAAACTAATCCATATGAATTGAAAGGTTTAGTCCAAATTTTCTGAAGAGACTCGATTGCTTTATATGATAAACATAAAAGCCTAAATTCAATCTGTTCATCATATAAAGCAATCGTATTTCTTTAAAAAAAAAATTGGACTAAACCGCTCAATTCATATGGATTAGTTTTTCACGATCTCTTTATGAACTTTTTGAAGCGTCAAAGTGGTAGTTGTGTAGCTGTCAGTGGAGGGACAGAAATCATTTAATATATCTTCATTTGTGTTTCAAAGATGAACAAAAGTCTTAGGGGTTTGGAATGACATGGGTGAACTAACCCTTAAAAAATAAAATCTAATAAAAATGTCACAAAACACACAACAGAACTACTAAAACATTTTTTTTTCTTCAAAATATCAACAAAAACTATAGTATATTATTAATAGTTCTAATATACTGCTCTCAGCAAATTGTATTTTTTTGCTTATTGTTTATTTGCATACATTTTGAAAAATAATTAATTGCACTAAGTTCAAGTAAACTTGTTAAATGACAGGCATAATATATATATATATATATATATATATATATATATTAATACATATACATAATATATATATATTACTTTTCAAAGGGGGTGTACTCATTTACGCTGAGCACTATATATATATAGTGTATATAGCGTCAATGAGTACACTACCTTTAAAAAGTAACATTTTAAACAATATCTCAATGAACACAAAAACAATTTCCAAAATGTTGACAAGACTAAGTTTAATATAACATCTGTTTAACTTATAACATGAAAGTAAGGTTAATAATATACTTTAGATTAGACATTTTTCAGTTTTACTCAAATTAGGGTGATGCAAAAATGAGCACACCCCACAACAAAAACTACTACATCTAGTACTTTGTATGGCCTCCATGATTTTTAATGACAGCACCAAGTCTTCTAGGCATGGAATGAACAAGTTGGCGACATTTTGCAACATCCATCTTTTTCCATTCTTCAAGAATGACCTCTTTTAGAGACTTGATGCTGGATGGAGAGTGAAGCTCAACTTGTCTCTTCAGAATTCCCCATAGGTGTTCGAATGGGTTCAGATCAGGAGCCACTGAATCATTTTCACTAGGTTCTTCTTCAGAAATCCAACAGTGGCCTTAGATGTGTGTTTAGGATCATTGTCATGTTGGAAAAGTGCACGACGACCAAGGGCACGGAGTGATGGTAGCATCTTCTCTTTCAGTATAGAGCAGTACATCTGTGAATTCATGATGCCATCAATGAAATGCAGTTCCCCGACAGCAGCACTCATGCAGCCCCACATAAGGACACTGCCACCACGTTTCACGGTAGGCACCATGCATTTTTCTTTGTATTCCTCACCTTTGCGACGCCATACAGTTTTGAAGCCATCAGTTCCAAAAACATTTATCTTGGTCTCATCACTCCAGAGTATAGAGTCCCAGTAGTCTTCATCTTTGTCAGCATGGGCCCTGGCAAACTCTAGCTGACTTTTTTGTGCCTGGGCTTTAGGAAAGGCTTCTTTCGTGGACGGCACCCATGCATGCCATTCCTCTGCAATGTACGCCGTATTGTGTCATGGGAAATAGTCACCCCAGTTTGGTTTTCTACTTCTGTAGATAACTGCAGTGAACTTATATGCCGATTTTCTTCAACCCTTCTCATCAGAAGACGCTCCTGTCGAGGTGTTAACTTCCATGGATGACCTAGACGTCTGTGTTAGATGTTTGCAGTTCCATCTTTTTTACATTTTTGTACCACTTTTGCTACAGTATTCTGACTGATAAGTAAAGCTTTGCTGATATTCTTGTAGCCTTCACCTTTCTGGTGTAAAGAAATTATTTTCTTTCTCAGGTCTTGTGACATTTCTCTTCCATGTGGTGCCATTGCTGACAGCATGAAATGGGAAGGGGTTTTAACACCCTTTTTTAGTCAACTGTCTGCTGGACACCTGTGTAATGAATAATTAGACTCACCTGTGGTTGAATTCTTGTTAAATTAGACAGTAGTCTAAAATGTAGCTTTGCTCCAGAGACTTTCGATGGGGTTTACTCATTTTTGCATCACCCTAATTTGAGTAAAACTGACAATTTTGTTTTCTAAGTTATATTATTAACCTTACTTTCATGTTATAAGTTAAACAGATGTTATATAAAACTTGTTTTTGTGTTCATTGTGATATTGTTTAAAATGTTACTTTTCAAAGGGGGTGTACTCATTTACGCTGAGCACTGTATATATATATATATATATATATATATATATATATATATATATATATATACCAAAGCATACAACACAACGTGGGCGATTACCTGAAAGTCATAGGCAGTGTATGGAGGTAAGCAGGGGGCAGTGTTGTAAAAAGAGTTGTTGGAGGTGGTGGGGCCAGTAGGCTCTGGGGGTGGAGGAACAGGGAGAGGTTCTGGCTCACAGGAATCTGGTGCTGCTGTAGGCATCTTCAAAAAAGAAAAAACCTAATGAATGTCACAGGTTCTCAGAAATCACACAAAATGCACCTATATTATATGGACAAAGGTATTACAACAACAGGGATTTTAATGACATTGCGTTCTAAATACATAGACATTAATATGGTGTTGGTTCCCCTCTTTACAGCTATAATGGCTTCCACTCTTCTGGGAAGGCTTTCCACAAGAATTCTGAGTGTTTCTGTGGGAATTTTTGCCCATTCAGTAGAGCATTTGTGAGGTCAGGTACTTATGTTGGACGAGAAGGCCTGGCTCGCAATCTCCATTCCGGTTCATCCCAAAGGTGTTGGATGAGGTTGAGGTCAGGGCTCTGTTTGGGCCAGTCAAGTTCTTCCACACCAATCCAATCATGTCTTTATGGACCTTGCTTTGTACACTGGTGCACAGTCATGCTCAGGCAGACAAGAGCCTTCCCCCAACTGTTCTCACAAAGTTGGAAGCATAGCATTGTCCAAAATGTCTTGGCATCCGCCAAACCCAGACTCATCCATCAGATTGCCAAACAGAGATGCACAATTCATCACTCCACAGAACATGTTTCCACCGCTTCAGAGTCCAGTGATGGCATGCTTTACACCACTCCAGTCCATCTGATGCATGGGATTGTACTAAGTGATGTGAGGCTTGCTTGCAGTGCTCTGCCATGAAAACCCATTCCATGAAGCTCCCGTCGCACAGTTTTTGTGCTGATATTAATGCCAGTGGAAGTTTGGAACTCTTCAGCTATAGAATCAGCAGAGCGTTGGCGACTTTTATGCGCCTCAGCATTCGGTGACCCCGCTCTGTGACTTTGTGGTCTTCCTCTGAGTTGCTGCTGTTCCTAAACGCTTCCACTTTCCATTGACCACTTACAGTTGGAATTTTTAGTGACATTTTACAAACTGACTTATTGCAAAGGTTGCATCCTATCACAGTACAGCTTTAATTCACTGAACTTTTCAGAACAACCCACTTTTTTCACAATTGTTTGTAAATGCATGGCTAGACTGGATGTTAAGTGCTTGATTTTATCCACCTGTGGCAATGGTTCTGACTGAAAAATCAGAATACAATAATTAAGAGTTGTGTCCCAATACCTTTGTCCATATAGTGTATATAAGTTGTTTGCACTGCATTTCAATCTCACCATGTCCTTGAATCCCCCCAGCACTGCAGCGGTGATGATGCCCAGAAACAGAGCTACAATGTTGAGGATAGTTGCAGACCACAGCAGGTGGTACAGGTGCACAACATCCTGGCAGCTCCGCACCTCTGTGTACTCATGGTACCCTCCTCGCAGTTCCACTCGACTGAGATGGTGAGGAGAAGAAATGTATTATAGCAAAAGAGATTCATAAAAGAAATAAGACACATATTGGTGACAGGCAGAGCAACAAAAGAGGTAAAGCATGACAGCGATTCATGCAAAACAATAGAAAAAAAACCATCTGCATACCAGTGCACATCACTCTTAAGAAGAGCATGAAATGGATAAATATATCCAATCTCCTTATTTAAGCTCACTGTCATCAAAGACCCTTTACACGTAACCTAAATTATTGCTGTCTCTCCTCACCTGTGAAACAGGAACCAAAGAACGCTAAATCTTAGTTCCTTTCATTTAATCAGTATAGTAACTGTACATAAAGTACAGCGACCGTATGCAGCCACACTTAGTAGTTTAACAACAACAAAGAATGGGCTGTCAATGTCATTGAGGGGCTGAAAGTGGAAAGACCTACTTCCAAATCATGGAGGATTTCCTAAATTTTTTCAAAACATCTTTATTCTGAAGTCCCATAAGAGGATGCTCTCTGAAACATAAATAAACACAAACGTTCTTTCGAACAGAGCTGAATTTCAGGGATAGAAGCACACACCATACAAGCAAATATAAACCAGAACTTAAGCAAGGTAAAACAAAGCATAGTTGTTGTTTTTCAGATCCGCCTGTTTGCAGAAAATATTCTAGGAGGGATGTATCCAAATGGGACTCGCTTATACACACATACTTGCCACAGTTGTAAAGGTCACAGCAGTAGCAGGTGTTGCTCTTCACACGCAGGTTACAGGAGACCCGAGATGCAGTTTGACAGTGGACCTGCAAGACAGACATGTTTTCAAAATGGGATCCCACTATACTAGTACATAACCCCTCAAATTCAGAGGCCTGTAAGATGGTGAAAGCACTTTTCTCAGGTTGGCGACTCACATCTAAATCAAACGCAGTCCCACTGGAGTAATATTCACATCGGCCAGCATATAGAGGTTTGAGGTCCTTTAAAACAACAACAGCAGTATGCCATGACAGAGCTTTATCTGAAGAAATGCATTTTACAATAACATGATGTGGAAGCACTTACTATATGTCTTGCAGCAAAAACGCCATCCACTATAGCACAACAGAAGGCTGCCACCACACCGAAGCTGATGAAGACAATGGAGGCCACCAGCTGTAAGCAGAACAGCAATATTAACATATTCACCTGCTGCAGTAGCTCGATGCAAGTGCATTCACACCTGGGCACTATTACTACGTACAATTTCCTTATAGATTGAAGTGGTTTGTGTAAGATCTTAGGAAGATGTGTCTGTTATGGGACATGGAGATAGTGTAGTCTGATTGGATTATTTCGTAGTGCCACTTAACTTCACTGATATCACTGCCTTTTCACAACCAGCCATTTAGATACTAGTTACTCCATTTTGTCTGTAATCTAAAGCACTTTGCAGAGGCATCTTTCTTGTGGCTTTGTATAATACAGGACAAATCAACACATTTAACTGCCCATATCTGATCAATAAATAATGCCATTTTGAGTGTTATTCTTGATATAATATAATCTAAATCAATCCATCTTAAAATAATGAATTTAATTTTCCAAAATAAAATTTTTATATACATTTTATATAGATTTTTAAAGAAATTAAAACTTTTATTCAGCAAGAAATTGATTAAAAGTGACAGTAAAGACTTTCAAATAAATGCTGTTCTTTTTAACTTTCTTTTTAATCAAATAATCCTGAGAAAAAATGTATCAGTTTTCACAAGAACATGAACATTGACAATGTTTTTAACATAAATGTTTCTTGAGCATCAAATCAGCATATTAGAATGATTTCTGAAGGATCATGTGACACTGAAGACTGGAGTAATGATGCTAAAAATTTAGTTTTGCCATCACAGGAATAAATTACATTTTAAAATTTAATGAAATAGAAAAGTTATTTTCAACTGTAATAATAATATATTTTTTTATCAAATACATTCAGCTTAGGTGAGCATGAGACTTGGTGATTATTTATATTTGAATTATACAATTTATGTTAACATTGTAACAATATGAGTGAAAAGTTGAATAAAAAATTAATATACATTTCAGAATGTCTTAGTATTTGGTTTGTCTCCCTTTTGCTTTAATGACTTCAGCACTCAGGCAGCTGGGTAAAACCTGATGATCATGTTCTCCAGCATGATTTGATAATGATCCAAAGATCATCTTGTGCTTTAATAGAACCAAGAACATCTGACCGTCTGTAGAAAAGGATTTGACATGCTCAATTCAACAAATTTGTTTATTTGATTAGGGACCTAGAAATAGTGCAGAAACGTCATAACGCTTCTTCATTGTTTTACATTGTTCAAAAACGAACCATTGTTTATTTTCAGTTTTTTTGCAGATTTTCAAATTCTCAGAATTCTGGACCTCACTAAATTTGCTCTAACTACTTCCACTATAAGGCTGGGTAGATTGTGTATCCTGCACTCATCCAGCAGTAAGTGTTCCTGTGCGTCTATGATCTGGCCAGCCATGCCATCCTCATGCATTCTTTATTTGGATTGTGGCACCTCCTATTCCCTCTGCAATGCAATGGCTTCTGAACATTCCTGCCTGGACATCCACCCCGCTCCCCTTACACTGAGCTATTTCTGGGTGCATCTCACCACGAGGCCTGCAACATGCCCTGCTATTCGAGCTCAAACCTGTGAGCTTTTTCTGCCATTATGATGAATAAAAACAGGCAGTTGATTCTTGAAAATGTGTTTGTTTCTGCAGGCATTTTGTTAAAAATGTCAATTGAATGATGGAATGCACAAGCACAGAATCCAATATGAGCAGTGTAATGAATGTCTCCTTACCATCTGCCTCTTATTCTCTATCAAATGGGCGCCAATGATTCCCAGAAAGGACCCAAAGCCGAGCTGAAAATATCACAGGGTGAAATTCTGTCACGATGCAAGTCTATGTAAAATATGAACCTATTTCAAAGTCTTAAAGGTAGATGACTTCACTCAATTACGATCCCACATACAATCTCCCGTTCCCACAAAGCCTTTAGTCTTTCTCCAAGCAGTATAGTTTATTTTATGCTGTGGTCAATGGCCAAGTTAAGAGCTATATATGCAATCTGGCCATGCCACTAACATATAGTATTTCAAAACAGTCAGTCCCTGCGGAATACCAGGAAAACACCTGTTACTTGTACAAAACATTATGGAGTATTATTTAAGCTTGCATGTTTCTCCAAGAGTGTTGAACATAATGATATTACCTGTTGAATAATGAATGGATGAGTTCACTCAGTTCAACCTTACAGTAATGAGGTAATGGCCACCAGTCACCATAATGGTGAGCCAAATGGAAAATAATTAAACATGAGGCCTTTTCCTCCCCACAGTGCTTTACATCACAAAGCCATTTATAGACCAAGAGAATGGTTTTTGCAGTCTGTTCAGCGCACGACTATGAACATAAGCAACATACTTACAATCACTCCTGGATAGTAGCCACCAACAGTGATGTTTTGTGTCCTGGTGGTAGCGGCCAGACCAAAGACCAGGATGAGTATGGAGACGATTAGGAGCATCACTGTTACTATGATGGACTTTCTTTTCCTCCTCTTAAATGATCCTGTAAAAGACAATGGAGTAGGAAGATGCCACAGCACAACACGCCCTTCCCTTGGGCAACATTTTGTTACACATTGTCTTATTTTAGGCACGTTCGTTTTGGTTTTGGGGTAAAACAAAACAAAACAATCAGTGTATTTGGCCTCTTGGATGTCTATAGTATCTGCAAAGACATTACCACAACCCAGAAACCCAGATAAATGTAGGTACTAAGTGATGTAATATGAGGATTTTCTATCACTAAACAAAAGACATTTTAACCTTAGGTAGCATTCGAAAAATAATATTCCACATATGGTTGTGTATTTTCATGAAAATTATCGATAAATGTTCCATCGACATTCGTTGGGGACATCCGAGACACGTAGGAATGTAGGTTACGGGACGCTTATTTCTCTGTTGTGCACTGCAAGCCTGTTCTAATAATCACGATGAATAAATGTAGCTAATCGCATTTGAACGTAAATACAAGCGTAAATTGTCCTCCGTGAGACTATAATGGTCTGTAGTCGCAGTGAATGCCATTGACCTTGTACTTACCCATCGCATCAGAGATAGGTATACCGCTGCCTTGCGCATTCAGCCCCGCTGGCATTGTAACGTCAGGATATGCAGCATTAGCTGCAGTTATGACTTCAAGTCAAAAACAAAGAACGTAGTCAATGAGACAATAATGCCTTCCCTCAGAGTTAATGACTGGAAACTCTTTATTTGCCGTGGCATTCTCTGACACCATTCGCCCCCCTTCTAACCACTGTTCTCTCATCAGCATCTGGGTCTGTTGTTCATGAATCCGCTGCCCTCATCCCTTCAGCAGAACGCCGCACGGAGCACAGCACTGCGCATGCGCAAGACAGAACCCCTCGCTGTTTGAGTGGGTCAGGAGCAGTAGTGACTGGAAGTGCGACTCATTTCGATTCGGTTCTTTCGATCAATCCGTTTCAGACTGGTTAAAAAATAGATTCAGAGGTTCTTTACGTCATGGCGTTGTCACTGGCATCCCTGAATAACACGTTTTAAACTTTCGTGTGAAGTCAGACATTAATTTTTGTTAGTAATTTAATGTTTCCTGGCGATTTGTTGCAGCCATGATTCAGCTTATAAAAGCTCACAGTCATTTAGAACCTAAAGATAATTTTCACTCACAATAAACAATACTACCATCAATGTACATCGTTATTATGGGAATGTTTTAATAAAATGCTATTTATTTATACATTATTTCGTTTGTGTAGTGATAAAACTGTCATAAAAAAGAAACGATATTCTTTCAATCCATCAGTAAATCCAATGGTTCACTCAGCTCTCTCATCAACATTTCCAAAACACTTGATTCAATGATTCGGTACCTCGAGATTCAGTCCTATTCGTGAACGTTATTCATTAAAATCATCAAACTCCAAAAGAACAACAAAATGTATACAAGAACTTGTATGTAGTTGCTGCAGTGTAGAGGGAATCGCTACATAATTCTGCACATATTATGTTCTTTATAGAGAAATTCGCTTTAGAATAATTCTCACCTGACACACGCCTACAAACAATTAGGCTCCTCACAGCTGTCTAAAACGTAGGCTAACAGACTGGATTACATGAAAATACTTTAAGAGCGTTCAATATAATCTAAAGAATAATAATTTTGTGTAGCTAGCTTTCTCGAATATTTTGAATGTCTCCAGAACTTGAAAACATCAAAGTAATGAAATTGCGCCATCAACTGGTCTTGTGAACAAACACAAATACGTTTTAAAAATAAAAATGAAAGTTTCTGAGGGGTTTTGCAACAAGTTCTGATTAAGTCCCCCCAATATTTTTTAATTTGATTAACCCAAATTCTTTACATGTCTGCATTTTTGTTTATTTTATTGTTCATTTGTGCAGTTTGACATACAACAGGCTCCTTATTTTGGAAAAAGTTGCTAAACCACTGTTTATATTGATAGTTGTATCTCACACACTAAAATATGAATAAAAATGATTCATTCAAAACGTGTGAAATTAAGCTAAACACTGTGAGCCATATATGTGATTTCAGTTTTTGCTTATACTTTGCTTATTGCTACCCACAGAGTTAGGCTACATAAAATACTTCATATAAGCTAGTTGTAGGCTATTTAGGTAAAAGGAATTGAATGGAAGTTAATAGATGCTTCAGCCACCCTCAATTTTTACGCAAGCAATCAAAACCACTAGAATACTGCTTAGACTAGACCTTTCTTGTTTCTGTAAGGAAATAAAACGAAACGTAACATTAATATATTAACCTCTGTTCTTCCAGCCTAGGTTTGTCACAAAGTAAATGATTGCATTTACTCGTTTCAGTCCTTGATGGTCTTTCTTTGAATGACCTGCTCTCCACCAAAGAAAGCAGAAAGAACCAGACAAGACCGAATTTTCCATGACGCGAGTTCTTTTCAGGTTTAAAAAAATCAGCGGGTTTAGGGAGCCCAACGTGATCTGTGTACAAATATTAAGCTTGATGACTACTTTATGAATTTATTACGCTTTTGACGCCAACACAAACCAAAGCGGGTCCATATTTCACAATTTTGCGTTCTCCTTAAAGCATTATAATGCGCGTGAATAGCCTACTCCCTCCAGTTTAACAGCCCAGAGAGTCAATGGGGATTGTTTAGTGAGGTGTCCTGCATACTAAACCTCAGGTTTAATGTAGTTGCTGATGCAGTACTCAGTGATTGACAACGGCAAATGTAGATCAGAACAGAAACTTATAAAGCTGTGGGTCTTTGCATAGAGCTTGTTTCAGCAGACAATGGGACTATGCGGTGTGCGTGTGCAGAATTCCACACAACACCAAACGAAGCTGCTGCCAAAAAAACTCCACTTGTATCCCACCCCCACTTTTCCCTCTCCAGCTCAACTCCATTCACTATGATGCTCGACTCCTAGCAAGAAGCTCCTCCGCACCCGACATCCGTTGTAAGAGGAAAACTCAATGAAATTCACGAAACACTTCTTGACCAGAATTAACGTTTGTTCAGCCAGCGTGAAGTGAACCTGAAGACATCACCTCAGTGCCTTCATCAAGACATTATTTTGGGGGGGCACTTTGAGCACTGAGGTTTTCCTTCCCTCCCCCTTTTCTTTCCTGAAGACATCGAAATATTCTCATATCATCTTAATATTTTTTTTTTTTTTAAAGAAAAAATATTGAACAATTATTTGACACAGTATTTGACTTCCTTGGGCTGCTGCAGACTTGATTCGTGGATTGAAATCTCTTAGTAAATCGCTTGGACTGCTCGTATATGTGATTGGTTTAACAAGTACCTTTATTCTTCAGTGAGAGATCATGGAGCGCGACTCTACCGCGGGAGGGGCGGAGGACCTGCTCCTGGAGGACAAAGTTTCAAAACTGGCAAGTGACCATAACCACAATGCACCAGAGTAATGTGGTTACTTTTGATTAGGGATGAGGGCATTGTAATGACCATATCTTGCTGGATTTAGTGCTCTATAGCCTTCACTTTTAAGTAGTAAACATTATAGTAGCTACCGAGATAAACGTGGTTTTACCCCAAATTGTAGGTCAAATGTTTTGTATCATTTTTTAAACTCATTACTGGTACAGAAGGAGTATCACCAAAAGCGTTTCACCTGCTCATCATTGTGTAGGTAAATGAACATTGGCAATTATTCATCATTAGCATAATTACACTTTGTTATATTGTAGTAGAGGCATTTGAAATGACTTAAAAATGACTATTACTGATGTAACCGGATGTAGGCAGGTTGACTCCGTCATATTAAATATATTTATTTCGTTCACAATGCATTAATGTTTATGTATACAGCTTGAAATGTAGAAATTAACATTAACCTAGATAAATAAATGCCTCAAAAGAATATTCCACCAGTTTTTAAAGTGTATTTTATGTTCGCCTGATATTGAGAATGAGTGTGTAACATCTGGCTGAAGAGTGACCCTGCAGATCTTCTGCAGCTGTGAGAGGTTAGATCTCCCAACATGGGTCAGCGAGTGTGTGGGTTCTCTTCTGCCTCTCATAGATCAATGGGATTCTGAAACTTCTTTCATTCACACTGAATGAGATCCTACACTTGCTTTTCACTGTTTTGAAGATAAATATTTGCCTTTTTTTTTTTAAAGAGCATCAGACAATATTATCCACATTAAAGTGAGTTTTTTAGTGTTTAATGCTTTTTTTTTTTTTTTTTTTTTTACACTACTTGCACTATGTGATTCAGAAACGTATTTTCGAATACTATTTTTCAACTTTCCATGTTGTCTTTAGCGTGCAGGATCACTTCATAAACACGAATTAGCTGAGGCCATGGAAGTGGAACAGGAAGGACTGGTAGAACATCAGCCTCTTGAGCAGGATGACCTTAACTTTGAGAAATGGAAGCCCAAGCCAAAGCCCAAGAGGACGCTGCATGAGAAAATCGACGACCTAAAGACTTACCTGTGGAACGCAGAAACTAAGGAGTTTATGGGCCGCTCAGGGAAGAGCTGGAGTGAGTAACGAGACTAAATTCTATTTGAATGTACAAAATGAGATAGCGGTTTTAATGGCAAAACAAAGGCTATTTGTCTGTGGGTGAGGGAGTGCATCTAAATTGTACTTGGACTGTAAACAAAGTCTTTAATTAGTGAGGTCTTGCTGTAGAAGCAAAGGCAAGTGAGACCATTGCTTATTGTTTTTGCTCATTATCTTCCATTTTAGTGGAGTTATTTGTAGTGGGAATGTGGGGATGAATTGTGCTTCTGCAGTGTGTGTGTGTGCGCGTGTACACGCCGTCACTGTGGGTGCATGTGTGTCCAAGCTTACTGTTTACTTAGGTGCACAGATAGCTTAGAGACATCTTGACAAAAACAGACTGCCTGGGGAATGGTCCCCAGTGGGAGAGCGATGTCACAGTCCCTTTGCTGGCCCGGGATCACATTCCATTTACCCCTACCGTGCTTTCCTCTCCCTCTTTCCCAAAGCCCCCTTGACCTCCAGATCTCCTCCAACACACTCTCAGATCTACGATCTACAGATCTCAGAACTTAACATGTAATTTTTTTTTTTTTTTTTTTTGTCCGAGCTCAGAACTTTTTTTGGCAGCAAGCATTTCCTGAAGAAGTCCAATGATGACAGAGCAGCCAATTGCTGCCCCTAAAGGTCCGGTTGCTAAGCAACTCAGCAAATTCTCATTGGGATGAGCACTCTAAACAGCAATATGAAAGTATCCTGGGGATAACAGAGGGAAATGTCATTGCACCAATGCTCTCGTATTGAGCATGGACGCCGTGTTTGTCATAATGCAACATCTCCATGCTTTACATGGGCATGATATGATGGGGAATGTGCTTGAGGTGGATTAAATAAACAGCCGTAGTCTTCCTTAGAGCAGGGGAGGGGCTGCTGGAGTGCTGTGATGCGTGTCCCATGAAAGGAGAGTGCAGAGGCCTCACAATGCCAGAATGGGGTGATCGGGCTCCTTGGAGCTGGCCATGGCTCTGTATGGCTGCAAAAGACCGTCACTATGATGGCAACCGGAGGTTCACTGTGTTCCTGAGTGAAAGGACAGCTGGGAGAATTTTCACTAGGCTCAAACAGAAAGGCCTTTGTGGCTGGGGGCTGCAGCTAGTCCCTGCAAAACTGTCTGCGCAGCAAAAGCCGCTTAGTTTGACGCCACGTCTCATTTGATCAGCCGTTAATGGAGTCTTAATTAAAAATGAAAGGACAATGGCTGTGTTTGGGTTTTTTTGTTAGCTCTCAAAGTTTCATTGACTTTAGTGTCTTGAACACTTCCATAATGGAAAGGTTATGGAAAAATGATTACTAACAATTGAAAAAGTTGAGTGTATTTGATTGGTCAGTTGATTGAAAGATACATACTTATAGAAGAAAGGATTTCTTTTAGGACAACATGTGTTGACCTGATCTCACATACTATTTAAATACGTACAATGGGTTTCCTCAGTGAAATCTTGCTTTTTCATTTTCTTTCAGGCCTTATTCTTCTCTTCTACTCAGCATTATACATTTTCCTCGCCGCCATGTTTGCTGGTTGTATGTGCTGCCTGATGTGGTCAATTAGTCCATATGCTCCCACCTACAATGACAGGGTGATGCCACCAGGTAGGAAAAATCAGCATTTTACTTTTTGAACTTTTAAAAAATATATAAAAAAGACTAATCATTGTGCAAATATTTTATTTAAATATTTTTAATAGAAATTATTGAATATGCATGTAATTTAAATCCTGCGACTCTCCAACGGATTTGTATTATTAATTATTAATCAAATGAATAATTATTAGAAATTGAGAAAAAAAAAAATATATATATTTTTTAATTATTTTTTAATATATAAATATATATATATATAATTTCAAATAAAAATCATTTAAATTATTTCAATCATTATTTTATTATACTAAATTGTGTATACAAACAAAATTCTAATACAGAAGCTCAAAATTATCATTCTTGAGGTTCACAATCTTCTCTGTCTTTTGGCAGGTATGACAATGTCACCTCATGTAGATGTAGCTCATGGGTTTGACATTGCTTTCAACGCCTCTGACCAAAAATCGTGGAAGAAGTATGCGAAAGCACTGGAAGCCCATTTGAAACGTAAGTCCTGCATGAGAGAACAAGTTGAGTTTGGTTTTACACTCTTTAATAGGGAAGATACGTTTTCTGTTCAGCGGGCACGGATTCAAATCGCTCCAGCACGCTGTTTAACAAGTCCTGCTGTCTATAGAAATACTGACAAGGAGGGAAACCCTTTTGTGCACTCAGTGTAACTGCTCAGTGCTGCCAGGGCCCCACTTTTTGTGCTGGCCTGTAAGTTGTAGAGGCCAGGCTGGGCGACAGCCATTGTTTGGTTAATATATGTTCTCTCTCTCTCTTTTTTCTCTTACATCTCTTTTATTACGGTTTCCCGCCATGGCCGTATCCAGCCTATGATGATAGAGTGCAGGATAGGCGGAACATTCCATGCGAAGGAAATACGTATTTCATGCAGGATGACTTAGAGGAGAGTGCTGAGCGCAAGGCATGTCAGTTTAAGAGGTCCTGGCTAAAAGAATGCTCCGGCCTGCAGGACAGAGATTTCGGCTACTCGAATGGAAAACCCTGCATCATCGTCAAAATGAATCGGGTGAGATTATAATAGTGTGGAACATACTATACAAAAAATATTTTGTTGGCAAAACACCACCAGGGAAAAAAAATAAAAATAAATAAAAGAATAAAAAGCTCTAGTGCCATCTTGTGGTTAAGCCATGACTAAATGAACACATCCTTCAGTTTATAATGTAATTGCTAGTTAAGTGCTATGTAAAATGCTTAACTGTTTTTTGACAGATTCTCGGGTATCTGCCTGGTCAAGGCACTCCAATAAACGTTACATGTGGAGTAAAGGTAATAACTAATGACTAGAATAATCTATTTATACTTTAGAAGTTATAACGATACAATACATATATCCCAATTTCTTTGCCGTGTTTGTCATTAAACTAACAATTTTGGATCTTCTCCAATGTTTTTTTCAGAAAGGGTCAACTGAAGGCCTAGGAGAAGTCAAGTTCTTCCCAGATAATTTCTTCAAGCTGCGGTACTATCCATATTATGGGAAACTGAGACATGTAAGTGATCCTGTTTCATATCTCAGAATTCCTCCTAATTTAATAGAATTTCATAGCATTTTTTACCATTTCTACAAACAGGTAAACTACTCTTCCCCACTGGTGGCTGTGCAATTTTCTGGAGTCCAGTACGACACCCAACTACACGTTCAATGCAAACTAAACGGGAAGGGCATCATCAATGATTCACCAACCGACCGTTTCCTGGGTAGTGTGTCTTTCACTTTAGAAGTGGGTGCGTAGGATCACAGTAGACCTAGAGAAATTGAAATTAAAATTCTCAGAGTATGTTATAATGAATGAAATAGCACACTGGGTGCTGTCTTTACCTATTAGCCCTCTGATTATGCCTCCGGCAGCCACTGTGCTATTCATGTCAGAGCTGTTACTACACTACTTTTTCAAACAAGGGATTTCGCAATAAGCAAAGACTGAGATTTATAGATTACATTCAGTAACGTAACATTCAGTACCCAGCCACTAGAGACTGACAACTGCCTGGATTTCATTATTGGATAAAATGAAAATATAAAAAGATGTCCAAATACATAGGTCGCAATTATAGCTATTGAGGCATAATCACTCAAACGAACAGTCTACAGTGAGACATAGGCGAAACAATTCTCTAGATCTGTGTAGATTGTAGAATTAACATGTATTAAACTTTTTCGATCAGTTATTTTGGTAATTCAGATGTGTATATAACACATTAAAACAACTTTTTTTTTTTTTTTTTTTTTTTAATGTTTTATCTGTTAAGTCACTGTCTCCATTAAATTCCCCCCTCTGGACAAAAAAAAAAAGGCAGAAAATGACTTAACATTATACTTTTACTTGCTCATTTAATGGAATAACAATCAGATGTGGTTTAGAATTAATTGATTGTACATTTTGAACTAAATTTTTTTCCTTTTGCTTTTATTTTTCGGATACTAAATTTCGATTCCAGAGGCAGATGTAAGTGTGAAATGTGGGACAGAAATCCCATTTCATCATTTTGAGAGCTTCATAATGAAATACAACTTTTTTTTTTTCAAAATTCATCTTTCTATTGTCAAACATGCAACCAACACTTCTTAAAAAAAAAAAAAAGTATTTCACGTAATTCATCTCTGAGTGAAAATATCTGCTCAGTTACCTGTAAGAAGGATTTCAACAGTATTATTTATTAATTGTATTTGAATATATTGACATGGTAAAAGCAATGTAATAGTGAGATGGAAATTGGTAACTGCACATCTTTGTTATTCAGTAAATACAATGAAATATCCACTGATGACAAAGATTTTCCAGCTCATGTTTTTAAACGCACTCATGTTCTAGCATAAACAATAAAGATGGATGAGAATTAACGGAATCAAACCTTTCTGCTCAGTTTTCCATTTTCTTTAAAAGTAACATCAGTGGTGATGTGTATTGCAAATAATGTCTTATGATAAATTGTATGATGATCCTTTTTGTTGGTTAAATTACAAAATGAACTCAAATCTTATCAGCAAAAACATCAGCACTGCACGCAATCTTTCATGCGGTCATGTGCATCTAGTGATAAGCAGTTTACTGTAATATGCAGGTCAAAGATTGACGCTTCTAGCATTCCAGTAAGAGAAGCGTAATTTATGACATTGGTAACTTTTATAGCAACACATGCTGATCAAAAGTCCATCAGGGGAAGCTTGGAGGTTTATGACCAAGTCATGTGAACCATGTAAAACTACAGCTGCTTAACATCATGTCTGACAGAGTTTGAGAAATGTTGATTTCATAAAGTCAGAGAAAGAGAAAGGAAGTACAAAAACAAAAAAGCTATTTTATTGAATTTTTCCACTCTGAAACTTGAACCAACATTCTTAACCTGACAGATATAGGTCCCATAGAGAAGGAACAGAGAAATGGCAATGCAACTAAAAGGCACACTATAGTACAACAATGATATTCTGTGTTTAATTGTGTTTGTTTTAACAGCTAAATCCTTTGGGCAGGAAAGAATGATGAAAAATTTATATACATGAAATGATTTGGACACATTAGTATTTTCATTATGCTGAGCAGGAAATAAGACTGAAAATGCACTGGAAACTGTAGCTTTGGTCTTAGAAATGGTGTATTTTGTACACTGTATGCATGTGTCCACTATGACAACTAAATTAAAAAAAAAAAAAAAAAAAAAAAAAAACACTGTACTACTACATGTACTAACAGGCCTATTGTAACACTTCCAACATTCCCTGAGAGGGACCTAATGAATCAACAAAAGTATAAATCAACAAAATACTCATATTCAAATGCTGGTTAAGTGTCCAAAAAAAAAAAAAAAAAAAAAAAAAAAAAAAAAAAAAAGTGTCCCTTTATAATACTATGTGCTAAGTGCAAGAGTGTGACTTATTAGTTCTGCTAATTAAAAAAAAAAACGTGCCAGGATACTTTTCACTCCTAATTTCGGCAACAAACAAGTTTCCACAAGAGTACAATTACAGAATTAATTGAGCATTTACATTCAATGGTTAATAAACAAAGGATTCCTAATTCTAAAATTGCACCATTCATTCATAATAGTTCACATGAATATAAGTCACAGGAACCAGAACTGAGCATCCTTAGAGCAAGAAACTGCATCAAAACTCCCATAAAAAGAGGAATTTTTTTTTTTTCTCTCCATGCATTTAACATACAGCACAATGCCAGGTTATTTAGACAGCCTGTGCTTACACTAAACAACTGAATCATGCCTGTTGACATTGCTTTGAGTGTGATTAAGCAGAAATATACCACATCATTCATAAAATGGTTAAATTGTACACAGGAAGTGATTAGAGCAATCAAACATGTTAGAAACTGGGGTATCATCAGCGTTTAGCTCCAGCAAGTGAGGAGGGTCAAGCAGTTTGCAGGGCAAAAGAGGAAGCCAACAGGACCAGAAGAGAGAGGAGGAGCAAATATAAATGGTAAAGAACTAGCCGGGGTTAGAGGTAAGATGGCAGCAGATTGGGTTGTTATACAGACTGGTAACCAGTGCGACTCTTCCGCCGGCCAATCAGGTAAGAGATAAGCACTAGGATGATTAGGAAGCTGAGAGCCACACCCACAGCAATGGGAACGAGAAAACTCAAATCAGAATCCAGAAAGCATTCCTCAGCTGGGAGAAAAGGGAGAAAGAAAGGGGTGGTGAGTGACTTTGGAAATAACAGTACAGTTAGGCACTCAAATGATCATTATTCACAACAGAAGGGACAATTCAGTCAGATCGATGTAGAACAGGTGTTCTATTATGTGCCATACAGGCCTGCCTTATAAAATCACATTACAAAAATGTATTGGCAAGAGAATACAAAGTTTATATAAAATATTTGACTCATTTCAAAATAATTTTCATGTGCACAAACTGAAATTACTTGATTTCTGAAGTTCTGCAAGATTTGCCAGCACTTGCACGGACACTTTACATATTCTGATTATTATTATGAATCAAATTGCTCATAGCCAGAGGTTTGACTTCTCTTTCTTCCAATCACATAGGCCAGTAAGACAATAATAATGAGGACAGCCAGGGCAACTCCCACCGCTATAGGGACAATGAAGTTATCAGGCTCATCTGCTTTGCAATCCTCAGCTGAAAATAAAGAGAATGAGTGAGGGGAAAAAAAAAAAACAAACAAAAAACAAAAAGCCATTATGTTTTAAACTGCAATAAAAACACATCTGAAACATTAACGTTTACATGAAAGTTTTGGTTAAAGGGTGAAAAGATGGCCCACACCAGTTTTAATGTACACACAATAGTCTTTCTCCGTTTATTGCAGCTAAAAGCCAATTAAAACAGCCATTTTCATTGCAAACAAATCTCATGAAACATCAAATATTAGGGCAGTCAGATAAAGAATCCCTTTTTACAAGTCTGCTGTCAGAAAACTGTCACAAAAGTATGCTCAGGGGGAAAAACAAAAAACAAGTAGATTCATTTTTATTTAAAGAGTTAAGTGATTGGATGTCGAGCAAAAGTAATTTCATCAAGCAAGGCACAAATTACCAGTAACCAGTTTGGAATATTTAATTTATCCTGGCATAGTGAAAAACATTTACAAAAGATTCTGTGCAGGTAGTGCATAGACTAAATTAGAATAGTGCATAAACAGTGTGAATAGAAGAAGAAGAAAAAAAAAAAAGCAAGCCATTCTGTGATAAAAGCAGAAAGACATGAGAAAGCAAAGACAACTTTTCTTAAAACTAAATTATTTTGCAAAAGAAAAATCAAACCAACACAAGTCATGTAAAATTTACATGAGGGGGGCTGGGGTAATTCAAAAGTAACCCACAGCCACTACCAAAGTGGGTTCAAGCAGGATGCAAAAATTTCTTTCAGCAAATACAATTCACAGTTGCATTAGCAAAGAGCAGCATGTATCTTTTAGGCTAAAGTAGCTGTAAATAATTAAAAATTATAGTAAAGGAGTAGCTGACAAGATATATTTATAATTCATCATCCCTTTTTAAACCCCCAAAAAAGGTTACTAAACACTACCAAAACTATTTAGTAACAGCATTTAAACGGCAGTTACCATATTTTTTGTTTTATGCTTTACTAAGAGTCACTCAAAAACACCAGGCCTACATTGATTACAATGTTTGTATTTTTTTTATTTTTTTTATTATTATTAAATGCTTGTCATGAAGTTTAAACCTTCAAGCATTTGTTTTTCTGTTCTAGAATGTCAATTGTTTGAGAGGGCCATCCAGCATGTTTACATGTTTTCTCAGTTTTGCAAATTTCCCCACACATCTGCTCTGAATACAGGATGACCAACATATTGCAAAAGCACGATCTTAATAAATGTGAGCAGTCTAGTCACTATAGTGCACAGTAACAACCGGTTTCTTGAACTTTTAATATTTAACCAAAATGCAGCAAGACAGGTGAATAAAACGCAGTTTCAGTCTAAAGCTGTGGATATAGTAATGATGGATTTGGGCACAAATTAAATGAGCCAAATTAATCAATTGCAAAATGAAAATTAAAGGAATGTCTAAGAGAAGCAAGTGCAGGGTCAGCTATGGAGCAATGAAACTCTTTAAATTGGCCAAAACCCATGACTTATGAATCTACGTTCTTACATATGAATATTTCGCATGGTACTATGACTGTAGCACTAATTTGCATTTCAAGAGAAAAATAATTGGGCTTTAAGCCAAAACACGAAGACCATGCACTTACTTCACACACAAAAGAAGGAAGAGAGAAAAAAAAAAAAAAAAAAAAAAAGAGAAGGGTGGGGGGTGTAGAGGGGTGATGTGCACACACAATTTCACAATAGGGAGCTCTGGTCCTGGAGCGCCACTGTATCTTCAGATTTTAATGTGCTGCAGTTTAAGGGCCAGAGGATTAATTGACCACATAAGGACAATACATTTAACTCCCGTGGCCCCAAGTCAGTTGCCAATTGAGATTGCACAAAAACCCACAATATTTACAATGGTCCAGGAACAGGCTTGTGTGTCCCTTAAAACGCTCAGGATTTGATTCTTTGATTTTGTTGCATTACAATGTCTGATATCCAACATAGGTCCTTCGTCGACCAATCACGTATGCAATCACAACAATGACAATCAAACCAGCCAGAGCGGCACCAACAATGATTGGGATTAAGAGGCTGGTGTCATCCATTGAACATTCATGGGCTGCAGACAGAGAGAACATGAATGAACATAAGATGAAGCTGCCATCTTCTCATTAATACCACTGCAGATATTGTCATAACACTTCAGACATAAAATCACAGACACTTGATCTGGTAATACTGGGCCTCAGATAGTTGTACAATTAAGCATTTGTTATTAGAAAATAAATCCGTGTATAGCAGCAAATCAGCATATTAGAATGATTTCTGAAAGATCATGCAATGCTGAAGATATGAGTAATGGCTGCTGAAAGTTCAGCTGTCGTCACAGGAATTATTTTTTTTTTTAAATACATTAAAATAGAAAAGTTATTTTAAATTGTAATATTTAGTATATCAAATAACTGCAGCCTTCAGTACAAAAAAACCTGTCATTCATCTTTGTGTGTTTGTCGTGTTAATTTTTGCATATACATCCTTCTTACTATCAGTTATCTTGCTGTAGCTAGTTATATCCATTTTGATATGATCACAGGAAACCATGGTTTGTGCATGAGAGCAGAGCCTGCATTTCAAAATTCACACTAACCGCTTCAGTTTACATAGAACTGCTTTGGCTTTCCATTGGTCACAAACCACTCTGAAAAGCAAAGCTCACTGAAACTAAGTGTGCATCTGATAAGGTAATTAGCTCCGCTTTATTCTTTAGCATCACAAACACACACAAATACATACCTGTACTAAACATGTTCTTCTGGACTGCGAAGGGCTGCACTTGTAGCTCGAACGTATTGACGGTAAGCTTGTCGGTGATGTTGTAACTCAGCTCTTTTTTGCACATGTATGAGCTCCCAACAGATGCCTCCCACAGAGACAGATTATTCTTGGATTCACTGAAAATGCTCCCTGTTGAGGTCAGCCCAATCAGAGAACAATGATTACATGAGAAAAGATGCAGCACCATTTGGGATGCACAACATATTGGTATCAAAGGCTATGGCTGATATTAGAGAATTTCTGTATTGGTCTATTGGATATTTCATTGTCAAGACAATGTAAAGGAGCATACATATTTAAATTACCTTGGCAGTCATCCATCATTTCCTTAATGCTAATCTTTAAAAACACTAATTTAAATGTAATCTTTAGCTAATCTCAAAATGAATACCCATTTCTCATTTTGTACATCATAATGGTGATGCCTAAATTCACTTTTAAGTGACATTTTAAATGACTTTTGTTGAATTAATATTTTTGTCAAAAAAAATAAAATCTTACCATTTCCAAGATCAACAGAGAATGTCAAAGCATGTAGATGGAACTTGTCTGAAACCTGTAAAAACAGTATAGTAACCAGATATCAATGTAACTTGAATTGGCAATTTAGTATGAATTGGTATGAAAACATAAGATTTTGCATGAAGGTCCACCCCAATCCCATAAACCTAACCCTCAGTGGGGCATAAGCAGATCATGCAAAAAATTTTTTGTCACAGCGTACAATAAAGACCCCCTGTAAAAATCAAGTTTAAGTGTTTATGTGGTGTTATAATATTTTAAGACAAACCATGCATAAATTCATCAGTCAACACCATTGCAGAGTATTTTCTCCTTAAAACTGCAGTGTACCAAAGCCGGTGGGGCTTTTCCTATTATTCTTATGCTCTGTGGGCATTTTAACAGGGAGCACAAGAACACCTTTAAGAAAGGACAGGAAAAATCTGGTACGTGAATCTGGGGTGAATTGCATTTTTAATTTGCGCACCCATGGGCGTGCTGGTCTGAAAATGTGTGTTCAGGCGCATTGTTGGCGCGTTGCCATTTTGAGGCAACTGAAAGACTGAAATTGATTGGACCATTGACAAACTGAAACCTGGTCTAAAGACAATGGCACAATATATATACTTTTGTCATTTAAAGAGCGTGTTAGTAATATAAACTATAGGCGGGTGCACAACACGCATACACTCTGCCTATTACACACAAACATGCCAAATATTAAAAATAAAAGGATTAGCCTACAATGTAAAAGATTGTGCGCATAAAGAAAAATGCTTTGGTGGAATACGGCTTGTCCCATAGATGGTCTGCTCGCGCACTTTAACCTCACGCACAAGCAGAGCCGTTTCCTGGCTAGAGAACAGTTCAGTTTTTCCGCTTGCAAATTCTACCGTGTAAATAGCAAATCCGCCATAGCATGAGCGCAACTGGCTTTTAAAGGCATGTCATTTAGCAACACGTCATCCAGTTTTAATATGACACTAATATCAATCTAGATTACTGCAAAGTGAAACAAGTGTCTCATACCAGCCACAGATCAAACGTACAGAGTAGTTATAACTTTCAACAAACTTAAATGTATTTAGTATGATTGCTTTAACCATGTAGAACAGCAGTGTTCTGGGGTAACCACATACGCAACGAAAAGAACAGAAGCGGCCGACTGCAGCACAAGCATAAAAGCTATGCTGGACTCCCGCGGCTCTCGGCCCCATACCACAGTACTTTATAAAAATTTAATACATTAGCTCATCCATGAATGAGATGAGATTTCTGCCCGAGTTCAGATTGCTTTCCATCGGCTGTGGAAGTAAAGAACTCCCATGATTCCATGCTCATTCACAGCATCAAGCCATGCCTTTGTTTTTAATAAGTGACCTCTAGCGGCAAAAATATGCATATTGTGCCTTTAAGATGTTATGATGAATTATGACTTTCTATGATGTTCAAAGCACTTCTAAGGATACTGATTTTTAGGAGGCAGCTAACTCCGAGATGGTGAATGGGAACATGGTTTTTAACATAACCACATTAGATAACGGTCAAGCCAAAGGCTAATCATATCAATTACCATTATGTGACGGGCGTTGTAGAGAGCAATACATAACACGCATTACCATTCTGATACATCGCTCTCCCTCCCTCCTATTCAACATATGGTCGAATAAACTAATTTTCCATGAGTTTTAAGGGATAAAATTGACTGCAGGGGGACTTTGAGAACTGCAATAAGAGTGTTAGTCAATGACAAAAACAACCCAACCCAGAATATTTACCTCCCTTTTGACTCAGTGGAACTCAGCCCACAATATTTGACTCTTTTTTTAACAGGGATGCAAACACATCAGGGGTGAAAGGTGAGAAAGATGCGAAAATATAGCTATATTTAATATTCATACATTTTTATTCATTACTTATGCGTTGAGTGTGCGTGCTAAAGCTGTGCAGATTACATAAATGTCGCCAGCATATTGAGTGAACATAATTTGTGAAACAACCTGCCAAATTGCCTAGCGTATTGATTTGACATCATTACCCTCCACAGTTGGCTTTTACCCGCATTTTACAGGTCTTCATTTCAAACCCTGTCATTATGAAATTGCACAGGACATCTTGTTACGTTATGACAATATAGTAAAGTTCAACTAAACATTGCCACTTTGCCAACGAAAACAACTTATTAGCGTTATACAAATTGTATTTGGAATAATAAAAAGTATGTTTGATTAAGTGGAAATAATGAAACCCTGGAAATCACAAGTCAGCCATGTCAGGCTTATTAACAGTCCCAAGCTTTACATATTGATCCCCCCACCCACCCCACAAAATACGAAACACTCTCTCATCAGATCTATGCGAATCTCGTAGGTGACTTATTTTGATCTCAAAAAGGTAAATTCTCAGGATGAGTTTGCATCCATGTTTTAAAGACTTACGTTTGTGAAGACAAAATTAACTGTGATTTCCTTTGACTTCAGGACAAGGGAAGAGTCATTTCCACCACCTCCGCAGTTTCCACTCACTTCCATCACATTAGGACTCGGGTCAAGATTAAGAGTCTGAATGCTGGCATTCTAAACAAAAATAAAATAAGACTTGCAGTAGCGTGACAGTTTGTTACAACAAATTTGCAGAAAAATATCACCAAAAGCTGTATTCCTCTATACAGACCGTTTCATACATACCTCACTTATTCTGAAGCTGAACTGAAGGCCCATCTTTGCCAACAGACAGACTGTGACGTTGTCAGACTTGACGCTGTAGTTTCCAACAGTTGGGTTGGGGATAGGAGGAGTGGTCGGAGGAGGAGTTGGGGCTGTTGTAGCATTAGTGTGCGCGGTAGTTGGCGCTTCGGTGGTAGAATTAGTTGTGTTGTGATGTGTAGTAGTTGGAGGTTGTGTGGTATGTGTGGTAGTTGGAGGTTGTGTGGTATGTGTGGTAGTTGGAGGTTGTGTGGTATGTGTGGTAGTTGGAGGTTGTGTGGTATGTGTGGTAGTTGGAGGTTGTGTAGTATGTGTGGTAGTTGGGGTAGTTGGAGTAGTTGGAGGTTGTGTGGTAGTTGGAGGTTGTGTGGTAGTTGTTTTGGACTGCGTGATACCTGGAGCTTCTGAAGTCACACCAGCATGAGTGGTAGCTGGAGAGGTGGTTGGAGAAGCTGTAGTAGTCTGCACGACTGGGGGGAGTTTGCTTGTACTGAGCTCTGCTGTTTCAAGTAACGGTGATGTCACCTGATCATTAGCATGCACAATACCTGTGGAGGGTATTATAAAATATTATAGATTAATGCACTCATTTCCTCATACTCCATATCGTTGTGGGGTTTCACCATGTGACACTGAGAATACACAAACCTGCCTTTTTATCTTTCCAAAATCAACTTATTATACAATCAGCTTATTGTATAAGCGTTGTTAAATATATGAAGACAGGTACTTGGTTCATTAGTATACCAACAGTTAAAGACAATTTAAGCACACCACAGCCTTTCAACTACCTCCATGCATAAGGAAATAAAAATAGCAATCCAAGCACATTCCAAAAGCTTCAACTTCCCGACTGACTGGAAAGGGAAGCAAACGAACACTCCAAAAGATTGAATTTTATCTGCTCGTCTACGAGCATTGACTTAGGGCTGAAATACACCAAACAGCTTTTTACTAGATTTTGGGCAGTCAGAGTTTTTCAAAAAAATAAAATTAAATCATATCATGCAAGATGGGCTCAGATTACGATTTTCAAACTATGAGTCCATACAGTCAGAGGATATCAGACATGTTTGATATTTTGAGCTGATTTTAAAACACATTGTCTTGATTTGTCAAGCATCTCTTAGCAACAAGAACAACCTGAAAGCCTGGTAGTGTATAATCTTCAGTCACTGATGCCCAGTTTGTCTCCATAACCATTTACAAAGCTGGCAAGTGCATGATGCCTAAGGTTTTAAAATCTATTCAGATTTTTAAAGTTGTGTAACATTCTAGCTTTAAGATCACAGGCACTGGGTGACTGTCCCATCACAGTTTGATGAAATCATTAACCTGGTGCTTCACAAACAAACCCATCACATGATGATGAATGTGTGGCAGAGAAATACACTGAATAAGCATTTCAGGATCACATGCTTATGAAGTTAAATGTGGCAAGTGAGAGAAATCTATGGCGTTATTTCTTTAAATTTTAGCTGAACACGGTTTAATGAAGTAATAATTTAAAGTCATTAAAATGAAGATTGTAAAATAATTGTTAAAGTTTGTCTATAAATACAACAGGCCAGTCTGTCTCAACACTTACGTTAAACGAAATCCGTTATGATCGAGATCATTTATCTTATTATCAACACACTTCAGTTAATATAACAGCACATGACTGGCTTTATTACAGCGCTACCTAGCTTGAATGAACCCGGCTGTGTCTGAAAACCTAGTGAATTCCCAACCTATATACAATTTCTGGACATTAAAAATTAAATTGTTGCGTCCAGGATGGCCATTATTGCCGTCTATGTAGACAGCGACTAGATTGAGACACAAACACGCGAGTTTTTTTTACCGCTCAGTGCTCACAATTCTACTAATTATACAGCGTTACCTAAACATATTTAGCGGTTTGTTGTTTTAATCTAAATTCGCTAACAATATAGCAGGCAAACAACAGAAGTTGCATGATAACGCTCAGAGTATCTATTAAAAACGAATGTATATAACTTTATTAGTTACTCTGACTTGTTTTAAACACATTTATACAGTCAAAGACTGTAAAATATGTATCCCACAAGCTGACAGCGATTCTGATTATCTAACGCGCTTTCAACTGGCGCAGGTAAGAATTCATGCTAACGCTAATGCTAAAGGCTCTCGAGCTCCTGTGGGCCTGCGTAAATCTCCCAAAAATAAACTTAAATATCTGGTTTTGTAATGTGACACAGTCTGAAATAAAGCACTCAACAACATAGTCGTACGTACCACTCAGCAGAATAAAGAGCAGGGTCACACAACCGCGGACAGCCATTGCGACGGGTGGATGGTTCCTCAGAGCAGACAGAGAGTAAACGACGCCTGGACCGAGTGTGACCCGGTTTAGCAGCGCTGTAAGCTCAACCTCAAACCTGTGCTCATATAAGTCATATGACAGGACTGCACTCTCTTCCTCCTGCACATGTGTCTTACGTCGAGATTACGAACACTAGTAATTTGCCAAACCTGTGTGTAATTAATAAATCAGACACAGAAACGTTTTAATTCGTGTATCAGAGCGCCATTAATAAGACTGTGGGTCTAGTAAACAGTAACATACAAAAGTTTTTGTGCTATGTGAAGATCGAAGGATTTAATGTTATGAAAATATGTTCTGATCAAACATAAAATATCTTTTATAGATATTATATTATTATAAATATAAATATTATGATAGTCATTATATTATTATTACCAAAAAATATCCATGCAAGTGTAGATTTCCTCTTAACACCTCAGGTTTAAAGAAGCACATTTGAACATATTTTAGAGTTTTTTTTCTCAAGTTGACATTTAGCCTATATAATTCTTGCTTTTTTAGCTTTCATATGTGTAAAATTTTAATTTTAGTAAAGTCCTCAAACCACATGCCAAATGCAATAGGGTTAGTTGTCACATTTTTTTTTCTACTTTTGCAGAGAATATTTTATGATTTTATTATTTTATGATTTTATTATTTTTGATTATCAGTTTCTGTATTGGCACATATCTTAGCCCTTGTATTAGGTTTGAAATCTGGGTAGCCTGCAATCCTTATGGTTGAGGTCAAATTTACCCTAACTGGATTCAATACAATTCACCAAAATTCACACTACAAACAAAACAAAACAAAAAACTCTGGTAAAAAACAGCAAACCTTTAACACTGATACCTCTCACACATTACATAACCTATATAAAAATAAATAAACATGAGAACATATGATTAACAGTTTTCATAAACTGTGAATATTATAAACAGTTTTGTAACTATTTTTCTGTATTGTATTTTAATCATTTCCGACAACTCAAAAATCAAAGGTTAACTAAACAAATGTTGACCATTTGTGACCCAATAGTGGGAAAATGATACAGTATGTTGTACATCTAAATTAAAACAGTAAAACTAAATTAAAAACACTTTTGAATCACAAAGCAGCTTATAAGGCAGCAAAAATGCAGTTTACATACATAATCAAACCATAACAGAAATTGTTATTGATGAATTGTATCAAAACACATTTGACATCTTGCCCCCATGTGACAAACTGCCCTGAGGACCTGACATTTCTGGACAATATTCTTTTAA
The DNA here is from genome assembly GCA_037101425.1 of Elopichthys bambusa. Lineage (NCBI taxonomy): Eukaryota > Metazoa > Chordata > Actinopteri > Cypriniformes > Xenocyprididae > Elopichthys > Elopichthys bambusa. Next base: position 23,903,134 of record CM074447.1, on the reverse strand, counting down.
CTTTTCAGTAAAAATAAACCTTCATTATACAGTTGACCACAAAAAAAAAATACAGTGATATTGAAATTTTACAAACATTACAAACATTACTGTAATCCAAGACAATCTTGAATTAAATATTACAAGTGTTTTTGAGAGTTTTGGGACTAGACTGCGCATTATGTGTTGGCGCCCCCTAATGGAGGATCGGAAACGTCAGGCCTCGCGCTTAACCAACGCGCCTCAACAGCAGCTGCGCACAGCAACGGTCGAAAGTACTTCCGGCGGGTCAGCGTCGCCTCTTAGAAAAGTTACTATTTACCCGCAGACTTTTCCTCAAACCGTAAATACCAGCCTATCGTCCGAACGGAAAGACAGCGTTCAGCAGAATGCTTTAACGCAAACAGCCCTCGGCAAAATCAGTTTGTATTCTAACGGACTTTGTGCAGCGCACCGGAGTGTGTGCTCGAGCGAGAGGAAGCAGTATTCAACCATCTTTCCTCTGTTGGCAATAACAAGAGCAGAGAAGGGTCCAAGTGGGGCTGCACTTCTCATTTTATCCTCTTTTTCTCCTTATTCACACACGGAGCCTCGAGGTTTTAATTTCCCGGACCGAGACCGAGGAATATAAAGCGTCCACACCCGGAATCGTAGCATTAGTAGATTAGCGATTTGATTTAGTATTTCTTTTTTCATGTTTCCAACAGGTTTACCTTCCCCTAATCCCCCACCGCCAGCCCAAGAGCCCAAACCGGCAGCTTCTGATGTTCACAACGACAGTAGCCTAACGTCTTCTAAGAAGAGGAAAATTAACAGTTCCGAGAAGGAAGACATTGATTCAATATCTTCGTCTCCTAAAGCCATTTGTAATTCCTCCTCCACAACGTCCTGCTCTTCCAGTTCACAGCAGCAGCAACACATCCAGAAGAAGTTAAGGTTCGAGGACCCGCTGGATTTGATCGGACTGGATGTGAAGATGGCCGAGGAATCGTGTAACCCTGCCGAGTCGTGTTCAAAGGCGAGAAATGTGTTCCTGGCTGGAGGCGTTGGGCATCATGCAAACGGACTAACGAAGTCTGTGGGCTCCGCCACCTTCTCCAACAGTAAACCCGGTGCTGCGAAGAAACTTGTTATCAAAAACTTTAAAGGTAGGCGAAGAATTGCTGGTCCCCCTCGTCTTCTTTAAAAACAGGCTGTGTTTGTTGCAGGTTGTGTCTCAAAACTTAACAAGCTTTGACCAAACGCACCTGTGTTGTACAGACACGACTAATACAATAGTAAACAACTTAAATAATTGCATACATACATGCATGCATACATACAATGGAAGTAACACCAGCTTCATGTTTTTGCTTTTAAACCCTTAAATTAACAACTGTAACAACTTTGTTTTTCCTTCAAACTGAGGGATGTCAAAAATATTTTCAGTAGTATTCAACATTGCCAATCAACATTCTTTACATTTAGTCTCCGTAGCCTTAATTTCGTACACAACTAATGCAGTGGTAAACAACTTATTTTATTCAAGGAAATGTTACTGTCATGAATAAGACCAGATTTTTATCTGTGCACTCATAGCCTTTATGCAATTTGCGTTTGTTTATAGAGGCACATCACTCGTGTAAACAAAATCAAAACCTACCCTTAATTTAAACGCTTACCAGATTTTTGTTTCTTCTGCAATCTAAGTGTTTGTACACATCCTTTTCTTTTGTTATACTATTAGAAAAGCCCAAATTACCAGAGAATTACACAAATGAGACCTGGCAGAAACTGAAGGAGGCAGTAGAGGCCATACAGAACAGCACTTCAATTAAGTACAATCTAGAGGAGCTCTATCAGGTAGGTTATGTGTTTTATGTATTTGTTTAATCATTTAGTAATATTATATATGGAATCTAATGTTATTTATTCCCTTTTATCTTTCCAGGCTGTTGAAAACCTGTGCTCCCATAAGATATCTGCCAAGCTCTATAAACAGCTCAGAGTGGTCTGTGAAGACCATATCAAGGCACAGATTGACCAGTTCAGAGAATATCCTTTTCCTTGCTACACATTTATATTCAGTTTCTTGCTGTATAGGTTGAGAGACTGAAAGTAAAAAGCATGAACTAAGGCTCAAGTTTTTTTTTGTTTTTGTAGCATAACAATGGCCCCACCACAAAAATTATACGTTTATTATTAGAAACACATTATTGTACCCTGCCCTTAAGTTGGGGTCAGTAATATTTTTTTAAATGTTTTTGAAAGAAGTCTCTTATGTTCACCAAGAATTTAAAATATTTTATAAAATATAAAAACCTTTAAACAATAGCTGAAAGTTTGGCATAACCTCCATCAACACTTTTGCTAAAAAACTATGGCATGTGTTACAAATGATGAACTAAAAATATGAGGAAACATTTAAAAAAAAAAAAAAAATTATGAGATGAGGTCAGTCACTGGTAATTAATTAGGACTCTCTTGTTATAGACTGCTAATCATAATTGTGTTATAAAGCCATTTAACTTAACTCGTATCTTACGGATGCCCTAGACAGTGTTCTGTTCCTCAAGAAAATAGACAAATGCTGGCAAGATCACTGCAGACAAATGGTTAGTAAAGTATACTCTACTCACTACATTTATTTTGAATAAGTTGAAAATTGTTGTTTTTATTAAATGCTCCTATGTTTAGTTGTTTACCTGTTTGCAAAAATGCTTTTTATACAAAACATTGTCTGTCTTTCCTTGTAGATCATGATTAGGAGTATATTTTTGTTTTTGGATCGCACATATGTTTTACAAAATTCAATGCTGCCATCAATCTGGTAAGTGTCCACTCTTGCTGAAAGATATTGCATTTGTAATGCTGGCAGTGTCACCCTTGCTGTCTTTATTTACTACCAGTGCTTTGTTGCTCATGCCTCTGGTGATTAAATATACACATGTTTCATCTTCAGGGACATGGGTTTGGAGTTGTTTCGTTTCTATATCATCAGCGACCTGAAGGTGCAGAGTAAGACAATCGATGGGATTCTGCTTCTTATTGAGAGAGAGCGGAGTGGAGAAGCTGTAGACCGCAGTCTCCTGAGGAGTCTTCTGAGCATGCTCTCAGATCTGCAGGTTAGGTCACCTGCTTTCTCATTTGTGCTTGAATGAATTTTTCTGGGTTTGTTGTATTTATGGCAAAATGTTTTTTAATACTATTAATAATAATTTTGACTTGCCCTTCAATTTTTTTTAAAGTGCAAAAAATGGCCGTGTATCCATATGTATCCCGATACAGAGGCCACGATATGGGTCTGCACTAAATTTCACCTCATCAGAATTTAGTATAGCAGCTGTTTATTAAACACTGCAAATTATAGGTCCATTGCTAACTTTAGGCAGAGCAGGCAGTTGCCCTCTGCATTATAAAGGGCCTCTGTAGCACTGTATAACAATATAGGTAATGGGCTGGCGTAGATTTCATGTTAACATTGGGCACTCCCCACCAGGTACAATATTCAAATGGTTTTCTTCTTGTTTTTTGAACACATTATTAATAATAATAATAATGTACTCATTCTAATATATTAATAAAATTATCTTTACATTGCTGGTAGGTTATCATTGCACAAATTAACACGCTCTACGTTTAAGAAAAATGATTCAAAAATTAGAAGCGTTCTAAACTAATGCGCTTTCTTCACTGTAGCTCACGCACACACATTCATTATTTCCGTATTGCTCAAGTGTGAATCTCTGATTAAGGGGTTGCGTCTCTTGACATCAGGCAACCCCAGTTACGTTCCTCTGTGGATCAGATTAAAACTTGTTCTAGTCTGTTATATTCTATTAATTAATTTCAGCACATTTCCACTCCGTTTTAAAAGCTATTCTTTTATTTAAATTAAGCACGGTTCACTGCTGCGCACGTGCTGCGGAAGCAGCTGTATCGATTTCAATGTCATAACCAATATAAAGTCATTAAACCTGATAACTCTCACATGACAGGCAAGAACAAAATTTCAAAACATTTGATTAAACAGTAGTATATGATGCAAAACATTAATAATTATGAATATTAATACACATTTTTAGGGACATATTAATGTTCAAATTTTTGTTTTTAAACACTCAATATACATGGTTCCATTTATCTCCATGGTAATGTCCTTACTGTAAGAACTTTTATTTTCTTAAACTGTGGGATGAGTCAAAATATTATCAGTATTAATCAACATTGCCACATGCTGAATATATGAACTCTGCATTGATCATGTAGCATATTTTAAAGCACTAATGAAAGTTATTTTATTATATTAATTTACTTAAAAAAAAAAAAAATAGGATTGCTGTTTACTTTAATACTACAGGCCAGGGTTATTTTGATTTTCTCTTGTGAGATTTTGTCTTGATCCCTGATGTCATTCAGCCCTTAAATTGTGTGGCCACACCTGTTAGTATTAGTACTGTTGTAATCACACTGTTGCTCCTTTTATGACAGATTTATCAGGATTCATTTGAGCAACGCTTTCTGGAGGAGACAAATCGACTGTATGCTGCAGAGGGCCAGAGGCTCATGCAGGAAAGAGAGGTTTGTTTTTGTTTTTTCTTCTTTCAATGTTGTATCATGAATTCTGTGGAAGTATTTTTTTATTTTTATGTATTTTTTTGGCATGTCTCATTAACTAGAAGTTAGTTTAAACTGATACTTCACTGCAGGCTGGATTTGTGATTATTATTTTTAAATGATGTACTCGCCCTTAATAGTTTCAAAATGACTTACATCCCTACTTTGTTAGGCTGTTATTTTTTTTCTGTGGAACATAAACAAAAATGAAAGAATCTTTTCCATACAGTCACAGTTCATTGTGACCACAGGCTGTTAAGTTCCAAAAAAAGTAAAGTATTCCATTAGATTTGTTCTAGTCTCCTGTGGCCATATGTCTTTGAGAAGATTACCAGTAAATAAGTCATACAGACCACTTTTCTGGTGCTTTTCTGTTTGCATTGGTCTCTAGGAACTGTGATTGTAAAAAGATATAAATGAAGATGTTTCACAATATTGATAAACATTTATTATTTATATTTTTGTGAACTATACTTTTAATTAGATTTATCCCCTAATCCCCAAAATATTGTTTCAGGTGCCAGAGTATCTCCATCATGTCAACAAACGTCTGGAAGAGGAGGCAGACAGAGTCATTACATACTTAGACCAGAGCACACAGTAAATATGCAGAGAATATAACTAATAAAAGTCCTTAAGCTGGCAAAACAGTATGTGAATGTTTATTATCTTTATTTGTAGAAAACCCCTCATTGCCACAGTGGAAAAGCAACTGCTTGGAGAACACCTCACTGCAATACTTCAGAAAGGTATCACCCTCATAGAATGAAAAATGATTGACATTGTATTTCTTGTTTAAAATTAGAAGTGATTTACATAAGTGATTGTTTTTTTGGCAAACTCTAGGTTTAAATAACCTGTTGGATGAGAACCGTATTCTGGATCTGTCTCTGCTGTATCAGCTCTTTAGTCGTGTGAGAGGTGGCGTCCAGGTTCTGCTGCAACATTGGATTGAGTACATCAAGGTGTGCAAGGGACACTTCTAAATGACATGACGCATCTGGATATTACGTGCACATTCAGGTTCACAAGTAATGTTTTTTTTTATGTCTCAGGCCTTTGGAAGCACAATTGTCATCAACCCAGAGAAAGACAAGACGATGGTTCAGGAGCTTCTGGATTTCAAGGATAAAGTTGATCACATCATCGATGTATGTTTCATGAAGAATGAGAAGTTTGTAAATGGCATGAAGGAGGCCTTCGAGACCTTTATCAACAAACGGCCGAACAAACCTGCGGAGCTCATAGGTCAGTTCACAAATGTTGTTTTTCCCACCAATCGTTAGCTATGTTTCCATCCAAAGTTGCAAATTTAACTTTTGCACAAAATTTGAATATCATCTTGAACATTTGCGAATAAAGCAACATTTCCCATCCCATGTTTTCCTGGGAAATTGCCGTATCTGTAATACAAATGGAAGTTGCTGCAATTTGGAGAAGCCCCTGGGGCTCTTTTCTTCCAACATCATAAATGACTTGCATAAACACTGTGATGTTATCTTGCGTTTGGATACCTGGTGTTTGGGAATGCAATCTTGCGAGACACTCCTGGGAGGGAATGAAACCAAATCGTTCTGATGACAGACTTTGGTTCAGGCATTTCAGAATGATCAAACCAACATTTGAGATGCTGTGCAGTGAAATTGAACTGCTGCTTAGTTCAGTTATCCAATCACATTTGTTGAGGCAAAGTAATTTAATCGATAAAACTCTTTGGTCGATTAAGCAAGCTCATGCGCAAAACACATCCAGCAGACACGTGGAAAAAACATGTCTGCTCTCTAATCGCTCTTGCGTTTGTGCTGATGTCATAAACCAAATGGTCAGCGCAGCGCTGCTTCAAGTCAAACACACCTAATGACTTCGAGCCATGCAATGGATTAGGTAGGCTAGTCAAAACTTATTAACCAAGGGTCAGAAAAGACAGAAGCAAGTGATTTTACTGAACATAAGAACTACTTGCTTGTGTTAAACGAGTAATAAGATCCTAGTGGATGATTGATGATCTTCCAGTGCTTTTTCAGTTGTCCTTTTCTATGGCGCACGGTAAATCAAGGCTTGTCAATCTGAGCGATCAAACCAATCCAAGCACACTCCAGCTGTAAAACAGCGTCTGATTGGTCTCTACACATCGTCCCTACCCACTATACCCGAGATCCAGTTTCCATTGGTTGGGCCTTCAAATGATGTTGGAAAACCAGTGACCACGACGCGGAATAAGGAAGTCCTATAGCTTTAGGCAAGCAGCATGTCATGTCACTCCGTGATCTGATTGCATTGTTGTGTTTGGGCTTGTTTGGGACCACCTGCCCTATATAAAGATGCGATCTACTATGATTTACTAATGTTTCCCAAAGTTACAAACAAAAAACTGGCGCAAAATCTGTATGCTGTATACTGGCGGCTCTTTTTCATACAAATACTTAGTGTAGTTTGGTCTCTAACTGAAACCAATTTGCCTGTTATATTCTGCTCCCATTTTTAACATTATAAAATTATAAAACATTTTAACATTATAAAATTATAAAAAAGTATATCTGTTATGTACGGTGATTTTTACAGATCACATTTTCATGTAAAGCAGTTATTTTTTCAGGCGATGAAAATAGAGCACTTCTAATATGTCCACAAATTTAAAAGCGCTTGTTTAGTGATAGTCATATTCCCTATATTCACTGTAAAGCCAAGCTTCTAAGCTTTAAAACAAAACCTATTTTGTGTTGGTTAAGTAACGTTATGAGCGCCCCCCACTTTGGATTTAAGAGGCCAGTTAACGACTAATTGATCGTTAAATTTGCATAATCGATCGTTGTTTAAATTCTGTAAATTGACATACCTAGCCTTTTTTTTTTTTTTTTTTTTTTTTTAAATGCACATTTTTAGAATTTGTGCATCTTCGTATTTCCATCCAGCATTTTTTTATTTTTTATACGATATCCAAAAATGCACATAATAGTAGATGGAAACATAGCTATTGAGGGTTTTTATTTGATTGAGAGCTTGCAAATTAATATTCACTAATGTTGAGATTTTATGTTCTTTTAGCAAAATATGTAGATTCAAAGCTTCGTGCTGGGAACAAAGAAGCAACTGATGAGGAACTCGAGAAAATGTTGGACAAGATAATGATCATATTCAGGTTCATTTACGGTAATACATTTAAACTTAATGCTCTACTTCAAAGGCCTAGAGTGTTTTCAATTATTAAACAACTGTCTAAACTTCATAGACTTTCTCATTTCTCTCTTTTAGGGAAAGATGTTTTTGAGGCCTTCTACAAGAAAGACTTAGCGAAGAGATTACTGGTGGGAAAGAGTGCCTCTGTAGATGCAGAGAAATCAATGCTGTCAAAACTGAAGCATGGTAAATTACATTTCTCTTTTCATGTTTGATTCTTAAACCATCCCATCATTATCACAGGTGTTTCAACTGACTGAATTGTCAATTGTTTTTCATGTAGAATGTGGAGCTGCATTTACTAGTAAACTGGAAGGAATGTTCAAAGACATGGAGCTGTCAAAAGATATTATGGTGCAGTTCAAACAAGTAATAATAATATCTTTTTTTTTTTTTTTTTTTAATTTATGTTCTCTTTTTGTGCCTAGTCACATCTTACAAATATCTCTTTTTGATTCTGCACCTCAGCACATGCAATGCCAAAATATTCCCGGGAACATTGAGCTGACAGTTAACATCCTCACCATGGGTTATTGGCCAACATACATCCCTATGGAAGTGCATCTGCCTCCAGAGGTTTGTTCTGATCAATACTAAGAAATGGGAGCTTTTGACAGCTTCTAATCTATTACATTATAATTAATAAATTATCTTTTTTTTTTTAATACCCTTCACTCTCCAGATGGTGAAATTGCAGGAGATTTTCAAAACATTTTACCTTGGCAAACACAGCGGACGGAAACTACAGTGGCAGTCAACGTTAGGACATTGTGTTTTAAAGGCAGAATTCAAAGAGGTAATGCACATTTTATTTTGAAAATGGCAACTGGGCATGATTACCAGACTATTGGTAGCTGATCGTAATGTATAAAACAAGTTTAATTAATTGAAAATGACCCTTTCTAAAGGCTTCTCAGAAAAATTACTGGCTATAAGAAAACCATTTTTTCTTTTTCACAGGGTAAAAAAGAGCTGCAGGTGTCTCTGTTTCAGACGTTAGTTCTGCTTATGTTTAATGAAGGAGAGGAGTTCTCTCTGGAGGACATTAAACTGGCTACAGGCATTGGTATGGATAATTGTGACAAACAAACTTTGTCTTGTGATTTGTCTTGTAAAATTTATGTTGCACTTTATCCCATTCCATTTAATGCTAATCAGATAAATAAAAATACACAAACATTTGCAGAGGACAGCGAGCTGAGGCGGACTCTGCAGTCTCTGGCCTGTGGGAAGGCGCGTGTCCTTACCAAAATCCCAAAGAGTAAAGACGTAGAAGATGGAGACAAGTTCTCATGTAATGATGACTTCAAACACAAACTCTTCAGGATTAAAATCAACCAGATCCAGATGAAAGAAACGGTACTGTCCAGCACACCTGTCATTTTGATTGCTGTTGTGCTGTTGGCTTTTTGGTCTCATCCTTATTTGCTGTCCCTCATAGGTGGAGGAGCAAGCTAGCACTACAGAGAGAGTATTCCAGGACCGTCAGTACCAAATCGATGCTGCCATTGTTCGAATCATGAAGATGAGGAAAACTCTCAGCCATAATCTTCTGGTATCTGAAGTGTATAACCAACTTAAATTCCCAGTCAAGGTGAGGTCACAGAAATGTTTTGCTTACACAGTTAGTCAAGAAGTTTCACTTCTGTTTGTGATGACACTTAGTAATGGATAGGCTATAAATGGATACCATGCAGCTAATATATAAACTGTGAGTTAGCAGCCAGGCAAAACAAGAATACTGCAACAATCACCAAGTCGTATACACGATGCAAATAAGATTTATTGTGCAATGTAGACCGCTTCATGCATTATAATAAGGGTATTTACAATCACATGTTGCATATTATCTGTCAAAGTTTTTTTTTTTTTTTCTTGTTCTTTCTGTTAAAGGGTTAGTTCACCCAAAAATGAAAAGGATGTCATTTATTACTCACCCTCATGTCGTTCTACACCCGTAAGGCCTTCATTCATCTTCGGAACACAAATTAAGATATTTTTTTATTAAATCCGATGTTCTCACTGAGGCCTGCATTCACAGCAATGAAATTTCCTCTCTCAAGATCCATAAAGGTACTAAAAACATCTTTAAAACAGTTCATGTGAGTTCAGTAGTTCTATGTTAATATTATAAAGTGACAAGAATACTTTTTGTGCACCAAAAAAAAACAAAGTAACGACTTTTCAATAATATAGTGATGGGCGATTTTTAAAACACTGCTTTGGAGCTTTACAAATCGAATCAGTGACTCGGATGATTGTTGAAAGTCGTTATTTTGTTTTTTTGGCGCACAAAAAGCATTTTCGTCGCTTTATAATAAGGTAGAACCACTGAACTCGCATGAACTGTTTTAAATATGTTTTTATTACCTTTATGGATCTTGAGAGAAGAAATGTCATTGCTGTGAATGCAGGCCTCACTGAGCCATCGGATTTAATCAAAAATATCCTAATTTGTGTTCCAAAGATGAATGAAGGTCTTACGGGTGTAGAACAACATGAGGGTGAGTAATAAATTACGTTATTTTCATTTTTGGGCGAACTAACACTTTAAGAGGGGCAATTATGTATTAAAGATTTATACAAGTATGTATAAATGTTTGGGGTCAGAAAGGTTGTTGTTTTTTTTTTTTGTTGTTTGTTTTTTTTCCCTCCCCCAAAGATATTAATATTCAGGAAGGATCCATTAATTTGATTAAAAGTGACAGTAAAGACTTAGGCCAGGTTTCACAGACTGGGTTTAGATTAAGCCAGGATTAGGCCTTAGTTCAATTAAGACGTTTAAGTAGCTTTTATATACATGCCTTAGAAAAAAAAACATTTCTGATGTGCATCTTGAGACAAAACAAAGATGCTGACATATATTTTAAGTTGCTTTCAGTTAACAGTTAAAACATGCATTTAATTGAGACTAGGTTTAATCCTTGTCTGTGAAACTGGGGGTTAGTGTTTTAAAAGATTTGTATTTCAATTGTTCTTTTAAACGGTCTATTTATCAAAATCCTGAAGGAAAGAAAAAAAAGAAAAAAGGTTTCCACAAGCAGCAAAAACGGTTTTCAACATTGTGACACTGAAGACTGGAGTAATGATGCTGAAAATTCAGCTTTGCTATCACAAAAAAATATTAAAATAGAAAAGTTTTTTTTAAATGGTAATATTTCACAATATTCCTGTTTTTACTGCATTTTTGATCAAATAGTTGCAGCCTTGAATAGTTGTGTATAAAAACGCAATCACAGGAACACAGCTTTTAGCTTGTTGTGGAATTTGTAGCCTACATAATGAATATGACATAATGATGACACAGTTTGAATGTGAATACTATTTAGCACAAATAATCATGATTACAGTCAAGGGAAATAATCAACAGTTATGATTTGTTGTAATCATTTAGATAGCACTTAAATTGTTGACAGAAATCTTTTTTTTTTTTTTTTTTAAAGATTGTATGTAATATGAAAATATGAATAATGTTCTTAATGTCACTAAAACTGGAAATTAGCCCAAGACTCACTGTACTCACAGTATAAATCATATGCCACTGCCACTAAATTTTGCTTCATCTTTTTGCAGCCTGCTGATCTGAAGAAGAGGATAGAGTCACTTATTGACAGGGACTACATGGAAAGGGACAAGGAGAATCCCAATCAATACAACTATGTGGCTTAGAGAGAGAGAGAGAGAGAGAGAATAAGAGGGGAAGATGAGGGATGGTAGAAATGACAGGAGGAAGATGTTCTCAGTGACGTTTACTTCCCTTAGCACATGGAACCCCTTATTCCAGTTTTTGTTCACGTTACCATCTTCACCACAGTGACCAACAACTGAATCAGTTTTCTCTTCATGGCTTTGACAGGGTAGGGTGTTTTATTTCCCTCAGAATGGAATGTCCAAACAAAACAAAAAATAATTTTGTTACAATGCTTCAAAGAATTGGACTAACCTGAGCTTAAAAAGAAAAGTTATTTATTTTCAGACTCTGTTTCATGGCTGTTTGTCTGTTTTTTTTTCTTCTTTTTTCTCTCTCTTCTTTTTTTCATTGTTAACCCACGAAAATATTATAACATTACCTGTGCAAAGAAAACCAGAACCAGATTGACTGAATTTGACTCATTTGTTCAGTCAGTGTTGTATTGGGTAGCAGTGTATGAACATTAAAAACAGGTTTTCTCTTTGCCAATGTTTGATAAATTTGTACAATGAAAAGAAGGTTCAGCTGATTGGTCACAAGCGATTTATGTTCTGTGAATGTGATTTACTGATCAATAGAACAATTGAGGCTGATTGGAAATTTCACAGTATGTGCCAAGATTAGATAAATCAAGCACTTGTTTTGTTTGTAGGAATGTTAACGCTGCTAAACACTAACTTGTACATCTTCCTTTTTTCCCCCTGCTTACACCTCACATTTCCTTCTCCTGTTTATTTTGTATATACATTTTACACACAACTTTGATGTTTGACACTCTCAACTACATTGCAATTGCATTTTTTTTTCTTTGGAAACTCAGAACAAGCACAGCAGCATTTTATCATCCTAGTGTTTCCAAGTTTATATATCCCTTAAGTTCTGAATTAGGCCTATTTACTGAGAAGCTCCTCTGTGTGGCATCACTGGATCTGTCTGTGGAAATTTTGGCAGTGGTGTTTTGAGAAATCATACTAAAGTGGACAGTTGTCCAGTGTCTGGAAAAGTATGCTTGTTTTTATTGCCTCAGAATAAACAACTGTATGTGTTTCCATGATCTTGTCCCTCTGATCAGTGATTGTGATATTTCCTGGATAATGAGAAATTAATACTTCTAAATAACAGGGATAAATGAACCGAAGAAGCATCGGACATCATAAATTGGCATAAATTGGTTTTTTTTTTTCATTAAAAATACATGGAACATAATGTTAGGTATTTTACCTGTTAGCCATACAAAACTTGATATGGGTTTTTTTTTCTTTTTTTTTCTTCTTTTCTTTCTATTAATAAATATCGAATTTGGCTGAGATTATAATTCAAGACAAGACGCATAAGGCAAAACCATTGTTTTTGTTTTTTTTTCCTCCATGTTCTGATCAATTTTGAGATCTTGCTTCCATAACGCATTATCTAAGACTACTGGGAAGAAAACACATTTAAATGTGCTAATTTTATTACGCTTTTATCTATTTGCACCTGTGGATTTCATATAACTTATCATTTATCTGATTTATATAACATTTTCCCTTAGTTTCACAGACAAGGCTTAAGCTAGTCCTAAACTAAAATGCATGTTTGAGCTGTTTCAACTGAAAGCAGCTTGCACTGACATATCTTAAAATATGTCCATGTCATTGTTTTGTCTCAGGATGTACACCAGTAATGTTTTTTTCTAGTGTATGTTTATAAAAGCTACTTAAATATCCTAATTGAACTAAGGCCTAATCCTGGCTTAGGCTAAGCCCTGTCTGTGAAACTGGGCCTTTATTCCTAAAAACATGGTGAACGTTTATCTTTTTTTTTTTTTTTTTTTGGCTGTTGACATATTTTCTGATTTATGGATTGCTAAAAATAGATATCCAGAACCCCCTCTCTAAAAACTTTTAAATCTGTCAACAAAATGAAACATGAATTTCAAACCTGGCTTCATCCAATGTTCAGATTTCTGTTCTGAAAATGTATGCAAAATAGTGCATATTTAATTAGACAACATACTTTGCATATTTCAACATAACATTTTAGAAAACGTATAATACAAAACAATTGTCTTAATGTGCTGTGATCAGTTACTTTTTTTTTTTTTGCTGATTTTGAATTGATCGTTAACGATATCACTAACATGTATCAAGTCTAACATGTATTTCAAAGTACATGGCAAATTACTGTATTTTGTCATGCTGCCTTGCCGTAAAATGTTTACCACTGTCGTAAATGAAACAGGAATCACCTGCGGTTAATGTGAAGCGTGCAGTTAGTTCATTAAACCATCTTATACTGAATATTTAGTTTATATTTTTTGGTTCTATAAGATCACATAGACAAGAGGATAAGAGTGACCGATTACGACTCGCAAGGATGTTTAAAAAGTAAGCTTGAGCCGTTGTCAATCTTATAAATGGTAGCTAACGCAACTTAGCATTGTTACTGTAATGGAGTGTTTAATTAGCTCAGTAGCTTTGCCATCTCCGTAGAGGTAAAAAATATACATCGCATGTATACTCGTACAAGTTTAATATGATATTGTAACTTAATATGTGCCCTTAATTCTGTAACCGAGACAATAACCTGTTTAGCTACACTGCTAACTTGCTCTGTCACAGCTCACTTGTATGGTCCATTTGTAATGATCCATCTGTATTCCTGTTTTCACACTAAGTTTTGATAAGATACTTCTAATATTTCTAACTTGAAAAGATGGTAAGCAAACTGCAAAAGTCATTGTTATATCAGACCTCTATAGACTAATTTCTTTATTTTAACAAACAATACTTTAAAAAATAAGATTACAGAGACCTGTACCTGTGTCATATACATTATTACACATTTATATTTGCTGATTCTCTTTTATTCTCTTTGTCTTCATAGATTTGATGAAAAGGAAAATGTTTCAAACTGTATTCAGCTGAAGACATCTGTAATTAAGGGTATAAAGAATCAACTGTTAGACCAGTTTCCCAACATTGATGATTGGCTCAACCAGATAATGCCCAAAAAGGACCCAGTCAAAATTGTGAGATGGTAAGAGTTTCACAATATATGGGGTCAGTGTTATTGATGTGGACAACTGTAATGCAGTACTAAAGGATTAACTAATTTGACATCAGATGTGTTATATTTTGTTTATGTTTCCAGTCATGAGCATATTGAGATTCTTACGGTAAATGGAGAGCTGCTCTTCTTCAGACAAAGAGAGGGGCCTTTCTATCCCACCCTCAGACTTCTACACAAATGTAAGACGGCTTTAATTTTAGTAGTAAGATGCTTTCTCTGCACAAAAGATTTTCTCGGATGACAGAAGATTTCTTATATTACGCAACTTACACTTACAATTCACTTGGTCAGACTAATGCTTGATATTCACATGTCTGTTCTCCAGATCCCTTCATCCTGCCACACCAACAAGTGGATAAAGGAGCCATCAAATTTGTTTTGAGTGGAGCCAATATCATGTGCCCAGGCCTTACATCACCAGGAGCCAAACTCTACCCTGCTGACACAGACACAGTAGTTGTATCTTTCCAACTGTTGTATTCATTTTTTGTTCCTGAAATATTTTCTGCACTTGAAGAATAAATCCTATTGATTTATTCTAAAGGAATAGTTCACCTAAAAATAAAAATCTGTCTTTTTTACTCACCCTTAGAATCTTCACACCAATTCCAAAAAGGACATAAAAGCACCATACAACTCCTTAGATATATATATATATATATATATATATATATATATATATATATAAAATATTAATAATAATTTTGGTCTGTTCATCACACAAAGGAATCGTATGACTTCAGAAGAAATCAAAAGTCTTATGGACTACTTTTATGGTATATTTGTCCATTTGAAATGTATTAGGTAAAATACAGAAACAGAATACCAATTTTCAATTTTAGTTTAAGTTTTAGTTTTTAATGTTTTGATGCATTTTGTTTATATTTCTATTTAGCTTTTCCATAATTTATTTAATTTCAGTATTAGCTTTAATAATTCTAGTACTTTAAATTGAATGTATTCATTTCAGGTAGTTTTCAAGGCAACATTTTGTTTTTCAACTAATTTTTTTATTTATTTCGACTTTCAGTTACTGAAAACAATAACAACACTGCCGTAAATATTCATTTTTGAGTGAACTATTCATGTAATAGATTTGATTGGTGTGTGTATAGCACAGGTTGTTGTCCTTAAGTATTTGTTTTCAGGCCATAATGGCAGAAGGGAAGCAGCATGCACTCTGTGTGGGAGTCATGAAGATGTCTGCAGATGACATGTAAGTGTAATTTGCATTCTGAATTCCCATTAAAGGGTAAGTTCACCCAAAAATGAAATTTCTGTCATTAATTATCCACAAGACCTTGAAATCCGTAGGAAAATGAAAGGGTAGAGAGGAAATTGTTGAAGAAAGTCATTATTTTTTGTTTTGTTTTTGCGCACAAAAAGTATTATCTTCGTATTATCATAACATTAAGGTTGAACCACTGTAGTCACATTGACTATTTTAACAATGTCTTTACTACTTTTCTGGACCTTAAATGTGGTAATTTCGTTGCTTTTTATGGGAGATTAAAAAAACCTGATGAACGAAGGTCTTGTGGGTCTGATAGGACATGAGGGTGCTTAATGAACTAACCCTTTACATTTTAAAATGGGTGAACTAACCCTTTACATTTTAAAATGCAGAACCACACACGCATGTCTACTTTTTTTTTTTTTTTTAAAGATCTGCACAGACATTCTAAAATGTTGAAATCTTTAGTTCCTCTATCCTCTACATCAGTGTTTCTCAACTGGTGGACTGCAACCCAAATGAGGGTCACAATACTGTTTTAAGTGGGTTGTGGAGTGTTAGTCAAAGAAACAACAACAAACTTAATTCTAACCCCTGGTTTCACAAACAAGGCTTAAGCCTAGTCCTAGACTAAAATGCATGTTTTAACTGAAAGCAGCTTTCACTGACTTATCTTAAATATTAGGGCTGGGTATTGACACAATTTTGATTTCTATTCACATGCTTGCGATTCAATTCGATTTCGATTCAATATAGATTATTTTGGATGGAGTATATCAGATACAGTACATGGCAAATTTTCTAGGGAAAAAAATCTCAACTAATGCTGTAAACTACACATGGGAGTCAGTTGGTACTACATTACTATAATATTGAAGGTTAAAATTAACTTATTTTTATACAAACACTTAAATTACACTCATGTATTTTATTATAATATATAGAATTACATAATCATATCTCTACTCCAATTCATTTTTTTTTAAAATATAAACATTTAAATCGTGGCTGTCATAACTGATTTATTCAAACATGCAGTAAATATTGAAGAACATTAAAAATTATAATGAATATGTAACTGTGCATAGTTATATTTATCAGAATGCTGCTTTCTAGAGTTAATTTTTCTAGCTGACTGATAAGTTTATGGTCACTGAATATGGTTTTTCTGAGGTAAATGTGACGTTACGTGACATTGTTTACAAGCTGTTTTATTGACGTCTTTCCGAGGTTGAAACACTGATTGAGCTATTACACGAGACATGATACGGATTTCGGTAAGTTGTACTGTATATTTTAACATACCTTCAGATGTTTATTCATGTTTATTTTGCGCTGTAACTGGTATTAAAGTGGAAAGGATGTTCACATGCGCTCTGTGCTGCCGCTTCTCTTTAACTGAGGCGTTAAAGCGATCTGTCACGCCAAAACGGTATTTATTTTTTAAATCTCATAAGATGGACGTCATTTGAAATCTGAGACTTTGCTTCATAACAAAAGTAACAAAACTCAAAGATTATTGCAATTTATTGGACGGGAGGTGCTCTTTAACCACTAGGCCACAACTGCCCTGTAATACTGTTCATTTATGTGGATGTTAAAGTGGGATGGTGCTAATGGTGTAGCAATCATTTTTCAGAAACAAGTTTGCTTTATTCAAATGACTGAAACTTTGGGTTGCGGCTTAATGACCATGGAAAAATGTGGGTCCCATGGCCAAACCAGTTGAGAACCACTGCTCTAGACTGCTGTGTAAATACAGCATGTATAAAAGAAGAAAACAATACATGAAATTAATATAAATCTGTCAGCATCAGTTTAAACCTGACTATACAGTTTATTGGTTATGGAAAACTAAATAATTAATTTGCATTTCATTTGAGAATATTTTCTTGTCTCACTTCACTAAACAGAGAGAAAGTAAACAAGGGAATTGGAATCGAGAACGTTCACTATCTGAATGATGGACTGTGGCACATGAAGACGTATAAGTAATGACAGACATGAGGATGTGGTGGAATCGTTTGGACCCCTTGTCACCAGGCTGCTACTGTTTACATGAATGGACTCAACTGTCTACCATACCGAAAGCTTTGAAAACGACCCCATTTTAATGCACGAATAAAACCCGCATTCAAGTCATTCCAAACTGAAATGGTCTGTTGCTACAGTGAGAGCTGAATTGTGTCATGGCAGCTTAAAACCTATTTTAAGAATATTTGTATGTATACTTCTCACTTGCCCAAGACAGAAAAATGTTGGTATTTGATGGACCAAAAATACGTTACACATAATCTAAATCAACATGACACTATATACTATGCGTCATATACAGTTTGATTCAAGACCTATTTGTGGTTTTATCGTTTTGAACCCAAGGCAGGAAACATGCATCTATGCCAATGAAACTCAAAATCCCATGAGGGGCTGTTTCTTTTTAAATGCACAAATGCCTCTTTTGCACTACATCTACATCATATTTATGAAAATTTAAACCACTAAAGCTGACCGGATAAATTTACTCCGAAGTCGCAGGGGTTTGACTGCTGTTACAGAAAGTGTGAATACAAACAGCTTGTGGAAGACACCCCCATCTCCACATGTAATGGAATTGAATTGAAAGCCTTTAAACCTGGATGGATCTAAAAGGAAAATCAAATTCGGATGAATGTATTTAGAGACAAAAATTGAAACAAAGTCTCACTTTTCTACTGAAAAAGAATACAACTTCAAGTTCTCTTCAACTGAAGAACGGGGAAGATGAGTGAACGTAGCATCATGCTGAAATATATGCTAAGCAATATGACATGGTTTATAATGTAGTGGGAATATATATGAGAGAATTGCTGATGTACAATCATACCATACTCTAATTTCATTTTAAATGTAGTGTTTCTACCATTGAATCAACAGTTCTCACAGGGATAAAATAAGCCAAGACTGCAAATTAACATTTGCCTTTTGGAAAAATTGCTTTGTTTTGACTGAAAAGTGTCATCGAATGAGGATAAAAATACAATAGCAGGGGATTTAATAAACTGAGTGGCATATCAGTAGATGCAATAATTGATCTGACAATGGATGACAATCAGAAAACCACTGAATTGAGGGTAAATCACTGTTGTTGATACACTTGATACACTGTCAGTTCCTGAATAATAATTTGTTACATTTATATAATGCTTTTCTCAGCACTCAAAGCGCTTTAATATGCTGGATCAGGTGTATTTAATTAGGGTTGGAGCATACAGGACACTGGCCATCCAGGAGTTTAACACCCCGATTAAAGGATGAAAAACAGGAAAATGCTGAATATCATGAAAAAACTAAAGAGGTGTTGGAGCCATAGCGGTGTGAACAAGGGCATATGGTGCGGTTGCACTTTGGGTGACAAAAAAAAAAAAAAAAAAAGCCCGAAAATACAACTTTATTAAAGAACAACAACAACAAAACTGAAGAGATAAATTATGAGACTAAATAATAAAAATCACAGTATGGAAAACAGCAAAAAGAACGAGATGAGGAGAATATAGAGAACAGAAAAACAAAAGACTGGAAAACGATCAAAAGTGAGCAAAATGTGCTGTGAAACGAGAAAACATTAAAAAGAGATTTTGATTTAATAAAGAAGTTAGACCAAGAAGAAAAGAGAGAAAAATAAAAGGCTGAAAATGACAGCATAGGAAATCAAGAAAGAATGGGAGGATAATGAGAAGAGGAAAGAAAAACAAACCACTAGGAAAAATATATCATTGACTGCTGATCAGCCCATAGCTGTTTCTAATTTACATTAAATCAGTCACACATCTGATGCTTATTTAGGCGTTTAAAGTGGGAACAACTACCCTTAACATCAAACCTAACCAAGACACCATTTCTGTAACAGGACAGCTTTTTCAATATCAGAAATCACTACAAAACATCATTTTCATCATTTTTTATTAAACAACATAATCCCAACCTACCAATAATGCTGTAATCTGTTGTAAGATCAAATATTAATGTAATGATGATTTATTTTTTTATGGGTTTATTCATTTATACACTGCACTGCTGATAGCACTCTATTTGTAAACTGTACTATTCCTTAAAGCAGGTGAGAATCAGCATCCTGATGTTTACTAAGTAAAAAGTATCAAAGAACAATTAAAAAACTCACAAACCAGTGTGTGATGAAGTACATCTGAATTATAGAAACAATATTTTGATATGTAAATAGACAATTTTCTATGCAAAAGTAATTTCACAAACGTATTTAGATACTTTTAAACCACATTTAACTGACATCTCGTTTTGCCATTTGCTATAGAAACGGCCTTTCCCTCTGATATTTTACTGTACTTCATTTTAAAAATCACCAAAAGGTTCTTCATTTTCATTCCTACCAGTGCCCCATTTAAAAAAAAAAAATAATAATTAAAACACAGCTGGATAAACATAGTTACCATCAAATAGATCATATAATGTATACATTTTGCATTTTCTTTTATATAATTAACTGATTTTCTTTTGAATTGTTAGAAGTTGTAGAAGTCAATATCATTCATAAAACAGCAGGGACTTTCAATTTGGCATCACAGTGCATATCTGATCCACATATGTGCCATTCATAAATCTAGCAATTTTTCATTTAAAATACTTTCAAGTGCACAAAAGTTTCCAATATTGGCCCTCATGTTTAAACCATATTCATATGCAAACCATTAAACTTTTGCTTTTACCCGAAAACCCTGCAACTTACACACCAGCACCAACCTTCAGCGCACACGAACAGAAATAAAGTACACATTATTACACATCACAGATAATTCAGCCCTGCACCCAGTTATCATCAATATTTAAGTTCTGTGTCACAGTAACAGTTCAAATACAGAAACGTCAATCAATCATTATCAGAGTCTTTAGGAGGCAGAAATGTCAAGGAATCATGAAAGTCGTGTCCATACGGCCGGAGCCTGTAGACACCATACATCAAGACCTGCATTTGGCTTGGAGACATGCCACCGAAAGTGATGGCCATGTCAGGGCAACAGGCCTCCACAACGTCGGCTGGGTTTTGGCCCATGCTGTCGGAAATCATGGAGCTGACGCTCTTTTTGTTAAAAAGCCCTTTGCCTTGCGCATCCTCTCCATTTTCAGCAAACACCCCGCTGTACTTCAGACAGGTGGCGAGCTGCTTTTCTTCAGGCATCTTCCACAAGGCATTTCCTCGCTCTGGGCATTTGTCCTCATCTTTGAACATCTCTATCAGCCTTCTCACTGCTTCATAGCTCAGCACAATCCCACTGTCGTACTCCACATAATCCAGCTCTCCGGACTTTTCCGTGTGGCCAATGTAAAACGGCTGGCTTGAATCTTTATCCAATACCAAATACTTGAGGTTCTCTATAATTGCAAATGTGGTGGGCCGAGCCAAGAAGAACCAGCGCAGGTCTCCGGCATTCTCAAAGGCGTGTTTGATGGCTTTGCGCATCCTAGCCCACTCATCCTGCTCCTGTAGGTCAAGCGCTTCTAGAGCTTTGGAAGATTCGGACGTGTAGAACACAGATTTGTCGCAGTGTTTGCTCCAAGTGTCGTTGGCTGTCGCCCAGTGGACCAGGAGCTTGGGAGTGACCATGATGAGACAGTACACTCGAACCTGCTGGGCGAGATCAGACATCTGACCCTCTGATAACTTTTGCAGTTCTTCTTTGCTGAGAGGTTTCAGATGATGGTGGAGATGCAGGTGACCTTCTGAGTGGATTCCTGGATTAAAGGTCTCAAAGTAAGTCATCACCAGGCAGAATATACCCCCTAGGACCATTCCTTTCATAAACGAACTGCCCTCAGACATCATGCTGGAATGTAACCCTGTAATAGATTAAAATAAGAATAAAGATATAATAATTAGATAGGCAGTTTGTGCTATACATATGTTCAGCAATAACGATATTAATTCTCGAGAGAGTATATGATGATATACGTTGTATGTTGAGATAACTTTAGTTTTGTTCCTGGTGACAATACAAGGCTATTTTCACAAACCAGCTAGTCAAGCAGTCAAGTTTACTGAATACTGTTTACTCAAGAAGCAAACTTTAAAAACAACCAACTACATCCAACTGCAAGAACCCATTAAACGCTTAACCAACACATTCTAATAATTAATTAGTTATAGTCTGATACCTTTCACAAACGCAGAATAGTGCTCACATTAGACTCTACACCGTCACATTCAGTTCCGCACACACAACCGGAAAACAACAAAAAATGTAATATCTGTTCTGGAGTCAGTTTTACCTGTCCTCCATCAAATTAATTTGCACGGAGTAAGGTAAGAAAGCTGGTTGCAGTCCAGTGCTACTGCCTCAGAACACGGATGTTTAAGCGGATGTTTATTCCGAACGCTAGGCACTATGGGAAATGTTGTTCATTTGTGTTGTCTCACAGAGAAGAACAAGGTGATAAAAACTACAAACGTCGTTTTCCTGTAAGTAGACAAGGGCGGAAATGATGTGTTAAAATTTTAACAGAATATATAGGCTAACCACTTTTATGTTAATACACGATCCCCTTGCATATCTTAAAATATTCAAAAAAAAAAGATAAAATAAAAGCAAGAGTCAAGCAAATAACTAAACGCTTCACGTTTGTTTCAAGTAACTCACTTAAAATATGAATGGATAAATTATTAATTATTATTAATTATTAAATAAATTGACATGTCTTAAACTTATTTACTTAATGTTTACAGCTGTAGTTAGTGTAAATAATGCATTAATTGCTTACAATTGCTAACTGAATTACATACAATTACAAATAATTGTAAATGTAGTGAGAACGATTTCTTCAAAAAAAAAAAATGAAAATTGCTAATGCCTGTGGAGCCCCAAGAAAATGACAGCCATGACAGCACGATATTTAACTAATATAAACATGTCTTTCTTTATCAGTCTTTTAGCTCATTTTAAAATATCATCAATAGAAAATGACGCTTTGATGAAGCAGATGGTGCAGTTGCAGAATCCACCAGCAGAGGCCAGGCCGAGGGGGTCAAGAATATTTGGTTGGTTAGCATGGTTCTGTTAGCCCCTGATAGCATATGTCATTAGTATCTACACCATCTGGTTACAAAAAGCATCTTTCTCCACTGACAGTCGTTGAAATGAGCCTTGTATTCTGACAAAATTTGTATTTATTGTGTATTGTGTATTTGTGTATTCTCTAAAGGAAGCACAAATCTGCCACTTACTTGTTAATGTTGGTCAGTTTTTGTATTTTCCTTGTGTTCTCTCTCTAAATCTGTCCCCTCTTCTCACTTTTTTATAAAAACAGATAGAGAATCTTTCTCTCTCACTTCATGCTGATTAATATCTAATATCTAAAATAATCTTTGCTATAGCTCTTATTTCCCGCCTACGGTCTCTAATAAACTGGCTGAACTCCATCTCTCATGAGCTGAGCATTTTACATATTTACGAGATTACACAAGCAAGACACAGGCTTTCCTTTCTGTGCAAGATCAGAAGAGATAAATTACTCATGCAATCACCATCACTGGTGCATAAACAATTGAATAAAGCATCTTTTGTTTCTCACCTGCCATCTCATTTGCTGAATACTCCAAAAATGATTTAGGAAGAAAGAAAGAAAAAGTCAAAATAGGTTTTTTTGTTTGTTTGTTTGTTTTGTTTTGTTTTTCTTTGCAGGGCACAGAGAAAAACTAATAGCTGTTTCCTAGGAAAGCATTTACATTAATATCAACAATTTTACAGACAATAAATAGACACACAAGGGACAATAAATACAGACATTAGACAAACCACAGTAACAACATGTATATTAACAACAGACAATGTAAAAATCAAACAGGCAGGCTATACAAGAATTATGACTGGAATAGGCCACAGAATAAAACAGGCTTAAAAATGAATGTGCTTGAAATATCACATTCCTTTAATGGTCTCAGAAGTAACAATATTTCACTTACTTAGTCATTTTGAATGATTGCTTTAATGACAGGTTGGATATTAGTATTGGTTGACAAAATTCCTTTGTTCCCTGTACAGTGAGACACTGGCCCTTTAAGAAGAGACATTTCAATCTAGGCGTGTTTCCTGCTCCCGATGAGAATCCAGGCTTGCTTGCATCCTACGACGCGAAATTGGAGGAAAGATTATCTTACACATTACACGAATAATTTCGGTATAATCGGCATAGGTCACAAAAGGCTTTACCTAAATTTATTTTGCACCCTTTTAAGAGAAAAGGGACGGATAATCCCCTCGGGATAGACGCTTTTAACCAACCTAACCAATGACATAAATGTCAGTCGGTCAAGGTCCACTCTCACTCCAGATGTGCTTTTAGCATTTACACGTTTATTTCACGTCAGCTTCGCTTTCTCATTCGAAATCTGTACAAATTGTGAACGGAAGCACTTTTAAATTGTGCCAGTATGGGAAATCTCCGCTTTTGGATGAGGATTTTGCTTTTTGGTATTTGATTGGGACTTTAACCATGGATTTAAGTACTGAAGAGCAGATATGTAGAGCGACAGACAGATGGTGACGATTCATGAGGAACAAATCCTACAAACAAATCTTACACGTGAAGGAAGAATTACATTCTTGCGAAGAAGCTCTTGTATTTTTATTGCCGTTAACTTTAAGCATTCGTTAATCTCAGGTTAATTATTTAGTGGACGCGGTTGTGGTTTATTTCAGGATAAATTGATAAAAGACAATCTGACTGTACATTCGCTACCATGTCGGCGGTGATGATATCACGGAAGGTTACTCGAAAATGGGAGAAATTACCTGGAAAAAACACCTTCTGCTGCGATGGACGGGTAATGATGGCTCGGCAGAAAGGAGTATTTTACCTGACCTTATTTCTCATCGTTGGAACCTGCTCTCTGTTCTTCGCCTTTGAGTAAGTACATGTTATTGGTGATTATTATTATAGACCTCGTCTATACTGCAAGCGACGGGACTAACCACCGGAGCTGTCGAGACTGCACACGCGCGATATCAGTGTGGACAGCTTCGTTTTTCTTTCATTATAATAGGGGTTTTGCAGTGTAGATTGCCTTTGTTTAATGCCATTGCAAGAATGAACTAAAGTAACAATAATAAAAAAAAATGTCTGTGTGAAATATTGAGGACCGAAGCGCTCCTGGTGTTTTGTAGCCACAGCAAGCCATTTCTCAGTTGTGCCAACTGACACTGAGGTTACTGTACGCCATGGCTGTGTGTTCATATGACAGTAGAAACGAATCGTTCTTTTGTGTCGAATCTTTTCAATGATTTGGATGAAGAGGTTCAGAACGATTCGTTCAAAAAACTATCCGAATCGCTCTCAGCAGTTCTTGAGTCAACAACTCGTCGACTATTTAAACCGAAAACAGAGGATTTCCGTATGTGTGTTCTGAAAACATTCTAAATGTTACAAAAATGTATGCTACTGGAATTATGTTTACAACTTGATCTAGTTAATATAGTTTATTAACACGGATACAAATCACAGTTGGTTTTAATGAGTATTAATTTTATTAAAACGTGCAAAACATTTTAGCCAAAATATGCAATAGCCTAAATGATTATGCAAATAAAGACTACATTTAGATTCTAAATTACAGAATTCAGGTATCTATCAGCCATCAGTTAATAATTATACTAAGTAAATATGAACGATATTAATTTAAAAATATGTATAGGTTACTATATATGCATAATAAAAACTTGTTAAACTAATTAATTAATAATAGCCTATTTAAATTAACATTATTATAGCAAGTGCAAATGCGTGTATAAAAGCTATCAGGCTAATCGGGTATCTGTATGCTATGCTAGTACATAAGCTAACTAATACAGATGTTAATTGTCATAATAACGTAGTTCAAACAGCATTTATCATAACATGATTTTGTAGGAATTGTAATCAGTCACTAAAGAGAGTGCCTATTAAAATTAATTTGAGCCAATGGGATGCTTGGGGTCCTAACAGAGACCCAATTTTGAGGAGGACCCGATTTGTCACCAGGGTTGCCAGGTTTTCACACCAAAACCCACCCAATTGCTACTCAAAACCAGCCCAAAACCAGCCCAATCGCATTCCAGGGGATAAATATCATGTTTTTTGGAGTCGCTTCAACCCGCAGACATGAAAAACAACCCGCGGCAACAGCGTAAAAGTAGCCCATTTCAGATTTGGCAACACTGTTTGTCACCACACCTGCTCTTTTGAGCAAACTGATTGAATGAACCAATTGGCGGGAATTAGTCAGACTTACTATCACGGTATGTAATGTAGTCAACAGAGTCCCAATTTCGAGGAGGACCTTATTTGTCACCAGGGTTGCCAGGTTTTCACACCAAAACATGTCCAATTGCTACTCAAAACTAGCCCAAAACCAGCCCAGTCGCATTCCAGGGGGTAAATATCATGTTATTTGGGGTCGCTTCAACCCGCAGACATAAAAAAACAACCCACGACAACAGCGTAAAAGTAGCCATTTCAGACTTGGCAACACTGTTTGTCACCACACCTGCTCTTTTGAGCGAACTGATTGAATGAACCAGTTGGCGGGAATTAGTCAGACTTACTATCACGGTATGTAAGGTAGTCAACAGAGTCCCAATTTCGAGGAGGACCTTATTTGTCACCAGGGTTGCCAGGTTTTCACACCAAAACCCGCCCAATTGCTACTCAAAACTAGCCCAAAACCATCCCAGTCGCATTCCAGGGGGTAAATATCATGTTATTTGGGGTCGCTTCATCCCGCAGACATAAAAAACAACCCGCGGCAACAGCGTAAAAGTAGCCCATTTCAGACTTTCAGACTTTCAACACTGTTTGTCACCACACCTGCTCTTTTGAGCAAACTGATTGAATGAACCAATTGGCGGGAATTAGTCAGACTTACTATCACGGTATGTAATGTAGTCAACAGAGTCCCAATTTCAAGGAGGACCTGATTTGTCACCAGGGTTGCCAGGTTTTCACACCAAAACCCGCCCAATTGCTACACAAAACTAGCCCAAAACCAGCCCAGTCGCATTCCAGGGGGTAAATATCATGTTATTTGGGGTCGCTTCAACCCGCAGACATGAAAAACAACCCGCGGCAACAGCGTAAAAGTAGCCCATTTCAGACTTGGCAACACTGTTTGTCACCACACCTGCTCTTTTGAGCGAACTGATTGAATGAACCAATTGGCGGGAATTAGTCAGACTTACTATCACGGTATGTAATGTAGTCAACAGAGTCCCAATTTCAAGGAGGACCTGATTTATCACCAGGGTTGCCAGGTTTTCACAACAAAAACCGCCCAATTGCTATTCAAAACTATCGCATTCCAGGGGGTAAATATCATGTTATTTGGGGTCGCTTCAACCTGCGGACATGAAAAACAACCCGCGGCAACAGCATACTTCATTCATTCAAAAATATATGATTTATCCCCTGTAAAAGACAATATGGTTTCATTAAGGGAATGAGATATGAACCTTTTTGAACCTTGAGATCTCCAACTCTAATATGAACCTAAAATAATTTAGAATATATAGATAATATAGATAAAAACAGAAAATACAATTATTTTAAGTTGAATGAGATCCTTCGCCTGTTGATGGATGGGAAATTAAGAGCTGTGTCAATAGCAGGTTGCTGTTCATGTTGATAAAGCTGGATGTGAGCTCTGTTGGGTGGATGTGGGCTCCCTTGTGTGGACTGTGACGTCTGTGGTCGGTGTTTCCTGAGACTCCAGTGCTGTGCTCCTCCATTAGGCCTGATCATGCGCATACAGGAAAAACAATTCCCTCCGCAAACTTGCAGTCATGTATGGAGCTGCTGGCTCCTGTAGGGTTTCACTGCACGCCATGATCATATCGCTGTTACTGATAATTAGTCCTCATGGGGCAGACATATTAGCATAGAAACTGGTCTGAGAGCAAAAGTGTGATTCCAAATTGTTTATTACATGACAAGCTAATGGAGGAACTGGAATGTTTTTTTTTTTGTTTTTGGCACTTACCATTTCAGTTTATCCTTAGACTTTTCATATACAGGCTTTGTCTATAACCAACTCCAGAATTGAATATCTTCTCTATGGACTGGAATTGATATTAGGATTGAAAACCATGTGATAATGTCTTATGAATACTTTATATTTTATTATGAGTATTTTTTTATTTTTTTTTGTCAAATATAGCTTTCTAAGATTGTTATCAGCCCTAGATAAAAGTCTGGATATGAATATAACAAAAGAATCACAATTATTAAATAGCATCTGAGGTTAATATGGTCTACAGGGTCTTCAGTTTCAGTAGTGCACATTTATTTTATGTGCACTTTATCTTTTATTTAATGCAGAGCATGAAATTCCAGAAGAGACAGACATTGTTTATGGAAACACATTGCTTCCAGCTATTCTGAATTTACAGGGAATTATTTATTGAGTATTGCTGAATGCTGACATTGTTGTGTTCTGTGTCCGGACAGTTTATTCCTCTGCAGTCTGAGTTTCAAGCACAAGACTGATTAGCAGGGCTGGACTTTGCACCGTTTTTCTAAAGTAGTTTGTCTTTTGCTCTGTCTTCTTGAAGAGAATGTATCCCACATCCCCTCCCATTCCTCTCCATATGTGTCCCTGTTTGCTGAAAGTCTCTGCACTTATATATTTTAATTTTTGGTTGTATGTGTAAACAAGACTGTAGGTTGCAATGCATTAATGCTTCTCCTCTGTTTGGATATCAGATTTAGAGCAGTGAGATCGGAGTTGATTGTGTAGGCTTGAAATTCTGTGTAAAATCTGCAACGTGTCTGTGTCTGTGTATGTGTGTGAAAGTAGTGCTGATCCTGCACTCAATTTGTCGATTCATCATTGACTGAATGGAAGCTATTTGCCTGATATCTTCAACTTAATGGTGAACTGTATAATCAAATGTAAAATAAATAAATAAATAATATTAATGAAAATATTAGATTGGTTTAGTAATATTGTAATGTGCTTTGTCACTTTAAAAAAAACAAAACATATATATATATATATATATATATATATATATATATATATAGCTTTAAATTATTTTTATTTCAGTTATAGTTTTAATACTTCATAATCTTATTTTATTTCTGATATTTGATAGGCAACATTTCTAGTTTTAGTTTAAATTTGTATTAAAATATTTTATTTTAGCTTTATTTCAATTAACAACATTTTTTAAATAATTTAAGATTAGTTAACATTAACAACACAACTTCAAGTAAGACATTTATAGACTGAATTCCTAAAGCGTGTAAATAATGTGACACTATCAAAACAGCAACACGACCTTTGGCATGATTTTGGTGCAAAACTGTATGTTTGCGCATCAATGTCAGACAAAGAGTGTTCAGGAAACCTGTTTGAAAACAGACATTATTTTTGCAATTTGGTTCGGTAATGCTAGTGATGCAGACTTAGATACTTTATCTTTAACATACTTCCATCTTCTTAATGAAATAGTTTTACACCAGCGAAACTGCTTCATAATAGCACTTAATATATTGACAGTCTTCAGATTCTGTTGATTGTGTTCGCCCACTCATTCTTTCACCTTAGAAGTACATGGTTCAGGTTTCACTCTGCCTTTGTCCTGTATGTTTGTTTTATGGCTTTGTTGCTCAGCAGCTAAAGGGTTAGTTCATCCAAAAATGAAATTTCTGTCATTAATTACTCACCCTCATGTTGTTCCATACCTCTAAGACCTTTGTTCATCTTTAGAACACAAATTAAGATTCGGAGAGTTTTTTTTTAATCCCCTATAGACAGCAATTTAACCACCACTTTCAAGGTCCAGAAAGGTAGTAAAGATGTCGTTAAAATAGTCAACGTGACTACAGTGGTTCAACCTTAATGTTATGAAGTGACGAGAATACTTTTTGTGTGACATGAGGGTGAGTACTTACAGAATTGTCATTTTTGGGTGAACTAACCCTTTAAATGTCTGTACATTTTATGTGTATCATTGAATGGTGGATAGTTACTCATGTTGTTGCTGCTGAATTAAGTGTATGACTTGGTGTTTGTGGTCAGTACCATGGTCTGTGTGAACTCTCAAGGGCTGCCGTCTGTTGCTGTCCCTCTGCAGGTGTCTTGAGGAGAGAAGACTGTTTATCCTTTTGGATTTTTGTGTCCCTGTGTTATGTGAATGCAAAACTGAAGCTGTGGCAAATTTGTCTCCATAAGGGATTAGGATACTGCTTTTTTTGGCCAGTAACGTGTAATTCATTTGCTTCATGAATCAATTGCTCTTAAATTGGCAATCACTTTATGAAGAATTAACAGAGGCTGTGCATGAAATTTTCAGGCATGGCAATGTCATGGTTCATTACAGCATTTTATGTCTTTGTGACATAGCTGAAATAACCTTTTGTACTTTATCAGATTATCCACACCTATTGTACTTAAAGCTTTCCTGAAAGTCACTTAACACAGAGAAAGCCACTGATGTCACATCAGGATGTAATATTGCAATTTATTTGTTCACTTGCAAATCTTTCCCTACTTTGTTATTGTTGGCGCTATTATTACATACTACTTTAATATCATACCATCATGTTTTGCAATGCAAAATTAAAATGGATGAGGTGATTATTTGCATGTTGAATGTTTTTCCAGGACTCGCAGGACCATTCAAGCAGTTTGACCTACTTTTTGATCTTATTTATTTATGGGTCATTGACAAATAAGGTTTTTTAAAGTGTAAAAAAAAAAAAAAAACCTGATGGAGAGTTTTATTAAGTGTTAACAATGAGACTGTGTTTTTTTATATAATCAACACTGCTTTTGTCATTTTTTTACAAGATGGACAAAATTTGTCACTCAAAAAGTCATTCGGTTTAACCAAAATTTTGGTTTTACCGAATTACACTTTTGGTTATACTGAATTACGATATTTACTAGCTAGCAAAAGGACAATCAAACATTTTATATTTAGTACAAGTTTTTAAAATATTACAGCGTTTTTTATGTTTTATAGTAGTTGTACCGAATGACCTGATGTTTCGGCACATGCGTAAGAGCAAGTAAAAACATGAATTTTTCAAATGGTTTACAAAGAGTTAGTTACTTTGCTTCATGGCCATGTGGTCCTTTGCAGGTGTCTGAATGATGTTACATACTGTCACATGATATTGACCGCATGACTTGATCCAAAATGGTCCCTTTATATTGGTTACTCCGAATGACATCAATGAAATTCATTTTTCTAGGTCTAGTTGGAAATTATAGCTTTGTTTTTTTATTATTATTATTAAGGCCTTTGGACAAAAAAATGACCCATCATTGACCAATATACATCAATGCATGTTTCCATCCTTAGATGTAATGACAAATAGAAAATCTTTCTCTCAGTGTTTGGTGTATCTGTTAAGAAAGCTTGTTTCTGCATCAGAGTCAAGAATAGAACATAAAATTGTGTGGTAAAGTTTAAAATAAGGAATATAGTCACATATATCTTGAGCACCAAATCAGCATATTAGAATGATTTCTGAAGAAACTGAAAAATTCAGCATTGTGTTCACAGGGATATATTACCTATAGAAAAGTTATTTTAGTATATTTTATATGGGTAATATATTCCTGTGAATGCAATGCTGAATTTTTCAGTGTCACATGATTTTTCAGAAATCATTTTAATATGCTGATTTAGTGCTCAAGAAACATTTCTTATTATTATCAATGTTGAAAACATTTGTGCTGCTTAATAATAAATAAATAAACAAATATATATATGTTTTGTAGGAATGTGAGCTCATTGGACATAAACTCCATATTATTATGTGTAATATATAAAATATAAGGTATATAAAGACTTCAGATTTGAATGGAACAGGTTGTTACAATGAATCTACATGTTGTTTTGAGCTATCATCTGCCTTTTTTCTCCCCTCATTATGCTTTCTGGTGAAGTACCGGATGTTTGCGCTGAACGCTATCAGTAATGATAATTGTCAGGCCTCCCTACCCCCACGATCTCCACCTAGAGACCAGCCAGACCAATGAAGCAGCTCTATTGATTTTACCAACACACAGATAAGCCTTTCCCTATAGCCAGCCATAAAACTCTGCAGTTGTGCTTCATGTTGTATTAAGTGTGGAAAACAGTCCTTTTCACTGTTCTCTGTGGAACAGTGTGCGGATAATTCACTAAGGACAAACTGAAGGCAAACATAAGGGTGGAGATGCTGTAACACAGTGACAGGAGTGGATTTGAATGTGCCTGATTTGAACTACAAGTGTACAATTGTCTTGATACCATAATTCATGAAAAAGTATCTATGCAAAACATTTTAGTCTTACACTAGATTTCCCCCATTTTGTTGCATACAAGTCCACACTAAATCAAAACCCTGTTTACTTTAGTTATGCGTGTTTCCGGTCATATTGTGAACTCTTCATTTGGTGTATTATTTCAGACACAACAATGGTTTTTCTTTGTACCCTTGAATTAGAATGAAATAACTTGCACTGATACTGATTGATAATGCTAAACACTAGCCAAATGGCTATTTAGGGATTGTTTAGCAAACTCTCATTCAGTCTAGCTCCACTGTGGTATGTGTAACACCCATTTTTTTGTGATCCAATTGATTACCACCCTACATTTTTTGCAGTTGAATATCCTGTTCCAGAACTGTCACATTATGGTAGTCAAATGTTTTGGGAATGGGAATTTGTGTTGATTTTCAACAATAAAGTGTTGATTATGCATATTGAGGCACAATACTTGCTGTGTTTTTTTTTATTTTTATATTCTTTTATGGAGGAAGTTGAGTGCTAATTATGGTGGTTAAATAACCTTGTACGTCAGTAGTGACGATAACAGAATTTGTAATATTGGAGCTGCTTATCTCTGGTATTGATTATGGGGAGAGAAGTCACATCCAGCACTGCATGATGGGTAATGTCCAGGAAGCTCAGGGCTGTCATAGGAACTGATGATGGTTAAAGTCATCAGCAGATGACACACACACACACACACACACACACACACACATGTTGTGTTTTCATGTTTTATGGGGACTTTCCATAGGCATAATGATTTTTATACTGTACAAATTGTATATTGTATCCCCTAACTCTAAACCTACCCATCACAGAAAACTTCCTGCATTTTTAGATTTTCAAAAAAATATCACTTAATATGATTTATAAGCTGTTTTCCTCATGGGAACCAAAAAATGTCCCAACAAGGATTTTTGGATATTGGCATCTTTGGGGGGACATTTTGTCCCCATAAAATAGTGTTTACCTGAAACACACACACACACACACACACACAGAGTTCTTCTCAGTTTTGCTCTGATCTGCCCCAACACGGCTTTCACAATAATAAATGGTTTTCCCTGCTGCATTCTACTCAGGATCTGGGCAGTGGAAAGTTTTATCGACCAGCTCTGCTCTGGATTTTTCTCGCTCCTCTTTATGTTTTCCAGTCTCATAGTTTAAAATGGATCTAATCTGACCCGGTCCCACAGGTAGAATTCCAGTGTATTGATGGCTCTGGTATGCTGACACACAAGTGTGTGAAACAGCTCAACTTGAACCATGTAGTTTGACTGGAAATAATCTTTCTGTTGCTAATATTTCTTACAGCTGCAATCTGTTGTACTGTGTGCTGTTTCTAAAACAGCAAGTATGACGTGTGAGGAGACAAACCCACAAGCTAGTATATACTGGTTAAACCGGTATTCTAGTATGCATTGTAGGAGGAATGGATTGCCACATTATAGTTTGTATAAAACACTACATTCATCTTGTGTATTATAAGTTGTACTTGATAAGTCTAACTCTCCAAAAGTATTTAACTTCAGTGTGTAAATCTGTTTGTATTAATGCATCAAAATATGTGGCTTGTTGAGGAGATATGTGCTACTACTTTTCTAAGTGATTCAAATGTATGATTTTTGCCTTGTCGACTACAGGTAATAAATGTCTTAGACTTCTGACAAATAAAAACATTATAAAAATATTATAAATGTGTAAAATATACACTAAAGCTTGTTCTACCATCAGAATATTTTTACATTTCTATATACACATACACTGAAAACAATTTGTAGAAACAATTCTCACTCAGAAACTGTTAGTAAAACTTCATAATTAATTACAAAGAAATAGAAAGAAATTACAAAGCAAGTAACATATTGAAGTGATTCTAGTTTATAAAGTTATAATTATGGATATTTTTTTCTTAAAAAAACACATCGTTTCAGAAGGCCTTTATTAACCCCCTGGAGCCATATGGATTACTTTTATGATGGATGGATGTGCTTTTTTGGGCTTCAAAATATCAGTTACCATTCAGTCCCATTATAAAACTTGGAAGAGCCAGGATAGTTTTTAATATCCGATTGTGTTTGCCTGAAAGAAGAAAGTCATATACACCTAGGATGGCTTGAGGTTTAGTAAAATTATGGGATAATTTTCATTTTTGTATGAACTAACGCTTTTACTAATACTGTTAAAAATTGTTTAATGAAATAAAGCTGAAATTAAAGAAAATATAAATATTACATTAAAAACAAATATTAGAAAGGTTGCCTTGGCATCTCACTGAAACAAATATGTTCAAGTTACTTATTCAGTACTAAAATTACTAAAACTAAAACTATTAAAATTAAAAATAAATCAAAGCTATAAATGTTAAACTTAAAATTAGCACATAACAAAATGACTAAAAACTTTACATTTATTGTGATGATAAACTGAAAATCTAAAAGTTTATTAATTATTAATAGTAATATAATAGTATGTAACTAATACTAAAATAATACTAGTCCCTATATTATATTAGTCTTAACCTGTATGTAATCAAGCTCCCACAACACTATCATAGTACAGGCAAACACGACTCACATTTTTATTACAAAATCTAGTGCTTTGTATTGTCATTACTAGTCATATCTTCTATCTCACTGTATTGTAGTTAGTGTTAGTGTAAAGATGTCCTTTTCACACGCGGAACACTAAGTGTAGCAAATTTCCCCCTGAGAGTGAATGTACTGTGCCTGTGATGAGATGTACCATCATAGTGATGTAATAGCCATACATTATATTAGTATAGCAGGTCTACATTTAAGGAGAGAGTGGTGTAGGAGAGCCAGGGTGACCCTATTAATAGCTCAATGCAGTGGCCTGTGGAGCCGACCAATCTGCTGCAGGCTGAGCAAAGGAGGCACTTTTACTGGACCCAAGTCATCCGCAATTTATGGGAGCAACCAAATTCATTGCTGTATGGCTGTCTGCCTGCGGGAAAGGAGAAAGCACAGTCAGTCATAGTAAACATCCGCCCTGACTGCTTCATTGTTGGTTTTAAAAAGACAGTCTTTAGGGAAGAACTGAGCTGGACAGATATTACAAAACCTCTTTATCAATGATCTCCCCTTTTATTTCAGGGAGAAACAGCCAACTAATTCTTCATTAGAAAGATAACAAAAATGTTTTTGTGTTAGATTTAGGAAAGTTATAGCCCAAAACATTGGCAATCCAATTGAAATGTTTGCTTTTTTTATGCAAATCTTATGCAAATTAATTGCCATTTTGCTTTAATGAAATTAATGTGTGAAACTAACTTTCTGGAAGAAAAAACTCTTAGCAGCATTTGTGTGATAAATGTGGATTGTGCAATTTTTTTTTTTTTATTGGCACTTGCATCATCAAACAGAATCTAAGAAATATTTTATTTCAATTCATTAGGGATTCAAGCACGTAGCACTGAAACCCTATTGTAATTGTTCAATTTTCCAAGGATCAGCATTCTCCCCAAAAAAATGATCAGGCAGACCAAACCTTAAGTCATAGAGACTTGAAACTTTGAGGGCTGGTATTACTCATACCGCCTACAACGTCACCAAGGCTCGCCCCGATCGGCCTGATGGGGGCGCTACAGCGGTCAAAAGTACGAAATGGCTTATAACTCCTGAACCGTTAGGCCCAGACCCAGGTGTCTTATATCGTTGGAATCCTTGGCTCAATGCAAACAAGATGTATGTCTCTGATTCGCTCAATATGCATATCATTTGATAGATCTCATGGTGAACAACTTTGCCTCAAGAACCAATGCTGTCAATCAAATCATTCATTAATTATTCACGAATAGCTAAAAAACCTACTTTTGCAAACTAGTCCTAGGTTTTTCAAAACCAGTGCAGGACAATTCTCTGGACTCTCTAGATCAATAATTATCAACAGAAAAAAAGTTGAACTTTACCCTTTGGGTGGCTATAACAGGGTCATTTAGAAAATGGGCGTGGCTAAATACACCCAAAAGCCTATAAATCCTAAAAGAAAACTCAAGGAATTAAGGGAGCACATGCAGCATATGACTCTAAAGAAGCATACCAACTTTTATGGCGATCGGACCATAGGTGGCGTTATAACTGTTAAAAAACTTACTTTTATTTATTTATTTATTTAAAATGTATTTTTTAATGGTTTTAGCTGAAAATGTATATGACTCCTTAGACTCCTGAAACCTTGACGAATCCAACAATACTAGACTTGTCAGGTTTCGCCTTATGGTTTGTGCTACGTTGTGATTTAGCGCTTAAAAAACTTTTGCGAATATGTTTGAAACCGTTAGTCTGATCAAGATAAAACCATCCTAGGAAAAATGGAACCTAAGTTGGTTTACTATATATAAGCACAATTGTCAAAATTTTAATAGGAAGTGGCAAAAAAATCCAATCAAAATCTCTCATGGGTAATTTTTTATGCTCTCATATATATGTGTCTATAACTTCAAAACAAAATGAGAGATTTTCACCAAAATTAACACGCATATGTATGGGCACACTCTGAGGACAATTAAAAAAAATGGTGGAGATTGGGCAATAGGTGGCGCTATAACTGTCAAAAAAACCTTTAAAAACCATGTTTTTCCTTACTAAATTGCCTGTATTGGCTGTAAATGGTCTTTTTCATAATAAAATACAAATATAATACTTTTTTACGCACGTGCTTAAAGGCCTTAAAGTGCTTGACCCCCGATGATTGCTGCTTGCAGCTATATTTTTATTTTATTTTCCATCCATTCTCCAAACCACTTGTCCTATGTACGATTATATTATATTATATTATATTATATTATAATGTTTTCCAAACACACCCTTATCTTCTGTTAAGTAAAGCCAGGTGCACACTGTATGATTTTGGCCACGATTTGGCCATCTGAGACTAATTTTGTGAATCCTAAACGATTCCTCTGATCCTCAGCTAAATTCTGTAGTCTTTGATACTCTGTAGTCACCGACAACCAAACATGTCAAACTAGCAACCATTGCAAACAGATTTTACCTCTGCTGCAATTAGTGTGACAACAACAAACCACTACTTGCTCCACACACACATCTTCGTTTTTTTTTTTTTCCAGTTTCCTTTTCCAAGAAAAGCCATGATCAAAATGGACGCTCTTTTTGTTTGCTCTGGACGACTCTTCTTGTGCAGTTAAGGTTACTTTTAAAAGTAATGCATTACAATATTGCCTTACTGCATAAAAAGTAACATTGTGTTATTTAGTTACTTTTTATGGAAAGTAATGCAATACTTTATTTTTGTGTTACTTTTCCTTACCTAGGCTGGGCTTGCTTGTTTGTTTTTTAATGACAACAAAAAAAAGTTCTATTTTTGGCAAATGTTAAGGCCCTTTCACACCAAAAGTGAAATGAATAAGCCTCAGGCTGAAGGAAAAGCATATTTACACCTGCACAGTAGAGGGCGCAGCTCAAACAAACCTTTCAGCTGTGCTGCCATTCTGGATTAAAGAAGAACAGGATACAGGAGAAGGAAGTTCAACACTCTTATTTCTAATCTAATCTAATCTAAAGTTATTTACTTATTAAAATGGTTGAATCATTGAAGGTTAGCAGCAAAGACATTGGTTAACAAACTGAGATTAAATACATGAAGTATATTTGTGTAATTTAATATAGTTCATTATTACAAGTTTGTGTAAAATTCTGAGATTGCATTTCACTGTTTTTATTCATTTTGAGGAATACTGAATGTTTTTGTGCAAGTGAGATGAGTAAATGCATTTTCACATTTAGTCTAGAACTACAATAACATCATGTTCACACAGCGAACACAACACCTCTGCACTGTATTTCTCTCAAATAGGAGAGCTGTCAGTCAATAAATGTGAAAAAGTAACTTGCGTTACTTATTTGAAAAAGTAACTTAGATATTTAGTTGTAAATTGAAAAAGTAATGCGTTACTTTACTAGTTAATTAAGAAATCTGATTACGTAACTCAAGTTACTTGTAATGCGTTACCCCGACAGTATATTTGGTGAACAGTTCTTGTGTGTGTGTCTATTTTTAACAAATTTTGACTGCCGTACAGTCTGAAATTAATGGCAACTGATATCCTACAGTGTGACATGGCTTACAGCGGGGATCCCGTTTGTACAGTCTGACAAGCAACAGTTGCAAAGGACTATTATAAATCGCACAGTGTGCACCCAACTTTAGATAAACGGATAGTCCTATCTCCAAACTCACAGCACTGGCAATGTTGCTATTGGGTTGCTCAAACAGTTTCCTAATTAGTTATGTGGCATTAATAACACAAAAATTCCATGCTTCACTTTTTGAAACTAGAGATATAGCTTGTTTTGCTTTATATGCTCATTTAACCTCTGTGCTGTTAATTTCATGTTCTCCTTGTCATCTTTTGTAACCCTGCTTGTTCTCGTCCTGTACAGGTGCCCGTACCTGGCAGTGCACCTGTCTCCGGCCATCCCCGTGTTTGCAGTGTTGCTCTTCGTCTTCGTAATGGCCATGCTGCTCAGAACCAGCTTCAGTGACCCAGGGGTGCTGCCACGGGCATTGCCGGAGGAAGCCAACTTCATTGAGATGGAGATCGGTGAGTGTGAGGCTGACTGAGTTCAGGAAAGGGGATTTGAGGTTTAATGCCACAATTTGTACCATCAGTGCCATCTGTGGGTGTTTTGACCCAGTGAGGGGAAGAACATGAATAGTGTAGCAGGCGTGTGGCGTAAGTGGGACGGTGTAAGCCCAGACCTGCTTATTAATTTATTGTTTTGTTTTGAGATTAAAAAGCTGAGTGTGCTAGACCATGAACTCTGAGTTCATCTGTGAAACATTATGTTCTTCTTGACTTCAGGATTGATGGGCTGTACATAATGGTTATCTTGTCACATTTATTTTTTCATTTATTTTGGATAACCTCAGATATTGAAGAACAGTTTAACTAGGGTACCCAAAGATGTATTTTGACTTGTAACATTTAATTTTTAGATAAGTACTAAAGGAATAGTTCTTCCAAAAATACTCTCATGTTGATCAAAACCTGTATGACTATCTTTCCTCTTTCAAGGATAAAAAAAACATGTTTACGCAACTATTTTTCCATGCAAGATTAAGAGACAGCGACTAAGGACCAGGGCCATAACCACCAGAAAGTCCCCCCACAATAATTAGAAATGGCCAAAAATCTCCCCTCCCAATATCTGATATTCTTGGTGCTTCTCTGCTGTGCTCCATTACACACTTTCACTCATTTTCAGTCTGTTTGTTTTTTGGAAGACAAAAAGTTTTAAAAGTTAAATTTTTAGGCTGGTCTGCCTCAGCAGTCTATAACAGTACTTGTCAATGCCAATCAAATCAAAGAATGAATTAAATCAACATATTAGGTATATGATTAAGAGTGTAAAAATTCTGGTTCTTTTGATAAGAGATGGTTTACCCAAAAATGAAAATTATCCCATGATTTACTCACCCTCAAGCCATTCTAGGTGTATATGACTATCTTCTTTCAGACAAACACAATCTGGACAACAAACTCAGGCTCCTCTTCCCTTATATCGAAATCCTCTGACATTTGTCTTTGAAAATGATTGTTTTAGACTTCTAATTTGTGACCAGTGTTTTGTTTTGCTCTATCCTCTGCACTTCCGCATTCGCCATTATGTCATGCGTCGGGTCAGGGGTTACTCTTCCGCCACAAGCTAGTTATTAGAGTTAATAATTTAAATAATTTTTTTCAAAAACCCATCACCTCACTTCAGAAGGCCTTTATTAACCCCCTGGAGCCGTATGGATTACTTTTACGATGGGTGGATTGCTCATGTTTTCCTGAGTCTCTTAAAAAATTGTCCCGCACAATTCTGAATATGCACAAGTGAGATTTCACAGCTACAGAGGACATGAGCTGCTTCAGGAGAGTCGAAGTTTGAGTCTGATCCATGCACTTCTGATCCTGCCTCTCTCTCCCTCTGCACTTTCCTGTTTTTCTTCACTTTACTATTCATTAAAGGCACAAAAAGTAAAATAAAATAGATATTTTTCACATGACTGTGCACACCCACACAATGGCATATGTCAGCTGCCTTGAACAGAAACCAGTGTTATCACTATGCTGAGTGAAAGTTATATCTTTTGTAGGAGTGTTTGGCAGAAACTGCTGAGGCTCATTGAAATTCTAGGGCTCACCGGAGACATTTGTCTTGTCTTTTTTTAAATAGCAAGATTTTTTTTTTTTTTTTTTTAACATTCATTGTTAAAGGGTGAGAGAAATTGCCTTAGTAGATTGCCTTTTTCCATCCTCTTCCACAGTGAGTCAAGTAAACTGAAATTAAAAATATCCATTTACCCTGCAGCAAAAATAAAAATTTCAGAAAATAGGACTATAATAAGGAATTGTGTATTTATAGTTTTTTTTTGAAACCTGTCCTACTTTGAATGTCACAAAGGTTAACGCCACTGCGTCTGACTAATTAAATGCGATTAGATTAGAATAACTTGCTGTTCTCATCTTGCTAATTTCACTACTAGTGGTTCATTTGTGTGGTTGTGGCTCTGTGGGAATAGTGCCTTCTCTAGTTCAGTCACCAGCGTGTCACCGTTCCCTGTACTGATTACAAGATCTGGGCTACAGTAAAGATGAACTCATCTCCCTACACTCTACACCCTCACATCTCTCCATTCCACCTCCCTTGTGCCAACTCCCCTCGCTGGTTTCTCATATATACAAAAGCACCGTTGTTACACATCAGCACCACCGCTGATGCTCAGACGTACCATGAGGTGGGGCAGCATTTGTTATTACTGATGTTCACTAAACCAGGACATTATTTCCTTTGACTATTCCCCTGATAACCCGCAGTATCCTCGTATATTATTAAATATACATTAACCCCTATTTTCACTGATTTTGTGGAACGTACTCACATCTAGAATTGTTCTTTAGCTTTCTCTGATAGGGTTGTGTTGTTTACTGGTACTCAAGTGAAACACTACGATAACATGTTGCAAATTCAGGCATAGAAGCATAATTAAATACAAATCAATACATTTAAATGAATGCTGAAATTTAGAAACATCTCAAAAACATGTACTGTACGAACAGCCCCTAAACTAGTTGTTTTCAACCTCTTTGATCCCAAGGCCCCCCACTGTCCACAAGAATATTTGAAGGCCCTATGACTTTTCAAGTTGCTTGTGATTTACTGGAAAAGGATCAAAGATAAAGATTTCTAATATTTTTTTCTCTCAGAATTTCTACCCGATAGATTATTTTAGAGCGTGACACAACTATAAATATGTATATGTAAGATCTTATTAATTTACATGACCTTTCCAGGTCTAGAAATATTCTTATAAGCTAAGTTTTTCAAGATCACTGTGATTTAAAGTAGTTTAATTTGATTGAACATTTTTAAGTCAGTCAGTCATTTAAGTGCAGTTTTTATCAAATTTCAGCAAATATTAAATATATTTTTGTAGTGTTGTCAAAAGTACCGACTTCAATACCAAGTCGATACTGAAGTTTTAAAAATGTGACTCTTTGAGCACTGTTGAGTGGATTCGTAAACACCTCTGATTGGCCAGTGTTCACACGCTCAACATATGTGTCTGCGACTGGCTACAATGATCAACGCTTCAAAAACATGTAAATAGATCTTTGACCCTCTTCACCGAGCACTTACACAGATACAAATGGGAAGGTTTGAAAGCAGGCGTCTTATCAGCAGACCCGTCCGCTGATAGACACCTGCTTTCAAACTCTCCCGCTTTCAAAACGCTTTCAAATGCAAACACTTCCGTGTGCTTTTAAACACTCCTGTGCGTTGATCATTGTAGCCAATCATAGACATATATGTTGAGCATGTGAACACAATGGCCAATCAGAGTTGTTTACGAATCCGCTTTACGAATTCTCTATTGACTTGGTATCGAAGTTGGTACTTTTGACAACACTATTTTTGTACAATGAAGAGATGGAGAGACAAAACATTTTTGTCGAAAGTTGTTTGCAGAAAGTTATTATTTCATTAAATAAAAAGAAACTAAAGGCATTATCAGAATAACAACAACAACAACAACAACAAAAATTCCTCACAAATCATTGACATCGAATTGTTAAATGTGCTGAATGTCGCTCAAGGCTATTTATTTTTTTCCTTTTTTTGTGACCACTATCGTAAGCCAAAATTTTGGTATTGATTCAACTGTACCCTCTTAAAATAGAGCAGTTTTGTTTGAGTACTGCAGCAGGGCAGGGCAAAGATTGATTTCTACAAATTTCCTCTGCCGTCTCTGCTCCATTTCAACATCCCAGCTTTAATATGCTATTTTTAGATGAATGTCTGTGTGGCTGATTAAAAGTGGCTAATGCTGGATCAGATGCGAGTATGGATGTGCTGTTTTAGCCAACCCTGGCGTGTGGATTAGGAGGCAGCTGTGTAGTTCTGCCTCCTGAGCACATGCTAATGCTGCCACTTCCCTGGAGTATAAAAGTACAGAGCTGACAAATGTAAGGAAATTACCTTTTTCCACTGCATGGTGAAATTCGAGTCTAGTCTTGTAGATGAAGTGCTTTGCCTTCATTATTGTCGCTTTCAGAACAGATGCAAATGAAAGAAAAGCAATAGAAAAGATGAAATTCTTAAATCAATAGTCTGGATATGCATTCAAAGCATTCAGATCCAAGGATACAACTTGTTTTCATGACTTCTTTTCGTTAATATGT
Source organism: Elopichthys bambusa (assembly GCA_037101425.1). Taxonomy (NCBI): domain Eukaryota; kingdom Metazoa; phylum Chordata; class Actinopteri; order Cypriniformes; family Xenocyprididae; genus Elopichthys; species Elopichthys bambusa. Next base: position 23,860,383 of record CM074447.1, on the reverse strand, counting down.
ACAACCCAGAATTTATTACGTTACTTTTGCATTGGTCACTTGCATCATTTTGTGGTCAAATATTTTTGTATAATGATCACTAAACTGTATATTTGACCATTGTCCCTGGCAAACCGTGTACTAGTTCCATCTTTCTTCTCACAAAATCAAATCATGATGATTTAAATTAATATTTCATGTAGATTTATTTACTGATTTGATCGCCATTTTTTTAAGGGGGATAACGTGCAGTCAGCCTGTGATTATTGCAAATTAAACCCTTTCAGGATGGTACAAGATCCTTGCTTCATGTCATGGTCTAAAAGGGTTTATTTTTTGATAATGACTGGCTTATCCCTTTCATGTTTTCTAATATTTTCATTTAAAATCTTTTTTTTTTTTTTTTTTTATTATTATTTATGCATTGGACTGTTAAATAATTTCTCTAAGAAGAGCATTTTAACCTCATTCAGTTCAACATTTAACTTTAGTACAAAAATCATTATACTTTATCATACCTGCACCATAAATAACTATTTTGTATTTGTGGGTGTGACCCTTTTTTCACAAAGCCACACACATACTCTCAAGTTCATGGCTTTGATTTATTGTTGTTTTCTGTGTCTTGTGTCATTGAGTCATACTACCTGGAGTGCCCTTGAGTCCTGTGAGTCCTTCTTCAGTGGCTGTGCATATGGAGTGGTTGCTGGTCTCCACGTTTATTGTTTCTACCCATCTCTTGCAGAAGCGGCCAATGGGAACGTCTTGGCTGGACAGCGACCTCCGCCCCGCATCAAGAATGTGCAAATTAACAACCAGATCGTCAAGCTGAAGTACTGCTACACCTGCAAGATCTTCAGACCCCCTCGTGCTTCTCACTGCAGCATCTGTGACAACTGTGTGGGTGAGTGTTTGAAACATTAACCTTTTGTACTACAGTGATGAATAGTACCTTAAAGAGTGTGCCTTGTTGAGAAGAGGTGTGCTTTTTTCTAAATGACTGAATTTTGGTAGTCAGTATTTTTTTTTTTTAAAGAAATTAATTCAACAAGGATGCATTAAATTGAGCAAAAGGGACATTAAAGGCATTTATAGTCAAGTCGCCTCTATTTATATATCGCTTTATACAATACAGATAGTTTCAAAGCAGCCTTACAGTGATAAGTGTTTCATTTCTAATATTACAAAAGACTTCTATTTCAAATACTATAAATGCTGCTCTTTTGAATTTTCTGTACATCAAAAAATCCTGAAAAAATTTATTACGTTTTCACAAAAATATTAAACAGCTGTTTTCAACATTGATAATAGTAATACATTTTTCTTGAGCACCAAATCATCCGCATATTAGAATGATTTTTGAAGGATCAGGTGACTGAAAAATGTAATGCTTTGCATTCACAGGAATATATTACCTTTTAAAAGATATCAAAATAGGAAACAGATATTTTGGGACTGTAATAGATTTAACAAATTATATATGGATCATTGACAAATAAGGTTTTTATAAGTGTAAAAAAACCTAATGGAGATACAATTAATTTTGAAGTTTTATTAAGTGTTAACAATGAGATTATGTGGTTTTTATAATCAGTTAACATTACTTTTGTCATTTTAAAATTTGTCACCAAAATAGTCATTGTGTTTTATCAAAATTTTGGTTTTACAGAATGACACTTTTGGTTATACCGAATGACAGTATTTTCAAACAATGTTAACAGGCTGATATCTAGCCAGCTAGCTAGTTAGCTTACTAGCTACCTAGCAAAAGGACAATCAAACATTTTATATTTGGTACAAGTTTTTAAAATATTACAACATTTTCCATGTTTTATAGTGGTTGTACCGAATTACCTGATTTTTCGGGACATGCGTATGAGCAAATGAAAACATGAATTTTTCAAATAGTTAAAAGAGAGTTAGTTACTTTACTTCACAACCATGTGGTCTTTTGCAGGTGTCTGAATGATGTCAAATGATATTGACCGCATGACTTGATCCAAAATGGTCCCTTTATATTGGTTACTCCGAATTACATCATTGAAATTCATTTTTCCGGACATTCTTTTTCATAATAAAAGCAACAACTTCTACACATAATTTTAAAGCCATTTTGCACCATGTTGATATATGATGTTATAAAATCATGTCAGAATAAAAAATATATACATTTATTACATTTTAAGATATTTTAGTCACAAATGAAATGGTTGTATTGGCCTTTGGACGGTTAAACCGAATGACCTTTTGACACTTCAAAATCTTTAAAATAGTTTATTAAATGTTTGTTGCCAGTTTCACTAGGTTTATAATTTGTTTTGTATCCATAAAAATAATTTGCTGCAGTTATGGTTGTTTGTCGGATAATTTTATTTTTACATACAGTATGTTCTTTTTTACTATGTCTACACACAAGAATTCACAAGAATTCTTACCTTTGATATAGTTGCCCATGTACGTGCCATTTGATACTCCAGTATAATAGTGAATTGTTGAGAGATGAGTCAGACGGCAGACTCACTCGCTCACACATATTAGGTTAGTGAGATACATATGTTGATATTAGAGAGTTCACTGAGGGCTCAGTTTTGCTCTCTTTGCACAGTCATCCTGAACACAAGGCCATTTGTTTGGGCGGCCCTGCACCTGCCGCACACACGCAATCTCTGGTTTGTGTACCATCTCCAGATATTTTTAGCAGCTTAAAATATCTCTTTCTGACAGAAGATCCACCATCACTGTTAGAATGTAGAAACTGACTTTCAGACTTTCACAAATTAATATGAGAAAGTTTGTTTGTAAAGTCTCAAGATTCTGTGCGTCTTTTCCTCAGACCGGTTTGACCATCATTGTCCCTGGGTCGGAAACTGCGTAGGAAAGAGGAATTACCGATATTTCTACCTGTTTACACTCTCGCTGTCTCTACTCACCATCTATATCTTCGCTTTCGACATCGTCCATGTGGTTCTACGTGAGTATCACAGCAAGAAAATGTGTGTTTGAGTGTATAGATGTACATGTATATCTTAAGTGTAGACTTGCAAAAATAGATTATTTGAAAGAGGAAATTAAATTTTCATGTTATCGATAACCATTTAAAATGCACAGAGGGTACACCGGGTTTAATGATCAAGGTTTCTGGGAAAACAAGTGCCTTTAAGCGACACTCAATATGCACGTGAATGCTGTTTTCTCAGGTGTGGTTCAGTCTGGGAGCGTTCAGGATATTAGACACTATGTTCTCTGCTTTTCTTTGATCTTTCTCTTCTCAAAGTGCATCATAGACGGCAAGGACGAGAGCGCAGCAGACAATTTGCTCTGATCCTGTGATCTAGATATCAAAGTAAAACACATCCTAATTCATTTTTAAATATAATTCAGTAATTTGGTTTTAATGACACTTTTTACATGCACATGTTTTAGACAGTCTGAATAATTTCAGTCAAACTGCAGATTTTCAAAAAGTGCGGTTTGACTCTGTAGAGACAAATATCTGTTTACTGTGCATTACATGTACTTTAAACAAAATGTCTGTACATTCAAAAAGCTGCTTTTCGTATCAACGTTGCCATAGCAACAAGAAACATATGAATCTTATCAGAGAAAGCACATACTTAACCCACACCATGTTGACAGTGGATAAATGTGGCGCATCGAAACCCAACAAAATGAGATCTCTCTTATTATAATAAACAAAGCTGTCTACACCGCAAGAGCATGTTGAGTGTTTCTATTTGACTCTCTGAAGAGCGAGGCCTATCGCTTTATTTTCCCAATCCACTTAAAATCTTTTTTTTTTTCTTTTCTTTTTTTCCTTCAAATTTTGTATGTGCTTATCATGTTTATGCTTTCTTTTCATTATGTTTTTAAATCAATTCTGACCTTTCATCAAATCCAGTTTGTGCTGTTTCTGGTGTCTGGCCTATTAATTTAAATAATTTAATCTAATTTAATTCTTACCATATGTATCCACAGTCATCGGCCATTTCCATTGTAGACACAGTAGGCAACTCCAAACCAGTGTGCAACTAGCAGAATTGCGTTTCTAACACATAATCTAAAAATATGCCTAGAAAGCTTTCTTTTCATCAGGTGGAAGAGAGTTGCATTGTGCTGCACACAATGCAGTTTTTTAATCTTTTTAATCTGATTGTAAAAGCGGTTTTATTTAACGGTTTACATGGCAGTTATTGTTCTAATGAACAGGTTAAGATATGCACCACCACTCGGATTTTAAATTAATTTGGATTGAGGACAGTCAGATCATTTATTTTCAGATTGAGATTTCATTCTAATTGAAATATCAGTATCCGATTTATTAAAGCAATAGTACTTATGTTATAGAAGTTATGTTATTCTTTACTCACCTTCATGTAATTCCAATCCAGTATGCTGTTATAGTGAACCTGTCCTGTCAAGATCCAAAAATGTTACAAAACACTGCAAATGACCCTAAAAGTACCCTGAAATGTGCTCTGTATAAGTCATCTGAAGCCATATTATTGCTTTGTATGATGTACAAAACTATATTTAAGTTTAAATTGCAGGTTGGACACAATAACATCAAACACCATTGGTTCTCAAGTATCACATAACCAAATGTCACCATGCCAAACCTTCACCATAGGTGTCATATTTAATTTGAGAGCTGCAGAGAAGGTTGAAACATTAGTGAAAAATGTCATACATTTTGTTCTGTTTATCTTATATACTGTATACAAGTAAGAGACTACTCTGATTTTTATAGCATGTCTTTTATCCTTTTTTGAGTTTGATAGCCTGTAATGGTGAATAATGACAAAATGTAAATTTTTGGGTAAACTATTCCTTCATCAAATTATGAGGCTGAATGCAAATATAGCTACTTTGGTTGAAAAGGTGCATGTAAACGAACAGTGCAAAATATCTCAGCACTGGCAGAGTGTGGGTGGATGTGCGAAAATCTTCTGAACATGTAATGACTGGAGAGAGAAAGCAAGATGCTGAGACCTCTGATGCAGTGAGTTACTGCTTGAAATGCATGCATAGATACATGATGTAAATAAATACTATTTTGTGTGTTTTATAGGATCTGTGGATTCAGGATTTGTGAATACCCTTAAAGAAACTCCTGGAACATATCCTTTCATTTGAGCTCCAGAGCCACTTCTGAAAACAAGATCTGAAAACAAAACGAGCTCCTCATAAACCTGCCATGTTGTAGTGTTTGTGTACTAATTGTATAACAGTTGAACAGGCACATAGCACATATTTTCTTTTCAAAAGCCTTTTGTATTGCTTAAAAAAGACATTTAAACGTTCAAACACTTTTTTTTTTTTTTTTACAGCATATTGTTGATATTTTTTAGCATGTTGTTTCCTTGACTCCCCGTTGCACTGTGTTGGAGGTTCTGGTGTGTTTTTTCACCCTCTGGTCTGTGGTGGGATTGACTGGCTTTCACACCTACTTGATCTCCCTCAACCAGACCACCAATGAGGATGTAAGTCTGTTTCTTACCTGTCTGTTCCAAAGTCTACTGTCAGTTCTTGACTTCTGCGGCTGTCACATGGCTGGAAAGATAAACACATGCCCTAGAGCATTTCAGCACACTAGATCCAGCAGTCACCTTGGCAACAGTGCCTTCTCTGCGATAAGAAAGCACAGAAAATATCTCAACAAGAGTTTTATGTACAGTATATACAGTATTTATGGCACTGTTTATGAACAGGGTACACACTGGTGTCCTATTACATTTTCAAAGCATTAGAGGCACAAATGTTTTTATAGTAACTGTTTGCTGTTAGATAAACCATTATGTAACATAAGATTACATGGCATGAAAAGAAGCTTTAAATGCATCAGATGTTTATGCACATCATAAAAATGAAAAATTTGGCCTCCTGATTTTTTTATTTGACTACATCAAAAAACAAAACAAAACAAAAAAATTCATAATTTGACATCATTTGTTGTACTGATATTTAACTAATTGTAGTAAAATATATTTTTTAATCTTTTTAAAGCTAATTTTAATTATGAACTATTAATGAATTATAAACTAAATGTGTTATAAAAATATTATTAATATATGATTAAATATATTATTAAAATGATAAAAAAATAAACGGGAAAAAAAATGACATTTGAGTCCCACATTTTGCTAATGCTGTTACTACATGACTTTCCTCATTATTTAAATAATTTAATCTAATTATAAATTTTGCAGCCCAGTTACATAGGCTTCATTTTTATTTTATTTATTTGTTGATTTGAGATTTAATTTAATTTTGATGATTAGTTTATATTTATTTGCTAGATAATCACAGAAATCAGGTTTATATTTAGTTGAAAAAGTATATTTAGCTGCAAAGTCACACTAATTTAGTAACAGGTTTGCAAAAATTACAAACCCCCTAGAAAATAATAAAAAATAAAACTGAAATTCGATCAACATTTTCTAAAGGTTAAGCACCTCCTTTCAGTGATCATTTTATAAACAGAAAATAGAAAAATGGAGAGCTTCATATCCTGTTGTGTACCCTAATCATAGAAAATCCATGCATGCTCAAACATATGCATATATAATGTACAAACGCACACATTTATTGCATATATATGTGCTTGGATTCCCTGCAGCAGTTTGAGTGCTCTGATTTAGTTTTGCAGAGTCTGTAGTTCTGTGGCACTATCACACTTAGCCCTAATGATTAATTTAAAATGTTTTCTTGCCACATTTGCCCTCTGGCCCTACTTTTCCTGTTAATGAGGAGTAAAAAAAGAGTGAGAAAGGGAGGAAGCTTGAGAGAAGGATGCAGTTGCTGCAAGTAATATGAAGTGACATGATGGTTGTTCACCTTTGATTTTGTATAAAATGGATCTTGCTTAACTTAATAGATTTATCAATATCCGCAGACACGATCATAGTTGCCATTCAAATTCGGCTACAACTAAACTACATACTGAAACCTGAACCTGGTGACATTTCTGTTGGGGAATATCACACATGAAACTTAGAAACTTGAGATGATTTTATTTTTTTTCTTCAGATTTGCCTGTGATTCATACATACATTTCTATCTAGGAGCAGATGAAACAGTAACAGCATGACTTTTTAAGATGAAGAACTTTGAAGTGCTTGACTAGATCAAATGAAATCCATAGGGAAGGAGTGGCTGGAACTAAAACAGCACATTTAAATAAAGGATAACAAATAAGAGATTCTTTTTTATCAAGCCTCCTTTTTGCACGGACGCTTTATAACATAAAACATCAGAGTGAAGATCCAGTAGAAGTCTGGAGGTTCAGTCAGAATGTGACAGCAGTTCTGACATTGTGCTGGTTTTAAATCCTTCTTCTCTACTTCACAGATCAAAGGTTCGTGGTCGGGAAAGAACCGTGTGCAGAACCCCTACAGTCACAAGAACATCATCAAGAACTGCTGTGAGGTTCTGTGTGGCCCTACTTACCCCAGGTAGGAACATTACTCTAGTTTTGCTTGTATACAGGCTCCAAAAAGTATTTTGATTCGTTTGATGTCATTGCATTGGACAACAAAATATGAAGTTAGTTTTGAGAAAAGCTCCAGGATTTCATTGCAGATGCTATGTGGTTTGCGGCACAGCTAAACACAGGATTATATATCTCTGTCTTTCTCTCCTGCTAGTGTGTTGGACAGAAGAGGTGTGATGCTGGAAGACTCGTCAAGCCCCGCCCCCTCTGATGCGTCTGCTGCTTCTACCAATAAGAACAGCAACCCTGTTTCACAAACCACAGTAAGACAGCATTTTTATAAGTGTGTGAGTGAACAAGCCAGGGTACATTTGGCAGACATGTTGCTGGCTGCCTTACTGTGCGTTGAGTAGTGAGTCTGCAAGAAAGATCCTAAATCAATTATCCTAAGAGCTGGGAGGGTTAGAAGGCCAGGGAAAAGAACCATGTGGAGTAAATGAATGCATTAAGTTGTTTTAGCTTGATGTGGCTTTCATAGTGCAGATAATCTGTACAGCTCAGCATGTCCAATATATCAGTAAAAATATAAATATTTTGGTTCATGGACATTCATTGACATTCAGAGAATTTAAAAAAAAGTTATTTTTAACAATATTTTTTTTCTAGTTATGCTTGGCTCTAAAATATTTAATTGGCTAAAAGCTGATTTTCGTTAGTGCAGTCTGCATAAAGTTATTATTTTTTTATCCTTATCTAATGATTGTCAAGGGTTAAATTGCTTTAGAGGTTTAAGATGTTCCACTAATCACTAGATAAGCATTTCCTAACTATTTTGTCTTATGTTCTCCCACAGAACCATTTTAACTCCTTTTTTTCCTTTTAACTTTCATTATAGTGAAGATAAATCAGAATTATCATTAATATGATTAAATTGGCCATGGCCACTATTATGATGATTTACTTAAGAATCAAGTCGTTTCCTCTCTCTTTAATAGGGTTCCCGAAGTATATGATTTTTTCCTATATCAATTTTGAATGATAACTTATGAACTTTTGAAGACATACCTACTGTGAGCTGTAAGATTGTTAATCGATGGTATGTGTTTTTGTTGAAGCAATCACATTATTTCAACATATTTAAAAAAATATATATATATGTTTAACAGTGGAATTCTTGATGAAAAACAACAATACCCATGATTCTGCACAGAAATCTCCACCAATCAGAGAATCGAAACAAGCAAATAGAGTACCTCAGGGATGACATGTTTTTGTAGGCCAACCCGGAAGCAATTGGGTTCCCTCAATTGAAAGCCTATGCATTTTTCCCATAGACTTTTGGAAAATTGCAAAAAATAAGCACTGTGTTTAACAAAGGGTTATGACACGTACACGTTTGTCTATCAAGATAATCTTTACAAGTTAACACAACATTTATACATTTTGAAGCCTAAATAAAGTCGTCAGATATAAAAAGCTAACAGTAGGCTATAAACGGACCACAGCACACCATGGTCGCGGATCAATGTCACCACCACCAAGCTTCCTCAAACTTAATTTAAAAAACAACTTTATTTAAAGACATGATCGCTGATTATGATCTGCGCTGTGTATGAATACTTACCTACTTTTTCATGAGAAATGCTGTCCAAATGTCTTGTTTGTCATGATGACGTCTAAAGTCCCCACCAAAGGAAGTAGTCCCTTTTAGCAACTTGTTAGCAACCGCCGTTTTTAAGACACAATAAAGGTTTAAAAAATCACAAGCGGATTGTAACAGGTGTGTTTCATGTCATAGATCAAAACGTTAAAATATTTAGAGGCTTTTTTAACCACAGACCTTATTTCAGGCAATTTAGCAAAAACCCATTCAAAAAACCCAGACTTTAGGGCGATGGAATCGGAAGTCCTAAAATGCTAACTCACTTCCGGGTTTTGCCTACAAAAACACGTCATCCCTGAGGTACTCTATTGCACCAAAATAATTCTGTGGCAGTTTCCGACTTCCATGAAGCACTGCAAATGATGTAATCTCTCTGCACTCTCAAACTACTGAAAAATTTGTATGCAAAATACATATTTTTCAATAAACTAAAAAAAAAGGTATATATATTGAACTATTTCGTTTTGTATTTCTCAATAATTTTAATTTGTCGTTTGCAATGCTTTCTGAGGGTTGTAGTTCTTTCCCTCATTAAAGCCATTTAGTACACATTTTTGTATCTTTGCCTTTTTGTCTGATTTTCAAATACTTTTTTGCTTCAAAACTGTTTTTTTTTTTTTTTTAATGAATGGGACCCATTCTTTTGGACTTTATTTGACACTTTAGATTTACAAAATCTTTCCATGTACCCTCTGAAACCTGCTTAAGTACCTACTGGGCACTCACATTTATGTGAACATCACTCCTTGATTGCTAACAGTGTGTTTCCACTTCCTGCAGAAATCCTCAGCTCCCCTGATTCCCAATGAGCACACCCCTGATGAAGCCAAACCCGTCATTGGTGCAGGCCAGAAAAGTGCCAGCTCCCCTAAAGAAGAGAAACCCCTCTCGCCAACGTCCCCCAATGCCATCGCCCCTGCAGTCATCAAAGAGTCGACCCACTAGCTTTGGCAACGTTCTCCAGACTTCTATTAAACTTCTGAATGTGCTCACATGAAGGAACACGCACAGAAAAACTGTTCAACTTCAAAGCAGTGGCCATTGTTCTCTAATACTCTTTTGCAGAGCGAGTTATCCTGCCTGGATCCCTGCGCTAGCACTCGAGACTAGATCTGGAGGTCTTGAGACTCTCCTCTCTGAATCACAGCATGATGAAACTCACAGTGAGGGAAATGGGGAACCAGAGACTGAATCGGATGAGAATGGGCTGCCCTGAAACGTAATGAGGACATTATTTCCCTCGAAAGAGCTTGTGAAATGTTCGGTTGTTTTTTCAGTGTCATTACCTGTTTCTGTATAGCCTGCCTCCATTATTCCTAACCATTTGTGTACCCTGTAAGACCCATTACTAGCTTCTGTAGTAGTTTGTGCAAAATGCTCATTGAATTAGACTTTTTTTGTTTTCAAAGTGTTATAAAGGAAAAGTGCTTTAGTCACAAACTGACATTAGGTCCAACAAAAATGCTTTATTCTGTTAATGGGGTCATTTGGATCAGCTTAGTAACTCAGTCAGTTATAAATGTGATTCAACTCAATGTCAAATCAGAAAGTGATGCTCAGACTTGATTTTACAATCAGCATGGATGGTAGAAAGTAGAGGCTGTGAGATGTGTGTGCCAGTGAGTACAGGCCGATCTGCATCAGTAAGAGTGCCTTATCTATGCTCTACCATTACATCTACAGAAGACTCCATAATGCCCCAATACTACTCATACCTGTACATGTAAGTCAATTAACATGATTTTTATACAATGCTAATGATCTATCAGAATGCAAAAAAGCCATGGAGTTAATGTACATAATGTAAAAATGACTGAGAAGCTGCAAATTCCCTAAGAAGTGGAAAACATGCCTGATTTGTTAGTACTATTATTTTGATCTTGAAGTTACTACATTCCCTCCATATTGTCTTACTTAACAAGGTCTTTCCACAACCACCTGACATTTGAGCATCATACTATCATTCCCCGCTTTCCTTTTCTCTAAGAGTTGGATATTATTACTCAAGGCCAAGTGGTGTGTTTGTGCACAGAATAAATGAAAGATAAAGTTTGGTTTACATCTGAAAATGAACCTTCCAGAGTCTAGGCATGGAAAAGGCCAGTTGAACAATCCATCTTCAGTGTCATTTAAGCATGCTTTTGCATTCAATCGAGTAATATCTTTAAATTGTGCTTGATTTTCATTTTCTACACATTCTTTTCACCATGTTTAAGGTAGCAAAACTTGCCTCGGTGTAGAAGCGAATGTGTATTGTACTCGCATTTACTAATTTCACTGTAGTATGTTGATGGCCACTTGTAAGGGACACGCCTACAGACATCAGGGAACTATGGACTCATATTTTTTACATGTGTTTCTCATCATAACCAGCTACATATTTGTTTCAGAGAAGGAAACCTGGGCAGTATTGTTTAGAAGTGAATTAAGGAGTCATTTGGAAAAACCAGCTTAAAATGGTTGCCAGTTCAGTGCCATCTTAAAGCATTTAGAAGTGTGTGAGCTGGAATGTTTGTGAGATGCATTTAGTTTGACTGTTAGTACCTCTACTGGTGTTAAAATGTGTTGAGGGTAAAAGTTCATTATTGCTGGAAATGTAGTCCTACATAACTAACAGAATGTGCTATCAGATGTTTACTTACACTTTTACTGTGTATGGAAGATGTGAATATTCATTTGCTAGGCTGAAGGTATTACTGAGTATATGAAAATGTGCTTAAAGTTGCGCTGAATCAATTCCACAACTTTTTTTTTATCATCAAACTTGACATAATATGCTAATATGTTCATTTACTAAATGAGGCACAACAAAATTAAAATCTTTAATGCCAAGTCAGTGTAACGTGTAAGTTTGGAATATTAGCAAATTATGGTCTGCTCTAGATATTTGGATACAATGCATAATGTACACATTGTACGTCATCACAAATTGGGTTATGTTCAGTTTGCTTGGTAATAACACTGTGATCATGTATATCCTCATACTATTCACTTTCTACTTTATGAATTTGTGTGTATATGTATGTTCATTAAATTATATGGTATTATTACAATTTCTTTGTGGTGTAGTTTCAACATTTAGTTTTTTTGTTGTTGTTGTTGTTGTTAAAAAATACCCTGAAGGAACAGACATCAATATCAAGACAAACAGAATGGTAAAAAAGAAATACAAGTATTAAACAAGTCTTAAACAAATAACAGTTATGAAGACGAACCATATTATAACAAACATTACCACAAACAGGAACCAAAATCATTGATTATAGAAGCAAAAGAATAATATGCAAGTACATGTGCATCACATGAACAATGTGCTTTTCCTCTTTCATGATTAGCAAAAAAACAAAACAAAACAAAAAACTCGCGTACATTCATTATGACAGAAACGGAAGAATGGTAGTATATAAAATGCTACTTCATAGCTAAAGGTATGATGATGATAAAACTTCTCAGATATTAGAGAATCACAGTTAGATCAAACATAATACACGTAGGCCCGGTTTCACAGACAGGGCTTAGCTCAATTAGGATATTTAAGCATTTTTTATAAATGTACACTAAAAAAAAAAAAAAAAAACATTACTGGTGTGCCTCAAGACAAAATGGCTCTGACATATTTTAAGATATGACAGTACAAGTTGCTTTCAGTTAAAACAGCTCAAACATTAGGACTAGCCTAAGCCTTGTCTGTGAACCCAGGGGTCAATTTACCTGAAAAGATGGCTTAAATATTTAACCTTGTATTTAATATTTAAAATCAATTTTTGGGGTACCATCATGCAAATTATTTTATGATGTAAGAACAGCCTTGGATTTAATCCATGGAATACTGCTTTGTGCGAAGTCAGTTTTTCAAAATCCCTCAAAAAACTGTATTTCAGTTAGATTTCAAAGCCTTTTCTGAGCAATAAAGTCAAAGAGAAAAAGATAGATCCATAGATGGTAGTACTTCAAGACCTTTATGCCATCTTCTAAGAAGACCTATTGGCTTCTGTATAGACTGTGCATATGAAATAGTTTTCTTTATGGAATATAATCCAGCATGTGGTTATGACACTCTCAATCCATCAGAGAGAGGTTCTTTAAAGAAGCAGGGTAAAAAAGAACATTCAGGTGGCTTCACTCTTGATTCTCAGGACTATCCTCCATCTTCATCTCCTCCAGTTGTTCCTGAACGGCATTGAGCTTTGTTTCGGTGTCTGGCTCCGGTTGGGATTCCACATGGGGCTCCTCACCTCCGTTTGCCAGGTTCTCCGTGCTCTCGTAACAACCCGAGTCCCGTGGCATTTCAGTCTTTTGCTCCTCGTTATCAGATTCATCCTCCGCTGGAGAACAGAAATGATGTTAGTACAGACCTCAATTATAAATATATACAATTGAAAACTATGTTGGACACAATTAGGATAACAGTCTAGACTCGATGGCTCTACTTGGACGTACAATCATGAAGCAGTTCTGCTGCTTTCAATATCTTTACTCGTTGCTCAGGGTCTGTGATGTTCAGCTCGTTCAGGTGAGACTCCTTCAGGCCGGTGAAGTCCTCCAAACTCTGGAAGCCATGCATGGACAGAAGAGATCCCAGCTCCTGGGCACACAGTGGAGTCATTTATAAAAAGTCTAAGAGCAGATCCTCTTGTACTATGATGTGGCAAACAAATTTAAAAGAAAAAAGAAACTTGAGGCTTACAGTTAGGCCTATTCTCTCCAGAACTTCCTCCAAGGTTTTTGGTTTGGGTTTCTGGCGTCCATGACTGTGGCATCGCTTCCTTTTTGGTGGCGTGTCCTCCTCTGGTAGTATTGTGACATAGATGAATTTAAAGGAGCCCACTTTGTTATTGAGTTTACCAGTCCAGGTGCCTACTGGTGGCTTCTCAATGATCTGGATAATGTCTCCTTTCTGTGTGTTTTGAAAAATATCAATGCACTACATACAATATATTTGCTGCATACTACAAATATTATTTTTTTAAGGATTAGTTATCCCCAAAAATTCTGTTATTTTATATCTGTTTGACTTTCTTCCATGAAACACAGGAATTAAAAATAATAATAATAATAATATACTGGTTGCTTTTTATCTTGTGATTGGGGACTGCAGTTTTCAAGCTATATTCAAATGTATGGCCTGAGGGTGAGTAAATCATGGAGTAATTTTCATTTTTGGGTGAACTATCCCTTTAAATACAGGTTGTATGGACCACTTTTTGATACTTTTACAGGGCTTTTGCAACCATTTTGAAGGCTGAAAGCTTCAGAACTATGTGCATTGTAATTGTATGGAAAAGGGCAGTCAGCACTGTAAAAAAAAATGTTTCCCCTAAGTTTTAAATAAAAGATAATTGGAGCATGTTGTGAATAGAATAGAAAATACTATTCTAATATTATGAAGCTTTTTACTTCTAAATGCAGTGATTAATTTAATGTGTTACTGGCTGTTTCTTATTTGTTAATTATTTGTGAAAATAAATAAAAAAATCTACACCAAATAAAAATCTACACCATTTTTTTTATTTTTTATTTTTTTTTAGAGTTCCTTAAAATGTCTCTTTTTGTGTTCCACAGAAAGCAAGGCAAGTGTGTTTATAACCTATAACATATTAAACAATGGTAATTCAAAGTGCTTGGTATAAACATAAAATAAATCATAACAGAAGCATAAAAATAAAACTAATGAAATATATTTAAAATGAATTAAAAACAACAAGAAAAGAGAAGAATACATAAATAAATGGCTGTCATAACTAATCCTTTATGTCGACATTGTTGATAAATGTGTCCAAAAATAGCACTTTTTAAAAGGCTGACCTGTAGTTTGAGAGATTCTATGTCATATGGGCTGGGGGTGAAGTCAGTGTGGACAAGGGCTCTGCCGCAGAAGGGCCCTGTGTAGGTGCTGTCCTCCAGTCTCATACTGTCTCTCTGGCTGAAGCCACTGTCCAGACTCTGTCTGTCAGAACCTGCACATCAGGGAAATAAATCAATCATCCTTACATGATCTTGGTTTAGCTTTATATTGTGCCGGTCTGAGATGGCTTACATCCAGAGAGCTGGCGTGAGAGAGGGCTGTGTATTATGTCCTCTGAACTGTTGGAGCACACAGATATTCTGTTCCCAGCAGTGAGATCTGGAATCCAGTCACTTGGAGACATCGGAGACATTGAGCCGTCCTCCCCACTCTCGTTCTAAAATTGACAAATGTAACAATTAACAATTCATTTGAATTCTTATCCTCATGAATTTCTTTGTGACCTAACTTTACACCACATCCTGAGATTGCTGACTGTATACAATATCCTGACATCATCCACATGGGGGAGACAAATTCAATCTGTTACATTAATGCTCGGTTTCACAGACAAGGCTTAAACCTCATTAAAAAAAAATTATAAAATATGTCAAAATCATATCTTAAAATATATCTTATAATATATATTTTTTTTCCCTAAGGCATGTTTATAAAAGTTACATAAATGTCCTAATTCTAACAAGGCCTAATCCTGTCTGGTTGCTAGTATGTTCTAAATAAGTATGAAAATAAAATAAAATAAATAAAATAATACATTTAAATTAAATTAAATTAAATTAAATTAAATTAAATTAAATTAAATTAAATTAAATTAAATTAAATTAAATTAAATTAAATTAATAATACACTGTTTCTGGGACTGAGATATTTAAACAGAATTTTACCTATTTTAAATGTGAATTTAAACATGGTAACATTTTACAATAGGGTTCAGTTAATTAATACATTAGGTATCATGAACTTACAACTTTTACAGCATTTATTATAAATATTAATATAAATTAATATAAGTTTAATGCTATTTTAAAAATGCAATTAAACATATCATTTATAAAATATTTATAAAAATGTATACAGCTGGAAAGTGTTTTAGCAATTAACATTAACCAATGATTAATATATTCTGTAAAAGAATGTATTGAGAGCCAAAGAGAATGTATACATAATAATTGGGCTTTCAACTTACCCCCTCCTCTGCAAGGGCTTTCTGTACCATCTTGGACGTTTTACGAGTCATTGTGCGAGATATGACATTTCTCCATTTCTTTCCAATTTTCCCGTTACTTTTCCCTGAATCCTCTGGTGGTGCACCCTCCAAATGCTGTAAGAAATTTCACAAAAATATGATGCTTTTAGTAAATGTGAACTGCTGTTTTTACTGTGCACTGCTCAGTATAGCTACTAAATTTGTTTATCGACTCATTAAACTTCCTCTTGACTAAAAGGAGCTACAGGCAATGAATAATTGTTGCTAGACTGGTTGTTCTGTGCACTGTTTCCTGGCTCCATCATGGTTTTTAATGAATGTTTGCAGTTCTTTGATGTGTTATTCATAACCCATTTCTAATGTGCCATGTTATGTTCAGCAGTGCCATGCTTGTCCTAGCTGAGCTGAATCAACACATATTTGTTTGGGGTATAACCACAGTGAGTAGTGTTAGTTTTAAAGCGAAGGGCCCCTGTTCTCAGGAGGATTTCCAGTAAAGTCTGTGATGTCGGTTTTTGCGTCACTACCACAGTGAGTCATGTGGCTCCTTCTCTCTGAGCTCTATCTCTTAATGTCAGATGCTCTTCCATTTAACAGGAAGACAACGTTTGCAGTTATCAAAAACCAAAAGTAGCGTCGTGGGGATTTTACATCAGTCTGTAACACTGCTTTTGTGTTTTTATTTCAGCAGCACCTCACTTAACTCCCCAGCAGAAGACTATTCCACAACATTATTTTAACAACATATATGAATATTTATTATAAATATATGGAGTCTGTAAGATTTAAAAAAAAAAAAAAAAAAAAAAAAGTTTTTAAAATAAGTCTCTTATAGGCTAACCATGACTGCATTTATTTGATCAAAAATAAAGTAATAATAGAAATATTATGAAATATTATTACACATTAAATTCTAATATACTGACTAATATACTGATGACAGAAGGCTAAGTAGGCTCTCTGCTTGAACGGCTCATGAAAGGATGACATCCTGTCTAGATATTTTTAAAACAGTATGGTTTTGAGATGAAACCGTTATTAAGCACCATTCTTGCTGTTTAAGGTTAAAGCTGACTTTGCAAATGAATATAGATTCTGTTTATGCTGTTGTTTGTCGCCTCTGAGACAGCAGATATTTGTCAATAATTTGCACAGCTACACATTATTTCATATTTTGATACTCATAATACTTTGATACTCATACAGCAACATCATTTCTATATAAAAAACTACCGCACTTACCGTTTCATCCAAGATAGCCTCGGGGCTCACTACAGGAGATGATGGCTTTGGCTTCATGAAGTCTTTGAAGCTGCTGGATCTTTGCAGAGACAACTATGAACACAGAACAGTTTCTCATCAGAGACACACAGTCACCTCTAACAGTCTAAACTATAATGTAGACACATGCATTTTCTGTAAAGCTGCTTTGAAACTATATGTATTGTAAAAAGTGCTAAATAAATGTGAATTGAATTGAATTGATTTGAACAGTAGTGAACAGTATTCAGATACAGACAGACAGACAGACAGACAGATAGACAGACAGATAGATAGACTGCCTTATACTGTTCACATTTTCTTTTTATTGCCCAATGAATGCAGAGTCATCCAGCATTATGCTGATGAAATTTTATCTCTATGCATCATGAACAAACTCAGTTTGGTTAAACTGATATCTAATGTTATAATGGCCATTAAATGTTATTGTATTTCCACAAGCATATATCCTGATCAATATTTGGAAGCATTATCAGACCTCCAGAGCAACATTTGAGCAGAAAAAGCCACACTATCTTTTTCAGATCCATAGACCAGATGCAATTATAAGCACGAATTACACTTGCTTCAAATCATGAGTGTTTTGTAGGGTAGAAAAGCCTGTCCATGAAAAATAAATTGTTATAGGAAAATGTGTTTAGTGACACAGTGTCAAAGTAACATCTCATTGTAATTGAAAATATAACAAAAACAATGTGACAGTCTATACTGCCCATACTTTCTACTACAAAGGGCCAAAAACCACATTTAAAAGGATAGTTCACCCAAAAATGAAAATTCTGTCATCATTTACTCACCTTCAAGTTGTTCCAAACCTGTATACATTTCTTTCTTCTGTTGGACATAAAAGAATATATATTTTGAAGAATGTTTTGAAGAACTAAGCAGTTTTGGGGCACCATCGACTTCCATAGTAGAAAAAAAAATAAAATAAAATAAATAAATAAATTCCTATGGAAGTCATTGGTGCCCCAAAACTGCTTGGTATAAAACATTCTTCAAAATATCTTCCTCTGTGTTCAGCAGAACAAAGAAATTCATACAGGTTTGGAACTACTTTCAACTAGACCTACATGTCAACAGTCATTAGAGTATTAGTAGACTGTCTGCTTAATATTTGCTAACACTTTATTTTGATGGTTTCCCAGCACACATTCTAAGTAACTTTCCAAGTTCATCAACTTATTCTACTAACCCTAACCCTACTAATACTCTAATGAGAGTTAGTTGACATGTAGCTGCAAAGTTACGTATAGATGTCTAGAATGTCTCAAAATAATGTGTAACCATATTCTGATATGGCATGGCAGACCGAATCAAAGGTCATCATGGTCTTTTTATTTGGCCCACAAGTCCTGGTTTAGGCATTTCTGATCTATATGATGAAGTAATTACATATTACTTCGTGTTAATTTATATTGTTCAGTTATGTAAACCACTGTATTGCAAAGTGTGGCTTCTTAGAGTAGAACCAAAATTGATTCATTCATAATTAAGGCACTTTTTTCTAATAAACAATAAAATCATTCAGTGTGGGTTCTGTGGGCTGCTGTGCATTTTTTTGTTCCAATTTGTCTTCTGTTTTCTAAACCTTTCACTGTGCTACTTTTCTTCAGCACAGGAAGTGGGCATGTCGCAGGCAACATGCAGCCAATCCCTGCAGAGCTGTGCACTATCTAGACAACACACAACAGACTGCAATCTGCGAAGCCAACCAAATGCAAGAAGAGATTGTTCATTGTTCAGTTGAAATGTGTGTGAAAAAAATATTGTAACATGTCAAACTATTGACTTCCCTATTAAAACTATGACAACATTCTGCATCATCATAAGATGTTCAAATGATTACTCATAATCTAAACCATGACCAAAGAGGAAACTGCAGCAATTGAGATGATGTGGAGGTGAAGTGTTTTCATTTACACCATGGCAATGAACTTCATCTATGCTACATCCTTTGCTCTGGATAAGAATATGAGGAAGACATTGATATATTTTATTTATATTTTTTTTAAACCAAAGTAACTGTGAAGCACAACAGCAAGATCTTCAGATCTCGCTTAGCTTAGGTTGCATGCATTTATGAAGCTCTTGCAGTTTCAGAGGAGAAATATCGAAACTGTTGGTTGTTACACACAAGATGTGAATCAAATGGAAAATAAGAGTAATGCTATAGAAGCAGTTAACCGCTGAACGAGATGTGGAGTGAAATGGGCTGTGAAGACGTATGTAAATGTCACTTTGAAATCAGGAGATGTTTGGATGCTTTGCTCTGATGAGGTATGAACCGCTTCAGGATGTGTGCTGCGGTCTGATGTGTTTCTACAGGAACTGCTGCACAGCCATGCATTTCACCCAGAACAATCATACAGTTTCAGTTCTTAAACTTAAGAATGATAGGTCTGAAGACAAACGAGACATATTACAATAGGCCTATTATTCACAGATGTGAATGAAAACATTTGAAAACCCCTCTCAAAACCCCTCTGTTGATTCAAACAATCAGCAACAAAACAACATGTGCTCTGCTCTGATGCATCTTTTTCCTTTACTTTTTGTGTTTAAACAGCCTATTATGTGTGTTTGTGTTCTCTTGGGAATGAAGACCTCCAGACGGGGTCCTCCAAGAACATCATTTCTTCTCTTGCTTCTACTCTTCAAAACAGGGATTAAGACACAAACTCTTACCTTCTTCTTTTGAACCTGAGCCTGTTCCTTTTCAGATGCATTGGATGGTTTCCGTCGTAACATGTTGATCCAGTAGTGGGTGGGCAAAATTCTCCTGACTCTGAGGACCACAACTATAGCTGTGGCAGTATGACACTTGGCTGTGCTACGCTAATTTCTGTCAGTCTCACTG
Source organism: Elopichthys bambusa (assembly GCA_037101425.1). Lineage (NCBI taxonomy): Eukaryota > Metazoa > Chordata > Actinopteri > Cypriniformes > Xenocyprididae > Elopichthys > Elopichthys bambusa. The sequence continues at coordinate 23,840,158 of CM074447.1, read as the reverse complement.
CCACGGTGCCCACTCACAGAGTGACAAAACTCACCAGAGGAGGAAGAGGTAGAAGAAAAGCTCTTCTCTGATCACTGAAGTGGAGAACTAAACGCTTGAGGAAGTCACATGACTAGACAGGAACTTCTTTTTTAAAGAGGTGGCTTTGGTTGAAATGGTTCATGTCAGATAAAAACAAACCAGAGATAAAAAAACATAAATGACCTATTACTTACATATTCAGTGATACAGAACATGTTCAGCCTGAGGAGCACAAGGAATTATTTTGTATTTCTTGAGATAAACAATCACTTATGTCACTGATACACACACACACACACACACACACATATATATATATATATATTTAGAGAACGAGAGAGGAAGTTTATGAGTATGAGTTGGCAGAGAGTTATTTTTGTTGGTTTTACACCACATGGTAGTGAGATGTCTGACTGTTTCACTCCCTGCAAAAATGAGCCTATTATGAGTATGAAATATGTGGACAAAAGAAGCCGGTGTTTACAGCACATAAGCTGCCAGTAATACGCAGTACATGATGTACAGGCAGTGGTCAAGCACACTGACAACTGTAGTGAGGTCATCGTTTTCAACACCTCCTGTTGCTGTAGTTCCTCTTTTATGTATGGTCACACTATACACAGAGCCTCGACTAACAGAGAAAACATGACAAATATAATCGTATCCATCAGTCCTATTTTTTGTGAAGATAAGGAACAATATTCAAAGTTGTTTTGAGCTGCAGGAGAACGGCCAAACAAAAGAGTGCAGAAAGAGAGAGAGACTAAGCGGACGTCTCAGAAACCACATTCACACCTTTCTGGTGGTTCTGACGAAACTGTTGCCAAGCAACAGCACCTCTGCAGGCATGAGACCTTCACATGCAGCAGTGCTATAGACAGCAGCTTGCTTCAGGCCTGTGACAATTAAAGGGGATTGCAGAAGCTGGTTTCTCAGAAAGCTGTTAAGATGTGTGGCAGCTGTGATGGTGGTGTGAGTGATAGGACAGGACTAGTTTCAGTGCTCTAAACCATGCCCTGCTCTAAAACCAACACACCTAAATGAAACTAAAATGAAAAATTAAAACAAACCTCACATGACATATTGTGCTAATATTTTAGAAAGGTGTGGTCACAAGTCATTTTTACACAAATCAATTTTCTTCAGTTTGCTGTGGGATTCATGAAAAACATTGTTTTTAAATGATTGTTGACTATCTAAATAAAGTGTATACTCTTAATTATGGCATCTGACATTAATGGTCATAAATGTGAATTTGTGGCAGTGATAAATGTTAAAGCAATGGCAATGAGGGATGATACATTTTAAACAGTACAATAATACATAAAGAAATGCTAAAGAAGTGCCAACACAAGAGAATAAAAGGTTGTTAGAAATGTTCAAAATCTTCCAGTTGAATAAATGATTGATGACTACAAGATAATTTATGTAAAGTATTTAGCTCTAGCTTTGCTGAAAATTTCAATGTGGAGTTGAGTTGAAAGTTTTTTTTTGTTGTTTTTTTTTTTTATTTGGACACAATTTTACTGGGACATTCTAAAAATTACTGAAGTTGTTACCTCCACATAAAATCTCCACACACACACACACACACACACACACACACAGACATATATATATATATATATATATAATATAATACAATATAAATATAAATATATATACCGCCTTCCGTATTCAACTTAGATATTTTACTTCATAACTTGTTAAATATGGATATTTTTTTTTTTTTTTTACACAAAAGCATCGCTTCGCTTCAGAAGGACTTTATTAACTCCCTGGACCCATGGAGTACCTTTATGATGGATGGATGTGGATGGAGGCACTTTCTTCAGCCCATACTCATTGATTCCACTCCCTGCCATTATAAAGCTTGGATGTGTCAGGATATTTATTAATACATCTCCTTACTGTGTTCATGAGAAAGAAGAAAGTTATATACACCTAGGATGGCTTGAGGGTGAGTAAAGCTTGGGCTAATTTTCATTTAAAAAAGTGAACTATTTAGGCTTTTATTCACATATAAACATTGATCAGTGAACATGAACAAAAGCTCAACTGAACCTGCTTGATGCGCAAGAACAAACCTCTTGCGAAAGCTCAAACCTGCTGTGTAACACACAAGAATGAACCTCATTGGCTCTTGCAGAAGCTCAAACGTGTTGCGTAACACACAAGAATGAACCTCATTGGTTCTCGTACACGTCAAGCAAACATGCTTGAGCTTCTGTTTACCAAAACTGATGCGTGAGTTGATGAATGTTTATATGTGAATAAAAGCCTAAATTCAAACTGTTCATCATATAAAGAGATTGTGTCTCTTTGGAAAATTTGGACTAAACCACTCAATTCATATGGATTAGTTTTATGATCTCTTTATGAACATTTTGAAGTGTCAAAGCGGTAGTCACATAGCTGTTTATGGAGGATCAGAAAGCTCTCAGATTTCTTCATTTGGGTTTCGAAGATGAACGAAAGTCTTACAGGATTGAAACGACATGAGGGTGAGTAATTCATGACAGGATTTTCATTTTTGGGTGAACTAACCCTTTAAGAGGGATCGGGATTGAGGTGCAGAGGCGATATGTGCGCTGTGTGAACATGATGGTTATTGTAGTTCTAGACTAAATGTGAGCAGGCATTTACTCATCTCACTTGCACAAAAACAGATTCAGTATTCATCAAAATGATTCAAAATGAAATGAAATACAAAGTCAGAATATTATGCAAACCTGCAATAATTTAAAATGTTAAGTTACACAAATATACTTTATGTGTTTAATCTCACTTTATAAACCAATGTCTTTGCTGCTGACCTTCGATGATCCAATTCAACCATACTAATAAGCAAACATTGCTTTAGATAAACATCACCTTTGTGTTTCTTTTTGTTTTTATTGGTAAAGTAAGAGGGTGCTTCTCAATATCCCTCCTCCATCCTCTATCCTATGACCCGGAAACCGATCGAGCTCAGCCATCTTGAAGGACATCTCAATTCTCTAATTGTACCATGAAGAGGCAAGAAACGAGGAGTGAGGAAGCTTCCTGAGGAGTCATGAGCGAGGATACACAGGTGTATCCTTTGCGGAAGTCTTTCTCGTCGAGAAACCTGACGCACATATAAATTCTCCTCCCCCTTCATATCTGTCATAATAATTTAAATGTATGCTTTACTTTTGCAGTTTAAATAAACTTTACATCTCACATATTTCAACAGGACATCTTGCTTTATTAATATTTATTAGATCCCGCAAGTGCAGCTAATGACGCTTTGAAGTGACGATAAAGGGAGTGATGATATCATTTCACTTGATTCAATTCCTCCATCTTCGCATCTTTTCCTTGTGTCCTTCCCTCGCATCCTGAAGCGGTGGAGCTAAGACGCGAGGAAAGGAAATGAGGATGCACAAATAAGAATTGAGAAGCACCCAGAGTCTTCCCCTGTGTCCTATTCTTCTGCAATCCAGAATGGCAGCACAGCTGAAAGTTTGAGCTGCGCCCTCTACTGTACAGGTGTGAATTTGAATTTCCTTCAGCCTGAGCCTTATTCATTTCACAAGCCCTGCCCAGATGAGAAAAAGTAATGCAAAGGTAATGTAACACATTACTTTCCACAAAAAGTAAATGTGTTACTTTTTAGGGAGAAATGCAATATTGCAATGCATTACTTTTAAAAGTAATTTTGCCCAACACTGCTAATCAAGGTTGTGCATCATACAATATGCCAATATTGTCTATGAATTTACACTCATGGAGTAATTTATCTTGTTTTTTTTGTGCTGAACAACTGGCGTGAATGGACCAGCAGAAATAAAAAACCTTAAAGTTAAGACTTGTATTACAAAAAATGTCCAATTATTTTTGTGGTAGAAGTAGGTGTTGTTGATTTCTGCATACTATTTTCACTCAGTGGAGTAGACTTTTTTTGATACCTACAATCATGACTGTCAAGTATGAAAACATAGAACATAAAACACAGAAATCAAATGTAGTGGAGATACTGTAGTAGTATCATATTTTAATAAACTATAAATCAACGATGATTGTCTTAACATAAATTCTGCATACATACACCAGTACTTTATATTTTTTAAATCAAATATTTTTAAATGAAATATATGCAAAAACTTTGACATAAAGTACATTATACAATATTAACACTAGTTCAAACAAACTTAAGGCCAAATCCTAATGATGTAGGTAAATCCACTGAAAGTGGCTTGAAATAACCAGATCAATGAGAAAAAATAGTAGTATTCAACATTGGAGATTTTTTCTGTTTGTACCTGAAAGTGGGTTTGTTGTAACAGCCCACAGTAGGAGCAGAGGCAGTACTGAATGTTGTGGAGGTCAAGCTCTTCAGTACATATTTACAGCAGATTATGCAGTAAAACAGAGGCCAGCACTGTTACTAAGGTGACTGAGGAGATAACAGCTGAAGCTCCAGCTGTAAGGAAAGGTGCTGTGTGCTTCATCATCCAGTCATACTCCTCCTTCAGCCCCTGCCTCTCCAGCTCGGGACCCACCACGCTCCGGATGGTCTCATAGTATGAGTTCAGCCAGTGTAGCTACAAGACAACAACAAAGACAGACACATAATCTGCACTGCCAGCCATAAAAATCAACAACGTTTTTTTGTTTTGTTTATGAAAGTAAAAATAAAGCTGTTTAATTTTAGTGAGCCTATGCACAACCCCCTCCCCAAGATATATTTCCAGTGAAGAGCATCTGTGGTGATTTTTTCAAACCAAGACTAGAAAACAACATATATTTAAACACACAAAGCTATGGTTTTTAACCAGTTTACAACCCATATTTTACATTGGAAAACAAACGCAGTTTGAGCTTATTTATGATATAAATGTAAATTTAGAAAAGTTAACATAGATGTATTTATATTTAAAAAAAAAAAAGAAGTAATATATACAGAAAGATTATTATTATTTCAAATGTATTACTGTACCTGCTCAGGACTTAGAAGAGATGTGTTTATCAGTTTTCTGTCATAAGGCACCAATGAGACTGTTTCAAATGTCAGGTAATTGCTACTATGCTACAAGGGAAAACAAGGGAAATAAAATGCACATATTATTAATATTTCATTAAGCACTGCCCTTGGCTAGCTGCACTGGATTTACAGAGTTCTGGACCCCAATTAGTTGGATGTACCTTTGTAGTAGCTGGAACAGTGACAGCAATGTCCTCTATCCTTATACCAAAGTCATTCTCCTTGTAATAACCAGGTTCTAAAGGAGAGTTTGTCAGTTTAAAACTGTAATTATCAAACAAAGGCAATCATAATGAGCTGCTTAATGATTCCTCACCAATTGATGTAAACATCCCCTCTTGAAATGGAATATTATTGGACTGAAAACCCACAGGCCCTATCAGAGAGAAAACAAATGCATCTATATAACAAGATTACTGAGATAAATATATAAACATGTTAGAGAATCAGACTTACACTCATGGACTCCAAAGTAGTTCCCCACACCATGTCCAGTGCCATGACCATAATTTAAACCAACTTCCCACAATGCTCTTCGTCCCAGCATCTCCATGTTCACGCCTATGGTGGGAATAAAAACACATGAATGGTTAGCACATGGCAAATTTTGTGGCGGTCACTGTGAGATGTCTGCTGTGGATAGAGCACCCTCTTGTGGAAGTATCATGGCACAGTTGCTTGAAGGGAGATCATGATTGAAGATGAGGAGAATACTTACCTCTAGTTCCAGCAGGAAAGATGGTTCTTGAAATCTCAATATTTCCCATGAGCACCCTTGTGTAGGCCTCCTATCAGAGTAAAACAGGGAGAAAGCAGTTTTCTTTTAACCTAAATATAAATATAAGCATCAAATTATGCTCTGCATCATCAGTATCTCCATTTGTCTGCCATTCAGTACCTTTTGAAAGTCAGTGGGTCTACCCCAGTGCACAGTACGTGTTATATCAGTGGTTCCATCACTGTAACAGAGAATCAGATAGCTGGTTTAGTGCTTGATTTGTTGGGTTAACAAAGGGAGATATTATCTTCTAAAGAATTTGCTGTTTGACTACAGCTAACGGCTGGTAGGGACAACAACGAGCTACTTCCTGGGTTTGTGACATCACTAACCCCAAATTAAACCCTGCCCCCAAGAATAAAAAAAAGGGGGCAAGGCCATGTTGGGCTGCTGTAGAGAAGAGGAAGAGTTGTTGTAGTAAAGTGTTGTTGCCATGCCGCCATTTTACGCCGGAATGCTTCACAAAAGAGGGTCAATTCAATGCTGAATTTGCACAAAAGATTAACATGACGACACATGCTAGTGGATGAGTTGAATCAACTCCAAAGCAACTACATACATTTATCCACAAACCATTCAGAAACGTCTAGATGCATACTATAAGTTGTAACTTCTTCCTGAGTCTCTCCATCAGTGTCCGACTCCAGTTTGATCAATGTAAGGCTGAACACCGTTACTGACAATCGTCATTTTGGCTGCGTGAGATTCTCCAGCTTTGTTGTTGTTGAGCAACCAAAGCACAAGCTGTTAAAGCTCCGCCCTCTTTTGAAAAGCGGGCGGGAGCAGCAGCTCATTTGCATTTAAAGAGACACAAAAATGGTGTGTTTTTGCTCACACCCAAATAGGGGCAAATTTGACAAGCTATAATAAATGATCTGTGGGATATTTCGAGCTGAAACTTCACATTCTGGCGACGCCAGAGACTTATATTACATCTTGTAAAAGGGGCATTATAGGTCCTCTTTAAAATTTTGAGTTCATTGAAACAAAAAATTTGAGTTAATGCAGAGAAAGAGATTTTGTTTTCTCTCTTTCTTTGTTTTTCTTTTAGTTTCAATGAACTTAACATTTCAAGGAAACCAGGTTACTTACTATTCAAGTTAAGCTCACAGTGAGCTTGGTTATGTATCGTGTTTTTGCACACAAACAGAACTATGTACTAATAGTAAATATAAAACTCACAGGTACTGTCCTCCAGAGTCAACAAGATACATCTCATCCACTGTCAGCTTCCTTGCAGTTTCAGTAGATGGACTGTAATAAATGAAAATAGTGCAATGGTTTGAAAATGACTATAAGTAGCTATAAATAAATGGAATATAATCAAATAGTAAACAAAGAAAATTACAGAAGAGTTAAAGATCATCAGAGGGCAGGAAAAGGAAGACATATTTTATTACCTGTAGTGAGCAAGAGCAGCATTAGGTCCACTTGCAGAAATGGTTTCAAAACTCGGCCCTCTGCTGTTCTTTTGCTTGCTGCCAAAACACAATGAAGGGTTTGTGATTCTTAAGAAAAGGGAGGTAAATTTGTTGTAATACAGCACAAAGTGATTTACACAAGCAAAACAGTAATATCCATGATGTAGTAACAGGTTCTACTTGTGCAAATGATGTTATGCCTACAATAAATATTTAGAAAGACGGCTAATATAGAGTGCTATAGTGACTGTACAGTAAGTCAGTAGTTTTATCCATCATTTTTTACATAGTACATAGTCTTGTACTTTTGAACTCTCTTCTCAGATTTTCACTTTTTTGAGCAATCACTGTTAATATCATGTGTTTTATGTGTGAGTGGTATCAGTGATGAGGGGCTCTGTACCTGCGACACTGATCAACAAATTGTGCTGCTGTGAACTCGGTCTCTGTGCCTTCTGGAACTTTCTTTTCAAGCCACAACAGAAGCTGCATGACTGCGATTGCGTCCCTAACCTGTGGGAAGCCAGAGAAGATGTTCACCCATTGTGGCTAAATGCAGTCAACTGAGGTCTGGCTCTAGGCCATAAAACACCAGAATGAAGATGTTTGTCCATGCATGTTATCAGATGCAGTTGTTTTGGATTGAAAACTCATTCTGCAAAATATGTCAATAGACCATTGAATATAGCAAACATAATGAGTAAAAAATATCCCAATATGTTTGATGGAGGTTCTATGATAAGGAGAGATAACACATTGACTGAGTTTAATCAAGCTGCAGTGAATGGAGTCTGTCTGGCCTCCTAATGTGGCTTTATGGTCTGACAAAGTGCCCCTCAATCTAGAAATTATGATAATACAACACAGGTATCAGTAAACAGTGCCCATCAGGCTGATGATTTCTGAAGTCATATGGGGAAAAGACTGTGTGTAAGGTACCATTTGTTAACATTAGTTAACTAGTTAACATAAACTAACAATGGAAAATACTTCTAAAGCATTTATTAATCTTAGTCAATGTTAATGTTAATACATTATTAAAATCAAAAGTTGTATCTGTTAATATTATGTAATGGAACTGAGATAACGTGAACTAACAATGCACAGTTGTATTTTTTTAACTAACACTAACAAAGATTAATACATACTGCAACAAATCTACATTGTTAGTTAATGTTGGTAAGTGCATTAACTAAAGGGACCTTATTATAAAGTGTTACTGTGTTCTCTTACATGAGCTTCTTTGAGAATTCGCTGCTCTGTTACATCTTTCACTGCTTTCGTGGTCAGTACTGGAGAGTAGGTGCTGGTCAGTAGTTTGTCCTTAAAGAGAAAAGAGAAGTTCAACTGTGGTAAAATATTGTCTTCACCGGTACTGTGGGACACAAGCTGCGTTATGAAACCATAGTTCCAGTCCATCCATCCATCTATCCATGTACAGTATCCATCCATCCATCCATCTATCTACAGTATCCATCCATCCATCCATTCACAATATATATTTACATATCCATAGATAAAATAATTTAATTTCAGTCAGATTTGGAAGAGCAAAATAAAGTGGCTGAAATAGCTTTGCAGCGTATCAAAAAAAGAAAAATCAAATTTTGTCACACTGTCACACGTGCCTGATGTAGATGCATAACTAAACTTTTTTGATAGATGCAAGTGCACACACACTAGTCTCCTAGATTACAGTTACATATTTACATTCATGGTTTAGGCTTTTAAAATCCATATGGGAAAAATATACCTGCTCTATATGCAGGACAACATTAAAGACCAAAACAAATGCAGAAAGTGAAAATCGATTACTAACACTTTAGGGCTGTGTATTGAACCATCTTGGCCATATTCACCCTGCACTTATTTACATGCTGTTTGAGCATCCAAGCTGACATGCACATACCAGCAGTCTATATTTCGGATCTAGGTCTTACCTCAGGAGTGATGAGCTCATACAGGGCTTGGTTGGTGTACTCTGTACCCACCCACACCCTTGTGTTGGCTGTCTGTAGATAGGACCTCAGATATGTGCGCACAGAGCTGTACTCAAGCAGCTGCACACAATAGGTCTGGTAGCACGAAGCATTCAGGTACACCTTCAACTCTTCTGATATTCGTTCATTGTGCACAAAGAGCCTGGCAAAGGAGGTTAGTTAGAAACTGAACACCAACTAATTATAGTGCTGTTAATATGGAACAGAAGAACTTGCCATATCTCATCCATTGACAGCAGAGTGTAAGAATAGAAGAATGGATTAAAAGGGATGTCGTTGCCTCGTAGATTAAACAGCCCTGAAAATAGAGACACAAACTGAAATGCTTTGGCCCCACAAAAGAGTTTTTTAGAACGATTCAGAGAAAATCTCCTGCATTTGGCTTTGTGTTGTGCTTTGGGGTGCTTACATGCGGTCTCATCCAAAGCTGAAAGCAGCACAGCGGTGGGCTTGTATGGATTGTCACTCATTTGGGCTCGTATCTGCTCTACTTTCATTGGCCAGGTCCTCTCTGAACAACCGAACAAACACAAACATGCTCAATGTCATCTTCAACTGCATCAAAACAGTGCACACAAAAATGATTGAATAAATCATGAATTGTTATGAAAATAAAAAAAAATTAATCATCATTTTGAGTCAAATCTTTCCAATGACTACTTATCCACTTAAAAAATGATTTCTGATTAATTAATGATAAGACTAATTCAGTTCTTACGGAGACCCTAAAGAGACATATGAGATGCTGAAGAAAAAATATTTCAATGCTTTTATGTTCTCTTCTCTCGCAAATGCTTTTGAACACAAACATTTTGTGAGCGAACGTAAAGTTTCTTGTGGCAACACAAACATTTTGTGAGCGAACGTAAAGTTTCTTGTGGCAACGCAAAACATTTGTGAGAGAACGCAAAAATATTGAAAATTTTTCCACCCATCTCATTTTTTTTTCCATCACCATGTCCCTTTAGGGGCTCTGTAGGTTCTCAAGTTCACCATATTGACTATTAACTGATAATCTTCCTGCTGGGACTAAATCATTTTGATCAGTTTCTCAAACAAAGCTATCATAAAAATTCAGAAGACTTAAAGGGTTAGTTCACTCAAAAATGACGCATGCGTCGTGCTGCTTACATGAACAGCGTCAGCCAATACTGAGCCGGTGTTCTGACAGAGAACCTGGAAGCACTGAACGTAAACAGCATAGGAGAATAAAATTAAGGTAGAACCACTGCAGTCATGTGGACTATTTTAACGATGTCTTTAGTACCATTCTGGACCTTGAAAGTGGTAGTTACATTGCTGTCTATGGAGGAGTCAGACAACTCTTGGATTTCATCAAAAATATCTTAATTTGTGTTCCGAAAATGAACAAAGGTCTTACGGGTGTGGAACGACATGACAGAATTTTCATTTTTGGGTGAACTAACTCTTTAAATACACAACTCATTTTAGAATACTTTTTTGTGTCTTCTTTGAAGCTTGAAAGCCTCTTTTATGGAAAAGAGCAACAAGAACATAATTTCTCCCTTTATGTCTTACAGAAGAAAAAAGTCATGCAGGTTTGGACCAACATGAAGCCATGTTTAGGTGAACTATTCCGTTAATCAAGCCTCATTGATTTTCTCTTCACACCAGAATGAGCTAGGATATCTTCTCAGTCTACTGTCATTGCTGTAAGTTATATAACTGGTCATTAAAGATTAAATAAGAGCTTTATTGCTTTGTTTGTCATGATCTTATGGTCCTCTGCCCTGTTCGCTTGGAACTTATCAGTCAAGTGATGCTGATAAGACATGCACACACCAATAACACTGTCAGGTAAGCGCATGGGATTGTCAGGAGGCAGAGGAGGTCGATCTGTCCATATTTTATCCACCAGGTTATCAGGAATAGACTTCAGGATCCGGCCGGCTGGAGCCAGGTTGGTATTGTAGACGCCAAATGTGTCTGCAGTAACAAAGAATAGTGACCAAATGATTCAGGGCTGATTTTGATGATCATTTTTGTTACTAGATTTTTTACTTATATCACAAACTTATCATCATGTCATCATTTTAAGACATTTTATATATAAACTATAACATTTAAAGGTAAGAAAAAAAACTGATATGGTTACAAAGGCTGCATTTGTTTCACCAAAAATAAGTAATATTGTGAAATATTATTACATTCTTTGCTTTGTTTTCTATTTTAATACATTAAAAATGTCACAAGATACTTCAGGAATCATTCTAATATACTGATTTAGTGATTAAGAAACATTTATTATACAAACCCGATTCCAAAAAAGTTGGGACACTGTACAAACTGTGAATAAAAAAGGAATGCAATGATGTGGAAGTTTCAAATTTCAGTATTTTATTCAGAATACAACATAGATGACATATCAAATGTTTAAACTGAGAAAATGTATCATTTTAAGGGAAAAATAAGTTGATTTTAAATTTCATGGCCAAGGACAAGGCCATGTTTACCACTGTGTGGCATCCCCTCTTCTTTTTATAACTGTCTGCAAACGTCTGGGGACTGAGGAGACAAGTTGCTCAAGTTTAGGAATAGGAATGTTGTGCCATTCTTGTCTAATACAGGCTTCTAGTTGCTCAACTGTCTTAGGTCTTCTTCTTCCTCTTTATGATGCGCCAAATGTTTTCTATGGCTGAAAGATCTGGACTGCAGGCTGGCCATTTCAGTACCCGGATCCTTCTTCTACGCAGCCATGATGTTGTAATTGATGCAGTAATATTTTGATTCGTCTGACCACAGAACAGTTTTCCACTTTGCCACAGTCCATTTTAAATAAGCCTTGGCCTTGAGAAAACGCCTGCGCTTCTGGATCATGTTTAGATATGGCTTCTTTTTTGACCTATCGAGTTTTAGCCGGCAACGGCGAATGGCACGGTGGATTGTGTTCACCGACAATGTTTTCTGGAAGTATTCCTGAGCCCATGTTGTGATTTCCATTACAGTAGCATTCCTGTATGTGATGCAGTCTAAGGGCCCGAAGATCACAGGCATCCAGTATGGTTTTCCGGCCTTTTCCGCACATAGATTGTTCCAGATTCTCTGAATCTTTGGATGATATTATGCACTGTAGATGATGATAACTTCAAACTCTTTGCAATTTTTCTCTGAGAAACTCCTTTCTGATATTGCTCCACTATTTTTTTCGCCGTAGCATTGGGGGAATTTGATGATCCTCTGTCCATCTTGACTTCTGAGAGACACTGCCACTCTGAGAGGCTCTTTTTACACCCAAATTGGTCCTCCAGCTGTTCCTTATATGTACATTTAACTTTTCCGGCCTCTTATTGCTACCTGTCCCAACTTTTTTGGAATGTGTAGCTCTCATGAAATCCAAAATGAGCCAATATTTGGCATGACATTTCAAAATGTCTCACTTTCATCATTTGATATGTTATCTATATTCTATTGTGAATAAAATATAAGTTTATGAGATTTGTAAATTATTGCATTCCTTTTTTATTCACAATTTGTACAGTGTCCCAACTTTTTTGGAATCGGGTTTGTATTATCAATACTTAATATTTTTGTGGAAACCGTGATTCATTTTTGTCAGGATTATTTGATAAATAGAAAGTTTCAAAGAACAGCATTTATTTAAAATAGATTTTTTTTTGTAACCTCATAATTGTCTTTACTTTTGATCAATTTAATACATCCTTGCTAAATAAAAATATTATTTTATTAAAAAAAAAAAAAAAAAAAACTTGTTTACACTTTATTTCGAGAGTCCACTTTAGACCCAAGTAACTTTGCAACTACATGTTTCTCATTATTTTGCAACTACATGTCAACTAGCTCTCATTAGAGTATTAGTAGACTGTTAGGTTAGGGTTAGGGTGTGGGCTAGTAGAATAAGTTGACATGTACTTGAAAAATTACTTATATAATCAGTAGAATGTGTGTCGGGGAGCATCAAAATAAAGTGTTAGCAGATATTAAGCAGACAGTCAAGTAATACTCTAAAGACTGCTAGTTGACATGTAGTTGCAAAGTGCACTATTGAAATAAAGTGTTAACAAACCTGTTACTTGATTGGACTTTTATGTTTAGTTTGATTTAGCTTCCTGTTTGCACCTGTGTCTTGTTAATCTAGTTTTCCTGTGTATATAAGCTCCAGTGTTTGCTGTGATAGTATGTCAGTTGTTCCTCGTATTCCTGCCATTTGTTTTCCATGGCATTTAGTTTTGTTTTGTTATTAAAATTCCTGCTCTTAGAACTTTATCTCTGCCTTCCTTGCTTTCCTTGTTACATTATTTCCACACATCAAACCGGAATACGAAAAAACAACAACATTTTACTAGAAAACATTACACACTTCAGCTTATCTTATTTTAAGAAAATATAGTATTTTATTAGCGGTGTTTGCTCACCTACAGAGAAGAGGAATGGGTCAAAGCCCACCTGATCTCCTTCAGGGATCTCAAGGATTAACCAGTTGGTAATGCTGCGAATGGAGGCTGTGATCCAGTTAGACCAGGAAAGTGTTAAACACTCAGATCAGTTAATATGAACATCAGATTAAAAATGAGATAAGGAAAATAAAACAACTCTACACAGTAATCAACATTTTTCAATACATATTAATTGGAATATGTTTGCTCCTCACCATCTCGCTCTAGCTCCCAGTTACAGTCCATTTGTCTCTCTGCTTGAATCCAGTAGCGGCTATCGGTCCACAAAACAGCCTTGTTTTGAGTAATTACTGCTGTGCCTAGGAATTAGAAACAGACTCTTGTTAGGTATAATAGAATACAGGAGCAGGCCATTTGTTAAGGTCCAAAGTGACAAACATAATGTGACTGAGAATGATGCATAGTAATACAGTAATATTATGATGGGTTGGCTGTGAAACACACCTGCAGAGCCAGTGAAGCCAGACATCCAGGCCAACCTCGCATCTCTGGGGGCGATGTACTCACTCTGCCAATAAAATCACAGTCAGTTACTGTCACAGAGTTAATGTCTGTGAATAAAGAACATTGAAAGAGTACTGAGGTTTAGAAGAAGTGTCAAACATTTATCAGAACAAAAATGGCCCATATTCTATATTAAAAACTTGGTGGCAAAAAAAAAAAAAAAAGAAAAGTTTAATTTAAAAAAATGTATCTGTTATTTAATATTTTATATATTTCATATTCTATTCTGTAGACAATGCCTGTAGCTGTTTTAGAGTATTGAATGTATAGTTCCTATGAATGTATAGTTTTTATAAATATACACTCTAAAAAATGCCGGGTTAAAAACAACCCAAGTTGGGTTGAAAATGGACAAACCCAGTGGTTGGGTTAAATGTTTGCCCAACGTAGTAGTATACTGGGTAGTATTATTTAACCCAACTATTGTTTAAAAATGTCTGTATTGTGTGTATAAAATGAACCCAAAGTATGCTGGAAATTAACATTTAATAATTAAACAATAAACATTTTTAAATTGCTTATTAATAAATGTTCACCTTTTGATTATTATTGTTGCCTCTAGTAATTATGTGTCTGATTTTGAATTTTCAACCTATTTTAGGTTCATTTTAAAGCTACAATATGTAAAATTTTCGCCGCTAGTGATTGCCTATTTAAAACAAAGGTGTAGCTAGATGACGCCGAGTTTGAGCGCAGAATCTTGGGAGATGTTGTCTTCACCTCACAATCAGTGGAAAAGAATTGGGACGGGACTTGGGCAGAAATCATTTTCATGGATGAGATAATTAACGTTACTGTAGAATGAGAGACGAACACGAGGCCGCTGGAGGGATTGCAAATGCGACTAACGAACGCGACACGCCTAGCGAGCAGCAAAACTTTTATTATGCCGCAGTTGTCGCTTCCGCTTCTTCCTGTCAAGCATATGTGGGGTAAAGCAACGTTTTTTATCATATTAGATACATTTGACTGTGTTGAAAATGATGTTATAACGTGCGTTCGCTCGGTGGCTGCTGTGTGACACCTGCAGTAAGCTAGATCGATTTTAGAATATCATCATAATAAACACTGGGTGGCTTGTGTTGATAAATGGCATGCAGTTCATTTTAAAACATATTGTATTATGGAGAAAATGCTGTATTACTTAGCTACTTCACAAAATAGTGTTTTTCTCTGAGGCAAATCAAGAAAACTAGATTTAAATATTTAAATAAGACTAAACGTGTTGAGCTATATAACAATAATTCGTTTTCTATAAACGTAACCAAAAAGTTGTTCCCTTGTCTAATAAAACATGTAATATATAAAAGCGTCTTTGGTGTTTCCATGGTTTCCACAAAATAAAACCAAGGGCGCCATTGACAGACGAGTCCCAGACATGTCCCGTATCCTTGGTTAAAATTGATTTTCTCACGATTTACAAATAGTTGGAAACATTTGGGATATTGTAAGTACTCAACTGAACAAAATATATAACGCTGGCCCAGTGGTTTTTGGATGTTTTACGTTGGGCAAACATTTAACCCAACTGCTGGGTTAAAACAACCCAATCACTGGGTTTGTCCATTTTCAACCCAAATTAGGTTGTTTTTTTATCCAGCATTTTTTACAGTGTAGTTTTTGATTTTAAAAAAAGAAAGAAAAAGCATTTGATTATAACCGTTAAAATATTAGAATGATAGCACTTTATTTTACAGTCCTGTAATAATTGGGTAATAACAAGGTACTAATCCTGAACATACCCATAAACCTAACCTTAACCCATGTAGTTACCTTATATTAACCAGTACTTACTCAGTTAAGTACATTGTAAGTGCATGTACTGTAAAATAAAGTGCAAACATTAGAATTTATTTTCACATTGACATTTATTTGACATCAGATCATGTTTTGTGTTTTTTAATTGGTTAGGGAAAAAAAAAGAAAAGAAAAAATAAATCCCAAGGGGGCTAATATTAACCCTTAATATGAAAGTTATTTTCTGACACTGTTTAGTACCAGATGAGCATCTGTGGCAGGGATGATGTAGGCAGAGATGTTCAAGGGGATCATGGACTCTCTCAAGTCACGAAGCCTCAGAGTTGTGTTTACAGCTGTTGGTGGCAAATACTGGAACAAAAGGAATTAATCTTTTAAACATATTGCATCAAAATGATTAACTGTATCATTCAAAAAAATGTAAAAACGCTATCCTCATGAATGTTAAATATCACAAACTTAAAGCATTCACTCAGACAATGCACAGGACACACACACACACACACACACACACACACACACACACACACACACACGCTTCACTGAGATCAGATTTGTGTGCATGACCTAAAAACAGTTCTTATCAGAGGAGAAGATCTCCCTGAGAGGCCAGATTATTTTCTCTTCCCACTTCTCTCTGGGCTAAAGACGAGTCCTAGTAGTGGGCTAAATCAGTTGTGTGGATATTCAATGGAAAACATGGACAGAGTAAGGATATATGTGGAATAGAATACCGCAGGAATTGCCGAACAGTTCCTCTCGCTGCCTGGCCCTTCTTCGGCCTGCACCGCATGTCCGCCTCCTGTGATGACACACGAGAAGAAACATGCAGGACAACAGAGTAACTGTTTTAAACTCACTGTCAAAGAGCAGCAATGGTGGTTAAACTTATACCTTTATAATTCAAGATGACAGTGTTTTCACGTGCGAATATGATTGAAACAGTAAAAGCATGCACGCATATGAAACAGTAAAAGCATATGCACGCATGATTCTGGGTAACAAAAAAAATCAATTCTGCATAAAACAATATGTAAACAAGCCAAATATAGTAAACAGACCACATATATCACCATTCTCTGAAGGAAAGAACATTTAATGTACAGTCCCTTACATAATCATATGTAAACAGATTTGTTTTATGGTTAAAATGAGCAAACAAACTACATTTTACTGCAGAATTCATTTTCAGGCTAATGACATGCAAATGTATTGCCATGAATAAACCAAACAACATGACACAACAACAGATGGTGGACTGAAATGTTGCCTTAATGAAAGCCTAACTCATACAATGCATGATTGTCGCATTCTTGCAAAGTTACAACACACCATCAAGACAAAATCAACACATTTTTTTTTTTTTTTTTTTTACCTCCAAGAACCACAAGACACACAGCCAGTATCCAGCCTGAGGAGCTCATTTTAGACCATCTGCTCCAAGCAAGTCCACAAACAGAGTGTGACAGCAGGGCACGAGTGTTTCTGTCTTGTGAGTCCATGCGCATGTGTGTATGAGGGTGTGTATGTCCTATCTGAAACTACATGTATTATCTTGACTCAGAGGCTTCCTAACCAGAGCCATGTGCAAATAGCTGAGGGGGAGCGACTCTAATCTTTACTACAGTAATAAAAGCATGGTGTCTCTTCTCTCTATACCCATCTTTAACGTGCAGTGCATTTACCCAGGCATGGCGAAGCAATTGCAGGTCACATAAATTATAGCCAGTGTCTCCTGTCAAATACTGTAGTCTAGCACTTCACTGCTCTCTTCTGCTGTCTCACTAGCTAACAACATCACTCTGCCTTTCAGTAACAGGAAGTTTTGCAAGAAAGTTGTTATTGTGTGTTCACTTAAAGGGACAAGTCACCAAAAAATGATTTAATTATTTACTCACCCCCATGTTGTTTAATGTCTTTTCTTCTTCTACAGTGGAACATAAAAGCAGATGGTTGGCTTATGTTCAGACTGCACTATTCTATACAATGAAAGTGAATCGGGATGACATTGCGCAAATTAGCTAAAAGCACTATAAAAGTAGTCCATACAATTCAAGCACTATATTACAAGACTTATGAATGCATATGACAGCTTTGTGAGAGAAACAGATCCAAATTTAAAGACCCCCTGTGGTGAAAATCAAGTTTTTAATGTTGTTTAAATGTCTGTGTGATGTTTTTAATATGCTTTAAGACAAACCATGAGCAAATTCATATGTCAACACCATTGCTAAGTATTTTCTCCTTAAAACTGCAGTGAAAAAAAGACGGTCTCAAACCCGCGGTTTGAAATCGCTGGTGTCTGTGACGTCAGAAACTACATTGTAACTAATCACATCAATGTGCTGGTGGGCTTTAGCATATCATTAACAAAGAACTAGCAGGGAAGCCAGGTTATCCCAGTATATTTTTCTGCTAATATGAAAAATCAGGTAGATTTAGCAATATAGTGGGTGTATGATGCATATTACGATGTTATGATGAACTATATGCCTTTCTCCACTGATGTTTTGAGTTGTTTAAAGCATTTGTAAGGATACTGATTGATAGAAAGCAGCTGATTCTGATTCTGACATGGCGAACGGGAACATGGTTTGTGTAACATTAGCAACACATTATTAGCTGTTTGATAGTCAAGCAAAAGGCTAATCATATTAATTATCGCTATGTGTCCGACGTTGTAAAGAGCAATACCACTGTGCAGCGCAGGCCCGGATTAACACAGTGTAGTGCCCTAGGTTGACCACATATTCTAGTGCAACATGAACATGTCATACTAAATATCTTTATTTCCATCATAAAAGGCATGTATGAGGACTACATGCAAAACCATATGCTTTAAAAAACAAAAAACAAAATAAGCAAGCCCATGAAAGACTGTTGCAAGCAACCATATTAACAGCTGAATTCAGCACCACAGACGCGCACAGCAGCAAAACACACACACTGAACATTACAAGCATCTAAGCGACCATCTAAAAGAGAAAACCGTTCCACAAATTTCAAAAAAAATTATTGACTACATTTAAGTCACTATACACTTAAAATGTTCCATTATGCCATAGACTTAAAATCTCATTCGCACTTTTTCAAACTTTACATTGGCCAATACGATATTCTATGCCCCCCATATTGGTTAAGATGATTTCCTCTGGTTAATGCTCCTTGTTTTCTACTTTTGTTTTGGAAATATTAAATAGTTAATATTTTAAATAATGTAACAATGGTTTATTTTGTGATTCCAGAGAATTATATATAAAATATTTGTATGCTTGCTGAAACCACTGCATTAGACTGCAGTAATGGGCTCAACATGACATGCCATATTTAAATATACACAAGAGCTGCAGTGGTAGGGATGATTTTCTCCAAAAAACAACTGAAATTTAGGTCTGTTGCTCACAACAAAGGTATCACATGACTTCAGACAACTTTGATAACATCCATCCCTCTTTTACTTTCAGTGTACAGAAAAGAGCATGGTGAGAATCCTGCCAGTCATCTCCTGTTGTGTTTACCACAGAAAGAACATTTAGATTAGAATGACATAATTTGAATTTTGAGTTCACCATCCCTTTAAATGTCATTCCTAAATCTACTGTGCGCTTTTTTGGAGCATTATCATCATCAAAAAAACAAAAAAAAACATTACTTTTTGATTTCACACCCTTCCCAAAAAAAAAAAAAAAAAAAGAAGTTTTTATAATAAACAATAAGCTCAGACAAATCAAACAATACTGCATGTCACTTGATTGTTATATGAAGACAATTGTCTAGACAGAGATAATTACTGTGCCACAGTCAGATCCCAGTGAACAGCTGAGATGCACGTCTGGCTGTTCCTCTTCCACAAGATTCATTACTGCATAGCAACAGTGTCATTTGCAGGCTAGGAGGAGATTTACCTCCTTACCGAGATGTTGTATTCTTACGAGCAGATTATTAATGCAAAACGTCTACATTTAAGTATTTAGAAAGTTCCTCCACATGACACCAAGGTCAACATGATATCAAAATCAACCCTATTTTACAGTACTTTTGAAGTGAGCATGTTAATTCAAATTATTAATCTGTGCATTTTAAATAATTTGTTTGACGTCATAATCTTTAATCAAAAGATAAAAACACTATAAAGATAAGATTTTATTTCCTTTTCCAGTGACATCACATATCAATAACAGCATAAAATGCTATGACAAACAATAAAACCCAGCACATGGAAGTTACTAATTAACACAAAACCACACACAATCAGTAATGATAAGATAAAATCATAGGCCCAACATTTCAGAGCTCCATTATCAGGGGCTTCTTGTGAGTAAATTTACACAAGATTAAAAAGACACACTATTTGTTACACAATATACATCCAGAGCTGTATCCTCATCAAATTTAGGTGTAACTCATAAACCAGCAGGGGGCAGGGTTGCTCCATTCGTTTTTTTGTTGGCTCTAGCGGTTCCAACTTGATATTGTGGAAATATTATACAGCATAAATGCCATTGATAGTATCATTTGCAATTATATTTAACCCTAGAACTCAGAGTAGGGACATGAATATTCATAATATCTTAATATTTGTTTATGTTGTGATGCAACTGAATACAAATTACATTTTATGAATAGGCTACATGACTGATTAAAATTAATCCAAGCATTAGAAAAAAAAATTAACAAAAAGCAAATAGAATGCTTTTAATCATGAATTATAGGCCTACATTCATCTCATGCTTCTCAGTAAATTTTTGTTGATTTTATTTGCCTGGTTGACACTTTGCTATTGCTGCTTATTTACATAAACAAAAACATGCTATTGCACATACTTATATATGAAATTGCACATATTTTATTAAATTGCACCCTAATTTACAAGCTAGTAAACACACAGACAGACTCCAGTAAGTATGTAGATTTGCGTGCTCAAATGCCAGCGAACCTCCCCTGGAACCAGTGGCTGTCTTCATTATTTGCTCAAATGAGCACAGTGCTCAAAGTTATAGATAGATATTAATAAATGGTAGCCCTGGCAACCGTTCCCTGGTAATGTGGAGCAGCACGGGGAGCCACAAGCAATACCTCCACTGACACAGAGCAGCAGAGCTCAGACGGCCTTGCACTCACATCCATAGATCACTGATCTCAGATCAGTCCTGAGGGCAGCTCAATGCAGTCACACACTGCATTTGTCACTGTAATCTATCTGTGACTCAGACACAGCAGAGTCATATGACATGTGTGTCAGGTACTACACAGGTAAGTCCATTACAACTAAAGGATCTATGCTGTTATATTTAGTGGATTATTGAGGTGAGGTGCTATTATTTTTCATCAGACATACATTTTTTTTTGTTTTTTGTTTGGTGGATAATAAAATAAAATGCCTGAGTCATATCTAAGGACAAGAATATGATACAATGAAAGAATATGAAACAAAACACAAAGCTAAGCAGCAAAGCAAAATAAATCAAAACAAAGCAACAAAACAAAATAAAGCAAAGCAACAAAACACAATAAACTTTAGCAGCAAAACAAAACAAATTAAAAGAAAGCAACAAAACAATAAAGCTAAACAGCAAAGCAAAACAAAGAAACAAAACAAAGCAACAAAACAATAAAGCTAAACAGCAAAGCAAAACAAAGAAACAAAACAAAGCAACAAAACAAAACACAATAAACCGAAGCAGCAAAGCAAAACAAATTAAAACAAAGCAACAAAACAAAAAGCAAAAAAACAACAAAACACAAAGCTAAACAGCAAAGCAAAACAAAACAAAGAAACAAAACAAAGCAACAAAACAAATCACAATAGAGCTAAGCAGCAAAACTAAACAAAGAAAAAAAAACAAACAAAAAACAAAGAAACAAAACAAAAACAAAGCAACAAATCACAATAAAGCTAAGCAACTAAGCCAAACAAAACTAAGCAAAAAAAGAAACAAAACAAAGCAACAAAAAGCAAAACAAATCAAAACAAAGAAACAAAACAAAATAAAGCGAAGCAACAAAACAAAACACAATAAAGCTAAGCAGCAAAGCAAAAAACAAAAAAACAGAAAAAACAAAAAGCAAAACAAAACAACAAAAAACAAAGCAAAAAATCAAAACAAAGAAACAGAACAAAACAACAAAGCAAAGCAAAGTAAAGCAACAAAAAGGAAATTAAAAATCAGGCTGGTCTGTTGGCTGGTTTTAGAGGGGTTTTGGAAATGTTTTTGTCTGGAAGATCACCTGGCTGCAAAGCTAAACCAACTAAATCAGTTAAGACCAGTGAACCAACTTAGGCTGGTTTAAGCTTTAAAAATGCCTTGTTTTTAAAACAGATAGAGACTTGAAGGTGAGCTCTTTTGACCTGGATCAGTAAGAAACAGCCTAGCAACACTGACAGCCTAGAAACCATTAGAACATTTCCATCAGAAAGTGTAAATATCTCTTGATACTGTACTGCTCTTCACATCGTTTCCCATGATGCTGACCATGTTCCTCACCTGCTCATTGTAAGTCTCGCTCAGTCATTATCTATGATGTGACTACAGTAGTTACTGTCAAATGCTTGGAGGTGCTGGTACGTAAATCATAGATATCAACACTAGAGACCAAGGACACGGCATGTGTTTGCCACTTGAAATATGTTATGCAGTGTCAAAAGAGAAAGAGAGATAGAGGAAAAGAATGTGCCTACAGAAACAATGAGAAGTGTGCAGAGAAAATCCTTCAGGAGTAGCACATGTGATGCCTTAGTAGGTTGTGAGCTGGGTCACGTATGGCAGTCTGCACCTCAACTTCAGTCCACGGGTCTCTGAGCAGAGGAAACAGAACCCATTGCACTACAGAGCCCCTTCTGTCAACACAGACAATTTTAGGTCCCAAAGTCACAGACTGTGAATACAACGATTTCCCTTTAGATTAGATCGATTACTGTGTTTTTGGCATGGACAAGCAGAAATTTCTCTTTCTAAATGGTAATTGCTGCAAACTTTGCTAAGTGTGCCAGATTAAAAGCAGGTGGACGTTTTGTAAAGTTTAGGGCATGTTTGAAGTTAACTTTTAACATCCAATGCCAAACATCGCAAGGACATTATTAGTCACTGCAACTGAAATGCTTTCTGAATGTTTTTGTATAATACAATGTAGCATGCAGTATACATTTTTCAAAGCTACAAAAAGAAGTAATGACAGTTGAAATCATCATACATGGGCTGCAATACACCAGATTGTGCTGAAAGAAGACAGGAACGTGAAGACAACACATGGAATAGATCGCGAAACCGGATGAATGTCATCAACAGTGTGCGATCAAACCATATGGAATGATCTCATTGACACGTCAAGCAAACTATATACGCTATGCTATGCTTACTGACATGGTAGAATTCAATTAAGCAAATCACATATATTCTGTCATGAGATCCATTAATCTAGCTGATATTCCTGGGAGTTCAATGGCCAAATAAATAAGATAACCTCAGATAGATTATGAGACTTTGAAGTGGATGTATCAGGGTGAGGCTGGAATGGAGAAAGTTCCAGCAGGCTGTCAGATGCCAGTCGGAGTGACTGATGATTGGGGTTGGTGTTCGATCCTAAAGCTGGTCACCGATCTGTGTAATCAGAACCTGAGAAACGGCGGGATTAGACAGGTCAGACAGGGTCAGGAGAGATGGATGTTGAACTTTCCTCTCGGCTGTGCTTAGACACTCTGAGGCGTTTTACATAATCAGCGGGTGGTCTCCGGGGCGCAGGAGTAGAGCTGTACTAAAACACACACACACACACACTTGTATATATGATTTACGGGGACTCTCCATAGATGTAATGGTTTTTATACTGTACAAACTGTACATTCTATCCCCCTACACTACCCCTACCCCTAAACCTACCCATCACAGAAAACATTCTGCATTTTTTAAAAACTGTTTAGTATGTTTTTTAGGACATTTTTAAGCCATACAACATACATTTTTAAGTCATACATGTTTACGTCGTAATACCCATGTCATTATACATTTGTGTCCTCATAAACCACATATACAAGAACACACACACAGTCTCACACTCCACACTTACTCAAACACACCCCATGCTGCTCACACCAGAGGAAGAGACCCCACTGTGCGTCTACTCCTCAGAATTAATGAAGGTATGTGGAAGTGCTCTAGTTTTGAATAACAGAGAGCGCTGAGCTCAGTGCTCCTTAAAAGAAAGAGAATATGGAGTACGTATTCTGTTTAAACAAATGTAGGTGTGCGCTTTCTAAGAACTGGGTATAAAGTAGGGCCTAAAACAAAAATAAAGTCAGTGAAAGGATATATATAACGATAAGGAAAATGTTGGAAGTCAAATTAAATGTTTTTCTATGAGATATGCAATTCTCATAACCCTGTTACCAGACCATGTCTAAATACAAGAACATAAAAAATGACAATAGACAAAATGTATCAAAATAAAAAATTCAACGTGCCAGAATGCATATCAGGGTTGAAGATTGAGCTCAATAGACTACGTTTACACTGTCAATTTTTGGGATTGACGACCGCATTTACTTGCAGGTGTGTGTCTTGAAATGTCCCGTTCAGACAGCAACTTGCAGTAGCGTCTCGAATACAGTCTGTAAGAACGTGCAACGAGAGTCAAGCCCATATTCTCTTACCAGTAACCATAGCGACAGTGACCAAAGTAATATTAAAGATGGTGACATCTATAAAGCTAAAAAATCGTATCACTTTTTGAATCACGAGTTCATACGTCAAATCTTCATTAAAGGGATAGTTCACCCAAAAATTTAAATTTTCCATGATTTACTCACCCTCAAGCCATCCTAGGTGTATATGACTATCTTTTTCCAGACTAACACAATCAGAGATTTATTTAAAAATATCCTTAGTCCTCCAAGGTTTATAATGGTTGTGAATGGGGGGTGCAAATGATAATCCTATGACTCCAGTGGGTTAATAAATGGCTTCTGAAGCGAAGCGATGCGTTTTTGTAAGAAAAATATCCATAGGCTATTTAAAACTGAATAAATTCAAATAACTAGCTTCCAGTGGACGACCGTACGCAGAATGCGCAAGTCAACTTGCGCCAAATGAGTAATCCTCTGACGCGATGTATGACGCAGGATGTAAGAGTATTGTAAGCTTAGACGTCTCTTGCGGTTCAAACAAATAGGGCTTTGCAACAAACTCAAACTCCTCTTCTCTTATATCAAAATCCTCTGACATTTCTGTTTAAAAATGATCGTTTTAGACTTATAATCCATGACCGGTGATTTGTTTTGCTGGTCAATGCAGCTCAATACGCTTCCGCCGCAAATCGACTTGCGCATTCTGTGTACGGTTGTCCGCTGGAAGCTAGTTATTTGAATTTATAACATTTAAATATGGATTTTCTTACAAAAACACATCGCTTCGCTTCAGAAGACCTTTATTAACCCCCTGGAGTCGTATGGATTAGGCTACCCCTTTATGGATGGATTAGGGTTATTATTTTTTACTTTAACCCCATTCACAACCATTATAAACCTTAGAGGTCTAAGGATATTTTTAAATATATCTCTGATTGTGTTCGTCTGACAGAAGATAGTCATATACACCTAGGATGGCTTGAGGGTGAGTAAATCATGGGATAATTTTCATTTTTGAGTGAACTAACCCTTTAACCAACAGAAGCTTTGATGTAAGCTGGACACATTTAACCGTCTCACTTCCATTGCAGTGTCTTGTGCTTGACACGGCATTTGAGTCAAAGGTTTGAGTCGCGCATAGAACACAAAACTGACGGGAGCCACTCCGTTGGAGAACAGTGACTGGATCTAAAACCTTTAGATGACACACAGCTCTTATTTCCGCTGCTGTAAGTTACCGAAAGTGAAACCACACACGCAAAACCCCTTAGCATAGCAGCTCTCTCACACTGTATGACATGACAGACAACTAGTTGTCCAGTGCGGTTCCGTTCACACAGTGCGGGTTTTTTGCGGGAATGTCCTGAAAATGTATGGGCGTGAGTTCGGTTATAGAATGCGGTTGTGACTCCCGTAAATAACCTTACTGTGTGTGAACGTAACCTTATTAAGGACTCAAATACAGGACTGACAACCATATTCTGCTGTGGTGTGAATGTGGCCTAAGTGTGGCCTAAGTGTGGCCAACACTACATTTTGTATAAAAAATAAGAAAATTGAATAGTATTTAAATTTCTAAGAAGTGTCACAATTTTAAAATAATGTTGTGGTTTTTGCATAACAAATCATGCATAACGGAGTTTGTTGTTGGTTGTTGAAATGAAGTTAATAATTAAAATCCTGTATTGTATAGATCAAAATTATGACATATTACTTTGTTGAATTTGTTGAATACAGTAAAGTAAAAATAAAGACCTCTGAGATGAGACAAGCCAAAATCACTATTTCAAAGGTGGACACAGATATATTGGTTTCATGCTAGGTTTATGTTTATCAAACATATCTAATATTTCACACAAAAAAAAAAAAAAAAAAAAAAAAAAGTGTGCTTCTAATGCTTTACCAAAATAATGGTAACACCAAAGTGTTGGTGGAATGTGCCAACTGTCTTTAATGATTTCATGTTTGCTGGGTAGTTTTATATACTTTGTAGTGGAAGTGCAATTTATTCTCTTCCTGCGATTGGTCCATCACATTAAATCACAGATGCCCTAATAAAACTTCTCTCCCTTCACTCCCTTATAAATATTTATGTGAGAGAGAGAGAGGGTGAGGGGTGCTGAAAACAAAGTCCAGCCGAGGGTCTTTTGCAGAGGGAGAGGTGAAAGTGAAGTTTCTATTAAAGTCTGCTCTGTTAAATATTTATGGGTCAAGAGTCGCTTTTGGTGATACCAGAAAGCACAATGATAAAGAATATCCTTCCCGATTCGCAGAACACCCCTACAAGCCTGTTCCTCACACACACAGAAAGAGACTAAAACAAGTGTGTCAAGAACACAAAGAACCACACAACCCTTTGTTATGCTGAAACTAAGATTTTCCCTCAGAAGGCCCTCACGATATATAGAGAGAATGAGAAGCAGCTGGACAATCATGTCATTACAGTGTGTTATTTGAAAGTGGGACAAGAGAGAAAAAAATTTCTGTTCATCCATTGATGAACAGAAATAGCTGGTTGACCACAGAATGAGAAAATTCTCCTCTTTACTGCAGTCGTATATTCAGTGTGGTATGAGAGTCATCCGATGACTCCTTCCCACAGTCCTAAATGGGCATAGTTTAAATCAACAAACATCTCGATGGCTATGATTCAAAAACTAATGAACTGTCTACCTAGACTGCCTGAATGTTGCCCATCTCTCCCCTGTTTTTGCCCTGCAGTAGATGCTTGGGCCACATGAAAAGTGAGTCTTTTTATGTCTCCGGCACCCAGAGCGACACATTCCGATGCTCTGAGAGAAGAGTGGGCGGTGACCTGTCACAGGGTCTGAGTGTTTACCAGGAGGAGGAAACTGCTCTCATTATGTTTATGAATGCGGTCAGTGTGGTTACCAGGACATGAGGTGCATCACTGAATATTAACCTTCACTGAGGCTAAATGAAACTTTTAAAACATGCACAGATAAACACTTTCAAGAACATTTATTATGTCCTTTAACCACAAGAGGAACAAGGTTGAGCAGAAGCTATATTTACAAGACTGTTAATGGCTGTAACCTGCTGTGCATTAAGCCAGGGCAGCCCCTCAAATTATTACATAGACATACAATTGCAAAATTATTCAACCCCCTTAACCTGCAAGACATTTTGCTGCTGAGAACAACATTTTATGAAAACAAGTCATCAAAGGTATCAGTAAACTATTATACAAAAGTTTATTAATGCACATTTGAGTGATTCCGAGAATGTAAAGTTGATGAAAAATGAAAAAATAAATAAATAAATAAATCAAACTTGCTCGAAACATGCGTATACAAAATTATTCGATTCCCAAAAGTCAAATTTTGTGGAGAAC
Organism: Elopichthys bambusa; assembly: GCA_037101425.1. NCBI lineage: Eukaryota > Metazoa > Chordata > Actinopteri > Cypriniformes > Xenocyprididae > Elopichthys > Elopichthys bambusa. The sequence continues at coordinate 23,812,257 of CM074447.1, read as the reverse complement.
CTTTTGTTCTTTATAATCTCCAATAAACGCTGCCTGTAAGTGCTTAGAAGCTTCTACCTCTCTACTGCAATCTTGGCCCATTCCTCGCTTGAAAAAGCTTCCAGATCACTGATAGTCTTTGGTTTCCATGTTACCACTGCTTTCTAGAAATTCCACTAAATATTTTCAATGATATTTAAGGGGTTAGTTCACCCCAAAATGAAATTTCTGTCATTAATTACTCACCCTCCCAAACCTGTAAGACCTTCGTTCATCTTTGGAACACAAATTAAGATATTTTTGATGAAATCCGAGAGTATCTGATCCACACATAGGCAGCAACAACATTGCACCTTTTGAGGTCCAGAAAGGTAATAGACATTGTTAAAACCGGCGACAGTGGTTCAACCTTAATATTATGAAGCGACGAGAATACTTTTTGTGCGCAAAAACAAAAAAATGACTTTATTCAACAAATTCGTCTGTCCTCGGTTATACTGCAACACTATTTTCGTTGCAGAGCTTCAGTGTTTATGTCTTAACGCGGACTCAGTATTGGACGGCTCCTGCGTCAGCATCACACGTATGCGTCAAGCTGCTCACGTGATCAGAGCCGGCCAATACTGAGCCGCCTGGGGACAAATTTGTTGAATAAAGTATTTATTTTTGTTTTTGAGCACAAAAAGTCTTCTCGTCGCTTTTTAATATTAAGGTTGAACCACTGTAGTCACGTCGCCGGTTTTAACAATGTCTTTACCTTTCTGGACCTCAAAAGTGCAATGTTGTTGCTGCCTATGTGTGTACCAAATACCCTCGGATTTCATCAAAAATATCTTAATTTGTGTTCTGAAGCCAAACGAAGGTCTTATAGGTTTGGGACGACATGAGGGTGAGTAATTAATGACAGAAATTTCATTTTTGGGTGAACTAACCCTAAATCTTAAGACTGTACAGGCCACTCAAGAACATTCTACGACTGATCCCTGAATCAAGCTTAAGTAGTTTTGAACATCTACTTTGGGACGGCTGTCCTGCAGGAAAGTCCATTGATCATCAAGCTTCAGTGTCTGCACCGAAGGCATCACCATCTTTGCCAAAATGGCCTGATACTTCAAAGAATTCACAACGTCCTTCATACAGTCAAGATTTCTACTTCTTTCTACTACTTTCATGCATAACAAGAAAAAACACAGAGGCAAGTGACAAAAAATTAGATATTACAGTGATGCCAGTATTTTTTATAAACAATAGATTAAAGAGTAAATATCTGTGCTGGAGACAGTTTGTAAACATTTTATTTCAGTTCATTTAAAGAGATCATTTGAGGAACCGTTTGATGTGATTTGATCAAAAGTGGTATTTGACCTGAAACGTTTGAGAAGCACTGAGCTACTGGGCTAAACCACATACCTGACTATATGATAAGAAGTCACAGTCTCCATAACCAAACAGACTGGACTGATATGAAGACACTCATCACATCTAACAGATGGCATTATTGGCCAGAGACCTGTGTGACCTTTGTTCAAAGCACACTGCATCTGAAAGCTCCTTCAGACATGGGGGTCATGAGGTCACCGGTGATAAGATGGGAGGAAAGACTAATCTAAATGATACTTAGACTGTACACAGCAGACAAAGAACGGACATGCCATCACTTTGAGAGGTACAGCAGCAGTCATTTTGGCAGCCTAACACAATTGTTCAATGCTTCACAATCATTTTTGCTTTTCCCCTCATTAGTTCACACTTATGTCTGACAGTTTAATGAAACATTCATTCAGAGGCCTTGTGTTAAGGTTCAGGTCAGTTGCAAAAACTAATAAATTTCTTCAGCACTTTCAAGTGGCATTAATTCCTTGACATGAAATTGGTGGAAAATCACAGCCTTTTTCAGTTACAGAGTCAAAATGAAAGGAATATGGGATGAATGGAACAAGATGTGACTAAAATATGACAGGCAAAATCCGAGGCATTTTCCAAACAATGCACAGCACACCAGACTCCATCAGACTTCCCGGAGTCGATATTCTGAGCCTTTTAATGACGTCCGGCAGCCAGACTGGAGCGATTAAGTCAGGTGAGTGCCCGCGCGCCACAGGAAGATATCGACTCGGGGGACTGAAGGAAAACATCCAAACAAGAGAGCAAGCAGGTTGGTAAACAGGAAAATACAGGGAGGAAGGGAGGTCTGGAGTGCATGCTGGTTTCAGGGACAGCACACCGCACACCAATCGCTACTGTCCTCGCTTCCTATATCGGTCGGCTCAAACTTCCCCTCTCTTTGGCATCCTGTCTCTTGGCTCGTTTGTGTATGTTTGCGTCTCTGTTTGTTAAATGAAACTGTAATTAATTGCCTCTTGATTTGCCATTGGACATTTTCCAGTTGAATCTCAGAGGATGTTGCTGTACTCTCAGCTGGGGAATGCTGTACTGCTTCATGGTGACCGTAATCAGACACACACACACACACTGGGTTTTCATGTTTTATGGGGACGTTTCATGGAATGATTTTTATACTGTACAAACTGTATATTTTATCCTCTAAACCTAAACCTACCCATCACAGAAAACATTCTGCATTGTTACATTTTCAAAAAACATCACTTAGTCCACAAAATCCACAAAAAAATGTGGATTTTGGATATTGCCATCTTTGTGGGGACATTTTTTCCTATAACGCAAGGTATACCTGAACCACACACACGTTGGGTTTCATGTTTTATGGGGACATTCCATAGACATAATGATTATTATACTGTATAAACTGTATATTGTAACCCCTAACCCTAAACCTACCCATCAAAGAAAACTTTCTGCATTTTTACATTAAAAAAAAAAAAAAAAAAAAAAAAATCACTTGGTATGATTTATAAGCTGTTTTCCTCATGGGGACCAAAAATGTCCCCACAAGGACACGGATTTTGGATATTGCCATCTTTGTGGGGACATTTTGTCCCCATAACGTAGGGTTAACCTGAACCACACACGCATGTCTGGACCGTATAGAGGTTCTCAGCTGCCCAAATGGACCCTAGAGCTTGATTAAGGCAGGATATTTTTAAATTCCTCCTTCTTTCCCTAAAGCCTAATCTTGGATAAGTGACTGCATATTAAAGGGACTAAGCATGTTAGCATGACTAACAATAAAGTGAAGGTGTCCCTTTGATTCACAATTAACTGGGTTTTATTGAGACACAACACACCATGTGAGTAAGTTTTCACTGTGAAATATTTCTCTTATAGAAGTAATTGAAATCAATAGTCTGCATTGAACCCTGCACAGCGACAGCAGAGTCTGACCCACGTATTCAGAGAACAATAATTAGCCTGAAGAGGGATTTGCTTGCAGCCTAAACCGACCTTTGTAAGCTTCATGAATAATGGCCTGAGACTTCTACTAACAGACGGCACATGCAGAAAAAAAAGTCCATTGCTGAAAGACAAAGTGAGTTTTTTCCTCTCTAAATTCCATTGGGGGACTTTTGAGACTGTCCCAGCGGGCCATAGACCGGACATAATAGAGGTACAAGACCCCAGGATGGCTGGTCAAGATGTGACTGTGAGACTGGCCGATTACTGTTTTGTGTGTGTGAACTTCACAGTACCAGATGGAAAACATTCATTAAAATTTCACAATATTGTACTATTGTGACATTAGGTTATTCTCAGTTCTTCTGAATTAGATTTTACTCATACTACTGGGAAAAAGTAGAAATATTTCTGTACTGAGACAGATTAATTTAATAAGCTCTGAGTATTACAAAATATTTTAGTAACATTTCACAATTCTTTACACTTGTTAATGCAATAGCTAACATGACATGAATACCTTTACATAATTTATTAATCTTGGGTAATGTTATTTTAAAATGTTAACAATATACACTACTGTTTAAAAGTTTGGGGTTGGTAAGATTTTTTATTGTAACTGCCTTTCTCTTATTTATTTATTTATTTTTTTCTACGGAGCTCAACATATACTACAATTCAAAAGTTTGGGGTCTTAAGAATTTTTCATGTTTTTGAAAATATTTGTAAAGTAAAGCATTTCATGTATACTTTTTGTGCACCAAAAAAAATAGCGACTTTATTCATCAATATCTAGTGATAGGCTTCATGAAGCTTTGAAGCTTTATGAATCTTTTGTTTCGAATCAGTGGTTCGGAGTGCGTATCAAACTGCCAAAGTAACGTGAACCATTAAAAATTTCGAAACACTTATGACGTAACAAAGTTTCGTTTACTGATATCACGTGACTTTGGCTGTTTGATCCACGCTCTGAACCACTGATTCAAAACAAAAGATTGGTAAAGCTTCGAAGCTTCATGAAACAGTGTTTTGAAATCGGCCATCACTAGATATTGTTGAATACAGTCGCTATTTTGTTTTATTTGGCGCACAAAAAGTATTATTGTCACTTCATAACATTATGGTTGAACCACTGTAGTCACATTAACTGTTTTAAATATAAATTTAGTACCTTTTTGGGCGTTTGAAAGTGTAAATTAACTTGCTGTCAATGGACGCTTCACTGAGCCATCGGATTTGATCAAAAATATCTTAATTTGTGTTCCGAAGATGAACGAAGGTCTTTTTTGGGGTGAACAAACCTTTTAAAATGAAACTTTAATAAGTTTAATAAATGCTGTACTTTTTATTGTAAAGTGTTACCAACATTTTTGTGCAAAAAAAATTGGTTTTCTTAGACAAAAAAACTGAATAAAATGTCCCTGATTTTTAATTTACAACTGGCGATCCATCTACTGAAGTAAATATCCTTTTTTTTTTTTCAAAGAGAAATTGTGTTGCAGCTTTTATATTGGGTGGTACATCAATATCAAAACACATCCACTGCACTCATTTTGTTGGAAAATTGAGGCCTGCGAGGCAATATCATACTGACAGACAGGGACACATTGATTTTGCTCTCCCCTGGGACAGAGCGAATAAAAGAAAGAAACAGACAGACAAAAGAGAGAGAATTCAACAGATAGATGGACATGAAGGCAGGAGGATCGGCCTGACATCCTGTCAAACCCTGAGTGTGCATCCCTGTTGACCCGGAGAAAAAAGCAGCACAGCCACTGGCACGCACACACACACTTCAAACACACGGCCAGACTGCTACTTCTGACCCCTCTAACACTTTCTTTCCACTCATCTGGTGACAAACTCTATTTTTAGGCCATTATATTCCTGGCACTCGTACACTTCACCTATCAGTTTTCACTTGCTCATTTAAAGACATTAAAAGTGCACTCCCTTCCTCTAGCCTTTAATTCAAACAATCTGATAAAGCAAAGGCGCATTTGCGATGTGGATTTCAGATTAAAATCCTCAAAAACACATTTGAAGCACATAGTAAAAGGTCATTGGCAGATTGGTAAACACATTCCGTGTGCGGCGCGTTTACTTTTAGGTTTTGTGGCCTTGAGGGCTCCTCAGAACTTGCTAGGTTAAAGTAAACTGTGGTGGAAATGGGCCGTTGCGAGATGGCTGTATTACCCCAACTGTGTTTCTTGGAGAGGCTGAAGCATGCTGATTAAAGTTGATTGAACTCCTTCAGCATCCATCACATCATGTTTAAATCAGAACAAGTATGTTTATTAGTTTGCATGAGGCTGAAGTATACATTCTGACCTGCTCTATAATCCCGAGAACCTTGTGGTTACTCAGAGGGGAGCAGTACTCCATAAGTCTCCTGCCACTTGACAAATGGTCAAAGCAGATGACTGGTCAACATAAGTGTCCCTCTGATACCTGACCTCCTCTCTCTGCTGGATGATTCATTATGTCAACCTGCAGTCTCTTAAAGACAAGCAAAACAAGAGAAAAGCAAAGTTAAACAAAGCAGAGCTCTCATAAGTCATGGGGATTGCTGGGTGCCGTGTGAATGAAAAAGGAAAAGGAAAGCTCCGTCATGGGAATATAGACACCCACTGAGGGAGCTGAAGCCATCACAGAGAATTTCCTGATTGTACATCTAACCTTTCAGCACCTCCTCCTGTGGCCTGCACACATAACCAGGGTTGCCAAGTCAGTGAAAATGCCCAGTCAACATAACCGAAGCAAAACGCATCTCAAACCCTATAAAGCTTTTTCAGATTGTTCATTATGTAGGCCTAATGCATATTATAGTCAGCATTCAATACCCTTTAAAGCCTGATGTTTTACAAATTAACATAACTATGCCAATCATGTGAGATAGCCTATGTAGAGCAGGTTTTAAAGGGGTCATGAACTGAGTAATCAACTTTTCCTTGAGCTTTTGATATGTAAGAGGTCATTGTACTATAAGAATATCCTGGAAGTTTCAGAACTGAACACTTCCTTGTTAGTCCAATAAAAGCTTTTATTGATACCAGGTCCATCGAACGACTGATCCTGGAATGTGCCTACCTCTGTCATAGATAGGAGAAACCCCGCCTCCGCAGAAGAAATCAACACCTACTTCTTCTTTTCAACGTTAGCCCCACCCACTGGCGTGTTAGTGAGATGAGGAGGAGAAAAGAGAGATACAGGACTAAATTTATTTATTATTATTATTTATTATTTATTTTTAACAATGTGAATGTTTCCATTGAGATTTCACTCTGAATTCTTTGGTAAATCAATCGCATTTCGGTACTTTTACAATATGGACTCGACAGTAATGCAACAACATGTAAGTAACTGTGTTAATTCTAATGCTTGATCTGATATGTAATGATTCATGTACAGTCAGATGTTCTTTGTCTCTTTGTCGGTAAATCAAACCAGTGACTAAATGGTCAACTTCACGCTGTTTTAGTAGGATGAAAATAATCTGTTATTTAAACTGTGATTAAATTATATAAAGAAAGCGATCAAAGAATGCTCTCTTTATAATCGCTAGAGCTGTCAATCAAACAGTTTATCAGTGACTGTGAGTTCTGGATGCGTGCCAAAACTCAAAACTTATTCAACGAATGTCTTAGTTACAAATCGTTTGCACTGTTAGTTATGATGAAATCATTCGTTAGTATACAGAAATTGAGTTGAAATGACCAGATCACTGCTTTCATGCGCTCACCAACATGTCTGTGATCGACTCTTCATCACTGCAGCCTTTCATGCCACGATCTAAATATATTGCCATAGATCTAAATGTAATACAACACTTTTCATGATTAGTTAACCTTAAGAGCTGTAATAGTAAAAATGCACTAAAAGAGAGAGTAATACTTGGCTATTTCAAATGGAAAGATGTTAGCCAATCACAGCAGTGGGCGTTTACTAAAGTCCCACAGCAGACACGCCCCTTAAAACAGAGCGTTCAAATCAGAGGGCTAAAATCAGAGTAGGAAAATGCCTTTTATTTCTAAATTATAACAATTTTTGATTGAAAAAGCATACTAACATTAAAAGTGCACCCCAGGAAACATTATAAAACAATAAAACAACGCAGTTCATGAACCATTTAAACAAATGCATACAGTATCATTCTTTACTTTAGCTGTGCTTATCTAAATTCTGACAGACAGTTTCTATGCAAATTCAATGTATTGTATTCATTAAACAGCTGGATTGTCTTTTTCCAGAAAAAATGTAATTTATTGCAGAAGATTGTCTGTTGCTGCGGTCAAAAGCCTTAGATTCAAATATAATTTTTAAATGCAAAGTGTATATACAATACCATTGAAAATTCCTAGGTCAGAAATTAATGGTTTTATTCAGCAAGGATGCATTAAATTGATCAAAAGTGATAGTAAAACATCTATAATGTTACAAAATTTTTTATTTTAAATAAATGTTCTTTTCCTCAAAAAATCCTGGACAAAAGCACTTAGTTTACTAAGCAGCACAACTGTTTTTACAACACTGATAATAATAAGAAATGTTTCTTAAGCATCAAATCAGCATATTAGAATGATTTCTGAAGGATCATGTGACAATAAAGACAGGAAAATTATGCTGAAAATTCAGCTTTGCCATCACATAAAGTACATTTTAAAATATAATAGAAAAAGAGTCATTTTAAATTTGTAATATTTCTCAATATCAAATCAAATATATGTAGACTTGATCAGCTTAAAATTTTACCGACACCAAACATACAGTACCATTTTAACAGTCCAATTTCACTGAATTTTCACAGACTTGGCAACCCTGGACATAACCTTCAGCTGCATGATGAAGACAAAGATGCATCTCACCTCAATGATCATGAAGAGCATGTGCACTATGAGAATATTGACCTACATACAAACATTGGCTTCTGCTTCTGTTCTGTGAACATACATGACAAAACAGAACGGTCAGTCAATATGTTTGGTCAAACTGTGAATCAGAATTTCACTACAGCATAACAAACTCATAAGATTTTGCTCAACTGTGAGTCCATAATTACTATACAGCAGTTAAAGGTACAGAATAAGAGCATAACAATGACATAAGTGAAAGTGGGTGTTAATAATGGACACATGATATGCACAGGTTATGAAAAGCACAAAAAAGTTAAAACAGGTAATAGCAAATTAATTTCAAGTCTAGTGTAAGCCACCCAGATCAGTGTGATCCACAAGTCTGAGACCACATTAAAAATCTAGGCTATAATTTAAACCTGAAATTCATGTTCATTTTTAATTCATATTGCTGTTATATTATAACTTTTAAAGGAAGATTTTATCAAAATGGAAGAATTATCACTATTGTTTCAAATCAACCATTCTGGTCAGTATTTCTGATCGTCCTAATAAAAATAAGCCCTGAAACAAATGAGGGAAAATTACCTTAAAGTTTCCCCTTGATCTTTTGGCTAAAGCTTCAAGGTATAATGGCTGGGAGAGATGTCTGGTGCTTAGATTAGCAAAGACGTTCTTTAACTTGCACTGACACACTGATAGAAGAGGTTTACAAAGATTGTATATAATGGACAATCATAAGTGCACAGAATACGCATGTTTTAGGCTAAAAAAAAGTTACCCATAAGTTCCTGAGCAGAGTGTCTTTTTTTCTCAGCCATGCACTGAAGCTAACTGCAATGACTCTGTTGTGTTTATGACATTATAATCCTGCAGCTGGACTTATGAAGGATAATGGAGCCCTTTATCAAAAAGATGGGTTTGGGACTGTCACTGAATTGATCCATGTTTCATTTCTTTCTCATGGGAGCCACAGTCAGCCTCTTTCTCATAATCACATCAGATTCAAAACATAAATGAACAGAGGAAAAAGTACTTAATAAAATGCCCAACATTTACGCAGGAATTCATGAGAAGAAAAATATGTTCTTTTGCTCTTAAAACATAAAAGTGCGGTAACACTCTAGTCTGAACAGAAAGGCTCACAAGAAGATCACAAGAAAAAGAATGTGACAAGAGAGGAAAAAATATGTGAGAACAATTCTGCAACATGGTTTACACTAGCAGACATAAGTTTGCACACACCTCCTCATTCAAATCTATGAGGTAACACAAATGGAAGTATGGGAAATATGCAGTAATCCCACCTGGGCTGGGATGCTTTTTAAACTGTATTGAAAGATTCCATGTATGCTGCCCACTTAATGGTTACTTTTTCTTCACTATCTAGTTAAAAAAAATCAACAATAATTAAATGAAAATAAATAAAATAATTATAATAGTTAAAGGCACAATATGTAAATACTAGAGGTCGCTTATTCAAAACAAAGGCGTAGCTTGATGACGCCTTGATTTCACGGAATCATGGAAGGTGTTGTCTTCACATCTACAGCTGGTGGAAGATAATTGGGATGGGACTTGGGCAGAAATGATGTTCATGGATGAGTTTATTAATGTTACTGTAGTACGAAGCAGAGCAGGGTCGAGTGCTGTGCGAGCAGAAACAAGGCTGCTGGAGCAACTGCTAATGAGAGACTAGCGCGACACACGTCTCGAGAACAGTGGAACTTTTATTATGCCGCAGTCGCCGCTTCCGCTTCTTCCGGTCATTCGTATGTGGGGTAAAGCAGTGCTGTTTTTTCATATTGGATACATTTGTGTGTTGAAAGTTGAATTTGATTTGAGTTGAGTTTGATTTGTTTTGTATGAAAATGTACATAAAAAACAAAAAAAAACAAAAAAACAAACCCAACAACAAACAAACAAACATGATTGTATGACACGTATGATTGTATGAAAATGTATAAATGAGATTGAAAGAATAGTAATAAATTTGCCATTATTTCGCCAAAACGTAAAAAATTGTTATGAATTGCCATGAGACTGTTGTTTGTACAAGATCATTTCAGTATATACATCTAAACTCTTGATAATATATTTGGATGTACTGTAGTTTAAAAGGGCAGTTCATACCAAAATGAAAAATTCTGTCATCATAATGTCATTCCAAGAAGCTTTCAAACTCTAAAAAGTACAGACTACAGCATCGCAACAGTGGTTTGTACGATTTGTGAACTAAAGGGGTAGGTTAATCAGTGAATATGTTTCTGGATTTTTTTTAAAGTAATCTAATCCTTGAAAAAGGTTACACATGAATGGCGTACAACAGACAGCCATTACAGAAACCAAAAACCAAGTTTCAATCAACCATGTGCTGATCAGACCTCTTTAAGATCGTAAAGGCTGCCAGTGTGCCTTTCTCTCTCCAGCCCAGGACCTCTGTCAAGTGTCCTCTTTGCTCATCGTGTCACCAATTATGCATTCTGCTTCCACTGAAGCACTCCTGGCAGCGCTATGCTACTGTCAAGGACATTCAGTCTGGCCTCTGTCAAATGGGGCACTTGTCAAGCTGCCAGTGCACCCGGTGACACTATCCTTCACAGCACACTGTCAGCTGACCGCAATGAATTAATACATAAACCAAAACCACCCATGAGTGTTACACTCTGTTATTATGAAAGAGAAAGACCTCATGATCTCCTGCTTTGAGTGTCCCGTCAAAACAAGGGGAAAACCCTCAACAAAAGGCCCTGTAAATTATATTAAGTTTACAGGTGTTTATATTGATGATTAACGGCACAACCATTCAAACAATGCTGCGATGGAGGATATGGAAGGAATGGTTGCACTGACATTCCTGGCCATTTCCTCGACGCACGCTGTGCTGCCTTAAGGGTCTTCGGTCGCCTGCATACTTTCCAGATCTTGCATCCTCTGTATCTATACAGAGATTCCACAGGTCTGGATGGACAGCAGGTGTGCGGTCCAGGCGGACTTTCCAAGGATGTCAAGTCAACAGAAGACTCATTACTGCTCTTCCCTTACATCTGAAAACAAAGGGACTGGAATTCAGGAGGATGCATACTTACATGCCTGTGATTTTAAAGATAGGTTCCTCTGTGCTGGATCCTGACTGGTGTGCCAAGATATTGTGTATATTCACTCAGAGGAAGTTTTTCATCTGCTTCAGATAAACAGATAACTGTATTAGTCTAAGAGGGCTTTAATGGTGGTGTCCTTGAGAAACAGACAGGAAAAAAGAGAAAAGAACAATGGAGGTGAGGAGAATAACAGAATAAATAATGGATTTACACATATACAGTCTCTCTCTGTGTATATACACCCACAAATATATTTATATGTATAAACAGTAATTTGATATTCATAAGTTATATGTATGTTATATTAATGAATAAATATTCATAAAACATCTTAGGTGATTTGAGGTATTTTGTTTAATTTATAGTTCCATATCATATCATAAGGTAGACTTTGGGGCCATTCTGTTTGCTATATGTTTTAATTGTTGGTCTATGTATGGTCATCTAGATATATGTCTTTATCTTTGTTTTACAGCATCTCACGCCATGAGTACTACAGGTTTCAGACCGTTTGTCAAGTTAAAAGTAGTTAGAAAATGTATTTCAGGACTCCTGCTTCTGTTCTATTCTACTATGCTCCGTCCAGCTGTCTTTGAATAAACATATATAAAAAAGCTAATCTGGCTGTTCCAGTTCTGTGAAGATGAAAGAACATTTGTGCACATGGAAGTACTCCTGTGTGTTTAATCACATTTAAAATATCACCATGGTGATTATGGGAGATGGGCTTAAAAGCAGAAATTACACATAATTGGTTTTTTCTCTGCATGAATGCTTTTTCAGAAGGCATATGACACTGGGCCAAACAAATAAGCCCACAGCATGCATAAATGGCTGTGATGACAGCAGAAAAGACATTTCAGATTTAAAATATTTTTCTGTAAATGTATTGAATGGGTGGATTCTGAGTGGGAAACAGCAAACTCATTCAAATCAAAGCTTGATGCCACAGGAGGTAAACGCCACATGTACACTGTTCTTTCAACTGTTAACCAAAGAAATAATTATTAATGGAGCAGCTATGTGTTTTTTTGGCCAGGAGTTTGAAAAAGTACTGCTGGTAGACAGAGTAAACTCCAGGAAAAAAGCATGGTTTGAATATTGGACTTTAGACCACAGGGTGCTGATTAACAATAACAAAGACTACAGTGGGCAGCAAACTTTTCACTCTGTCCAAAAGGAACTGAACTTCTGGAATTTGATGCATTTAAAGAGAGAAATTATTTTCATAATTTCTCAGTTGATATGCCATAAATACTGCAGTGCACGTTGGATAGTGAGATATGGATTCAAATATCATGTCTATAAACTAAACGCGCTAAAAGTAATTTATAATAGACTTAAAAAATATTAGTTATAAATGAACATAAATATTGAAATTACATACATTACTGTTCAAAAGTTTGGGGTCAGTAAAAAAAAAATCAGCTTTTTCATCACAGGAGTAAATCACTTTTTAAAACATACTAAAAAAAGAAACCGTTGTTGCTCCCAGCCCGCTTTCCAGAAGAGGGCGGAGCTTTAACAGCTCATGCTTTGGTTGCTCAACAACAACAAAGCTGGAGAATCTCACGCAGCCAAAATGACTATTGTCAGTAATGGTGTTCAGCCTTACATTGTTCAAACCGGAGTGGGACACTGATGGAGAGACTCAGGAAGGAGTTACAACTTTTAGAATGCATCTGGATGTTTCTGAATGGTTAGTGGATAAATGTATGTAGTTGCTGTGGAATTGATTCAACTCATGGAATTGATTCAACTCATCGACTAGCATGTGCCATCATGTTAATCTTTTGTGCAAAACCGTATGGACATCCACTATACACAGCATACCTGTTTGCCAAACAGAGCCATACACACCAGGATAATGTTTATGATTGCTACCAAATGTTGTGAATAGTCTAATATTTTTTTTTTAAAATATCGCTTGGACAGAAATGCTACTTTTTTAGCAACTGAGCTTGCCAGGGTCAACTTACAGGCTATCCAAGATAACAAGACTCTAAATAGTGTTCTGTGCTTGTCTGTGCAGCCAACGACAGAACAGTTAGCGTTCTTTTCTCGAATTTTAGCCATGGCCTTAGAACTTGTACACCGTTTTGGCTTGCAAAAACAAAATGACGGTGCCGTGTGTGGAAATTTGCAGATTAATGGGTGGTAATATTATAAGATGCCCTTCCTACGGCACAAGGAGAGCGAAATCTGAGCGGCTCGTTTTTTCACATGCTTGCAGAGAAAGTTTGCCAAAACAAAATTACTGGATTGTCCTTTTTCAAGTTTTCTGGGTTGGTAGATGCACTGGGGACCCGATTATAGCACTTAATTCCTGTCCTATGAGATTAATTAGCCATATTTGTGATTCTGCTGCTTCTCATGTTATGGGAAAAAGTCTGTTGCAGTGTTAATTTTGACAGCAAATTTTGATTTAGTTTTAGTCATAGTCTTTTGACTAAAATGCCATTTAGTTTTAGTCATATTTTAGTCATCGGAAATTGTTTTAGTTTTAGTCGACTAAATATCATAAGATTTTAGTTGACTAAATCTACAGTAGACTTAGTTGACTAAAATCTAATTTAGTTCAGTTGTAATGCATTAAGTAACTGATATACATCTGATATTCTCCAAACTGTTTATGTTCATTGTCTTAAGACAACCAACTGTACTTTACTTGCCAAAACAGACGTTTTTTGACAAAGTGCAAAAAGACACTAAAGAGAGCTACATTCAGTGCTTTTCAGGGATTGACACACTTATCATTGAGGTATTATTATAGTTTTTGTTAAAAAAAATGGATTAGAATTGATTTTTAGTTTTTCTGCTTTCATTGTAATTTTAGTTAAAAGTTTTAGTAATTTTTTGTATTTACGTCTTTTACGTATTTTCTCTCACTTCCTGTGACAGAAGATACAGTAGTTTACTATGAATTAAATAGAAATTAAATGAAGTTAAATACAGTTTGTTGTTTAAACAAAATAACAATAATGACCAGGAAAAAATAATTATAAACCATCCCGCATACACCGTGACTCTTATTCTGAAATGTCTGCAATCTGCACTGTAGCAGTAGCAGGCTGCTCATTTAAGTTCAGATGAGGGAGATAAAATATGCATTCTTACAACCGTCTAAAACATATCTAACCACATTTCCCGCGGTTAGATCAGCATGTCACATCAAATGTGTGCATCTTCCACACAGGACAGCAGTCCTGACTAGATATCTTCCCAAATCGCCCCTCTCTATCATTTTCGTTTTTATTCGTTGACGAAAATGAGAGTAGATTTTAGTCATAGTTTTAGTCATTCAAAATGCATTTTTATTTAATCATCGTCTCGTTTTCGTCTGTGAAAAAATGTTATTGAAAAATTATCACAAAAATTATTTGTCAACGAAATTAACACTGGTCTATTGAAGTATTAAAGCATCTCAGCTTCCTGTTTGTGTCGAAAATGTCAACCTTGAGTGTGGTCACCTTAGGCACCGGTGAAGCCTCCACCATGTTGTCACATGTTTCAACAGACTGTGTTGACTGATGAGCCCATTACTGTAGAGCTCCATGCAGCATGTCCATCTGCAGCCGGACCAGAGCTCATTTTGTCATAGGATGTCACCTAATTGTTTGCATTAGCGGAAACAAATACATTTGCAAAACAAACAAACAGAAATACCTCCCACCTGACAACTTCCTGATGATAAGAAAAGAAGCTGGCCTGCTGCACGCGGCTGACAAGCTCGTCAAGTGCAGATGGCGGTGGTCAGCCCGGTTCCTGTGGGACCGGCGTCTTCCTGAGGTTTTGACATGGGGATCTACTTTGCGGGCCGGGGACTGGTGCATACATTCAAAGCATGGTGCGAAGAGGAGCAGCTGTTCTTTTTTTACATGCAGTGTCAATGCAGAGTGCTGTAGTTGAGGGATGCGGTTACAGACAGAGCTGCAACAACAAATATGGTGCATGGAAATTTAGGTTTACTGCCATCATGCTGCATGTTATATGAGACACATTACTGGGGCCTCTATAAGCACATACACATGCGCTCGCATACACAACAAACTGCATTAAAGTCAATAGAATTTCTGTGGCTTCAGGGAGGAAAACTACAAGTAGGTATGGTGGTACTTATGTTTAAAATAACTGTATACATTGGGTCAGCTTGTAGCCAAGCTGAAATTGGATGTATTGTTTCATGAGGGAAGGCATACCGCATTGGTTACACACTCAAGCTAATCAATGACAGGTGTGTCCAGCACTGAGAGGTGTTAACACAGGGGCCTAAGCAATGTAGCCTTAGGGGAGGTCTACACACACACACGCACGCACACACGCACAGATACCAACAAAGAGGACATTGGGGAAAGTTGAAAACACCAGTTTGAATACTTAGGCACAGCGATGAAATCACTACACTATTGTTCAAAAATTTGGGGACGGTAAGATTTTCTGTAATATAAAAATATAAAAATGATAGCTATAAATATATATATATTAAACAATAATTTACTTATGTGATGGCAAAACTGATTCTTCAGCATCATTACTCTTGTCTTCAGTGCCACATGATCCTTCAGAAATCATTCTGCTTATCTGAAACATTTCTTATTTTTATCATTGTTGAAAACAGTTGCTGCTTAATACTTTTGTGGAAACTGTGATATATTTTTCTCAGGATTCTAAGAGATCTTCACACTTTTGAACGATTGTGTACAAGACGACCCTCCTGATTTGACAACAGAAATCTCTGTGTACAAATATAAAGGATTTATAGAGCAAGAAACAATTTTAGATAAATAGAAGAAGAAGTAAAACGGGTTAATAAATGTTAAACAACAGAATGGTGTCAACTGAATTAGCTGTTTCTTGTTTTATTTGATATAATAACATTTACTAAAAAAAAACCCTTCACCCAAATACTCAAGAACACAAAAAAATTAAATAAACTATTAGTAAAAACACTAACATGCACATTTTAGTATGTTTTAAAATTGTTTTTCCCAACTCATTTGCTGTTTTAGAATAAAATGTTTCCTTTTTTGTTACCTGTTTGAATTCTTAAAATGAAATGCTTAAAGGATTAGTTCACTTTTGAATGAAAATGAGCCCAAGCTTTACTCACCCTCAAGCCATCCTAGGTGTATATGACTTTCTTTTTTCTGATGAACACAATCTGAGAAATATAAATAAATATCCTGACGCATCCGAACTTTATAATGGCAGCGAACGGGAGTCACGATTATGAGCTAAAGAAAGTGCTTCCATCCATCATAAACGTGTACTCCACACGGCTCCGGGGGGTTAATAAAGGGCTTCTAAAGCAAAGCATTTGTGTAAAAAAAAAAAAAAAGCAAGTTATGAAGTAAAATATCTTCCCTATTCAAGTTACGAAGAAAGTGTAAACAGGCGTTGCGTCAGTTACACTTTTTCCATAAGTTGAATAGGGAAGGCATAGGACGTAGCGTAAGCTTTATGAACTGCGAGAGTTTTACACTTTCTTCGTACGTTGAATACAGAAGGCGGTCAGGATATTTATTAATATTTCTCCGATGCACTTTCTTGAGCTCATAATTGTGAACCCTGTTCACTGCCATTATAAAGCTTGGATGCGTCAGGATATTTATTAATATTTCTCCGATCTTGTTCATCAGAAAGACGAAGGTCATATACACCTAGGATGGCTTGGGGGTGAGTAAAGCTTGGGGTAATTTTCATTTGAAAGTGAACTAAATCTTTAATGGGGGTAATATAAAAATTATTTTGAACAAAGTAATTTGTCTAGCAAAATAAATGCATCTCCATGTTTTCTAATAGTGTTACAGGGTATTGTAGGTTGTAACAACAACAATGTTTGTACTTGACACTAAATGACAAAGTTTAGGGATAAGTTGCAGATTACAAAATAACTTTAATATTTAGCAGATAAATGTGGAAAAATTATATCAAAGTTTGAAAAAAAAAAATTCCACACTTACACAAGTCAAAGCAAAAAGTGTTACAGCCATCCCTGGTCTCCCCTACATTGTGGACAGAGGCAAAAGTTCTGCTGTTGTAAGAGTGAAAAAAGGTTCAGACGGGAGGTCATCTGAAAGGGAACAAAACAGAATAAATTCGCTTTTACAGATCATTTGTAGCGTGTGTTTGGAACGACAAACTTCCACTCATCTGGTAGGGCCATTGGTTCCAGAGAAGCCCACCTCTTGACATGCAGTAAATCACAGAGGTCTGGTCCACGGGGATTTATCAGCCAGGACAGCGCTCACTCTGAGTAACTTTTTCCGAGGTGTGTGTCAGACGGCCGGCCGGCTCACGGGACTGCTTGTGAGAATGTTAAGGGCTGGTCGCCGCCGGATTGATACAGAAAGCAGCACGCCATCAGAGGTCCACTGAAATGGAGCCATAAAAAATTTACCAACCTGCAATAAATTTTTCACTCAGAGAAAACTTGAAGTGGCCCAGTGAGTAACAGGGCAGGAAAAGAGGTTGAGACAGGGGGCACTTGACATCCGAAAGACTCACGAAACACCAGACAAGTAGAGCAAAACTGCACATGAACCAAACACTTAACTAGTGCCTTCAAGAGCATTTAGAAACACAGCGCACAAAATTCTCAAACTTATGTTGCGTCAAACAGGATGTTCTCTGTATCGCTAGTCTTTTTTCATTTGTTAACAACAAAGGAACATGGTGGAGAGGTGAAATGCAATGTTAGACTATGATTAAACCGGCAGGAATAAAGCATTCCCTGAAGTTTTAGTCATGGGAATCTTAAATTACGTGCATCCTGGTCTTATTTGTGAGTTTTAATTCATGCCTTTAGGATCATTCCCTTACATAAACATAAGGGCTGAAATTTATATGGGACTTTTTTTGGGACAGCCAGTCAATTCAATCGCCTTGTACACGCACAGTGCCAACAGACTTTGTGTTGCAGCATTTCCAAACACAATATTTGGCACTAACATCATAAGAGGAGTATTCATGACAGACAAAAAGCAAGACATTGCTGAACCTTTCTCAGTGCCTGGGCACCTGTTTTCTGTAAATAGCACTGAACATCTGCACTTTACCCTACACCATTATAATCCATCTACTTCTTCCCCTCTTTCTGGTTAAATCTCTGTCCCCAGGGAATTTGGAGTCCCATCACAATCCCATGGATCCTCTTCCATGGATTACTCCCATCCTGCGCAGTGGCTTTTGGGTGCCAGCGAGCCGCGGCTGTGGACACAGATGGGAGCATAGCCCTGTGATAGCTTCCATATGTCAGAGTGTGCTTCTGAGGGTGCGTTTTTATTTTTTCCTTTTTCAGATTTCTGTTTTTGCCCCATCTCTCTTTTTTCTCTCTGGTTTTCTCATCAAATGTTTGGTTCGAAGAAGAATAGGTGAGCATACCCACAGTCAAATGTAATCAGAGCACAAAAATGGTCATTTAAAGGAACAGTTCACCCAAAAACTATTAAAGTTATATGGGTTTGAAATGACATTTTTGAGTAAATTATTCTTTTAATCATCCCAGTGGAGAGATACACCTTAGATTCGTTAGTTGAGTTAAGCCCTTTATGAACCTATTACAATAAATTTTCTGGCCTTGCCATGGATGCTGAAAGCAAAGATATGATGATCTGGTTCTCCAGAAGGGCCATGCTGTGCCTCTAAGGTCTTGCAAACATGAATAATCTGTTTAGCATAACTTATCTGTCATAGACGTTAGAATGTTTAAGTCACCCCTGGGGGGCAGTGACACGGATCTGTATAGCTCTATGGTAAATAAGAACTGCGAGGAAACAAAAAAATATCTTTTGACACCATGAGCCTGGGAGGTTCGCTCATCTGCGCTGACACATATGGTCAGTAATATCCCCCCTCTGATTATAATCCTTGAAGTCAACCTCATTAACCAGACATCCGCACTGAACCCTGACTGAAAAGGGGCAGAAAGTTTGCCTGTCAATCAACACCAACTTGCTTAAAAAAATGTATGTAGAGAAAATGATCCAGGAGCCCCAGACTTGAGACCAGCTGCACTTTCTCATCATCTAAAAAGTATGTATAATCATCATTTCCAAAAGTAAGGCTGTCAATTTAACATGTTAAACATGAATAAATATTCACTTATTCATAAAAAATTATATTTTAATATTTATTTAATATCTACAAAAAAGTAACACAATAAAAAATATATATAATAGAAAAATAAATAGAAATTATATATTTTTTTTAGAATTATCTTATATTATAAAAATAAATATTAAAATATTTACCATCAAATTATTCCTCCTTTAGAAAATAGGTAAAAAATATTAATTATAAATTCTAATATTTACTTTTTATTTATTGATTATAAATTAATCATACTCCCTTTAATAAATCTTAACTAAAAATGAATTATGATTTATAATATTATCAAAAAAAAGTAACAATAAAATATAACAATATATCAATGTATTTTTTTTAAATTGTGCTTAATTGTTTTAAAAAGCTATTGTGAATATTTATTTATTTTTAAAAACACAATAAAATATAATATTGTGATTATAATTATTCATTATCAGTTAATCATGCCCCCTCAACTGCACATAAATTTAAAAAAATTTCCATCATTGGAACAGGGCCTCAAGGCATGTTTTTAATTAATAAATAAATAAATAAATAATACTTTAACACAGTGTTTTAAATATAGAGCTTATGGCACAAAACACTGGAGAACAAAAAGACAATTAATTTAAATGAACTGGCATTTCATGTAATTAATTCAATTACCAGTAAACTTTTTAATCAATTTATAGCCTTATTTATAGCTGCAATGCAGCTCTGGACAACAGCACCTGATCCAAATCAAAGAACCCGTCCCCAGAGACGACACGACAGAGCGATGTTGACTTAAGAGCAATCGCAATTATGCATGCTCACACTTCCTCCATGGCTGCCATTGTTTAGGCTGTAAAGTGATGTAAACTACACCGCAGTAAAACAAATAGCGTGTCATGCTTTGCATGATTTAAATGTCACTTCTTTAAACGTGGTTCATTAAAAAAATCTATTCTATAATAACATTAAAATGTGTACATACCGCATCTAAACCCGTGGAGCAGGTCTGCTAACACATTCTCAGGCATAAAGACATAACCATCCAGTTCATGGAGGTTTTTTGACAGCGCGCTTTGTGCCCAAGCCCTGAGTCAGCTTCCCACGCAAGATCATCTGTAGGGAACATGCCTTGCTTTCAGGAACACACTAGCAGCTTCCTGGAGGAAAACAGCAATGTACAAAGTGATGGTGGCTGAGGGGAGACCTCAGGCTAAAGACCCTGTGCCTGACAAAGTGATTTATGATACCTCCCCCCTCCTCATCTCTACAAGGTGACAGATCCAAGAGGAACTTTAGTGAGCTTGTATTGAGGCTGAGTTAAGGGACACCATTGACTCTCATAATATTCTTCTGATCTTTGCAAGTTATGTGCTAATATTATTTACACTGCTGAGCAACTGACAGCAGCTGAGGTCTACATAGCCAATCCTGTGTCCTATCATCAGAGAAAAAGGCTGGGTGTTGAAAGGAAATTAAGAGCAGATCTATGAAATTCAACTAGATAGCAAAAAACTTTGCCCATCACACACATTCCCTTAACATAAGTGATCCAAACTGTAAATCTTCATGCTATGTTTTTGACATTTCATACCTGCAAACTCAAAAGAGGTGAAAAAGGTGACATTTTTATGAACTAAACTGTGGTAGGGGAGTCTGGGGCCATCCTCCATCAGGAGAACATTTTTGTGATTTTAACATGTAAACGAAGCATTCTGGTGAACTCTGGCAAGAAAATAAATGGAAAACAACAACATTTGCTTCAAGTAAAAAAAGGGCTGGGCATTGACACAAATTTCACAACTGGATTTGATTTTGATTCAGATTCTTGCGTTAGGCCTAAAGATGTAAATGGTGGATGTCATAAAACAAATTTATATTCAATAGTAAAGCACATGTTGAATAAGCAATAGCCTATGGTGCATATATTTAGTGAAATGCTTGTGATGGTAAATGTGACATTTTTATAAGCTGTTTTATTGACGCCTTTCCGCAGTTAAAACACTGATTGATCGATTACATGAGACATAATATGGATTTTGGTAAGTTGTACTGTACAGTATCTTTCTAAATACCTTCAGATGTTCATTCATGTTTATTTTGTGTTGTAACCAGTAAAGCGGAAGAGATGGTCGGTTCACATGCGCTCTGCTTGAACTGAAGCGCTACAGCAATTTGTCACGCCACAGAGTGCCAAGAAAGATTGCTACACCTGTAGAGACGTCCATGATCTCACTCCAGTCTATGGGAAAGTAGCCCATTTTCAACCCACGATTCACATAAATGACGTATGTTGATTCAAAACGGCGAATTTTGCAGAAAAGTGACTAGTTTGCAGGTATGACATTTTTAAAACCTGAAAAAATCAGAATAGTCCATGATAAATATTAAAGGGATAGTTCACCCAAAAATGGAAAATCTGTCATAATTTACTTACCCTCATGTCGTTCCAAACCTATATGACTTTCTTCTGTGGAACATAAAAGAAAATATTTTGAGAATTGTGTCAGTGCTTCTGTCCATATAATGAAAGTCAGTGGTCACCAAAACTGTTTGGTTCCCAGCATTTATCAAAATATCTTCTTTTGTGTTTCGCAAATGAAAGTCATACAGGTTTGGAATGACATGAGGGTGAGTAAATGATTACAGATTGTTGATTTTTGGGTAAACTATCACTTTAAGTCCATTGTTTAATCAGTCCAAATCAGTTCTATTCCAATTAGGAATGGGTCAGAATGGTTGACTAACCAACCAGTTAGTGAGGTTGATGAGTTGATAAGAGGTTGATAAAGTTTTTTTTTATGTATGTAAGTGGTTTATAGGGTATGAATTGGGAACCTTTCCACACTTATTGTCCATATAACAATGCAAAAATGCTCACATAATCTTGTTAGGCTGGTTGGCGATATTTGGGAATAAAGCTTTTATGTCAAAAACCACAGAAGAATATTATGGACCATTCCTTCTTGTATGTCAAACACAACAACACCAAAAATTTCCTAACACTTGTTAACATGTCCTACAAGAGTTAACCGCAACAAACAAACCAGCATTCCACCACTGCTGTGAAATTCCAGCGCATGGCCAGAACTGGTTATGTTTACATGCACACCTTTTGGTTCAAACAGAAATAATTAATTCCAGTCTGATGGTAGCATTTACATGAATGCTAAATAAAATGTTTACATATCCTCTCCATCAAATTAGAAAAGGAATAAACCACCCCTTTCAATTCGATAGAAGTTTTCATTTAGACTGAGCTCAATCGGATCAATTAAGGTGTTTATATGAAGGCTTTTCAGTCAGATTGAACCATCAATCCAATTGGTAAAGGATTATTTGGTTGCATGTAAATGATTTTGTGAACACATCAAATATGAAAAAATGTAGATTTATACATCCCTGCTCCAAATTCATTAAGGTCTAACTAGGGGGCAGTGGTGAGTACCTACAGACATATAGAGAATGATGGTGCATGCAACCACCTTCCCAGGTGGACGCCCTGTCGTACTGCTGGACTTCCGCCTGAGCGACAGATGGCAGGCAAATGCGGAGGAACCCGCCCCGAGCATTAACTTTGCTGGCTAGTGTTAGCCTGCGACAGTGCCCGCTATCTGTCTGTCTGTATCTCCAGCGAAATACCCCTATTATCCTCAGAGCCATCATGAGATTAAGAAGGGTATGTCAGAGAAACCGACGGGACAGCTGAGTCTCATTATCCAACATATGCTGTGATGTTTTAGCAAGGCTTTGGTTTGTATCTGGTTAGCTACACAAAATGTGTAATGTGAATGAAGGTTGAACCAGACCTCACCTTTTAGGCCAGGACGAGGCTGTTCAGATGAATGGCACGCAGCATGTTCACACCAATCAGATTTAGGCAATTAGCCATCTAAGAGGGATCAATGGTCAGGATGTATTTAGAGGAACTCCATTTGCACTGCTCAGCTAGATTAAATGGGGCACATACTCAAACAGATTTAAGCAGTAATCTTCTCTCAAACTAATACAATGACCATCATACAAAATCTGAGAAGATCTTTTCTCAATGCATCAAGTTCATCTTACAAAAAGTGGCCTAAAATAGCATACAAACATTTATTTTCCTAAAAGGAAGCAAATCCTCCAGCAAAATTTTCATTAGTTCTTCTGAGATACTTCGACACTGATTAATCTTTTAAGAGTCTGTGTTCTTCCGTTCAAAGAGGCTTGTCAGAGAGGATGAAGGCATTTTAATATAGGCTTGTGAGCATGTTTCATACCCCCTGCTAACATGTCTAATCTGGTTGGGAGGAAATGATTTGATCTTTTGCAGGCATGGGGCATCTCAGAATCTAACAGTCTGAATCACAAAGACCAGCGCTCACCAGCCAAACTTGGTTTTTCATGTAGACATATGAGGAGCTCCCCGTTGAGCTTTGGAGCTTGTGGAGCAGCGTTTTGGGCATCTCACTCTCTGATCTTCTGAAACAGCCATCACATCTGTCTCCTCTGTGATGTCTGCCAGGGTAAAAGGACAAAATGTCACATATCTTCAGGCTGTTTTGTCATAAAGGAAGGAGGAAGAAAAGAGGAAGGTCAACGAAAGAATTACACGAATCAAAGTGCAGAAGGAAACATTTTATTTAACTTATATATTAAAATGTTTTGTTTTGAGTGGAAAAAAAACTCTTTAAACCTTATTTTTTAAGCAATTAAAAAAAATTAATTAAGTTGTATAACTGTATGTATATTTCCTTTGGTATAAACCAAATACTATATTTAAAAATAATAAATTTAAGGGGTCCTTGATTATGATTTCACTTTTTTAACTTTAGTTAGTGTAATGAGCTTCTTCCCGGGTTGGTGACATCACAAACCCAAAATTTACATAAACCCTGCCCCCGAGAAACATGCAACAAAAGGGGGTGAGGTTTAGAGAAGAGGAAGAGTTGTTGTAATAGAGTGTTGTTGCCATGCTATCATTTTATGCTGGACTCCTTCACAAATGAGTCAGTTCAATACTGGATTTGCACAAAAGATTAACATGACGGCACATGCTAGTCGATGAGCTAAATCAACTCCACAGCAACTACATATATCTAACCACTAACTATTCAGAAATGTCCAGTTGCATTTTATAAGTTGTAACTTCTTCCTTAGTTTGAACAATGTAAGGCTGAACACCATTATTGACAATCGTCATTTTGGCTGCGTGAGATTCTCCAGCTTTGTTGTTGTTGAGCAACTGAAGCGCGAGCTGTTAAAGCTACACCCTCTTCTGGAAAGGGGGCTGGGAGCAGCAGTTAATTTGCATTTAAAGGGACACACACAAAACCGCATGTTTTTGCTCATACCCAAAATGGGGGCAAATTTGACAAGTTATAATAAATGATCTGTGGGGTATTTTGAGCTGAAACTTCACAGACACATTCTGGGGACACCAGAGACTTATATTGCATCTTGTAAAAGGGGCATTATAGGTCCCCTTTAATAACAATAATATAGTTTTAAATATAGAGTTTGATAAAATATGTAAAAGGTACAGTTTGATTTATACCAGAGGATACATGGCAATTTAAGTTAATTCATAAAAAGTATCATATTATGTAGTTTAGATTTTAGATGTAGATTTAATTCTTACAATTTTTGTTTAACTGTTAGATATCATATATATGCCACTTAACCTGGATAAAATAAGTAATTTTGGATAATAGCATATGATCAACTAATAATATAAAATAAACGTCCAACACCAATTTAAACCAGCCATAACAACAATAAATAACAGTGACACATTCCTACATAACATGAAATATTGAATTACATTACATATTGCATTACTCTACACCTGAGTGACGTTAAAGAAATACCTCACTGCACTGCAATGTAACTCAGTGGGGAAAAACATTTCAAAGGTGACATGAGCTTGACCTCGGTTGACTTTGATTTTCAAATCTGTCTTATACATTATGCTCATGATCTTTGACATGTTCCATAGGTTTAATCAGCATTTTGGCATTGGGCTGTAATATTGCACACCTCTCTGCACCTGGCTGCAAATGCCTGTGATTGAATGCCATGTGTTTTACACAAGTTCCTTAGACTCTTTTTGAAGTGATCACCCACATCACTGAGGTCTGGCCTCTTGCAGTTGGGATGCTGATGGCTTTTGGCTCAAGTTCTAGTACCTGTGTGTGTTTACTCTCTCTACTGGCCACAGACACCAGGAAGCACATTCACTGCTTGGCAGACATCCAGCTCCCCTGATCCAGTGAGAGAGAGACTGCTACATCTGCACCAGATGTACGGCTGCACCGGGCTGATCGTTAGGGTCAGATTGACGAGTGCTTTGAAGAGGGTGGAAAATCTCACATTCTCTTAATCCAGGTACAGTAACTAACTGCTAGCCATCAATGGGCTAACAAGCCACTGCTAGTCACTAAAACATTTTATTTTACCCAAAATCCTCCCATCCAGACGGAGGAGTGTTGTGGGTTCACAGAGGCCTCCATGTGTAGCCGCCTACTTCATGCTTCCACAACTGACAGTGAAAGATGCACTAAAAACAAACCTACTAGGATTAAGCCAATCATTCTAGTGTGTTGTAAGAGTACACTGAAAAAGAGACACCATATATTCTGGCCTATACAGTCTTCTAAAGGTAAATAGTGCTCTCATGTCTCAGCATGGGTACTGGGGAAAATTAAAATCTGTGGAGGTGTTAAAAGATGTTAAAAATAGAAAAACTGTATCCTGAATAGCACAAACTATGACACGTTCACTATAAATAGCTAAGTGTGCTGTTATAGTTGAGACTGCATTAAAATAAGTGGTATTCTCAAACTAATCAGCCATAAATGCCTATATTAAGAGCGGATCAGTCAAAATAAAACCACAAAAGGATAACACATGACATATTGAACAAATTTGAAAGAGATAAACCATCAATTACATTAATTTAACCAGATTATGGAAAATTATTTGACTTGGAGTGGAGGTTTTAGGATTTATTTAAAACTAATAAAAGCTGTAACCCTTGCAAATCATCTTCATAAGCAGTGATGATTCCAACAGCTGTCCCTCACACCGTCAGTGCTGTTATCTTAAAGGAACAGTTCACCTTAAAAATTAAACATTCTGTCATTATCTACTCACCATTATGTCGTTCCAAACCAGCGTGACTTTCTTTCTTCTGTGGAAAACAAAAATAAATATAATGTCAGGAAACATGCAATATATACACCAATCAAACATTTGGGGTCAGAATTTTTTTTTAATACACTAAAATACACTGGGTTAAAAACAATCCAATTTAGCAAAATTTAAAAACAAGCCAATTTAGGTTGTTTTTAGCCCAAGGGCTGGGTAAATATAGGACAGAACACATGTTGGGCTAATTTTACCCAGTAAATTGGGTTATTTAACACAGCATAACGGGTTGATTTTATTAATTCATTTCATTTTACTATAATACTAGCTTATGTTTTACTTCATACATGAATTAGTGCTTACAAATGAACTCAAATCCTCTAAACTTTTGTAAAATACTCCACACAACCACTAGTTTGCATGATAACTTCCTTTAGTTTTGATGAATATCATATTTTACAGTATAGCATATTTTGTACCGTTTTTAAAGTGTAAACTATACAATATTGCCAACATTTAAACTCATTTAACAAACATTAGAAGTAAAAATCAAACATTTAGAAATAATTCACATGTAATCGACCAATCGACCAGCCGAAATATGCTGTGACTGACTCCATAACCTGCCCAACAAACAGTGAACAGCTCTGAGGACACATTTAACATCCAAAGTATTTATATTTAGTATATTTACCAAGATATACTGGTAGATATTTGATCATAAATACAGTAAAATAAATATTGTGAAATATTATAACAATTTAAAATAACTGTTTTCTATATGAATATATTTTAAAATGTAATTCCTGTGATGGCGAAGCTGAATTTTCAGCATCATTACTCCAGTTTTCAGTGTCACATGATCCTTCAGAAATCATTCTAATATGCTAATTTGCTGCTCAAGCAAAATGTCTTATTATCACTGCTGAAATCAGTTGTGCTACAGTATACTTAATATTTTTGTGGAAACCATGGTACATTTTCTTCTTCACAGACAGAATTCAACACATGATCTTCTACATGCCTACATATCTGTGAACAAGCCCATTCTGGCCAGACTGCTACATGTACAGTTATTGTGAAGGCCTAATAACCTACTGCCACAATGAACCCTCCCTAATCATCTTTAAAAACCACACAATTACACTGATGATGAAGTGCGCTGCCCTAAATTAGAAAATATGTAGGACATTTTTGTCTGTATTTTCACAGACCTCTCTCTACATAGGAAAAAGACTCAGTTGGGGACGTTTAGTCAACAGTTGATAATGTGAGCTATAAATCAGTCATACACAGGATTATGAACTGAATCCTATAGTGCAGAAGTCTGGCCTGTAGCCAACATGTGAACAAAAGGTTGCCTCTCCACTTTTTACCAGAAACATTTTACTTGGTAATACTCTTGTGACTGGTCCCCTTCAGTATCCTGTCGTTCCTCTGTATCCAAATTTCAAACCATCCTTCTCCAAATGATTTTTTAAGTTTTTCTTACTCTCTCTCTCCCTCCACCTTTTTCTAATTTGCTGGCCACAGTTAGAAATCAGCCGACTGGGACACGCCAGTAATTGAAGTCTCCACAGTGACTGCCTTCAGCACAGCTTTTAGTGATTCACGGGGGAGGTTTCCTGGGGGAAACTCAATAAGCTGCTCAGCGTTAACTATAGTCATCATCAGACTTTTTCCACCACAGGATGTAGAACAACACTTGTTGACAGCATCTCAAAATAGCATCAGGAAGCATGACCTATGACAAACTGATAATACCAATACACAGGATTCAAGAAGCATATGGATAATTCATTCAGGGACAGAGATGCTCACATATTTTCACTCAGATTAATAAAAGTCAGTGCTTGAATTGCGAGAAGGTGGATGAGTAGTATTATGGATTATTTTGAGTAGTGGAGAGTAGAGTAGTATTATTTAAAAAATGACCTTTACCTTTCTTAACCAGAACCAATTTCTGAACGAATTACACTTATAAGAGCTGGTTCTTTTTGATGAGTCAAACATACAGCATAACTAATGCTGCCCAATTCCTGATTGAATCCCTGTGTCTGAATATGCCTGCTTCCACACAATATAGCAGGTAAGAACATGTCAAGTCAAGTCAAGTCACCTTTATTTATATAGCGCTTTTTACAATGCATATTGGGTCAAAGCAGCTTTACAGTGATAATTGGTGAATAATTTTGTCTAGTTTAAGTAATTTCAGTATTGATTCATTCAGTTGTAAAAAACAATAATTAGTTCATTTACCTATATATAAGCACTGGAGAAAACAGTGATGTCATCGTCCAGCTAAGCTCTGTTCGCATACAATGGTGTCAATGCAGGCAGATCAAAAACACTGTTGCAGTTATTAAGTGTCACCAACTAAGCAAGCCAGAGGCAACAGTGGCAAGGAACCAAAACTCCATCAGGTGACATCAGATGACAAAACAGTGATAAGAATGGAGAAAAAAACCTCGGGAGAAACCAGGCTCAGTCAGGGGGCTGTTGTCGTTGTATTAAGGCACAGGTCCTCCATCTGATCTGGATACGGCCTGGATCCGGCTGACTACGGTAAACCTCGAGATAAACAGAGAGACTAATATTAGCGTAGATGCCATTCTTCTTCTGATGTAACAAGTACATCTGGTGTTATAGGAAGTGTTCCCGGTTCCGGCTGACCTAATTTATACAGCCTAACAATCCTTTAATGGATTTCAAAACATAAATTGATAATGTGTTATGTGTATGCCAGGGTAAAGAGGTGCGTTTTTAGTCTAGATTTAAACTGACAGAGTGTGTCTGCTTCTTGAACAATGCTAGGAAGATTGTTCCAGAGTTTAGGTGCCAAATAGGAGAAAGATCTACTGCCTGCAGTTGATTTTGATATTCTAGGTATTATTAATTGGCCTGAATTCTGAGATCACAATAGACGTGAAGGACTATAATGTGTTAAGAGCTCACTCAGATACTGGGGAGCTAAACCATTTAGTGCTTTGTAAGTGATTAGCAAGATTTTAAAATCTATACAATGTTTAATAGGGAGCCAATGCAGTGTTGACAGAACCGGGCTACTATGGTCATACTTCCTGGTTCTAGTAAGAACTCTAGCTGCTGTGTTTTGGACTAGCTGTAGTTTGTTTATCAGGCAAGCAGGGCAGCCACCTAGCATTACAGTAATCTAGCCTTGAGGTCATGAACGCATGAACTAACTGTTCCGCATGTTTCATTGAAAGCATATGTCGTAGTGTGTAAGATGAGTATGTCAGAAATCATAGTATTCATAAAATAGTAGATGAAAAATATGATGACCTATACTACTTCTGTTGGGATTCTGAAGTGTGCATGGACTGGAGACTTTACTATCCTATGAGGCCACAGGAGAGGATTTGTGAATGACAGTGAAGCAACTTGACTGACAACATAGGTCACATGACAGTGACAACATAACGGATGTAGTACATCCAAATACTACACACATTCATACTATACAGACATACTTTTTATGGTTGGACGTTTCAAACCAAATGTAGTACATGCTATACAGTATGTGATTTTGGATTGACTTTATTCACAGCAGCGCCATCTTTGAAATTTCCAGTAGACAAAAAACGCCAGACAACATGAGCTGTAGAAAATTATAAGTGATCTAGGAGCTTTATACAGCTTTTCATGGCAGACACCATTGAAAACATGGTAAGTCTATCCCTCACAGTCTCGCTTTCATACATGTCATGGCGCTGCTCTGAATAAGGTCTATAAACTGGTTCTTCTTTTAAGTGAATCAAACACGTACAGCTTACAGATAACTGTGAGACTTAAAGGGTTATTTCACCCAAAAATTCTGTCATTAATTACTCACCCTCATGTCGTTCCAAACCCGTAAGACGACAGTGGTTCAACCTTAATGTTATGAAGTGACGAGAATACTTCTTGTGCGCAAAAACAAAACAAAAATAACAACTTTATTCAATGATTTCTACTCTTCCCTGTCATTCTCCCACACTTCTGACGTAGTAAACACAGTGCAGTGCTTCCAGGTTCTATGTCAGATGCCAATGTCTGTTCACGTGAGCAGCACAACGCAGGAGCCGGCCAATACTTGTCGTTGCCATTCTGACATAGAACCTGGATGCCTACACTGTCTCTACAACGTATACAGCATAGGAGAATGACAGGGAAGAGGAGAAATTGTTGAATAAAGTTTTATTTTTATTTTTAAATTTTATTTTATTTTCACACAAAAAGTATTCTCGTCACTTCATAAAATTAAGGTTGAACCACTGTAGTCACATGGACTATTTTAATGATGTCTTTTCTACCTTTCTGGGCCTTGACAGTGGTAATTAAATTGCTGTCTATGGAGGTCTATGGTCAGAGAGCTCTTGGATTTCATCAAAAATTAATTTGTGTTCCGAAGATGAATGAAGGTCTTTTGGGTGTGGAACAACATGAGGGTGAGTATTTAATGACAGAATTTTTATTTTTGGGTGAACTAACCCTTTAAATCAGTGCTGGCTGTTTATACAACAACGTGTAGTTGTAGTAATGTGTAAAGATGTACATTATGAGTTTTCATCAGTTGGATTTTCTAAATTTGTTTATTATCGTTATATTTTCCATTTTCTTTTTCCAAATGTTTATTCCTTACAAGCTTTAAAATAATCATTACTGCAACTGTTAAGAAACAGAGCTTGTTAAGAGGTATTAAAATTGGAACAGTTAAATTCTTTACAATTAGGTATGTGATACACTACACTGAAGAAAAATAGATTTGCACAAGACCTATTACGTAATTTGTACGCATTCGCACCTGAGCCTGAACATAGAGGGCTCTCGAGTTCTGTCTTGAGTTCTGTTTAAAACCTGTCAAGCAGTCTTCTGAAGTTTTAAATGACTAAAAAAGATGGAAATTCACAGTTCAAAAGGTCTTCTCTCTTTAAAAGCATTCTGGACATATATATTTGTCGTGCTCTTGAAGGTTTTCAGATCCTGGGTAAGGTTAATGCACACATCTACAGTGGAGCAGAAGGCAAAACAGATCTTTTCAGACCTTGAATATGTTTGACCTTAAAACGGGGGTATGATGCATATTCTTTATGACATCCAGACTGCTCTGAATCACATGTAGTTGTGACTATTCCCTGATTTGTGTGCAGCACCGGTGCACCTGGAACTGTATACTGGGACTGTGACTGGCGCACAGTGAGCTTGTGATAAATGACTCCATGATCGTGCACATTTAACAACCTCCTGAATCAGGTAAAATCAAAACCCCATGAGTGGAAGCAGGTTTGTAATTCAGCAAGCTTCTAGAAACATCAACATGTTGAAGCCTGGGTTGGAGCGCAAGGGCTTGATTATGTCTCAATTGGGCCCGTGTGAAAATTGTATTCCATTATTGCAGCTGTCAGAATATTGGACTTCTGAATTTATCATATTCTGAGTTCTGTGGAATATCTTTCACTCGAAACTTGGAGCAAAAAAAACAGTATTTCGCCTTAAAAACACACCATATCTTACCCGTGTGGTCTGTGTGATCAACGCCTGGAAGGAAGCAGATGACATGATTGCCTGTTGAGGAGCTGATGTTGCTAATTAAAACAGGAAAAGTGATGACTCCTCTCATCCTCACTGTGTTATCAAGCTCACTGCTGGCTTTGGCCTTGACGTAGCAACTGCTCCTTCCTCCTGATAACTGCAAGAAAGAGTCTTTAGGAGAAAAAAGGAAGGAAGGCCAAAGACACTATCACCTAAGCTGTTGCAGTTTTAGCTCATGATGCAATTTTGAAAAAAGAAAACAACAAATACACTTCAGATGGAGGAAAAAAATTATGCAGGATGTTTTGGATTTTTTTTAAAGGGATAGTTCACCCAAACATTTACTTACCCCCATGTCTTCCCAAACCCGTATGACTTTCTTTCTTTTGTGGAACACAAAAGAAGATATTTTGAAGAACATTGTGGTTTACACAACATTATTTGAGAAATTTTTTTTTTTTTTCAAAATATCTCGAAAGAAAGTCTTTTTATATGTTGCCTCTGGCTTGCTTAGTTGGTGACACTTAATAACTGCAACAGTGTTTTTGATCTGCCTGCATTGACACCATTGTATGCGAACAGAGCTTAGCTGGACGATGACATCACTGTTTTCTCCAGTGCTTATATATAGGTAAATGAACTAATTATTGTTTTTTACAACTGAATGAATCAATACTGAAATTACTTAAACTAGACAAAATTATTCACCAATTATCACTGTAAAGCTGCTTTGACCCAATATGCATTGTAAAAAGCGCTATATAAATAAAGGTGACTAGACTTCTTCATGAACAATTGTCCTTTTCCCAGAGCAGCAAGTATAACTTTACAGGACAATTGCGTATAACTCTTCAACTGTTTAAGAGTTTCCCCGTGGTCAACATAATCTTTAATGAATCACAGTGTATTTACGTAAAAAGGTCAGAGATGTTCCTCTAAGCACTCCACAGCTCCAGAGCTGTATCGGGAGGCTTGACATTAATCCTGAGGGTAATGTGGGCCTTCCTGTGGCTAATGAAATCTGAAGCCTGAAAATGGCCGCACCTAATGACACTCCCTGACAGTTTTTGAATTAAACAGCCATGGCTGCTGGGATCAATCTAAATAGCACACAGATGGCCAACACTATTTTTCTCTCTTTTTCTACCCCTAAGCACTTGCATATGGGATCTAATTTACCATCTCAGGAACATTGCTTTCAAAAAAGCTATTCTGTATGGAGTGCTTTTTGCCTGTTTGTTTCGCTTGGCCGCCACAGGTTCACAAATGGTTGGTGATCAAAATTAAATGGATAGTTCACCCAATAATGAAACTTCTGTCATCATTTATTCACCCTCATCTTATTCCAAACCTCTATGACTTTCTTCTGTGGAACATACAAGATGATATATTGAGAAATGGTTTATTATTATTATTCAGTGGAAGTCAATGGGCTCCAACGTTGTTTGGTTCCCATTCCATTCTTCATAAAAATCTTCTTTTGGGTTTTGCAGAAGAAATATATATATATATATATATATATATATATATATATATATATATTTAGAACTTCATGAGGGTGAGTAAATGATGAGAGAATCATTTTTGGATGGACTAAAAAAATAATAATATTGCAGACTTTGCATACATCATGCAACATCATGACTTGCCAAAACATCTCAATAACCTTATCACATAATTTTACAAGTACATCCAGTTGTTAAAATATTCTATTCAACCTGTGTGCACTGACAAACTCTCACTCTGCTTATCTGCACAATGATAAAAAAAAAAAAAAAAAAACATAATATAGCACCCTTTTTCTAATTAAAGCAAGTAAAATGAACCTGTCTGAAATGAGACTGTTCTTCAAAGTGTTCATGGCAAGGAAAAAACTGCATAAGAAGTTCAAGTGAAGAGGGAAAAACACTGAGAGGACTCGAGTAAGGTGCACATTAAAATAAAATAAATTCTCACTCAAATAACTCACTGTGTGAAATTTTATGCAGGTTTATTTATCCCGTTATGTGAGGGTAGTAAAAGATGTGCTGATACATTAATATAATTTTTCATTACATATAAATGTATTCTTTCTCAAATAATT
The DNA here is from genome assembly GCA_037101425.1 of Elopichthys bambusa. Lineage (NCBI taxonomy): Eukaryota > Metazoa > Chordata > Actinopteri > Cypriniformes > Xenocyprididae > Elopichthys > Elopichthys bambusa. The sequence goes on along the minus strand of CM074447.1, from coordinate 23,778,190 downwards.
CAATTTACCAAATGCTTGCTAGACTAGGAGAGGTCTCGTCAAGATATTTAATATATTTGTGCCATCTCTAATCAACATCAGCTGAAAGTTTCCTAGTCCATTCTTGACATCTAAAACAAACAAGACAGTCTCATGTACAACAGAATAAAAATCACTTTTTGACAGACCACTGAAGGGTATCTGAAGCACTCATCAAGGATCCCTTTGCTCCTATAATAGCTCTCACTCTTGGGAAGGTTTTCCACTAGATGTTGAAAATGGCTTGAGGGATTTACTCACATTCAGAGCCACAAGCATCAGTGAGGTCAACCAGTGATGTTGGGTGATGAGGCCTGGCTCAGAGTCAGTGGTCCAAATCATCCCAGAGGTGTTCACTGGAGTTCAGGTCTGGCCTTTGTGAAGGAAAGTTCATCCACACCAGACTCAGGAAACCATGGACCTCACATCGTAATGTTAAGTTACCTTTATTTATATAGCGCTTCCTGTAAAGCAGCTCCAAAAAGTGCCAATAGTGCAATAATTCCGTTCTAATCAGCTCAGTGTTTCAGTTCAATTCAATGTATAAAATTAATTAATTATGAAACAAATTAGATTCCGCAATAAAGCAGCTCAATAGAAGACAATAGTGTCATCATTCAGCTCAATTCAGTTTAAGTTATGTTCTCATCCGATAGTGTCAGTGAAGTCAAATCAATAGTATCACTGAATATTAAGTGTCTTTTAAACTCTAATTAAGCAAACCAAAGGTGACAGTGGCAAGGAACCCAAACTCCATGGAGAGAGAGAAAAAAAAGAATCCAGGGGCCAGTTCTCCTCTTATGCTGTGAGTGTCTTATACTGTACCTCCCACATTTAAAACCTGTAGCCTCCCTCTAATCGCTGAGATCTGAGAAGCTTTACATGACATATTTGGCACTCATAGCCAGGCCAAGTACCTCCCGTTGGCTTAGACTGTTTTGGCAGCTCTTAATGTGATGATCAGAGTTGGGAACGTGCTCCCATTTTTGAGCCACTCAGCACTCACTACTGTCCTGTATTGGATAGGGAAGAGTGTGCTCTGTAACGTCATGCTTCCCTCGGTCAGACGCCTCTGGGTCAGGTCTGGCTGTCAGTAGGGTTGTGTCCAGGTCCACAGTGCCTCAGGAAAGCCTGAAGACATAATCAATCAGCAAATGGCTAACTGACATGATGATTCATCCAGTGCACTTTCTTACTTAAACTTGCCTGCTTTTCTGTCCCTGAGCTCAAATCCTTTACAGCATTCAGGTCGGACTGGAACAGTTAGGAAGAGCTCATTGATCCAAAATGAACCGCACACTGAAGTTCATTTGCTGGCTATGAGTGGACGAACTGTATGATCAGGTGAGTCGAAGGAGTGCCATTTCTACAATATGCTAAATCAGAGGAGCACAGGTCATCTTGGCCTGCGGCTAAATGAGGCATGACCCTTATGTCTGAAATTCAATGCAGGGTTATTATCAGACAGCATGGACACCAACAGAAAATAATCACACACACATTGTATAAGAAATATTAACATATTCAGTTGGGTCACACCCTTGCATATGAGTCCATGTGTATGTCATTAATCTGAAGGATCTTAGGCGTTCCCTTACATCAGTACTAACAATCACAGTACAAAGAGCTCAGTGGGTGTGGGGGCCTGAATTCATAGTTTTAGTCAGAGATGCATAATCATTGAATGTGACCACATTAAAATGGTGTCCCGAACTAAAATGAGCTAAACACTACTCCACTCATCCTCTTACAAATGTAGACTCAAATGTGAAGGTCAACATGAAATCAAAATTGCCTTTATTTAAGGTCTTAATAAATGTCTTATTTACATGTTATTTTAAAGAAAATGTTAAGTAATTTCCACAACCTTTTATCAAAATATAGTAACTTTCTTTACATCTGAAATCACTTCTTGCGTGGGGAAATATAATACATTATCCATCTCTTGATTTCAGAGTTCATACATCAGAATAATTTTATTCAGCAATGATGCATTAAATTGCTCAAAATTGATTTATTTCAGAATCATCATTGGTCCAATTCTTTTTTTAAAGGGTTAGTTCAACCAAAAATGAAATTTCTATCATTAATTACTCCAGTGTCGTTCCATACTCGTAAGACTTCCACACCCGTTTGTCTTCGGAATACAAATTAAGATATTTTTGATAAAATCCGATGGCTCAGTGAGGCCTGCATTGACAGCAAGATAATTAACACTTTCAGATGCCCAGAAAGCCACTAAAGACATATTTAAAACAGTTCATGTGCAGTGGTTCAACCTTAATGCTTAAAAAGTATTCTCGTCGCTTCATAACATAGGTTGAACCACTGTAGTCAAATGAACTGTTTTAATTATGTCTTTAGTACCTTTTGGGCATTTGAAAGTGTCAATTATCTAGCTTTCAATGCAGGCCTCAATGAGCCATAGGATTTTATCAGAAATATCTTAATTTGTGTTCCAAAGATGAACGAAGGCCTTACGGGTGTGAAATGGTATGAGGGTGAGTAATTAATTACAGAATTCTCATTTTTGGGTGAACTAACCCTTTAATATTAAAATAAAGTGATGTACAGTGTCATTAACAAGCCCCTCACTTGTATTCATTAGTTACCTTTAACTTATAACATTACAGAAATTTTCATGAAGTACAGAGAGCTACATTTTAATGGTTTACATAAAAATAATGTAACTATTATCTGTTTAAAAAACTCTCTTTATGAGTTATGAGTGTTGGCTACCATATCTTTATATAAAGGGGGGCTGTTTTTATGTCCCCACCAATGTCAAAGTCAAACCTATGCCCTTGATTGATGATAATAAGAAGTGTTTGTTAAGCATCAAAATCATATTAGGATATTGTGACAGAAGACTGGCGTAATGGCTACTGAAAATTCAGCTTTTCCATCAAAATAATAAATTACATTTTAATATATATACACAAGTATATAAATATTAGGTTGCAGTTTTTTATGAGTGCAAATCATAAAAATAGTTCAGTTTAGCTGTAGATCTTTCAGGAGCCTGTGGTAAAACAGCTGTGAAAAGTACTCAAGATAGAAAATCACAGATAACAAAAAGTGTCTGAGCAGCTAAATTACCACATGAGACAGATGAAAGATTTCTCAGTAATATTTCGAAATGCTGGTCAGCAGCCTTGAGTTGTGTGCTGACTTGTGTGAAATTGAAAAATCTGCTCAATGTGAAGCAAACTATTTAAGTCTTACCCTTCGAATCACAGGTATCACTCAAAAACAAAACAAAAAACAATTCTTTGCTATTGCATAAATTCAACCTGAACATGAGAAATAAGAATAAATTAAAAGTTTGGTGGATATAGCAAACAAACAAACAATGCCATCCTGTGAACTATAAATACAAACGCACACACAACACACACACACACACACACGTCAAAAAACATAATAAGAGTTTTAAACATATTCTTCCAGGTTTGTGCTATTGCAGACTATACTGATTCCTTCACTGAAGGTCTAGTTGCTACGTAACAGAGAAGGGTCAGTGGCACTGTGAAGGGTGAATGGATTCCTCCAGAACAGTCCATTTATCAAGTGCTGCCAACATGCCAAAATGCACAAAGGACAACACATCCACCGCTAGATCCTGTTCCTTTTCACTGTTTCTTTCTAACCCCCTTTGCTCCTTTTATTTTAACCTTTATCTTTGTCCCTTAAATCTGACAAAAAGTTCACAAATACAACTTCGAAATTCCACGAGTTGTTATATGTTAACTAAACACACCAGCGATACATTAAAATGAAGATTATTTCAAATTTCCATGTTTTATCATATAAAAACCACCACTTGAGGGTTCCCAGAATGACCTCACTAATTTGAACCCTGTACAATAGAAAAGAGATTTAATATCATATGTTCTCCATCGCTATGAGAGCAGAACAAAACCGCCGCTAATGAGTCCCTGATCATGTTGAAAAATGACCTGAACTTGCACTCCCCCCCCCCTTACAGGTGGAAACCAAGGCACGACCCACAGGAACGATTTATGATATGGATTCGGCGGCCTCTGAGCTGGTCATTAAGTAGTACGGGTCATTAGCCTTTTTTTTGCCCATTCCAGCTGATAACAATACGCAGCTGGGGTAAAAGCTCCTCAAGAACTATTGCTTTTGACTTTATGCGTGACACAAAATAAATGATATTTATGGCTTTGCGCACTAAGGCATCTTTACACGGTGAAGTGTGAATTGTTATGTTATTCTTTACAGACAGAGCAAAGAGAATTCATAACAGGGAAGGTGTCAGCGCATCAAAGGCGAATTTCACAGATATAAGAAACAAAGACGGGGTTCAAAACACTGCCACTCCACCATAGCTTTAATAGAGGCTTCTTATTTCCTATTCACTCAAAGCCAAAAGAAGGCATCCACTGCATTTCCACACCTCACATTCTTCCCTTCATTTCTAAAACCGTGTGTCATCTCCAGGAAAAAAAAACAGACTGAGCTTCTGACAATGACTTTGAGGGCAGTGAGTGAAAGAATAATCCATCAGCGTGGCCATGGCGAATGTAGGGTAAAAATGCGCTGCTGCGGCTGCTGCTTTTATGGCAGATGACCCTGTAACTGCACTTGATACATCCATTTCTTTATTGACTCCTCTTCTTGTCTTTTGTTCACCTTGGCCTGATTGCATCAGAGCAAATAATGACCTCTTCATGAAAATGACTGCAATTTTCCTGTAAAAGTCCCCTGTGCTGGCAGACTGCCGCTGCAATACACAGAGGAGTGAACGGCAGACGTTTAACTGATGTTAATGATGAAATTAAGAACGCAGACCACTAATGAGGACAGCAAAAGGATCGGAAGATGAAAATCTTCAACGTGCTATAACACTCTGTTTTGCATAATTAGCACTTTCCTTTGTCGTTTAACAACTCCTGTGCAACAGTTGCTATTGTTCGTGTCCCCTGACTGTAACCTCACATTTTCGGACACGTTCCAGACTAAACACGAAGCACATAACACCTGGAATATCGGTTATTGCACATTAAGGGGATCTAAGATTAGCCTGGCAGAGGAAACTGTAAACAGGAGAAATTTTCAAGAAAGGATTGCGTGGTCATTTGCAGATCATTCATGAAGATGAAGATCATTAGAGATTGTGGAGGAGTGGGCATTGTCCAACTTCAAAGTCTCGTTCAGGAACACCTAAGGCCCGTGTGCCGCTCCCGTTCTTCCTGAAAGCAGTCTCTTATCTCTCAACTTGCATCAGTCCCACAGACTCTGATCCACAGCCAGCCTGACACTCTACTTTCCAACTCTGAGAACTTGCAACCACCATCCATTCAAACCAAGCCGGCCGTTTCTAAACTGCGTGCGACGGTGTGAACTGATCGAATTTCCGATAAGCAGAATATCATCAGGGAGGAAAAGGGAACGCACTCTGCTATGGCTTTCTCTAGGAGCTCTCAATTTGTTTTGACTTCTTTTCATCTTACTGCTACAATAAATGAACTCCGGATCTGGATGAACAGCATATCTCTTCTTTTAGATCAGTTTTTTTTTTACGTGTTAGAGACAAGAGAGAGAAAGCAGTAAGGAAAAAAACACTGCTAAAGGAAGGAAGGCTCTGGAAGGAGTGCATATAGAAAAACAACAGCACCATTAGAAGTCCAAAAGACCATGAGAAAAGTTGGCATGTATCTGCAGATCACACAAAAGTCCACTAAGCATGTGGCTATAAAGGATCCCCGAGATGTATTCATCAGAGCCTTTGAGACAGAGACAGCCGGGTGACTTCAAAATCAGCGCTTGCATTATCTAGCACCTGTGAAACTATCCTAGAGATGCACATCTCTGATTAGATACTGGCTGTACTGTCAAAGCTGTTGTGAGTTTGTTTTTTTAAGGTTTCTGGAGTAAACCTATGACAAGGAATATGCGGGCTTAAGACTGTATGAAGTCATCTCTTTGTTTAAACACAGGACAGCTCATTGATTATGGACAAGGACCATCGTTTTTTCATGAAACATGTCTCTAACTGCATTATGTACTGTCTGTACAAGACCAATAAAATAAATGTAAATCTGAGCTATTAAAAGTAGTACAGATCAACACATTGCAACTCAATATGCATGCAAAGATGAAAATAAAATAAAGCAAAATAAAATATTGATCACATTTTATTGTAATAGTACAGATCATCACAATGTAAGTCAGTGTCCATGGTGAAGTTAATTAAAATAAAATAGTACAGCCTGACATGACAATGCAACTCAGTGTCTATGCAAAGGTGAAAATACCTGAGATTTTTTTATTCCTTGTAATGTCTATGAAGTGAAAAGCATTTGAAACCTGCTCTATTGAATTGACAGTGACCCTAAACTGTCATCCCATGTTAGCCAAGTTAGTGCTCTCTCGCTGATGGGCCGGATAACCTGGATTATGGAGACAGCTGCTGCTGAGTCACGCAACACTAGAGCCAGTGTTCACTGGAGATAATTGGCTGGTCCAGGGTAAATAATAAGCTAGAAATTAACAACTGACTGGATAGCCACAAATCCTCCGTAATAAATTTCCTTGAAAGCAACTCAAGGCTCCAGGGAAAAAAAACAACAACAAAAAAACAATTTACACATTAGTAAAATAAATTACTGGAACAAAATCAACCCATTAACTATATTATGAGAGTGGTAGAAATGGTATGGTTGTTTCAGTTAAATAGACATGGCTGGAGACATGATTATGAGATGAAAGTTTAATTCACTGACCTGAAGTATGATAAGGGGAATGTGTGTATTTTTCAATATTTCACTAATTAAACCTTACTGTTGCTGCCAAAACTAGCTAAACATTACATTAATGGCATAAAGTACCATATTATTTAACTAGTTCTTGGGTTTTAATGTTTACAGGCCTTGAAAACAAATCTCACTATATGGTGGCATGCTTCAGTAGCCTGACTATTTTAAAACAAATCACTCAACAGCACTAACAAACATCCGCCCGCATTTATTCAGGTACTGTGTTTAATGCCTGGACTAAACACAGAAACAATTAAGAGGCGGATAATAAACAGGAAGAACATTAATCATGAATCGACGCAAATAATAAAGTAAACATTTTATGTGATAAGTTGCCTTTTATAGCTTCGGATGAAAAAACACCTGTTGATTTTTCCGTATTGATAATTATCACTAAACATGAGTGGGGGTCAGCTTTGTTTCCTATGACCCAGATTGAATTGCAGTGAGGACTGGGAGGACAGACATTCTTCACTATTAATAAAACAGTAAATCAGGAAGGGTTTCGGATGATGAATGGGATTGGCACGTGAAAAGCATGGCATTCCAACTCTGAAAGCGCTTCCTGTAAACATCCAAGTACTTCCTGTGAGGTCAGATATGCCAGGTGCATCAGTTATGAAAATGTAACAAATCAATAAGAAAAAATTTGAGGCTCTGAATTTAAAATGAAAAGAAGAAGCAGAAACTTATATGCAAGGTACAACCTGAATTCCAGGAAAGTTGGGACGTTTTTTAAATTTGAATAAAATAAAAAACTAAAAGACTTTCAAATCACATGAGCCCATATTTTTTTTTCACAATAGAATGATAGATAACATAACAAATGTGTAAAATGTTACAATTTTATGCACAAAATGAGCTCATTTCCAATTTGATGCCTGCTGATGATCATGGTGTAGCATCTCCTCTTCTTTTTCAAAACAGTGTGAAGATGTCTGGGCATCGAGGTTATGGGTTTCTGGAGTTTTGGTGTTGGAATTTGGTCCCATTCTTGCCTGATATAGGTTTCCAACTGATGAAGAGGGTGTGCATTTTTTTTTATTTATTGTTGCTCAAAAACCTTCATATACTTTTCAGCATTTATAGTGCCTTCCAAAACATGCAAGCTGCCCATACCGTATGCACTTATGCATCCCCATACCATCAGAGATGATGGCTTTTGAACTGAATACTGATAACACGCTGGAAGGTCTTCCTCCTTTTTAGCCCGGAGGACACGGTGTCCATGATTTCCAACAAGAATGTCAAATTTGGACTCGTCTGACCATAGAACACTTTTCCACTTTGAAACAGTCCAGTTTCTCTGAATATTTTGATGATGTTATGCACTGTAGATGATGAGATTTGCAAAGCCTTTGCAATTTGACGTTGAGGAACATTGTTTTTCTTTTTACGCACTCTTTCACAGATCGGAGAGCCTATGCACATCTTTACTTCTGAGAGACTCTGCCTCTCTAAGACATCCCTTTTATAGCTAATCATGTTACAGACCTGATATCAGTTAACTTAATTAGTTGCTAGATGTTCTCCCAGCTAAATATTTTCAAAATTTCTTGCTTTTTCAGCCATTTGTTGCCCCCGTGCCAACATTTTTGAGACCTGTAGCAGGCAATTTGAAATGGGCTCATTTTGTGCATAAAATTGTAAATTTTCTCAGTTTAAACAATTATTATGTTATCTATGTTCTATTGTGAATAAAATATTGGCTCATGTGATTTGAAAGTCTTTTAGTTTTCATTTTATTCAAATGTCCCAACTTTTCCGGAATTCGGGTTGTACTTAAAACACCCAAAGAGGATTAAAAGTAATTTGGTGCAACTATTGGGGGACTTGACAACCTCCTTTAGAAGTCACAAATGCTCTTATGTATCTTTCTTGAGAGCATTACAACATGCCATTCATACTGGAAATTACGGTTTGGTTGCATTCTGTAAATTAATATAAAATTATTCATATAAATTAATATAAAATTTTGCCATGTGTTAATTGTAGCATTATTCCTCTCATTGAAACAACTAAATCGAGTCAAGCTAGTTTTAGCAGGCACTAACCATACATAAAAGCTGGACAGTGTTCTTTAACAAATTATCTCCTAGCTAAAATTAGGTCGGTGGAGGATAAGCACCTTCAGACTTTGCATTGGACAGTACCAGACGAGAGGATTACTTCACAAAGAGTAAAGGCTTCAAGTGGACCATGCTAAAATGGAAGGTGCTCTTGTTAGGTCTAAAGAGGGTGTTACGGACATGCTTGCCTGGGACGGGTGACCACAGAAAACAATTCCACAATGCTACATTTAAATATTTATTTTATTAATAAATGGGTGTCATTGGAATTTAGACTACTGCTTCTTTAGTCCCTTGAAAATGAAAATGCCATTTAATAGTGGTATTAACTGTTGGATCAAAATATTTTGAACACAAAGTATTTTGAATCATTATATTTAGTTTTAAAAGACACAGAATGACGTATAACAAACACTGAGCTGGAGTACTAGATAATGAGAAGATATTTTTTCTAACAAAACCATATGGTATCTTAATTAGAACAATAGTGACAACATTACAGCACATAATATGTTCATCTGTCCTCAACTGCTCCAGTCTCTTGACCTCTAGCTACACATGTATTTAATTCTCTTAGTGATTGGATTATGGGAATGTTCATATAAGCATTGAAAATGAAGAGGGTGGGTCATAAACAGTTAAAATTGTGCTAGATTAATTGTACCAATGTTTGTTAAAAGAAATACAAATGAAAACAAATATTTAAAGTAAAAAACAACAAAACAAATGTAATAAAATTTCAATACACATCAACTTTACATCCATATAATATATGGAAAATGTATATATATATTAAAAAAAACGTTTTACTGCTTCAAGACTTTTTCATTTCACTCACCATTCAGCATGAGAAATGAAACCCTTCCTGTTTATTTGACGACAGAAAATTCAAGCAGAACCCAATGTACCTCTGCTTAGATTTTCATCAGACCTTTTGTTCTTGCAGAGAATGGAAATCTATACACAGAGCAAAACAAATGACTCAGAATCAGCAAATCAAACAAAACAACAGCGGACCTGATAAGTCTTCCTCTGGCTCACACAAAATGGACAGAAAATGCGCCACCCAGGTTATGGAAGTGAACTGTTTTGGTCTGTTCAACTCATCTACCTATATATGAAGAGATGTTTAAGAGAAGAAAACCATCTTTCCTTCATGTGATGTTGTTTCCGGAGACGCATAACTTAAACAATTCTGAGAAGGGTATCTGTTTGACTAATATCATAAAGCTACCCTCTTCCTCTCTCTCTTTCTCTCACTCTCTCAGTGGGAGGGTTAATACCAAGGGGGAGGAAGCCCCCTTTTCCGTGACCCCCAGAGTCAGGGATACATAAGCAACATGAGGGACTTGGGCTCCTAATCCAAGGCAAACAGCCCTGATACAAACCGACTCTGTTCATACTCATTCTACTGGACTTCCAATTCCAAAAGGGAAACGTGCACATTACGGCGGGATAACTCCGACAGAAACCTGCCCTCAATCTCAGCCGCGCTGTCACACACTTGCACACAGATATACAAACACATTCACAGCCACACACGCACACAACCGCGCGCACACACACAGACACACGCGCGCACCGAAGAGCAAACAGTCTCTCTCCCTTTCTCTCTCGCTCACCCACTCTCCTCTCCCTCCCATCCACACACGCACACCACTACAGTATATCAGCTAGCGACTGGCAGGGAAACGGAGGGGAGAGCAGAAATGAATGTGAAGATCTTGACGCTGGTGATTGTGCTGGTGGTTTCTCTGCTGTGTTCAGCCAGTGCTGGTAAGTACGGAGCGTGACGGCTGTTGCCTCCCTGTGTTTATCTTTTTCTCTCTGCTGTTAGCCTTGGGCTTGGGGACGGGAATGGGCAGCTGTAGTTGATCAGTTACCCAGCGTGGTTAGCCTTCTGGGGCTGGGGAGAGGAGGGAAACGGCACCTGGCTGCGCGCTGTACTGCACTGCAGAGGTTTGGCTTGTTATTGTGCCCATTTAATGAAGTTAATTGTGCCATTGGTGGATTACTTGCCGACTTTACTATGACATATGTAGGAAAATAACTGCGATGATGATGATGATGATTCTTCCTGGTGTCATGTAACGCTTGGCTTTCTAGGATTATGTACTCCTGGATGTCGTAAATGTAAGGTGTTTGTCTATATGGTATTGTGGTGCATGGAATGAGGTGTTAAAAACAGCAGATGGTTGTATAATTTGGATTTCACAAGGAAAACGCTGATATGCTCTTGGCACTTGCGGTTCCTGTAGATGTTTAAAGGTGAATTTGATCCATGTCTTTTGGGCTGTGCCACATCATGGATGGATTCTCAGTCTCTCTGGTCTGAAGCTACATAGATCAGAGTTCTTGTGCTTAACCTCCATATAATTTATTCTGAAAACAATCTGCTATTGTGCTGTTATGTAATTCCACCATGTTATTTTTCATCTACCTCTACAATAAAGCCTTTTATCAAATATGTCACACAAGTCTCAAAGCTGTGAGCTCGAGTCAGGTGACTGGTGGCCACCCTGCAGATGTGATGCAGGTAACAGGCTTGTGTTAAAAACAACTGTGGCCCTTGTGTAAATGCTCACATTTCTCTAAAGTCCAACTGCTGGGAAGCATGTGTGTTTGAGAGTATGTGCATGTCGAATGGCTACTTGGTGTATCAAACGGCCCCTTACGCCCTGCGTTTCCACACACGTTTGTTACAGAGACGCTGCTATTTTGGTCTCCGCACGAGTAAATGGGAAGCAATTACCTTGCATTACGGTCAGTGTCGTTTTTCACTCTCCCTGCGTGTGTGTGGAGCCTGATCCTGATCCTCGGAAGGACAGGCTACTAACGTGTGATCCGGGTCAGACTGCCTGCTTGTCGCTATTAGTAGTATTATCTCCATCATGAGATGGGGGTGAGGGAGCCGCGGGGAGCCGGAGCTGCGCGCTGTCGCGGGAAGGTGTTGGAAGCGACTCGGTGTGTAGGCAGCGGGTGTGAAGCCTTTCATCTTCAGACAAACGCTTTTCCAGTACACTGGGAGTTTGCTGGAAATTGCCATCCGTCTCAACCGTACAATGGGGGTGATCTGCGCACTGCTTTCTCGGAGGTTGAAAGAGGGTGGGGACGCGGAGAAGTCATGGTGCAACAGGCGACAGCGGCTTCGCTACCGCAGGCATTGAGTGTCACCCAGCAGAACGGCTGCGGCCCTGCTAATCTCGTCTGCGCATACCTCAATCTTCTCGTCTTGTAATGGGCTTCCCCTAAAGAATGGGCAAATCTTGAGCGCATTGAGCCATTCATAATTCATCCTGAAAGCAATCTGTCTTCCACTCTCAAGTCTGGTATGTAAACACTTCATATTGTGGAAACAGTTCAGGCACTCTCGGTTGTCAGTCCGAGTCCGGTATCGACGCCTCATCTTTCAAAGTCACGGAAGCGCGGGATGAATCCTTTCAAAAATACAGTCTCGAGAGCAAACACGCACATACATACACGCACAGAAGTCCTGAGATGGTGTAATTTTAGCTGCTTGGTTTGTCCTCTTCGTCCAGGTGAGGGTGTGGAGATCAGATCTTGGGCATTATCTGTTTGAAATCAGCTCTTTGGAAAAGGGCGATTTCATGCGAGCTGTCAACAATGCTATTAAACTTCGAAGTAGCGTTGGAGATCTTGCGTGGGCTTGTCGCTTGCTGTGCATCCTGGGTCGGCGTGAAACCCTTGCAAAACAAATATTAGGCTCATTAGGAAATCTTCAGCCACACAATGTTTCTTTTTAAAAGAAACAAGGGGAAAGAGCAGGATATTTTGTGAAATAACACCAGTGGCCCTGTGCTAAAAGCATACAGGAAGCATTAAATCATAATTCCATGAGTTCACTTAATGTGAAGAAGGTGTTTGCAGTTACGCACTTAATTATAGGGGCCATGGAGAGAGTACAAACAGGCAAACTTTTCCAGATGTCCAGCGATAACATGATAATAGTGTCAAAGCAGCATGAGTGAGATGAGCACTACATAAAGGTCATCACAGGATTATGGAGAATCATTCAGCAGTGCTTTGAGGCATAATGGTTTTTTGGCCAAGTTCCTCTCTCTTTCACAAGCATGTATGCATATACGTGCACATGCTCACACACACACATACAGAGGGTCAGTGACTCAGATCTATTTTATGAGTAACCTGGATATCCTCTATGGTCTCACTGTAATGACTGCAGTGTGATTTGTCAGAGATAAGCAAATAAACTATAAAGAAGAGTTTAACGTGATGTATCAGTATGAGAATATGAAGTACTGTCATCATTTACTCACCCTCCAGACATTCCCAACTCATTTGACTTTCTTCCGATTCTGACTACAAATGAAAATGTAAGGTAGGATGTTGACGCTGCTTTTTTTCCCATGCAATGAAAGTGACAAGGCTGTCAAACTAAAAAAAAAAATCAACACAAACACTCCATAAAATTATCATAATCTTAATCCTTGTATGCTGCATTTCAATTGTTCTGAAGCCTTTATATACCTTAGTATGAAAAAAGACTAACATTTTATTTGTTGTGCAATTGGAATATGTGCATATATTCAATATGTGCAAATGCACCATGTTTACATATGTACAAACATGAATGAGCTATGGTGGTGAAGATAATAAGTGCATCTTAAATTAAATTTTATTTGATATAGCATCAGTGGACTTGTATAATTCACAAGTCATATGGACCCCTTTTTTGATACCTCCATAGTGGAAAAGAGCACCGTGGACACTTCTGCTTTTGAAGCATTCATGTAGCTCAAACAGTTGAGTATGGTGCTAGCTATGCCAATGTTGGTTTGATTCCCTGGGAATGCATGAACTGATAAAATGTTTACCTTGAATGAATTGTAACAAGTTCTAGATAAAAAATTAAGTGTTTCACGAAAGAAAGAAAATCAAACAAGTTTGGAATGGCATGAAGGTGATCTATTCCCTGAACAATTACCACTTTATATTAATGTACATACTTACATTTTTTTTTACATACATAATACCCATTCAAAAAGATCAAGCACAGGGTAATTTGCAGTCTCTGCCAACTTGTTGCACCATTTTATAAATACTTCATAAATATCTGCTCGGAGCTGTGGAAGTGGTTATTTTTCCAGCTACATGGCTTGGCAGAGCAGAACCAATAAAACAGTGCCCTTTATAAAACAGTACATTTTCTGAGCTCTATTATAACTCATGTGGTAAAGACTTGGGGTAACCTTTGAGAAAAGCTCCCCAGTGGCAGTACAGTGGATGTCTTGACATATGTGATTGCTATAGGCCAGCATAATGCAATTTAGAGCACTCTGAATATATCAGATCACCTCTACCATCAGACTTAAACAGATGTAGAGGAAGGTGCTGATGGAGGAGAAAGAAAAGAAAAAAGCAATTGTACAGCCTTCTGATGTGGTGAGGAACACAGCCGCTAAAATATTAAAAGGTCTTTAAAACTTCACAGCTGGTGGTCTTCCCGAATTTGCAGGTGGACAAATGCGGGGAACATAAAGGGCCTGGTGCCAAAATTGCTTCAAATGGATGCTTGCTCACTGCTCTCTCTCAGAATCACACTTCTGCATCTGGCTAGCTACATGCCTCCAGTACCCACAAGCAAGCTGACAAACCATTAGCTAGGCCCCTTCCTCTAAACATCAGAAAACATATCCCCTCAACACCCCCAAAATCTCCCTCTCTTTCCCCAACTTTTTAATTAAAGCCACATATACCGAACGCCTTGCTGCGTCCACAGGGGCCCGATATTACCTGATTTATAGCTCCCTTTTCAAATATTAAGCATTACGTTTATTGTCGTTGCTTATCAGATACGATCAGAGTGGACATTTTTATGAACAGCAAGGCAAAATCGTGTATAAATATTTCAAGCAGGGGAATAAATGTGCTTTAATTATTTTCATGCTCAATTTGAAGAGCAAGGAATGAAAAACACAACTGCAGCACACAGGCCAGGTTTTGTTCGCAGTTAATGGCAGAAATAGCACATTGTTGTTTGTGCTTCTATCGTGAGCTTTCCCAGATTATTTCAGAAGTATATCACATCAAACCATTAGCCTGATTTAAGGCTTCTGCTGTGGGTACTTCATTAAATCTGTTCAGAAACAGAGCTGGGGTTCTGATTGCTCTGAGCACTATAGATGTGAGAAACTGACTGGATTGTTTATGAGAAGTGTTCAAGAGTTTTTGGAACACTTTACTGATTCCCCCACTGGGACTACCCATAATTCCAAGCCTCAAGGTACAAGATATGTGTTATGCCTTCAATTTTATTGCACTAAATCTTATACCGCCAATACAAACTCAAGCCTTAATGTTTCTCATCTCTTTAATAGAGGGTGATGTGCATTAAATATAGCACCTCTGTACATCTATTGCTTATGAAGCTAAAAACAATTCTGATAAGTATATTGAATGTCATCCAATTTGTTGTAAAGAAACTGCATAGCTGATAGGAAATTGTTTTTAAAATGTCCAGAAGGAACAATTCAAAACTGAAAGATATTAAGTGTCAAAGCAAATCTTATCATATAATTCCCCATCTTTCATGTCTTCAATATCACGTCTTCTATCCCATAGGAAACAAAAGACATACTAGAGAAAAACATCATGTTGAATGAATAAGTCTTGTTTGTTAAACTAGCATGCAGAAATTGGAACCGGATTCTGTAAATACATATACAATTCAGACAGAGTGTTTACTCAAAGATTGTGAAGCTTTACATTTAATCTTATTCTGGTTAAACACTGTGGTTAATATACCAACATACATAAACAAAAAAGGTAAATGAACTGTCAGTAATTAAATACGGCCTGTAACTTGACCCACAGTGTTACTGTGAGAACCAAGGCAAATTTTCTAAAACAAAAACACTCCATCACACAACACAAGCAGCCATTCACATTTGAGCTGTTAATCATGCACCATCAGTCCGTTATCATCCATACGACACATATGTGTCTTTTCATGACTGATTGTTTAGTGTGATCTCAGCTGGAAATATCCCAGCATGCACCGGTTGACACTCCTTTCAGTAGCTAGGCACCGGGCCCAAAGCAGGAGAATTGAAGCTATACCATCACACGTCCACTTTAAAGACAGTATGCATGCGGGCTCACAGCTGACAGCACAATAGTAAGGGGTGGATGTGGTTCATTACCGATTAGAGAGCCCTTGGAAATAGACTGCTAGAGCATCCCGTCGCTAAAGAGCCAGCACTTTCTTGACGATTACCAACATGCTGAGTTTGAGCCCATCACTGCTGACGAGAATATTCAGGTCTCGATCGTCGGAGGTAAATCCTCTTTGAGACGGCATGCTGTTTTGCCCTGGAAGCCAATTCAGAAGAAATCGCACTTAAGATGCTTTGCATGATCGGCTCTCTTGATTTTCTTGTACTTAAAGGTCCAACCTGCAGTAACCTCTACCCAGTGATTCACCCCTACCAGTCTGAAGTGCTGGTGCAAGAACTTGAGCAAGTCTTAATCAGCCTTCTCCCCTTTTTTTTTTGTCTTTTCTCTTTCTCTCAACACATCATTAGCAGTCAAGGCAGCAGCCGTAGCGCTTTGAACCTGCAGCTCTCTGATCATTCGGAACCGGGCCATTTCTAACCACATTATTATAGCTTAGCGCTAATTTGGGTCATGTGTAGTTTGCTTGCAAGGCTGCACACCATCTGAGGGTGTCAGAAACGATCAGAGAAAAGAGCGGTGACAAGAAGCTTCAGCCACTTTTATCAGAGCGCTGCTCTTATTTTCAGTAATGGAGCTCAAAGTGGAGGTGTGGGAAAGTCTGTGAACTTTTTGTGCGATTTTGTTCCTCAGTGGAGTTGCAGAACACAATGCACGCCTTCATTTTCTCCTGCAAGCCGCGTGCTATCACAGCAGCACAATGCTGAATATCAAACAGCCCCCGCTGTGATGAAATACAACGACTGGCCTGATGGACAGGGAAAGGGTTAAGCAATCTTACTGCCTCCACCTAATAATGGACCAGTGCTGAAATTTGTAAACTGGGAAACCTGATCCATTCCAGCTGACAATGTCATTCTCTTGCTCCTCAGTGAGTGCCTTTCACAGCGGCTGCCATGGAAACATGGTTTGAGAGCACGTTAGAGACTGGTACCAGTTTATGCCAAGGCCCTGCACTACTGGTAGGCATGCGATAAGCAGTACCGCAACTCCAGGCTTCAAAAGGCCAGGCTGCTGATTTCAGATGCTGCTCGGGGAGTCTTACTGGCTTCTTTAACATCATTTCCATATAAGAAGTAGTATATTTAGGGACATAATAGCACACTGTTAGGAAATTTAGTGTAACAGGGTCTTATTTATGAGCTAGGCAAGTGATTCATACTGGGGTTTCATGCTAATTAACGTGTCTCATTCTAGGCATAATGCTCATGATCAAGTGTGACTAGCTAAAGGATAGTCTTAGCGGGCATCAAATTGGCACGCTTGCGTGTGTGGCGGAGAAAAAGCAGCTAAGTGTGGAGCTCTCTCTCTTTTATTTCATTGAATGAATGTCCTCTGAGACACTGGGGATCACGCCTCTGACGTCACACACCGTCAGCTATGGTTACACCCCCATGGGACTCCACGCCACTTCTTGCACATATGCAAGGCAAAACAAAGCACCAACAGTCACGCACACACACATTCATTCACAAAATGCTTTTTGGAAATTATTTGGCCTCATACACAGCATAAACGCTGCACCTTTCTGTGTGAAACTTCATACATAAGATAAAATTATTAAAATGCAACCGGGCATCAATGAGTGTGTCTACAGCAAAATGATGAGAATTATCAGAAAAAACAACACACTGTAAACCCTAATGCTCAAAATACTTCATTGGTTTGATTAGGACAAACTTAAATTGAACAAATTAGTTCAGATAATTAACTGCTATGAGTATTTAGCACTTTCTTTTTCTTTTGAGTTCACAGGACTGACACATTTCAAGTAATCTGAACTGTTTCATTGTTTTGAGTTGTATGAACTAATTTCTTTTAATTTAGACTAACTTAAGTTTAACTAAAACTGGACTGGGATTTCTATTTCCCAGCATGCTTTGCCCATGACACTCGAAAGGGAGAGTAAATGCAAAAAATTAAGTGTTATATAATGGGTTTTTTTGTGCAAGATTAAAGGTAAGGAAGATTTAGTTGTGATTAATGTTTTGTTATGCTAATTTAGAAGAGTTTCTGTTAATGTGGGTTTTTGGAGAGTAGCGAATTCAGCTTTGTATGAGAGCAGGTAAGTTACATGTTTTAAGTTGCTGTACTCATTCAGTAAGTGTTATATACCATGCTATTGTTAACATGTTAGCAAATTGGCATTTTTTGTATTTTCTTAGAGTTTACAGTGAAGTAAATAACTCATTTGACTCAATAACTCATCGGGTTTACAGTGCAGATAATGGAAGAAAATTTAAAATCATCTCTTTTTTTTCTCTGATTTTGAGGTTGAAACACAAACAGATATGAATACAAGATGTGCATGCATTAAGGAAGCCACCAGGACACAGAACAGAAAGGCTAATTGGGCTAACGAAAAAAAAAAATCTGACCAGCCTGATTTCATTAGTATTTGTACATAATGTTTGCACATATATTTTTGTACATTTGGCCATTTCTATAAGTATTAACAAACAAAACCACACTTTTAAACCAAACTTTATCTAGCAATACATATAAATCAGTTCATTCATGACCTTACACATTGTCTGCTTATTAAAGGCACAATATGTAAGATTTTTAAGAATAAAATATCTAAAAACCACTAGAGCAATGTTATATATTTTGTTGATTTTTGTACTTACATTATCCCAAATGTTTCCAAGAATGTTTAAGTCCACAGAAATAAGCAATTTTAACCAGGACACGGAGCGTGTCCGTGTGTCACCTATCAACGACATCATACCCACGTTACCCTTGATTATTTTGTGGAAACTATGGAAACACCAAAGACACTTTAATATATTATGTGTTTTATTAGACAGATGAGCAACTGTTTGGATGGATACATTTGTCTACAGATCTAATATGATAAAACCCCATATGCCTGACCGGAAGAAGCGGAAGCAGCGACTGAGGCATAATAAAAGTTCCGCTGCTCTCGAGACGTGTGTCGTGCTCGTCTCTCATTAGCAATCGCTTCAGCGGCCTCATTTCTGCTCGCACAACACTCAGCCCTGCTCTGCTGTAGACGTGAAGACAACACCTCCCATGATTCCGCTAAATAACGGCATCATCAAGCTACACCTCTAGAATAAGTGACCTCTAGCGGCGAAAATGTACATATTGTGGCTTTAAGTGTAAGATGCATGTAGGCGCACTCAACAGCATCTATTAATTTTTTATGTTTTAATTATATAAACGGGATCTGTTTAGACATGCTGTAATTCTTAAGATAGAGCCACACACAAAACCTCATTAGCTTCAGGCTACTATTGAAAACAAATGATAAGAAAATACACAAACCTCCATAACAATTTCTGTCACCTTTGACTTATGATGTGGCTGCATTGCTGGTATCCATTATGCATGTTTGTGGAGACGCCCTTACAAGAGCTGTTATGACTGCAGTCTCAAGCTGTGGAGAGAGCGAGAGGCTGGATGTCAGACAAACACCTAGGCAGGATCCTCTCATCATGTCTACCACTGCACCCATGTCTCCACAATAAATAGATGTGGTATGTCAAGCAGAATATTCTGTAAACACTGACAAATAAATCAATACTCCTTTATAATGTTGCACAAACAAACTAACCAAGCAAGACGGTTTTGATTTGCATAGATGGAGCAATTATATTACACATTGATTGGTCATTGAATTTGAGTGATTTAAGATGGGTGGTGGTGGAGGTGCTAGAAGGGCAAATGTATAAGCAGAGATAATGCATGTAGTACAACCAGCCATAAATAAGTGTTGCCCTCTCCTCACCTGGTTCTGCTTTGCGTGTAAGTAGATCTAATCTTTCACTTCCTGGAGCAGTGAGTAAAAGATTAGATCCATCTGGTGCCCCAAGCTTAAAGGTCTTTAGACTAGCCTAAACTTTATATCTATTGGAAGTCACGGCTCTTTATTTTTCATGTTGTGTGTTTGTACAGGGAGTGTATTGTAAATTTAGGCCAGTCAGAGAAATTCGGTAAACCATTCATCAGATTGTACTCGGCCCTTTATAAACGTCGCCTACCCTGGGCCTCTCTCTCCCTGTCAGGAAAGTGCTGGGTGATGGATAACTCTCTCGACTAAAAGGCAGCCCTGGGATTTACAGGGACACACTATCAGACACAAGGTGTCCAGCGGAGGCGAGGCACGGCAAGGCAGTCGTGTTAAAAAGTCAACATAATGGATGAACGAAAGGAGCGTGGTACTAGAGGATGAGATGGCAACAATCTGGCTATTTATCATTAGCCTGGAGGAAAGCTGACCAATCTGGACACTTCCTGTTAAGCCACCATCGCTGTGGAAGCAAGTGTGTTGCCAGAATTCTCACTTTATTAAACTTAAATTGATCAAATGGCTCCCAAAGCCATGCTTAATGGGATAGTTCACTTAAAAATTAGAAAAACAAAAATTTCAACATAGGCTCATTAAAATTTTGAAAAACACAACTATATACTTTTCTGCAGTTTCCAGCACTAGTGGCAGTAAAACAGCAACAACTTTTATTAATTTTCACACAAATTATGATTACAGGGGCAAATTATTGATTAATAAAGTATTACATTTTTGTGTGTGATTCATTATACAATATATGTTATGACCTCAAAGCACTTTTACTATAGAGCATGATTTGTAAACTAATACATTTTGAACTCCATGGCTTTTCTGATGTAGTAAACTTGCTTGGTAGCTTACCTGGTACAGCACTGCACTTGAGATGCGGAGCACTTGGGTACAAGTCAAAACACTTGATAAAACAGATCACAGACTCGTAGAAGTAAGCTAAAATGGCATGGTTGCTTAAGCAAATGCGTTTTCATCTCACATTTGCTTTTGCTCAGACTGTTACTATATGTTTAGGGCAGAGATTAGTGTAGTTGGTACATTATTTTAAAAATGTGATAAAGCATTAAAGGGTTAGTTCACCCAAAAATGAAATTTCTGTCATTAATTACTCATCCTCATGTTGTTCCAAAGCTGCAAGACCTTTGTTCATCTTCATAACACAAATTAAGATATTTTGATGAATTCCAAGGGCTTTTTTAAAAATCTCCCATAGAAAGCAATGAAATTACGACATTCAAGTTCCAGAAAGGTAGTAAGGACATTGTTAAAATAGTCAACGTGACTACAGTGGTTCAACCTTAATGATATCAAGCGATGAGAATACTTTTTGTGCACAAAAACAAAAATAACGACTTTATTCAACAATTTTTCCTCTTCCCTGTCAGTCTCCTACGCAGTTGATGCAGTGAAGTTAAACCATGTAGTCACGTTGACTGTTTTAACAATGTCTTTACTACTTTTCTCGACCTTGAATATGGTAATTTTGTTGCTTTCTATGGGAGATTAAAAAAAACTCTCGGATTTCATCAAAAATATCTTAATTTGTGATCTGAAGATAAAATGAAGGTCTTACGGGTGTGGAACGACATGAGGGTGAGTAATTAATTACATAAATTTCATTTTTGGGTGAACTAATACCCTTGAGACCTTTTAACACCAGACATTTCCAAACTGCCGTGATATGTACAACAACCAACATATTATAATTACGTACAGAAACTGTTTTTATTCATACAATGAACGTCAATGGGGTCCAAATCAACACTGCACCAAAATGACTTTCATTGTGTGGACAAAAACAAACACTGAGACACAGGCCTTGCTCGAGTCCCACAGAAAAAAGTCATACAAATTTGGAACGACATGAGGATGAGTAAATGATCACAGAATTTTCATTTTTGTATGAACTATCACTTTAAGGGTTTGACGTCTTCAGATAAGACTGCTGGTATCGTGAGAAGCATCTATTGGAATATTACTTCCTGACTTGCTTGTCATTAGGTGGTGAACCTGGAAGAAATTACGTTGGTGAGAAGGAGGCCCACTATCAGCGCCATCAGATCTAATGCAATAAAGGGGCTAGAGCGTTTTCATCCCTGAGTGGGTCTGGTAAACAAGCAGCAAGTGAGAGGAAGATCCCATCAGCATATGCCATCTATTATAGTATATCCACGGTTATTGCTCCTGTCACTTTATATTCACCACGAAGCGATACGACCCGCAGGGTAACACAAGGAGCTATGCAGATTGAGAAGAAGCCAAGAGTCGTAAAACATACAATGGAGTGATTCTGAGTGCTTAAAATAGACCTCCCTCTTCATCAGTCCAATGCATGTCTTGAGTTAATTCATAAACGCTGTTCTTATCACAACCAGAGATTATTTTTAGCAGCATTCTACTTGTTTGCGGCCTGGGATGACAATTTTCAGAGAGATCTGCTCCCCTCAAAGCTAAGCGGGCAGCAAATGCTGCCTGTCAGATGGTGATGGCAGGAAACATCTAAATTGTGTCATTATGGAGAGGTTTATGACAGACGCTGATAGTAGAGCTGCGGTGATGTGCTGCGTTCAGCTCAGCCAGGTGTAATTACAGCCTCTTCTGCCTGCCTGGCTGAAAAACATTGTGTTTTTGCCCCCTCAGAGACATTTCAAGACTATTCCTCACGCTGTGGTGAACAATATGTTAGGTTGAATGATTATGGTGCTGAAAAAGCAAAAAAAAAACTTCTGGCCTGTTTCTCACAGCTGAGCCTAAGTTTTTTAAAGGACCAATCGGGTGGGGGAAATTTCTGATCACATGGAGCCTTTTTACATGTTAAACCCCTCAGATTAGAAAGAAATGACTTGAATGCAGACGGAATGTGTAAACTTGCTTCATTCATTTCTGGAGAAAAAAAAACAGGAGGTTAATGCTCGGATTAGCAGGCCTGGTGGATTTAGTGTGGTTTCCTTTTTTCATGAGATGTCGAAATATGCAATGCAGTCTTTTTGTGGGGCAAATGAATTAGTCCACTGTTCGCCAAATTAGTCCGCTGTGAATGTGTAATGTGTCAGCTAAAGGCGATTAGTTTTTAAATGTAATTTAAGTTGTCAGGAATTTAAAAATATAGTTTGGAGATATTTATCTCATAACCAGACTCACAGGCAACATGTTTGGCCTCACGTCGTCCAGTCACTACATGTACTACCCGTCAAAGATTTAAGTCATTTCAAGGCTTCGAGACTGTATGATTACCAACTCAAATCATATGCTGTTAGCTGCTTAAAGCTCTCCGTGAATAAAAACAAAAAACAGACTTTCATGAAGAGCAGAAAAATAATAATAATGAAAAAATACATTCCAGTCAGAGCATATCTGTTTTTCCATGTTACCCTGTTTTTCACTGTTAGCCATTAGTTATTAATATAAAGCTGGTATTAAGCTGGTAGATGTGTTTTGGAACATGTTTGCTGGTTTCTACCTGGTCCAAGCAAGTTTTTAGCTTCTCCAAGCTGGTTTGTTTCTCACCGAAGATGGCCTACCAGCTAGTCGAAGTTGGTCTATCAGCTTGAACCAGCTAATGACCAGCTAGAAACAGCTAGAAACCAGCTACCATGTTCCAAGAATCTAGAATGTCTAGAAGGTCTAAAATTGAGCTCATTCTTACAAAGACTTTTTTGTTTAATTCACAAGAATTGCTTGTATTATGATATTTAAAAAAAAAACCTGCTCCCTGTTGTCTTCTTAATATAGGTTGTCTGTCACTCCCCAGGGAGATGTTAGGAATGTCTTGACCCAACGAGAATAATCTCATTCAAGTTCTTGCTGGGAAAAGGTTAATGGGATTCTCTGTTTACTCTGTAGGATAGGCATTTGTTGAGCTCTCACTGAAAGATTCCTTTTTTAAGACATTTCTGGCAGCATTTTTTTTAATGTGTTGGAGTTAAAGACAAACATAGAAAAAAAGGTTAAGGCAGAAAGATGTATGCATAAAAGGGAGATGAATTTGGAAGAAGGGGATGCATTATCTTCATGCGCTTCAGCGGAAAGGGATAGTATGGTATGTGTATAGTATGCAATGAAGGATTGGAGAGCAGTGGCCTGGAACGGGAAACATAACTGATGATTGACCAAGCACGTTTTTCCATTCATCCCCTTCAATAATGTAGGAAAAGACGGGACTCATTGATTCTAGTTTCTGTCATTACGAAGACTGGGAAGTTTCCATGGAAAGACATCCAATTCCTATGATAAACTCAAACAAAACACCCTTAGAAAGCCAATTCAGGACTTGAATGGGAGATCACTGACATCAGATAGTGCTGCACAGATCAAGGTCTCCCCAAAACCTCCCAGAATGTTTGCTCTCCCCGGAGGACTTGTTTGATTTTTCTAAAGAGGTGAGAGGTTAGAGACGCACTGATGTGGATCAAGCTGTGGATATGAGATGGGCTTAAAGGATCCACTCGCACTTATTGAGAGATGACTGGAAACATCTGAGCACACTCACAAGCGAGCAGTGTAGTTCACATAGACGCACAGACAAATATGTGTTCAGGACAAGCGTCTCCCCAGTGTTCTTGAGACAGATACTCCTCACATGATGAGAGAAGTTCAAAGATTTGCATGTAAACAGTGTCTGTGACTGTGCTGAGGGACTTTTTTAGTAGTTTTTGTGAAGCAATAAATTGTTAATAAAGTTTCTTAAAATAATTTTTAAAGGGGTGGTTGAGAGAAGGAAGAGTTGTTGTAGTAGAGTGTTGCTGCCATGCCGTCATTTAATAATAAGGGGCAAATTTAACAAGCTATAATAAATGATCTGTGGGGTATTTTGAGCTGAAACTTTACAAACACATTCTGGGGACACCAGAGACTTATATTACATCTTGTAAAAGGGGCATTATAGCCTTTAAGTTATTATTAATACAAAATTATTTGCCCTATTTCAACTTAATATTATTTATATTTATTAATATATTAAGATGATTTATTAAGATATTAAGACGGTTCTCTACAAAAGTGTAAACACTGTTATTGTGGTGCTATCAAAAACATTGCTTTGTCTTTTTTTTTTTTTACATTTTGACCAGCCCAACACAACAACTCTGGCTCAGCCACTGTTGTGGGGCTATTTTGGGGCTATTTTGGGGCGGGGCTAAGTCTTTATCCTACCAACAGAAAAACGTTGTTTGGAGACATTATTTTTTGTCAGAAACATTGTTTTTTGCAATTCAGTTTAACCAAAGTGACTCAGTATTTTGAAAATAGAAAAGTGCATTGTCCATTTTATCATTTGTTATTTTATGTTATGTTTCAGAATTCACTTACACTTTTTCTGTCCGCAGGTCCAATGGCCTCCACCGAGCATAGCAAAGAGCTGGAGGAGGTGGGCAGCATGAGGACTCCTTTGCGGCAGAATCCCGCTCGAGCTGGCCGGAGCCAAAGACCCTCTGGCTGGAGGAGGAGACGCCCTCGACCCCGTCTCTCCCACAAGGGGCCCATGCCATTTTAGAGCAAGGTCAGTATGACATTACTGTACCATTGCAATAGCCTAAAAGCAACAATAAGAGCAGAACAGAATGAGTAGCCAATATGAAAAAACAAATCTAATTTTCATCTATAAATGGAGCAGGTCTGGATAGGCCTTGAGGGAAGCACCTGTCTCAATTTCTGAAATATCGTCAAATACATACTGAGGAAGGGAATGCTGGAGAATAACATGAAGAAAGGGAGACTGTGATTGACAGAAACCTGCTCGCTCATTCACTTCTTTCATGAATTATAGATTACTGCTGGCACAGAAAAACTGCATGTCTTTATGAGATAACTGGACTTTAGACTGCCAGCTTCTGTGGTCCCAATCTTCTCCAGCAGATCTACAAAACCCATACAGAGTGGAATATAATACAGTGTAAATGTTGTATTATGTCTGAGTCAACATGTTTCCATTATCCTGATAATGCCAATTAAATTCCCTATCCAAAGATAATATTCCAGAATCTCATCCGAACCGCTTCAGCAATTTTTTTCTCATAAAAAGGATATTTAACTTAATGTCTAGATAAACAATTCCTCAGGCAACTTTTTTTTTTTACGTCTAATAAAAGTTTTTTTCTCTTCTTACAAACATTGTCTCCATTAAATTTTCAGTGATGTAGCAGCAAAGCCTATATTTTAATGTGGTCTTTACAAGGAAACATTCAAGTTACAACGTCAATAAATAAAAGAGAACTGTATCTGACAGATCTTATCAGCACGGTTACATTTTATTACTTAAAGGCTTTGCGCTGAAATGCTGACCCACAGATTTTCCAGAAACTAAGTGTTTATATATATATATATATATATATATATATATTTAAAAAAATCAGCGGATGGCAGAGAGATATTCAAAGACTCATTCACAGCTTTTTTTTTTTTTTTACACATAGTCCACAGAGCAAGATGACTAAACAGAATACAAAGACCCCACAAGAGTTCACAATACAAGCCTGCAGAGTCTTGCCATAAATTAACCTCATATAAGACCAGAGTCTATGGAGAAGGACAAGTCAGTTCTTTATGACACAGTTAATTGTCTTTAAAAGCTGAGAGATGAAGGCAATAAAAAGTGAGAAATCCCAAACCCTCAAACCCTGCTATAGCAAATTCAATTTTCTTTTCAACTTGGTAAACAATTACTATTCATTTGCCTCATCAATCTAAGGGAAAACACTTAGACTTTGTCCCCAGAGGTGGGCACAAAGACCAAAGCCTATGTATGTACTCCCATCCCGACCAATAAAATGCACAGATTCTTTAAGTGATTTGGGCAGTCAATACTTGTTTTGATCCCCAGAATACTGGCAGCACAATGAGGGGAACTGCAGGAAGTTGTGTAGCTCCATTAAATGGAACGGCTCAGTGACTCACAATGTAGAGTCCACAAACAGCACTTCAACCCCAAACAAGACGAAGATTTCTCTTTCATTCGGCTCCTTCTTCAGCTCCCTTCATGCCTTACTAGGGTTCAAAGTTCACGTCTTTTAGCACATTCACCCACATTCCTTTGGGCCTGCTTTGGTGAACCAGTTCATTTGAGGCGACTAATGTGCCAATCAAGCCTGCGGTACCAAACCCCAAAATTCTTCTCCTAATCCACTCACGGTTCATTATATCCACAACGTGATACATTTACATTTATATTCATTTCCTTGACAGACATTTTATCGCTAAAGAGAACATTGTTGTGATAATTACTGTATGACACAGTACAGTAAATCAGTCTATGGCCCAGATGGGACTCCCACTAAAGTGTTTGACCTGCATCTGGCTTGTGTACAACATCTCACATTTTGTGCAGTGTGAGAAATGTAGCCTCACACTTCATCATCTATGGCTAAAACGGGGCACAGACTGACCGGGGCAATTAACTCTCCTCAAGGGCTGATAACAGACAGAGAACCACCGAATAAGGCCACAGTGGAGGCACTTAAAAGGCTTATTTTTTTTCATTATGCAGCACCACCGTGCCTGCAGATAAGAAGGATGTCAGAGAAGGAAATCATTGCTTGAGTAGAACTGAGAACTTAAGTTAACACCAAGAGGATGACCTGGAATTAGACTGACTTTTTATGACTGTTTATTATAGCAACTTGACATTTGCATTAAAATAAATATTCACAGTTCAAAGTTAAGCTCAATCAACAGCATTTCATAGTTGATTCAATCAACAACATGACAATGTTAATTACCACAAAATAAATACAAGGAAAAAAAGTTAATGGAAATGAATGGGGCCAATTTCTGCAGATTTATAATACAAAAAATTTCAAGCTAATATCAAGCTTGCACTATGATGTCCCAGCAACAAAGTTGTAAAATTGGATATAACTGGAAAAGGTCAGTATAAATGGTAATTTCTTTTTTCACACTAAAATCATGGTAACATTCATATTGTTTTATCTTGTGGCTGTACTATTGAAACGGTACTTTTTTAGCTTTAGGGATTGGCTCTATTCATTGCAACTGTAAATGCCTCACTGTAACCCAGATGTTTGTGGTATAAATAATTTTTGTGCCACAATAGCTATTGATTAAGCTTAACTTACCTGAAACCATAAATATTCCTTTAAGACCAATCAGTCTAACTAAACAACACATTGGATGGGGCTTCTTCATTGTGGATGCTCCAGGAAGTAAACTGAAAAGGAGGTTAAAAGCTCAGCTGAAGATTATGAGAACTGAAGGTTGTGGTAATAGAACACAAGCAACACAAGAATGAACAACCTGTTACAAGATCCAGATGCCACAACACATAAGAGGAACAACACATGTTGAGAGACCCCCTCTTTAAAAACTCCCTAACACAAAGGCACTGAGCAGAGAGCTAGAAATTGGAAATCTGCCTCATTAAGTACCAAGGGGGCACACTGGATGATTAGAAAACAACTGCCTGACACAAAGTTTCTCTTTTAAAGTGCACGCAGTTGGCTGTTGTATTTTCTGACAATCAGCATGATGTCATAGAACACAAAGTTTGCATCACAAACCTGATGAGTCACAAACAAAACATGGTTCAGATAAGAATCACTGGTACTGCATTGTACATGACTCAAACAGGACTATGCAGGTGTAACACAGAAAGTAAAAAGATGGTTCTTATCGCTCAATGGGCACTGTTGTACTGGAAGAATAAAGCTCATTGACAACTACAGTATCTGAAATCATTGTAAAGTCAGGAACCAAACAATAAAAGATGACCTCACTTCCTTGCTCAAAGTGAAAAATAGGAACAAAATTCTAGTGATATACTCCAGATGAATGAATTAGATCAATTTATAAAAGGCAGAATCCTAATCATCATGGAACCTCATAAGTGACAGACTTGACTCTTGCCATTCATTTCGGCATTGGAATTTTGTTAAGCTGAAGACGTGATAGTTTAAAGAGATGGTCCACCCAAAAATGAAAATTCTCTCATAATTTACTCACCCTCATGTCATTCCAAACCTGTATGACTTTCTTTGTTTTGTGGAACATAAAAGAAGATATTCAAAATAATCTTCTTTTGTGTTCAGCAGAAGAAAGAAATGCATACAGGTTTGGAATGACATGAGGGTGAGTAAATGATGACAGAATTTTCATTTTTGGATGGACTATCCTATATATATATATATATAAATACTGAGTAAAATAAACAATTTTACTTACACTGAACTGTTTTTATCGATACCATTGAATACAGAATGAAACATTTCAATCGTCTCATCTGCCGTCTTGTTTTTTTAACAGTTCGTTTAACTTGTTTTTTTTAAAGTTCGTTCCAATGCGTTATGCAGCTGCCTTCAACAATTTTCCTAAAACAACGTATCTTGTAGTTAGTTCACCTAAAAACTAATTCTTTCATCACTTATTCACCCTCATGCCATTCCAATCCTGTATGCATGTCTTTCTTGATGATCCATACTGCATACTGAAAGAACTAGTTTGATGATGTTTTTGAGTAACCTTTAGGATATTTAAAACTTTGATGACTAAACCGTTCTTTTCTCAGCTGTTACGTCTGGTACCCACTACCTGTGCCAATTAGTAAAAGTACAGAAAAACTCTGCATTGTACCTTATTCATGTCTCTTTTCTTTTGTCCACAGGCACAGCTTAGAGTGCCCTCCCCCTTGGTTCTGATTTCTATGCTCTTCCTTTGCCTTGGGGGGCCTTGCAACAAGGGGCCTTTGCTAGCCCAGCCTGAAGAGTGATGTCCATAGCACCTGCTGGTTCTTCAAGCAACTCTTCTTCTGTCCACAAAAAACCAGGACAAGCCACTCACCCTCAGCTCTACGAAGAATTGTGGGCCGGGAACAGGGGTGGGGGGGTATTGAGCCCGAGCTATCAGATTCTGTCTCTCTGTCTGTCTCTCTCCTCCTGTGGTTTTCCTCATTTGCTTTCTAGAGCCCTTTCATGGCCACACTTTGCATGATGTGTGAGCAGTGGGGAGCCTGGTCCAACAGTTATAGTTTGAAAAGCGTCAGTTTCTTCTCCGAGGTGTGTTAGTCCCATTCTCTCCAGAGTAAAGGTGACCACAGCGCTTTGTCCCATTGCTACATGTTGGCAACTCTTGGCTTATAAATGGTGTTTATGAGGGAAGAAAGTGGTAGGGACACTAAAATAAGGCACAACTAAATGCTAAGGCCCATTATGGCCAGGTCAGCAACATACATTTTTTACCTTTTGCACAATTTTATCATCTGCCTGCAACAAAAAATGGACAGTTAGCTTAATAATAGCATCAATGAGTGCATTTACATGACAAACCACTCACAAAACAATGATCAAAAATGACTTATTCTAGAAACCTGACGATGAAAGAAACCATGTTTAAAAGAGATAAACTGCGTTTATAGCGCCAAAATGTTGACACACAAAGTATGCACCTCCAGAATGCAGATTGTGCATGTAAATGCATTCAGTGCTGGTTCAG
The DNA here is from genome assembly GCA_037101425.1 of Elopichthys bambusa. NCBI lineage: Eukaryota > Metazoa > Chordata > Actinopteri > Cypriniformes > Xenocyprididae > Elopichthys > Elopichthys bambusa. Next base: position 23,747,843 of record CM074447.1, on the reverse strand, counting down.
TTATAATTACCTCTACAATGTTGAATGAATATAATTCATTAGTACATCCATGTAAAACAGCTTGACTGCATCTCATTGTGCTGTCCAATGGCCATTACACTTCATCCTACCAATGAGCCTAAGAGTTGTCAGGCATCAGAAGCTTAAGGATAAAGCCACAGTGTCTCATTATCAGAATCACACTCCACTTCCATGAGCGTGAGATCAACTGTCCTGAGCCCTCTTCTCCTCCCCCATGACACACGCTGCTTTACAGCAGAGATACATGACTGTTAACTGGCCAGGGTGATCTGCTTCATAAGGCGGACCATCTCTCCTTTTAATGAAGTGCCAAATAGCAAATCTACTCCACAGTGCTGCCAGGAGAAGAAAAGTAAACATGTTACCTCTTATCTTGGGGGAAGCATAACATCTAACCACATGTATGCATTTTGCCATTTGTTTGAACATCCAATATAAAGGCAATGGTAGCATGGTTTGAAGATATTAGACCAAAAAGAAAAAAGAAAATTCCATACAGATCTGATGATTTAGCCTGAGATTGTCCCCTTGACCGGATTCTTTGACTGACAGAACTCTATGCCTTTATTTGACATCATACTGGAAATAATTTCTTGTTTAGTCCTCATTCTTTTGGTGTTATTTTTGTTATATTTCAATTCATTTCTCAGGGTGCTGTGACAGAAGCCTATATGGTCTATATTACATGCATTTATTTAAGAGACACACATTATTTGTATCCGCACCATTTAGCTTCATGCTTATGTATCTGCTACTTTAGCTACATATTCACACTACGTTTTTACAAGCCATTATTGTTCTCTCCCCAGTGGGAGCAGTTGCCTTTTGAGTTTGAGCCTCTTTAGCACAGACGGCTACGACGGTTATTAAACCCCACTGCTAATCGGTTTTAGATTGGAATCACTAAAATTTCCTTTAAGTCTGATAGAGCTCACAAGTCAAATGAGCACACTACCTTCGCATTCGACTGATTTATGATGTAATAATCTATAAATAGGAGCAACCCTTGGCTTGAGCATCGTCAAACCTTCATAACCTTTAGTAAGACACAAATTATGAGGCAGAGATTAGAGGCTGTTAGCTACACTCATTAATTAGACAACACAGCAAGTTATTGCAAATTAGCATTTGAGTCCCTCCCCGATTTCCTGTTCACCGTTTGTCTGTGGATTTGGAAACAAAGAGCCGTCGTGTTAACCTGCAAACACAGCCTCGCGGCAAAATCAGATCTTCATAAGAGAGTGCCTAAAAACCACAGCGGTAAAACACCCAGCCGAGCTCACCTCGATTAAAAATGTATCAAATCTTAGGGCACTATGAATACTAATAATTCCAGTCACGCCATGATTATTTTATACCCTCTCAGACAGAGATGTGGATTTCATTAACGCTTTCTTAGAACAGCAGTGCTCCCGAGAGCTCTGCTTCATGGATCAGTAGGTCAAAACGCAGAGAAGTTTGGGTGGCTGAGTTGCCGTGCACTTCGTCTGAAGAGTCTGTTAGAGGTGCAGAGTAATGCCTGTATCCACACTGTTGTTCATGAATGTATCTTCACCATCCTCACCGGAGCTGAGCTGCCCCTCCAGGAAGGGCCATCGAGCAGTGTTTCAGTTCAGTTCAAGCCTTGAATAGTGAAAAACTAGCTACATACGACAACCGACCCAATCCCCCTTCCCACCGATGGTGATGGTTATCTGTTTCATCAAACATCCAAAGACAAATATGACAAAATCCAAAGCTTGCTATAGCAGAGACCCCTACCAATCACTTGGCTTTCCTCCAACAGTTCTCTGTACAGACATGCAAGGCTGCACTTTTTGCAATTCCATTATGCTGCTGGAAAATTAAATCCTGAAAACAAGTCTTTTGGCATGTAATGGTTTTCCAGTGTCTTGTGACAATTAAATTGACTGATTCTTGTCTAGCTGGTTGTCCAAAGCTTACTTTTCGATAGAGTGTGGAAAGCTGTATTTTATTTTTGTGTGTAAGGTCGTATAAAAGTGTAGAAAAAGTAGTCTGCTGCACAATATGTCATGGACACAAAAAAGCTTTCTCACCCTCTTCTGCCGTCGAACTCGGTCCATCGTCCCCGTCAGCACATCAGATTAATGGAGCTTGCGGCACCAAGAGTACAAGCACGTCCAGACTCAAAACTGAAATGGCAAACACACGCATTACACTTACAGAGCACAAATCATTTTGTATAAATGTTTTTGTTTAAAGAGCTCACATGAGAAACTCATTCCTACTCTATCATGTGTTTCTGCCCAATTTGGCTTCATCATTAGTCCTATGCACTTGTACGCACATTCTACTTGATCATTCAGAGGTCTTTTGTTTAAATACAGACTTTTGCATGGGAGAAAGGTATCCAGAAGGTGTTTGTATGTTGAAAACAGAGCTGTGGAAAGTGAAATGAGGTCCAAAGAGTTCCCTTGCATCGTAATCGTTTAGAGAGGAAGGATAAAAGCAACGGATACAATACAAAACTCCTCTTTACCATTGTGATTCATTACATTGGTTTTACCAAGACATTCAGTAGGACACACAGAAAGAGAAAAGACCCATTTGGCCGATTGTTTTCAATTAGCTCGTCACGGTGCATGTAAAATGTGGCGACCAGATCGAGTAACTGAAATCCAATCCCAACAGTTCACAAATGCCCACCAACTGGTTGGGATGCTAAGAATGATCTGATTATTCTGTTGCTTCAAACAAGACTTCACACCCATAAAGAGCTCTAACCTCTATCCAAAACGCATCTATACACATGGCCTGTTTGTTCAGCACACCCATCCATTTCAAATCTGAAAATCTGTAGTCAGGCCTGGCATTTCAACAGTATTAGTAGGCCATGTGAAAAGCAGCGTAATGGCAAGGTATTATTCCTCCTCTTTATTCCTGTTGGAGGTGTGTGCTCATCAAACTCACCTGGCCAAATGTACAGTCCCTGTCTCTGTTTTGATGTTGACCTGGGCAAAAACAAATGAATAAATAAATGAATTAAACAAGTGTATCAGAAATGGTTGAAATACTGTGTACATATTTGAACTTTTGGTTTCTAATTTATAAAAGATAAGCTTTAGCTCTTGGAGTACTTATTTTATTTTTTTCCTTTCATGCGTAGCTTTGTGTTTTTATTTTCTATTTCTGTAAAGTGTGTAAATATATCTTTATGATAATAAGTAATATTAAAAATCTTATTTTAAGAAACAAGTGTGAGTTTGTTCTTTTTATAAAAATTCTACAAAAAAGTAATTTCTAATCATTTTTATAATTTAAGTTGTAATAAGACAAGCTGAACTAGTATTATCTAGTTACTAATGACAGTTTAACCACAGGTCATTTTAGGATTGGATAGACTTACTTTTAAAGGGATGGTTCATCTAAAAATGAAAATTCAATGTCATTCAAATGTCATCATTTTCTCACCCCCATTCAGTTTCAAACATGTACTGTATAGAAGCTCATTTCCACTAAGAAAATATGTAAGAAAATCTTATGTGGTGGAAATGGGCTTCCATATGTATAAGGTTCTTCTGTGGAACACCAAAGAAGATTTTAAAAAGAAAAATGTCTTTGTTTTTTGTCAATACAATGAAAGTCAATGGTGTCCATTGTAGTTTTGGGCCCCACTGACTTTCATTTTATGGACTAAAACATTTTTCAATAAAAAGAACAACAGAAACTTAAATATGCTTTGGAAAATTAAATTATTACATTAAAGTGTCAATAGTAATTAGGACACAAAAGTTAAAATTTTGAGATACTAATGACTTACTAAAATTCTGACATAATTATGATATTAGTTCATTATTATGCATTTTTATCTCATAATTATTATGACTTAGTATATCAACATTTTAAACTTTTTATCTCATATGATTTACCAAAGCATATTTGTTCTTATGTTATGATTGAAAACTGAAACTGAGGGAGAGAAACAGAAAAAAAAGAGAAATCAACCAGAAAAAAATGGTCTGTCTGCAGCCCCTCGTTGCTGCTCCGTCCATTGGGAGCAGCTCTGGGAAGTGTCTGCTTAGCATGGTGAGCTGACATGGCCTGACAGGCAGTAGGGTACCCCACGAGGTGATCGCACCCCGATCCGGAGAGGTTATGTCATCAAACCCGGGTCAGCTGTATAATTGGGCCGGGGGTCAGTGAGGTGATATGGAGCGTGACAATGAAGCTCTAGAGTTACAGTGCAGATCTGGGGAGGTGACTCCAGGAGGCAGTTATGTATACCAGACTGCTCAGGGACCAGCAAGGAGTCTGCTCACTCTCACTGCAGTAAAAGGTGTCACAGATTCTCATTAAAGCTAACTTATGGATTGAGCTGACAACCCTGGACCCATGAAGATGTAAAGTCTGTTAGATGCTTATTTGTTATCACGGGGTGTTCTAAATGATCGATATAATGGTTGAAATAATGGAAAAATAAAAGCTAAGATGTTACAACTTTAAATTCAAGCCAAGACACAGCAGTAACATCTGGAGCGGCCCTGGCAACAAGCCTCCAGTCTCTTCTGCCACACCATAAAAGCCTTATTATTACTGTCGGCTGTCTGAAAGTACCACCAGCCGTAATATCGGTGGGTGTTTTCTAGTTTCCAACTCAGTCACTTCTAATTAATCAGCCTCACTGATACATAGTGGACCTGACAGCACGTTGTCAAATCACTGCCATTCCAAACGTCAAAACTGCAGAAAGAACAACATCATGGGCAATTAAACGCATTACAGCCTCCAAGAGCTGCCACTTGGACTTCTGCACAGGGTCTGCGGCTGCACTGAAGTGGAAGGAAAACACAGGGGACTGCAAACAGAGCCTGGAGCCAGGTAAGGAGCAAGAACAACACAGGCCTAATGCACCTCAGCTGTGTTAACAGTGGCCATCCTGCGGAGGGGATGGATCATTGACGTGGACAAAAACAACAAAAGCAGCACAAATGCTGAAGGTTGTGGGTGAAGGAGCCACCAGGGAGTGGTGTAGGAGCGTCTGTGTCATTTTGAGAAGGTAGTTTGAGGCTTGCTGTAATCAGGGTGCCGAATTCTTGTGTTTTGCTCTTGTGACCTACTCTGATGGACCAGTAAAGGACAAGGTGAGAGGGAGAGAAGAGGGGTGGAACATATCCTGGACTTATTTGCCTAACCACTGATCCAAAAACTATCTTGCAGAATTAAAAGCACAGGGAGAGGCTTCAGTATGATCTCATTAGTATTCGTAGATACTAGTTTTTGTACTGTATATGCTGAAAAGTACAATATAGATTTACATTTAGTCATTTAGCTGACGCTTTTCTCCAAAGCGACTTACAAATGATAGTAGAAGCAGTCGAATCAACATGAGTACAATCCAAAACAGTATGTAAGTGCTGTGTCAAGTCACAGTTTCATCAGTAAAGTGCTCGTAGCAAGGTTTTTTTTTTTTTTTTTTTTTTTAAATATATACACAAATAGATGGAGAAAGAATAGAAAGTTGAAAAAGAATAAAAGAAATAAAATATAAATGAAAAAATGCTATATTACTGGGTCAAGTGTTGACGAAAAAGATATGTCTTTAGCAGTTTTTTGAAAATGGCTAAAGACTCAGCTGTTCGGATAGAGCGTATATAGACGTTTTGACAGCATCTAAACCTAAAAAATTAATATTTTATCCAGCAAGCATACATAAAGACTACCACTTTGACGCTTCAAAAAGACGGTTCATAAAGAGATCGTAAAACTAATCAATATGAATTGAGCGGTCTTGATCGCTTTATATAATGAACATTTTGAATTTAGGCTTTAATTCACATATAAACATTCATCAACTCACACATCAATTGTGGTAAACGGGAGCTCAAGCATGTTTTCTTGACACGTGCGAGAACCAATGAGGTTCATTCTATTGTGTTACGCAACACGTTTGATCTTCTGCAAGAGGTTTGTTTTTTGCACGTCAAGCAGGTTCGGCTGAGCTTTTGTTTATGTTCGCTGATCAATGTTTATATGTGAATAGAAGCCTAAATTAAATCTGCCTTCAGAAAAATTGGACTAAACCACTCAATTCATATGGATTAGTTTTACGATTTCTTTATGAACTTTTTGAAGCATCAAAGTAGTAGTTGCTAGTTAGTTAATTTGTGTTCCGAAAACTAAAGTCTTACAGGTTTAGAATGACATGAGGGTGAGTAATTCATGACAGAATTTTCATTTATTCACTAACCCTTTAATCAAAGAATCTTAAAATAAAATAAAATAAAATAAAATAAAAATCACAATTTAACAAAATTATTAAGCAGCACGTGTTTTCAACATTAAATTGCAATATTAGAAGCATGTTAATTAAATCAATTAATTCATGGACTTAATCGATTAATTCAATGTTGATGCTTTTGGTGTATTCTATCAACTCACCAATCAACTTGCAGACCAACCTTTCACAGATCTCCAGTGGTCTCTAGTTTTGAAGCACTGGTTCAGAGGGAGGTTTGAGATTGTTTTGGGAGTGGGGAAGATTGGAAGCTCTATCTCTGTCTTTATGATTGCATTTCAAGCAGTAAACAAGACTCACCCCATGGGGATCCTGTGACATTGTAAAATGGAGCAAGGGCTTGTGCTTCAGAAACTTTTATTGAACTATTTACAGTTGCCTTGGCCTGCACATAAATTCATTATGGCGACATTTTAAACTTATGCTTGAGCTCTCCTAAATGTTAACTAGCCCTCAATGTGATTTTACACCCAGGCATAAGTCTCATGAGGGCCCAAAGGAAACAGATTAGGAGGGAGCCACCCCAGAGAGAAGGTTATCAGTGCTGTGCACCAGAGAGATTGTCAGATAGCTAACAATAAAACATCCTGACCCAGGAAAGACTACTGATGAACTTCAATTACGGGCACCATAGTGTGGCTCCTCCAAAAAGCGTAGAGACACACTTTCCAGCTTATCTCAGAACAAGTGTGAAATTATTATCTGCTAAGGAGAGCAATTATCTATAGGGGGACGCCACATCTTGAAGGGAATGTCAGGCTGTGGTTTGCCAACAGGCAGACGTTAACGGCACAGCCACTGCTTAGACAGACAGACAGCAACACGAGTCGCTACCCTCGAGGTATTCAACTAATCTTTCAAGTGGGAAATTAAGCTTCCTACTGCTCAGAGAAGAATAAAGGCCGTTTTGTCAGAACCTAGTGAAGTTTACCATATTCAGAACTAAGCTTAACTAAAGTTAGGAAGATTGAGTTGTAGGAACTTGACAATGCAGTGAACTCTTCTCTTACTTACATTTGTTCCTTTTTGCCAAGATTATATATTGTCTACACAAGGAGTATTTTCATGTTAAAAAAGAAAAACTAACAGGCAGATGGATTCTATTTCCACAACTTTCATATACTGTAACCACAGAACGAGACCATATACTCACAACAGAGATAATCCTCGGGAGCAACCTGGGGTCAAGTACCTTACTAAAAGGCACAATTGTGACTGTTTTGTGCCCTTGAGTAAAGCACTTAAATGGCGAACTTGAATCAATCCTGGAACCAACTTTTCAAATGACCATTTGAAATTATCTCTTATTTGAGCCCATAATATTAAAATCAACTCAACAAAAAAGCCAAATGCATAAAGTGGTGCTATGCTACCCTTCTTTTAGAGCTTCATTAATCAGTGTTCAATTAAAGGGTTAGTTCACCCAAAAATGAAATTTCTGTCATTAATTACTCACCCTCACTTCGTTCCAAACCCGTAAGAACTCTTCGGAACACAAATTAAGATATGTTTGATGAAATTCAAGAAGTTTGTTTTATCCTCCATAGAAAGCAACGACATTACTACATTCAAGGTGCAGAAAAGTAGCAAAAACATTGTTCAACATGACTACAGTGGTTAAACCTTAATGTTATGAAGTGATGAGAATACTGTAGAGAATATTGAACCACTGTAGTCATATTGACTATTTTAACGATGTTTTTACTACTTTTCTGGACCTTGAATGTGGTAATTATGTTGCTTTCTATGGGGGATAAAAAACCTTACTAACATGGACACATGGAGACACTGAAGTTGAAAAGCTGAATATAGATGATATGATCAAAGGTTTCATCTGCATTTGGAGTATCTCAGGGTAAGAAGACATTTTTTGTGATGCTGCCATGCAGTGAAATATGTTATACATTTTTAACATAAACGATCGCATAGTCCATACCACAACTATAACGATAATAATGAATCACTTTCAGACGGAGCATTTTTTCCCCAGCTGATCAATGATCAAAATCCTTGTTATTTTAAAGCACATACTGCAACTATGTTCATGGCACAACATCCATCTATCAGATAGGTGTTCGGTTTTGGTTTTGTGCATGCAAATTGTGTCATCGTGTGCATCATACTGTACGGACACATGCAGGCTACCACTGCAGCCACTGCTACTCATTTGGAGCAGAAGAATCATGTCCATTCAAAGATATTTGAGCCAAATGGATTTTGAATACAACTTGTGGTAAAATGTGTATGTTCGAAAATTATGTTGCAAAATCATTGTGCGGGGAAAAGTATTTGTCTAAAATACTGAAATCACTCATTCACATTTTGGTCAGTCCAATTAAAAATACATCAGTACACAACATTATTCTAATAGTAAATATTTTGAAGATAATAGTTTAATAATTTGCTTTGACTTTAGTGCAGCGACAAAATAAAAGCCCATTATTATTATTAATTTTAGATACATCATGTTGTCTATATAATATGACACTAACTACATGATATTACAATTTTACACAACTAAGTAGGAATTTCACCGTACTCTGTATGGCAATAAGGCTTTGAAGTGCAGGGGTCATCATAAAATTACACTGGCTGTGAAAATCACTGTCAGATAGCCCTATGTCAAACGTAAAAAACAACAGAAGCATAAGAGAGTGTTGCAAGTTCAAGGAATGCAGAAACAATCTTTGCTGTAGCACATTACATATGTCGTACATGAAACATTACAACAAACTGAGCTCAATGAGAAACAGACCAGATTTTGGAGGAGAGGCACATTAAAGCACAAACATTACTGGCTATATCATCCTTTACCTCTCAGAGCTGGAGGAGGTTCTGATGTAATGGCTGGAAAATCTTGGCCGGGGACGCTTCATTCATGCGATAAGGCTCACACTGACTGCCTTTGTGAATACTACACAGCTTATAAACGCATTAGTATACTGAGATGGAGATGTCACGGAGCAAAAGAGATGGTTTTTGGGAGGGGGCCAGACTGCTATAATTTGCCAACGCGGATTTGATGAACCCCATTAAACGGTAATAGCTGATTTTCTAAATTGCTGCCAACACTCCTCTCTTTAACAAGCTTCTGAGGATGTTTGCCTGTATCCATCCTATTAACTGCCCAACTCTTCCTGATGTCTTAATGCAGGTCAGCTCCTCAGGGTTTTAGAAAGAGAGAAATGGATAGAAAAAGAGAGAGCAAGCTGTTCTCTTTTCCTTATCTTTTAGCACAGCCAGCTATGCCCCTCTCAACAACCAGCCAGGCTTTCTTGGCACAGTCTATACCACATAGAGAAACAGCCCCACCACAGACTAAATCTCAGCACATCTGGAGCCAACCTGTTGTCTGGTTGATTACACAGACCTGTATCGTGCCATGCGTACACAGAATAACGCGAGGAAGCCAAGATGTGCAGTGATGCTGACAGATATGCAAATCCACGTGCACTGTCCTTCTCTCAACTCTCCCCCTGAGGAATAAATCTGCATTTCATCACGATTCCTTTAGGTTGTAAATGTATTAAATATTCAGCATATATATTAAAAATGCAGCTGAGCTTAGAGAAGATATGTAAAACTTCACCTCCAAGCTGAATCAAAGCATGCGCCTTATCAGCTAATTATTTTTCACTGGATTGTTTATTAAACATGAACCCGAAGACCTTCCTTTCTGCTCTTTTGGAGTGTGTTGTGATGGCAGGCAGGGTCTGGGTCTGTTCGAGACAGCCTGTAAACAGAGACAAGGGAAGTACAAAGAAGAGAGTGGTTCTGAGGACCTCCACCATTCGTCCTGGTCTGTAGAGCCTGCTGTGTGGATTACAGCATGCAATAGACAGCACCACAACAAGACATGAAACAGGAAGAGAGCACAGAGAAAAATAATAATAGTTGTTTTGAAATCTACTAGAGGACGCCCTGAGGTCAAGTCAAGTGGGAGTGCACAGTGTTAAAACTTTACTATTAGGTTAATATTTTCACTTAACTACATTTTCAATCTGGAAAAAAAAAAAAAAAAAAAAAAAAAAATAGAATTATTTATGGTACCATTTCAGATATTAAAAAACTATTGTACAAACTAATTTGACCGCTACAGGTCACTACTGCTGCCTTAAGGCAATAAATCCATATTTATGATGCCTTTGTTTGAAAACAATTTCCGCATAAATTCTTTCATTTTCTATCCTTTTGTGAAGATTTTGCACTGACAAGGGACAACTATTTTATTAAACTATTTTATTAAATGAATTCCGAACATAATAAAAAATAAATAAAGAAATAAAACCATTGTTTCAATGATAATTGAAAGTTACACCCAGGGTGTATAACCTTAAAGGGATAGTTCACCCAAAAATGAAAATTATCCCATGATTTACTCACCCTCAAACCATCCTAGGTGTATATGACTATCTTCTCTCAGTCAAACACAATCGGAGTTATATTAAAAAATATCCTGGCTCTTCTGAGCTTTAAAATGGTAGTGAACGGCGCTCACGATTTTAAAGCCAAAAAAAGTGCAACCATCCATCATAAAAGTAATCCACACAGCTTCAGGGGGTTAATGAAGGCCTTCTGAAGTGAAGCGATGGGTCTTTGTAAGAAAAATATCCATATTTACAAGTTTATAACTTTAATAACCAGCCTCAGGCAAACATCCTTATGCCAGTCGACTTACGGCGGAAGCATAACCCCTGACCTGACATATGACACGTTGATGAACGTGGAAGTGCAGAGGATAGAGCAAAACAAAACACCGGTCACGAAGTCTAAAACAAGAATTTTTAAATAGAAATGTCAGATGATTTTAATATAAGAGTAGAGGAGCTTGAGTTTGTTGCACAGCCCTATTTGTTTGAACCAAGAAAGGCGTCTACTCTCACCTACTTCTACATCCTACGTTGTGCCAGAGGTTATGCTTCCGCCGTTAAGTCGACTTGCAAATGCGGTTTGAGGGAAGCTGGTTATTATAGTTTTAAATATGGATATTTTTCTTACAAAAACCCATCACTTCGCTTTAGAAGGACTTTATTAACCTCCTGAAGCCATGTGGAATACTTTTATGATGGATGGATGCACTTTTTTGGGGTTCAAAATCGTGAGTGCCATTCACTACCATTATAAAGCTTGGAAGAGCCGGGTTATTTTTTTAATATAACTCTGATTGTGTTAATCTGAAAGAAGACATATATACACCTAGGATGGCTTGAGGGTGAGTAAATCATGGAATAATTTTCATTTTTGTGTGAACTATCCCTTTAATAAAGTATATATAATCTTTACAGTCATGTTAAAGAATGTAAAAAAAGATAATTGCTGCATCTGAGAAGGTACTACATGTGATTTTGAATTTATTTCACAACCGTAAAATTATAGTTATATATAGTATGAATATGGGTAGTATGAATTAAATTCAGACATACTACATCTGCCATGTTGTTGCTGTCATGTGACCTACCAGCATCAGTTGCGTCCCTTCACTTCTATTCATAAATCCACTCCCATGGCCACATAGGATTGTAAAGTGTCCATCGAATGCGCACTTCAGAATCTCACCGGAAGTAGTACGTCATCCGGGGACTTTTTGCCTACTTTCAATAACTATGTATTCGGACATACTACCCATTTGGGGTACTGCATGTTTTTTTGCATACTATATAGTAGGGAAGTATTCAATTTTGAATGCAGCAAATGTCTTCAGACTGTAATGACAGTCAGAAAAAAATATTTATCCTTCCTACACTACTGATCATAAGTTTGTGGGTGGTAAGATTTTGTAATGTTTTTGAAACAAGTCTCTTCTGCTCACCAAGGCTGCATTTATTTGATCAAAAATACAGTAAAATCATTAATATTGTAAATTATTACAATTTAAAATAACGGTTTCTATTTTAATATATTTTAACATTAAATGTATTCCTGTGATGGCAAAGCTGAATTTTCAGCATCATTACTCCAGTCTTCAGTGTCACATGATCTTTCAGAAATCATTCTAATGTACTGATTTGCTGCTCAAGAAACATTAATTATTAATATCATTGCTGAAAAAAAAAGTTGTGCTGCTTCATTTTTTTTTCTTTTATTTATTTGAAAGTTCAAAAATAATTATTTCAAAAATAAATCTTTTGTAACATTATGTCTTTTAACCCTAAACTTTTGAACGCTAGGGCAGAATATCGCTTTCCCTGAAAATAGAGGCGATTTTTGTCATTAAAGCTACTTTGAGGCATATAATTAGAATCCAGATTTATTTGCCTGGATAAGAGTCTTGGCTAAGGTATAAGTAAACAACAAAAAAGTTAGCTCTCTGTAAACAGTTTAATGTGATGTTTGTGTTCTAATCTCAGGCAGGATCCACAGAAAGCAAGTGAATCTTCAAACCACTACCACATGTTTGAGTGTTGCAATGATTACTTATTTTGCTATGAATACAAACAGCTGGCATTTGATTCATCACCAGTAGGCAGTGGAGTTTATATGAGCATGATCTGCCGTGATTACCACTGTGGTTGTTGCCATGACTACAGTTTGGCGGAGTGATGCAGTGACCCCAGCTCCCCTGGCTACTGGCCGTAGCCCCGAACATGAACCAACAGAGCGACTCAAGACTTTGACAAACAAACAAGTCAATCAACAATTAAGTAGCCAGACAACATCTGCTGCAAAATAATTTACAGCTTTGCCTGGCTGGAGATTTTCAACATTAAATGTCCCCCATTTGACACAGTCCATTTCTTCTAGTCAACATGATGAACCGTACCTTGAGTGCAACTGCCAACAGCGATAAAATCGATTCTAAACTTGTACAAGTGGGCAACAATCTGCTAAACGAACACTGAATGACTACGACACATTGTACAAAACTCTGGAATAGTAAAGACACAAACAGAAACAGATTTAGTAGGCCTAGTAAGCAGCAGTGAGAATAAAATTCGTCGAAAAATAGGTCTTGTTGACCATAACTGAATTAATTAATTCATTAATTAAACTTACCTGCAGTTTCGGTAGCTCGGTTATTTTCATAACAGCGTGTTTTTTTTGTTTTTTTTTCCAGTAACAAACTACTTTATCTAACGAGTTGCGCGATTAAACGCAACATATCTATCGAAATAGACGCGTTCTCTCCGTCTCTCATACAGAACGTGCAACACAAAGTCCGATTCGTTCTATTGAATCAGTTCATCCTGAACGTCCCCTCCCGAATCCTGGGAAAGTTTGATTCATTCTAGTGAATCTGTTCACCCTGTCATCTCAAATAATTACTGTAGAGTTGGAAAGTCAGATCATTCAGGTCAGTCATTCTAATCTAAACGGTCGGTCCTCTCTTCTCTCATTAAGAGTTGCGATTCATTCTAGTGAATCGGTTCATGCTATAGGGTGGGTCAAACGATTATTGGAATGAACGGATTCACAAAAATGATTCACCATGTGGTCGACCCTGTTATGCAAATTAGATGTTTTTGTTGATTTTAGTATAAATTTACCTGTGGCTTTAGACAGTAGCTTTCTGTTATGTTAAATTATGATTAGCTTGTAGCTTTCAAGATAGCTTCCACAAAACTGGTTTTGAGAGCAGTTTCAGTGGCCTCAAATGCGCATTAGTTCTCATAGATGAACAACTTCTGCATAAGTATGAAAGCATGGAGCCTCTTTACATGCTCTCCCAGAAACTTAAAGGTTTAGTTAATCAAAAAATGAAAATTCTGTCATTAATTATAAACCCTCATGTCGTTTCACACCAAAGACCTTTGTTCATCTTTTGGAACACAAATGAAGATATTTTTGATAAAATCCGATGGCTCAGCGAAGCCTCCATTGACAGCAAGATAATTAACACTTTCAGATGCCCAGAAAGGTACTAAAGACATATTTAAAACAGTTCATGTGACTACAGTGGTTCAACCTTCATGTTATGAAGTAACGAGAATACTTTTTGTGCACCAAAAAAACAAAATAACGACTTTATTCAACAATATCTAGTGATGGGTGATTTCAAAACACTGCATGAAGCTTCAAAGCTTTACGAATCTTTTGTTTCAAATCAATGGTTCAGAGCGTGTATCAAGCTGCCAAAGTCACATGATTTCAGTAATACGTCAAAAGTGTTCCGAAACGTTTCGAAATTTCAATGGCCTGGTACCAAATGGCACACTTCATAGCATTTTCGGTTGTGGACTTACAATGGCTGCTGCATGCATTCAAGTTTATTATATTTATAAAGCACATTTAAAACAACCTTGGTTGACCAAAGTGCTGTACAAAGTTACCTATGTCCATCACCAAAAATTAAAAATAGACATTCACAAGATGTTAAACGCACAAGAAAACAGATAGGTTTTCAAAAGACTTTTGAACTGTGGACGCTGTTTTGATAGTTAAAGGCAATTTGTTCCACGACTTTGGGCCAGCTACTACTAAGGCTCTGTCCACCCTGCATCACAGTCTAGATCTGGGTACCTGTAATAGATGGCTGGTCTGTGATCTGAGTGATCTGACTGAATTATGCTCAGTAAACAACTCTGACAGGTATTGAGGAGCGAGATTGTTTAAGGCTTTGAAGACAAACAATAACATTTTAAATTCAATATGATATTGAATCGGTAGCCAGTGCAATGAATGTAAAATAGGCGTAATGTGGTCCCGTTTCGTTTTTGAAAATGCAGCCGCATTTTGGACCAGTTAAAGTCTATGGATAAACAAAACAGGCAGCCCGTGATACAGCGAATTGCTTTCCCGTAGGTTGTCCCAATTGTCAATTTTAGGTTTCGGATCGGTGCTCGCAAGCGATCCCTTTGCGGTTGATATGTGCCCTCGATGCATTTTTTTTGAGCCATCACTAGTGCGAGCTCTGCAGCAGATATCTTTCCAACAGTCAAAGCGGCATTACGCCATGAAAGTGCGGACTCGTAAGAAGACAGCGAGTGTTTAGGGTGCCATTTGAGACAGGGCAAAGTTCACGTGACTTTGGCAGTTTAATACACGCTCCAAACCACTGATTCGAAACAAAAGATTCGTAAAGCTTCAAAGCTTCATGAAGCAGTGTTTTGAAATCGCCCATCACTAGATATTGTTGAATAAAGTCGTTATTTTGTTTTTCTGACACACAAAAAGTATTCTCATCGCTTCATAACATTAAGGTTGAACCACTGTAGTCACATGAACTGTTTTAAATATGTCTTTCTGGGCATTTGAAAGTGTTAATTATCTTGCTGGAAATGGAGGCCATCGAGTTTTATCAAAATATTGTAATTTGTGTTCCAAAGATGAACGACGGTCTTACAGGTGTGGAACGACATGAGGGTGAGTAATCAATGACAGAAATTTCATTTTTAGGTGAACTAACCCTTTAATAATGCTTTTTAAAGTTAGTAACAATCAGTGGAGCCTGTTTTCTTTTCTAACTAGGAAATATCACGTATAATGTCCTAGAGCCTGACTCTGCATAACTCCATATTTCTCTGTGCACTCTATAAAGAGTCCAAGTCCCTAGTGGACTTCAGAAGTAGCCCCCTTGCATGTTCTTTCTACATTTACCCTGGGAGAAAGTGTGTGATGTTTATGTAGTTGCCATGACGAGAGATGTCCTTTAGAGAGAGACTGAGGAGGTGTTTAATGATCTTCACCACCCTCAGGTTTAGACAACCATTATAGCATCAGTCTCAAACATACACAAGCGCTTCTCTCTTCTCTGCAGGATAACCAATGATCGTTGGCTGAGGACCAAAGAGGGATTTTTTTCAGCTTCAATACCACCCAGAAGCCTAATACCATCCTGATGATTACTACTGGAGCTGTTGACAAAGAGATGATGTTCTCATGCATATGAAATGTCTTGAAGTCTATACATATCAGACCGGTTGCATTATTTAGGTTACCTTTCTTCATTTGCCTCTTGAGAGACATGCATTCTTAAACTTGGATATCAGATTCATGAGAAAACCAAACACAGCATGCAAAGAAAACAAGCGCTCCTGAGAGACATCCATATGCGTAAACAAATTATATTCATCCTATGTGGAAATGAAACAATGAGCTTCTATTGCTTGGAATTCAACTTGCATCATTATAGCCATCAATCATTAAATTTTCTCATATTTAAGTCAAACTGTACTACTCAAGTGCATTTAACAAGGTCAATGTCTTTGGCTTACAGTAAAACATATGGGAAGTGTTTGTGCAGTTTAAAAACGGCAATTAACATTGTTTATGTCACAATTCCACATGCAAGTAATTCCCATAAAGCATGCTGTGAATCAACTCCATGACTTTAACAATGGCAAAATAATATCTCTTTTCAAATGCTCACATGCAAACAATTAAACGCATTCAAAAGCTCTTCAATTGTATTAACATGCCACCAAAAGGCTTAGCGAACTGCTCGGTGAAATGCGCACCTACGCTAAGCTGTTTCATGGAGCGCATTTGCCTTTTGCTCCAGCAGCACATTTGTCTTCATCTGAGGCAGCTGCTGAGCTGTGTCTGGCAGACAGCTCCTATTCGTTCGGTTTGATGATTAAATAGATTTTGATTTGGCATGCTGCTGTGTAAACTTCCTGTGTGGCTAACCCTCGGGTCTGGCCTCGCCTCTGGGCCCCCCAAGAGGGCCGAGCGCCATTGCAGTTACCATCCGTCCAAATTACCAGAGTTCAAAAATTCCTGTTTAACCCCCTCGTTTCTCCAAGCATCTGGGTGTTCCTCCAGGTTGTTCTCCTGTTTTTCGCACCAGCCGGATTCCAGAGCCTTTGTGAATATTAAACAGCACCGACTGCAGGAATGGCTCCCAAATGGGCAGCAGATGTTGTTCGAAGGTGAGGTGAGATTGTTTTGTCTCCAAATGGAGTTTGGATATTGCCAGTTGACAACACTTCACAGCAAGTTACCACTAAACATCAGTGACCACAGTTTTCACCAAAACATAATGGTTACAGATGACTTTGACCTCATCAAACCCTTTATCGAATATTTACAAACCATATGGTAATTGCAAAAACCTCAGGGGTTGAGTGTAAGTATCTTTTCATCTGTTGGTAATCACTTTAATCTCCATATGTTGTTAAAGTTCCTTAGGAACATTATCCTGCAGCTTTACTCTGGTAATGTAGAGGGGATATAGAAAGCTGCCATAATCTCTTTTGTATACAAGATGTGTCAGATAACATTATTTACTAAAAAAGTAGAGGTGTGCCAACTCGTGCCAGCTTCAGCTGCCAAACTGAATACTATCACTATAGTCAGTACAACCTCCTGGTTACCTGCTTGACCTGTCAGCTCTGAGAGGAACCAGACCAGTATATGGAGTAAGATGAATAAGTAACTAGTGGAAAATCATTTCAGAGTCTGTTTAAGATCCAGCAGCAGTCATACCTTCAGGCTAATGCTGCATCAAACTCAGCGAGACCAAAGAGAGGAAATGGCTTCGAAGGATGAAGTAAGAAGCATGCAAACGCATTTTCAGGGATTTATACAATTCATATCCTGCTTTTCACTACATACAAATACTAATAATTGCTGTGATGATAAAAGCAGACGCTACAAGAAAGAGTTTATTTTTACATACTGTAGCACAGAATGATAATGTTTTATGTACACTGTAGATGTATTTATATTCATTATAGGACATGGGATTGATGGGACTGGCCTAGAAATGTATATTTTGGGGTTAAAAGGACAACTAAACATTCCTGCATGACACAAAGCAAAGCATCATGGGTAAACATGTCTGGAAACAGCTATAGTCTATGACGCATAAAGGTGCAGTCACATTAGCGAAAGCAGCAAAAAAAGGTCATTGTCAATTGTCAGTAGTGTAGCAATGTATGAAGCACGGATCACAAAAGTGTCACTTTCAAACCAAGCAGCTTTCTGTTCCAACTTAAACCCGTTGCAAAATCTATGTTGAGAATTTTTTTTGTTGCAATATTCATAATCGCAAGCTTTGAGGATATTAACTAAAGTTTTAATAATCGTTCTAATTAATAGGGAAGTCCACACCACAACGATAATAACACTGAGGAACAGGGTATTCACAAAACCCACCCAATTGCTACTAGCCCAAAACTAGCCCAATTGCATTTCGCGTTCTGGGGGGTAAAATCTGTGTTTTTGGTGGGGTTCCCCTGGTAAAATTCACATTCCAGGAGCTAAATATCATGTTATTTGGGTTCGCTTCAACCTGCAGACTTGAAAAACAACCCGCTGGAACAAGTGTTAAAGTAGCCTAATTCCACGGGAAAACTGCGGACTTGGCAACACTGCTGAGGAACAATATGATTGGAATCACTTTCACAATGATTTTATTTTCAGCTGATGAACAACCAATCAGAATCCACCCGACTTTAAACAACTTGAGCATTTAAAGTGGCAGATGACAAAACTGCAGCGCTTGCTTATAATAAACAGGAAGTTATGGTCTGTTGGAAGGTATGGATGCTAATAATATTATTATTCTTGGTGTGAACGGGCCTTTACTGACAAAAAGTTGTTTAAATGGTTGTAACAAGGAAATTTACTCTTGAGAACCTGTCAAAGTCAGGCTCTAAAATCAATTGTGGTATGTTGATCTATTAGCCACACGAAAGAAGCACCTGGACAGAATCACTAATTGCAAACTCATTAATCTTTAACATTCCAATTGAATTTGTCACAAAGACATACAAAAAATAGACTGTCCTACCAAGGTGAGGAGATTATTTATCAAATGTGAACTAAAAAAGATTTTTCACTTACCAGCGTGAGAATGAACATTAAAAAATAAAGACAACCTTGAGTTAGAATGATGGTGTTTGGTGTTCTCAATGTTAGTATGTATGCAGCTCCATGATCCTAGCAGAGAAGGTGAAAGAGTGACGCCTTCTTTCTTCAGCTGGCAACATCTTGCCGATTCCCTGTAGCTAAGAGCAACCTCTGTAATTTATTATTTGTTCGGTTTTTATTAGGCAAAGACTTTCTCAATTGACTCTCACTTTTGTATATTTTCACAGTCGTCATTTTCTTTCTTTACTCTCCCCCCTCCCTGTCTTTGTTTATTTGCTGTAATAACATGCTTGGTCTCGTTTCCAGACACAGCATATGTGAACCTTAAAAATGAGTTTTCTCTTTCAAAGGGACTTTGATTATTTGTTCAGTCAGTCAGGTTGGGATAAAACAGCCAAGTGTGTCTATCAAGAGGTGAACGCTGAATTGAATCATGAGCTGCTCTCTAGTGAACATTACCTTAAATTCCTAATCCAATTTTTCATGACTGAAACAGCATGATTTGTTTGGCTCAAATATCATAAGGTATTGCCAATGACTAGGTTGGATGCCATTTCTCATACATGTGAAATCCCCCTTTAATATGTGAAAAACTGCTTTTTCATCAAATTACATTATTTGACTCTTTGGGTAAATCTAAACATATTCGGGTCATATTTCTCACCAAAATCAAAAGAAATAACCTCATTTTAGTACCACTGCAGTATCATTGCAAGCATAAAAAATACTGTATTACAGCAATGATAATAATGAAGACCACCATTGAAAATATTTTGAATTATACAAAAAATAAAAAGTTAACTACCAAAACCCCCAATAAATTAATTTTTAATTATTTGACCTAGTTGCGATTCACCATCTTATTAGGGGCTTTCACACCGGAGGAACCTCTTCATAGTTCCTAGAACTATTGGCTGAAGTACCCGGATTTTGCCGTGTTCGTTTACATTTCATCTCAGTTATCACGAAACCCACGACACACAACAAACAGCTCCGATCTCAGCATCCTCCATTCACCGTTTTTTAGCGTTTGTAAATGCAGCACTTAAAGACGCTGCTGTCGGCCGCTTCATAGCTCCCATTCTCAGTGCGAATGCAACCGGGAACATGGCCCAAGGGAAAAATTAGTTCCCGGGGAACTATCCGCTAGTTCCTATAACTATTCATTGCGAAAGCCCCCATTTTCGGTTTAAACCTTATTAATAACATCAGTGTATTCATTCTTACACAATAACGCTGTCCAACCAGACTCAGGTGTGAAAACTTTCATAAGCATTAGTATTAGTGAAGATTAAGAGCTGGTTTTTAATCTTTGTTATTCATAGAAGTCTCTCCCTCGAAGTCTCCATTTTCACTTCTCATCAAGGGCATCAGGATTAAAAGGCCAGGGGTGTTACTGACCGCTGACCCAAACCTCAGCTTTGATGACTGACCTCTACTGCAAAGTTGTCAAGGTCTGAAAGCTAAAAGGAAGACCGGCCTCTGACCTCTCAATGTCACTGCTGGCCTACAAGGGGTTAATAGCCCCTCAAACCTCCCATAAGGGTCCACTGGGAGGGGTAAGAACTCCCATACTAATACATCATGTCCAACCCTGCCATTATCAACAAAATAACTCCGTTAATGTTTTAAAGACCAGTTGTTTCTGTTTTAATCAGTTGTTTTCAGCCTGGATAAGTTGTGGTTTTTCAAATTGGGAAAATTGAAATAATGAAACTGTGAATGACGCACCCACCATCCCTACAAAATTAGCATAATGTAGTGCAAATTGATTTAAAAAGGCATTGCCTGTGTTTAAGAAATATTTCATTGATCAAATTTAATTTGAGGAACATCAGCACGAGGTAAACAAATTAGTGAGTAATGAGAACACAATATTCATCACATTAGAGACTAGAAAAAGATGCAAAACAATGTGCATCGAAAACTAAAATGCCCAGCCAAATTTCCCTGAATAACCTTTTGATCCCCTCCTGCTGATGTCAGATCCTCCCCTCCCCTTTTCCATTGTCAAACCTCAGGAAAGGCCAGAAGCAAACGAAGCCAGCAGACCAGGCCCAGGGTCCCATACTTCATCAGAAGCACCCAGAAGGCTTTGGGGTGGGTGAGTATATTTAAAGAGGGGGAGGTTCAGGGTGATCTGGTGCCCTTGGGCAACAAGAATGACTAAGTACCTCAGCAGTGAAAATAAGGGCCCCAAAGACAGAGTGACTTCCTCTCCTGTTGCCCATGTTTCATATCCACAGAATTAAAGGAGTCAGCTTGGCTGCACAGGTCAGTTAAGCCGCACCGCAGCCCTTACGGATGGGCTTCAAATCAACAGGAATTCATGGGTCCTGGATAATCTTATCTAATCCATTATTAGCTGCATTTTTCATCTTAAATGCACAGATAACAAGCCTCTGATAGGGTTAATAGCAAAGGGCGCTTACAAGCGAGGGTCAGTATGAAGATTGAAGGGCTTGCTGGGTAAAACTCCACAGCGCTCCACTCCAAGACTTCAAAGGTGGTGAAACGATATGGCACTTGACTGACAGAAGGACGATTGCGGTCTCTTTCAAGTCCATGTCAGCAGAAAACACTCCCATAGAAGTGAAATGTACTCAACTTACGAGTTCAGAAGAAGAAAAAAAAAAAGACTAAATGATTTTAAAGGCAAAGATTTATTTAAACGCTAAATGTAGTTGCACAGAAGAGAGTCAGTACTGTATGTTCAATTAAAAACTAGCTGCAGATGATAAGGGATAAGCAAAAAGTCCAACAAGTCAAGAGTTATTTGGGAAATTTAGTTACCTTATCTGTCAATATGTGTTTTTTATCCAATCAAAAGTTGCGTAGTCAAGCTACAACCTTTATCTGTCTGTCAAAGTACACAACACAATGCATAATTACATATCTGAAGGAATATATTTTTAATGTATATGCTGGATGAAGTCAAGAACAATCACATTATTGAGGTCTCTTAGTCCGAATTACAAAACCAGACTGGTGAGATTTCAGTGAGACTTAAACATTTTTAAAAGACGAATTATTTCTGTAGTCAGATTGAAATCAAACTTTTCATGTAAATGTACTTATTGACAGATCTAAAACAGCTTTTGGACAGAATAGTAAAGGTTAAAGGTAAAGTGAGTATCATCAGGCTCTATCTGCAGTGTGATAAAACTCTAAAGTGTGAATGAAACATACACTACCATTTTGAGGTTGGTAAGATTTTTTTAAATGTTTTTGAAAGAAGCCTCTTACTGTCACTTTTGATCAATTTAATGCATCCTTGCTGAATAAAAGTATTAATTTATTTTAAAAATAAACCTTACTGACCTCAAACTTTTTAACAGTATAGTGTATGTATGTTTATCAGTGATGGACTATGTAACTGCAAGCAGAAGATTCCTGTGCTGAAAATCCCCCAACACTCCCACTGCTGCACAGATCCAGTGTTTCTTGAAGACCGCGGGTTACCTGCCACTGACCCGTTATCAATGAGCTTGCACAAACTCCCTGAAGTTCATCTGTCAGTGAAGGTTTACATCTGCTCAGAAGGTTAAGTGTGTCTGACAGCTGTTTTCTTTACTTTCTTGATTTGTGAGACTCATTGTTAAGGGTTGAACTTTATGTGGTTTTAGTGTTTCTTTGTGTTTGCTTCAGTCCAGAAAACAGCATCACCTCTTCTCGCATCTTACAGGCAGCTCAGTCTCTCCACCTCTTCTTCAACCAAACCCCTGAAGCAGGAAAAGGAGAGAAAAAAATAAAAAATAAAATCAATCTGCCTTTATTTGACCCAAACATTAGATTGAGCTTCCCCCTTTCATCTGCATCATTGAAAATTAAGGTAACTATTTCACTGCTAACCAACCCTAATTTCAGCAGCTATGTTTCCATCCACCTATTTTTATGCACATTTTGGGATATCGCATAAAAAAAAAAAATGCTGGATGGTAATGCCAAGATTCACATAAATTCTAAAAATGCGTTTTAAATGTTATGAGGTAATAAGAAAACATGTGCACAAACTATGATGAAAACACATTTACAGAATAAATCACATGAAAAAAAAAAAAAAAAAAACCCTAATAAAAACTCATGCTTTTTTGCCTCATCAGAGGATATGACTGAATAACTGACCTAACCAGTGGACCAATCGCATTGCACAACATCTCAAATGTTTTAAAAATCCAAAGTCTGTCATCAAAATGATTTGGTTTAATTCCCTCCCAGAAGCGTCTCACACGATTGCGTTCCTAAACACCAGGAAACATAGCTAGTGTCACAGGGTTCAATGTATCCCTGATCTAGGGATAATCTTAAGCAACTATATATCATGGTGAAATGTCTGTCGAGAGGCCGGCACAGATGCTTGGATGAATAGTGTGCAGTCTGTACTGTTTTAAACTGGTAATGATGCTGAATGTGGCATCAGAGATGCTCGTCAACAACCGACATCTGGCAAAAACTGCATTTGGGATTTTTCACAAGCCAAATGGCAATGGAGATGGCAGCATGGTGTCATTAGGGGTTTGTCGAGCAGCAAGCTCTCTAAAGTCTGCAAGAACATACCAATAGCCAAGCCTTCATCTCTTATTCATCAAGGAAGAGAAAGCGGCAGTAATATGAATCTAGCATATTGAGGAAAATGAGTATATATGATTGCTATGTACATGCAGGTCCAGAAGGCACAGAGGTATGACATCAGCGACATGGCCTGTCAACTAAGACAAAACCAGCTCTCTCTGTCCATTTTAATGAGCCTTTGTTTGTAAGTTGGTCACTTCCTGAACCTCTAGGGGCAGGAACCTCTATTTTAGGGGCATTTCAAGGGATTGAGGTTATGTTGTGCATGCGTCATCATGCCGAACACATCAGAGGAAACAGGGAGTATTCCCAATCCGGTGATGCCACGAAAAGACACGTGTTTAGGGAAGCAGGAAATTACTTCATGCTTTCTGCAACTGTAAGGGGATGCGTTTCCTGTGACCCATCTTGGCCTTAGGAATGAGGGCACTATTCTTAGGTATGTCTTCATCGTTCATTGTGTCACAGTCATTTACTCTGCAGTGCAATGACATAATTCAACATATATCCTTTATTATCTGTAAAAATGCATTTAAAGTGGGCCTTGATTATGATTTTTTTTAACTGAATGGTTTTTTAATGTTGCTGTTTTGAGCATAAACAACATCTGCCAAGTTACGACACTCAAAGTTCAATGCAAAGGAAGATATTTTCTTTTACAGAAATAATTTTTTAACAATTACAACAAACAGCTGGTAAGGACTACAACAAGCTTCTTCAAACCCCAAAATTTACATAAACCCTGCTCCCGGGAACACACAACAAAGTGGGCGAGGCCATGTTGGGCTGCTGTAGAGAAGAGGAAGAGTTGTTGTAGTAAAGTGTTGTGTTTTTGCTCACACCCAAACGGGCAAATTTGACAAGCTGTAATAAATTATCTGTGGGGTATTTTGAGCTGAAACTTCACAGACACATTCTGGGGACACCAGAGACTTATATTACATCTTGTGAAAAGTGGCATAATAGGTCCCCTTTAAAAAAAATTAATTTTAGTTAATAAAAGTTAATTTTTATATTTTATTATGTATGATTTATTTTTATTTTATTTCTATATTCATTTGTCATCTTTACTCCATTATCATCATATTGTTAATTTTATACTAATACGGTCTTAAACTGCATAACAAAGCCCTGTCAATCAACCCTAGCATTGTGACAGTTTTTAGTACGAGTAGTTGTTCACTGATTATTCATGTAAAAAAAGAGCCCACCCTCAAATATCTATTTGTCTGTTTTATCATCCACCAGGGTAGAATCTAAAGTCTGATCACTCAGAAAAGTAACAGCACAACTCACATCAAGCTGCATGATTTATACTACTATTCCAAAGTTTGGTGTAATTAAGATATATATATATTTTTTTAAATGTAAAGACTGTAAAGACATTTGTATTGTTACTAAAGTTTTCCATTTAAAATAAATTCTGTTCTTTTTATTTAGAATCCTGATAGATGTATCACAGTTTTCACAAAAATATTAAGCAGAACAACTATTTTCTGCTTTAATAATCAGCATGTTAGAATGATTTCTGAAGGATCATGTGACACTGAAGACTGGAGTAATGATGCTGAAAATTCATCACTGGAATAAATTACATTTTTAAAATGAATTCAAATAGATAAAGTTATTTTAATTTTTCACAATATTAGCATTTTTGATCAAATAAACGCAGCCTTAGTGAGCACGAGACTCTCTTTTTAAAACCTAAAAAAAATCTTACAAACCCCAATTCTTTCAACGGTAGTGTATCATGTCAATGAATGAACAATAGTGATAGTGATGATAACATGTATTACCTATAAGCCGCAATCTCTATTTCTAGATTCATCTTCTGATTCAGCAGTTCTTCATAGTCCCCACTTTGATCCTTTATCTGGAACTGAAGATCAGACTCCTCCTCCTCCAGCTGACAAATGTAATTCTGGACAGAGACAACTTAGTGGTTAGATACTAAGAGCTGCTGCAGAAAAATATGAACAGCGAGTGCTTGTACCTCCAGCTCCTCTATATCCTCCAGGTATTTGGCTTTCTTAGCTTCTATTTCAGCCTCCAACTCGTCTCCACGCTTCTCCAGCTCTGCCACTTCTTTCTGCAGCTCTGCAATCTACAATTACACATATACAGCATCAGTCAAAGGTTTGGGCAAAGCTGACTGATTATGTATTCCTGATCTTTAATAGCATTTTAATCTAAATGCTTAAAATGATGTATTAATGGATGTATTTTTAGTTTATTTAAAAAAAAAAGATGTGGAACCAAAGAGGAAAAGCATCCAGCACTTCCTTCAATACTGTTTAAAAAGCACCTTAGGTGGCACCATCTGAAGTTGGTCTGATTGCCCAGAGCTAAAATTTAGACAAAGTACAGCTAATTTGAAGACACTAAAATATAAGTGAGTTTTGATTTGTTTACCATTTTATCGTCAGTATGCAATTTCCATAGTTTAAATTTGTAATTTCATAGTTTTGATGACTGCAATGTGGAAAACAGTAAATAATTCAATTAAAAAAAATGTCCAAAGACTTGCACTGTGCATAAACATAAGCAGATGCAGATACACAATGTATGACAACATGGAGTTGAGCTTAACAAAACATTATGCTGTAATTAATGCTTATTTTAGTCTTAAATTAGCTATTGTGAAAGCATATCTAAAAACAGTTGACATTTCGCGTTGCATGTTCACCTATCAACAAACACAACACAGAGAACTGTCAGCCACACCTCCGTGCACGAGCTGCCCTGCTGTGAGTAATTACTGTAATCAGGTAAGTTAAACAGTCAGCTGTCAGAGATGGATGGAGATTGCACGCTCTGTTTCTCTTTCAGGTAGATCCTGGGAGGCTCCGAGCTCTGTTATTAACAAGCTGATGATATGTCAACTGATGAAAATGGTTGTTACTCTGCTTTGGGTCTCGATTGAGAGTAAGGCGGTCTGGTCAGTACACCCCTCACATTTTGTAAATATTTTATTATATCTTTTCATGTGACAACACTGAAGAAATTACACTTTGCTACAATGTAAAGTAGTATAACAGTGTAAATTTGCTGTCCCACAGTGTCCCCTCAAAATAACTCAACACACAGCCATTAATGGCCACAAAAGTGAGTACACCACAAAGTGAAAATGTCCAAATTGGGCCCAATTAGCCATTTTCTCTCCCCGGTGTCATGTGACTCGTTAGTGTTACAAGGTTTCAGGTGTGAATGGGGAGCAGGTGTGTTAAATTTGGTGTTATCGCTCTCACTCTCTCATACTGGTCACTGGAAGTTCAACATGGCACCTCATGGCAAAGAACTCTCTGAGGATCTGAAAAAAAGAATTGTTGCTCTACATAAAGATGGCGTAGGCTATAAGAAGATTGCCAAGACCCTGAAACTGAGCTACATTTTCACTTAGGGGTGTACTCACTTTTGTGGCCAGTGGTTTATACATTAATGGCTGTGTGTTGAGTTATTCTGAAGGGACAGCAAATTTACACTGTTATACAAGCTGTACACTCATAACTTTACATTGTAGCAAAGTGTCATTTCTTCAGAGTTGTCACATGAAAAGATAAAATATTTACAAAAATGAGTACATCCCTCTATACATCTATAAAATACATGTCTGTGTTTGTGTATATACACTGTATACACATATACGCACACACAGACATATAATATATAAATATAATATATATATACACACACACACACATATTATGTAAACACAAAATTTATGTTATATGCGATTAATTGCAATTAATCGATTTTATAGCCTTATAGAAAAGCCTTATTTGTGTCGAGGTCAATAAGTCTCTAAAATGTAAGATTTGTAAAATGTAATAAATGTAAGATAAAATGTAAGAATTTGACCCTTTTCTTTAAAAAAAAGCATAAGAATTTCAAGCCACTTGAACTAACTTGAAATAGAATACTTTTCTAAGAAATCAGAACATGTTTCAAATTAGTATTTCAAAAGATTTTTCCTTTTATTTACTGGACAATTTGTCAGTGACCCTTCAAATAGTCTTCCAAGACAACAAAATGTCATTATCTAAAACAAATTCAAATGAGCTTCATAAATACTAAATATTTCTTGAAAACAATGCATATTTCCAACTAGAAATGGAATCAATTACTACTTCAGATGTCATTTTTTACCACCAACCGCTGAACTGCTCACAAGGAACTGGATATCATAGACTGTGAAGATGACATTTATGCTGCTTTAAAAAACTGACCGTTTGAAGGAATTTTAGTAGAAATGACATTACATAAAAACTGATTAAAATGTGCATTGATGCCTTTCTACTACTCATCCTACCTGCAAAGCTTTCTGACGCAAGCTACTGTAGGAAACACAAATGATAGGGGAGAAATGAGGAGAGAAAAATAAATAGAATGTAGTATGAAGGGAGGAAGTAAGATGAAGTAGAGCAGACTGTCCATCAGTGATCAGCGAACAGGATCCTGTGTTATGAGAGTGAGCAGTGTGGTTGGAGATGGTCAGTTTATTTTAAGAGAGGGGCTACGACCACAACCACAATAATTAGAACCAAACCACCCTGTTTATTTTCTCAAATGTAAAGGTGTGAGTTGTGGCTGACCAATGATTTTCTTGCTCTTTAGAATGTAAACTAAGTCAGCAAGTGGCTGCTAATCATTTCAAACATAAATCCTGAACGATTTCCCTTTACGCTAATGCATCCGTCACTTCCTTGCCTCTTTTTTTTCTTCTTTTTTTTCAACCTAAAGTTTCTCTTCCTGCCAGTGAAGGAGGCTGACAGGTGAGATTTTATTACTATGGCTCAGTACGATTTGCTGTCTCCCGAGGCACTGCAGGAATGTGTGAAGTTTATGAAGTTTATGATTGGGGAGAGAGTGCGTTGGCAGACTGTGAAATGTATTGTTCATAATGGAAGACAGCAAGAGAGATAAACACTGTTATAGACGATACAATCCTCACATCCTCCTGGTCCTATCTCTCAGAATAAACACTCTGGGCAGCAGGAGTTCTCATACTTTTTTCCTCAGCTGTCAGCCTGACTGAGAACATGGCATTGTAAAACATCAATGATACTTTTAGTGAAATATTTAAAAGTTTATAAATCGTTCCCAGTTCATTTAGAATCAATCATCACTGAAAAATTACTAGCAGTTCAGTGAGGGAGACTTTTGTGAACTCAGTAACTTATCTGATCGATTCACTGTGTGGATCTGATTTGAACTACTACCTCACAAGAGAGTTCGAGACATTTCATACTGATTCATAAGAATCATTTCTTTGTAAATCATATAGTGGAAACAGTGGTTTGCACTTTAAAGGGTTAGTTCATCCAAAAATGAAATTTCTGTCATTAATTACTCACCCTCATATTGTTCCACACCCGTAAGACCTTTGTTCATCTTCGAAACACAAATTAAGATATTTTTGATGAAATCCAAGGTTTTTTTTATCCCCTATAGAAAGCAACGTAATTACCACATTCAAGGTCCAGAAAAGTAGTAAAGACATTGTTAAAATAGTCAGTGTGTCTACAGTGGTTCAACCTTAATTTTATGAAGTGACAAGAATACTTTTTGTGCGCAAAAACAAAAATTATGGGGGATAAAAAACCTCTCGGATTTCATCAAAAAAATCTTAATTTGTGTGATGAAGGTGTCATGAAGGTGAGTAATTAATGACAGAAATTTCATTTTTGGATGAATGAACCCTTTAATGACACAATATCTGACTAAACTGGATCCGTTTTATAAACTGCCATCAATGATGACTCAATTTTAAATGATTGTTGAAAAGGTTTTGTTTTATGTCTCATTTGCAACTATTTTAGTGGCGGTCTGGAGTGCTGGAGTGTCTTTTGATGGGTCAGAGCTCAAGTGTGTCGATGAGAGTAAACTCACTCACCAGGTTCTTGAGGACATTCACATCAGTCTCTTTGGAGATGTCCTTCACTTTCCCTCCAGTCAACTTAGCCAGCTGCTCCTCCTTCTCCTTTCCTGCGGCATCAATGGTGGCAGCGCTTGAGGCTCTGGGCTCAAACTAAAATGCAGGAAAGGTTTAACGATTCAGGTTTCTTGCATCTCTAAAGAAGAGTTACCACCCATCAAGCAGAGTTCTATAGAGAGCAGGCAGTGAAGATGAATCACTGATTATTCCCAGAAGAAAGAAGAGCAAATGAAGGCTCATCAGGTGAGCAGGTGCAACCAGTCAAAAATCAGCCTCCAATTACTGTTCCCCCCAAATCCCAATCAATATCAATTGTGAGTGAGACAATTGGACCTTGTGCAGCACTAATGAAACAAAGCACCAGACAGTTTTTGGCTCTGAGACCACCTGAGAGAGCAATGAGTAGAAAAGCAGACCCAATGAAAACAGCGAATGGTGGTAAAGAATGTGTTTGTGTGTGCGCGAACTAGTTTTTGTGCATGTACGACTGCTAGTACACTAGCAGGAGTTGTTCTTGGCCTGCTTATCTTACACCCACACACAAACACACACTAGAAGACTGTTGACCAGTGTCCTGGTGTAGAAGTGGTCTCTTCTCTTCTCCAGACCCATTCTGCATAGGAGCCTGGGAAGGGCTCCAGAGCTCTGATTACCACCACGACCCCAGTCAAGAGCAGCCACTCCTGGGGCAAACAGGGTCAGAGGGCACTGGTGCTGTAGGATGACCTTTAGAGAGCCCTCACTCCTCAAACGACACAGAGGGGACAATAGTACTCTGTGCTAGATGTGGACAGAGCTCTCTGTCCCACAAAACTGCCTACTGAAGTAAAGTGTGAAAGAGGAAGGAAAAAACATGCATACCAGCCACACTGTTGTGTTAAGAGGTTAGTTCACCCAAAAAGGCAATTCTGTCTTCATTTATGGGGTACTTTTTTGGTTGTCCTTATCAGTGCTGGATAGTTTCCATCCCCATTCACTTTCATAATACAGAAAAGAGCAGCATGAACTACATTTAATCATCTTTCTGTCCCACAGAATAGTCATTTTGTGTGTGGGGGGTGGGGGGTGGGACATAAACTACCATTCAAAGATTTGGGGTCTTAAGAATTTATGTTTTTGAAAAAGGTCACCAAGACTGCATTTTATTTGATCAAAAACACAGTAAAACAGTAACATTGTGAAATATTATAACAATTTAACGGTTTTCTAATTTAAAGGGGACATAACACACAGTTTCTGCCAATCTCATGTTAATCTTGAGTACCTATAGAGTAGTATAGCATCCTTCATATCTCCGAAAAGTCTTTAGTTTTATCAGATTTATAAAAAAGGTACGCTGTATCGTGTCTTTCCGAAAACAGCTGAGCTCCTGGAGGCGTGCCGTGGGCAAAGCTAAAGAGTGACGAACACGCGCAGCTTTTGTGGAGCAATCGTCTGCAAGCTATCAATGGTCAGCTAAACAACTGCATTTAAACACACAATACACCATCGCATTATCCCTGGATAACTTTTGAATCACTATAATGAATATAGTGTTTAGTGAATGATGAATAATGAATTTATGAAATCACTACGTTCATGTTGTTTACATTATATGCACTTAGGCACCTACTGCCAACAAAACAGACACTCACCACCTGCTGTTCCAACTCATGACCGGGATCATTATCGCTGTGACCGCTCCATCTTTGTTTCAAACTATCTGTAAAACCAGCATCGAACTTGGCCTTGTTTATAAAACCATTAGCGCCGATCCTGAGGGCTCGAGCAGCCACGGAAAAACATGGTATTTTCTCCATTCATTTTAACCAATAAAAAACTGATTGCAAATATCAGACACGACTTTATCCTTATTTTGATCGTTAATTTAAGGCGGTTTCTATGGTTATTTTAATGACAAATATTGAGAGCGCTTCAATGTAATGCGTGAGCGCAAATCTCTCAGCTCCACTTAATGCTGTTTTTTTTGGGAAGCAAGGTTATCTTTCCCTCACAACCAAAAACACACTTCTTTGGGGGCATTGTTGATTTCGTGGTCTAAAAACAAAGTGACAAATTTTTCTTGAGCAAGTCCTGTGCAGGGCTGCAGACGACTTCCATAAAGCCGAACGAAACGCGTTGATGGGCGTGCTCTTGCTCTCGCTCTGGTCGATGTGTACATTTTTTAAAAACTTTGTTTAACATGTTTAGCATGAGAATCCAACTCTTTTAACAGTGTAAATAAGTCAGAATGTATGAAATAGCATTAGACCCCTCCTTTAATATATTTTGAAATGCAATTTATTTCTGTGATAGCAAAGCTGAATTTTCAGCATAATTACTCCATGCAGCCTTCAGTGTCACATGATCCTTCAGAAATCATTCTGCTAGACTGACTTGCTTCTCAAGAAACATTTCTTATTATTATCGATGATGAAAACAATTGTGCTGCCTCACATTTTAGTGGAAACCGGATACAATTTTTTCAGGATGCTTTGATGAATAGAAAGTTCAAAAGAACAGCCGTTATTGTGGTAACACTTTATTTTAGTTTTTTTTTTTAACTAGTTGCTTATTAGCATTCATATTAATAGAATATTGGCTGTTTATTAGTACTTACTAAGCACATATTAATGCCTTATACTGCATGATCTTATTCTACATTCTTAATACCTACACTTAACAACTACCTTACTAAATATTAATAAGCACTAAATTAGGAGATTATTGAAGAAAATAGTTAATCGTAGTTAATAGTTTATATGTTTTCCCTATACTAAAGGGTTACCGTTATTGTAAATGTTGTTACTATCACTTTTAAAAGAATTCATTTCTTAAAACTTTTTTTTTTTTTTAACAGTACTGTAAATGCCACAAAAGCTGTCAATTTAGCTTGTAGAGAACACTGGAGTATATACTGGTGTGTAATTCACCTTGAGGCTCTCAGCCAGCTCGCTGTAGTACTCCTTGATGTCCATGATGGCTGGAGTGATATCAAAGGTGGAGAACTGCACAGTTACAGTTGGAGAACCTTCATCCAGAGGCCTGGGTTCACACAGCTTCTCCAGCCGCTGTGAACAAACACATAATCATGAATTTTGGCTTCTCCTCAGGTAACAAAATCTGCCTGTGCGAGATATGGCAGCTGTTCATTATCTGGCCTCAATGAAGTGTTCATGAAAAGGAGATTGAGTCCGAGTCTCAGCTTGTTCTCGTCAACATGAATAATGACAGAGCGGCAGATGTATCAAGATAATAATAGCAGTTAATAAAACAAGAAGTACTTCTGTTTTCATTTCATACGCCTGTACTTTGAGTTATAACGCACATCCCAGAGGGAGGTCAACGGATATTTCTCTGTTTTCAGCCATTGCATACCCACAGACTCCCCACATACTACATTCCTTCATTTTGGTGATTTGAGGGACCGTGTTTCCTGTCAGTCTCCATTCCCCTAAACTTGTTCCCCTTATGATCAGAGGAGACACCTAAATAGCGAAACCCCCACAAGACCATGGCAAAATTCAGAGGTCTAAGGTGAAAATTTTCCGATTTCAAATAAGAAGTAACATGCCACATTCTGCATGGCCTTACCATTTCATGCTGCCTCTCCATGGCAGCAAGCTGCTCCTCATAGATGGCCACTTGCTCTCGAAGGGCTAGGCAGTCAGTGGTAATTACATCCACCTCCTGAGTGGGGAAGCGGAAATAAAGGTCAGTTCAAACACAAAGCACTTACCCTCTACATCTTCTATCACAAGCATCCTCAGTGCCACCAGGTTGTGCCCCGGCAAAGACTGCAATGCAGGGGAGAAGAGATCCACATACGTAGTCCAACGTCCCCCCATTTTATTCGGCTCATCTGGGTATCTTAAGTGCCTGATTAATTGGCGATGAATTCAATTACTCAGAACAAAATCATTTGCATGTGAATGCTGCAGTGTGACGATGGGTCTGGGCGGCAGAGGAAGCGCACAGCACACACACATGCTTCCCCGGAGCCCTGAATTGGCAAAGTGGCTGCTGTTCCCGTTATCTCAGCGTGAACACAAGCCCAGTACTGGAGAGAGTCTAGACAGCATTTTGATGGCGATTTGCTTACTCTATTCCACACCACCGAAGGGCTGAACTTCACTATGGTGGACATATTCCAGCCAGATGCAATGCTGGTGCTTAAAAATAATACTTTCTCATGACATTTTTTTCATTTAACCACTGTTATTTATTTTTTAAAATGCCAGTTAAAACCAATTTAGTGGTCTGCGCCAATAGCCTCGTGGGCAGCACACCAACATATTGCCACTGCATTTCGGGCAACCAGAGTTCAAGTCCTAGCTTGCGGACCTTTCCCGAATCGTGTCCCCCTCTCTCTCTCTCCCAAATTTGCTTTCTGTCCTATCAAAATAAAACGCCAAAAAAAAAAAAAAAAAAAAAAACGATTTAGTGAAATCAAACTAGTGAAAATACAAAACATCATGCTTATGTCTCTAAATATGTTATTTATACAACTGCAACTACATTATACTTGCTGCTGCATCATAACTACCCCTGTAGTTCTCTTCCTGTTTTATTCTTTCTCATCTCATCTCAGCCCAGCCTGAGCGCTAAGCCCTGCTCTGTTGCATCTAGGAGATATGAGAGGCTGAATGAGTGAATTATTAGGCATGGTGAAAGCTTTCCCACATCTGCTCTTTTACTGGAGATGTGCTCTGACATCTGTGGGGTGACGGAGTGGTTTCTACAGAAAGCAGCTCGGGTTTCAGAGTGGCCGCTGGCCGGGAGTCAGCGGGGCCTGTAATCAGGACTCTCCAGAGCGGATCTGGGAGCAGCAGCTGTGCTGTGCCACTCCAGGGACTTTCACACACCTCCACTGGAGTCAGAACACCCCACCCCACCCGCAACACAGGCTAACACTGCCATCTAGTGGTAGGGAAAGTTAAAGTCTATTATTGGTGATTCAGTTTCTGTTTGAGCCCCACAAGTGTAATTTTTTATACTGTTGTTTTGATTAAAAAAAAAAAAAGTTAATTGACTACTTACAGTTTAATACGGCACAGTGCCATCCAAAAAGTATTTGGATACACTTAACGTATTCATTTCATTACATTAGATAAAGCATCAAACAAGGCATGTGACATTTATTTTAAACTTGAGAAACTGTCCTATCATAAAACAAAGGATAAACTTTTCTTATCTAAGCCAAATATATTTGTGTATTTTGACTGGATCAGTGTTTGTTGTTGTTTATTGTTAACTAAAACTTAAAAACCATTTTCAGCAATTGAAATAAAGCTGAAATTAAAAAAATATATATTAAAATTAAAAACTTAATACATAAATGAAGATTAGAAATATTGCCT
The DNA here is from genome assembly GCA_037101425.1 of Elopichthys bambusa. Classification (NCBI taxonomy): domain Eukaryota; kingdom Metazoa; phylum Chordata; class Actinopteri; order Cypriniformes; family Xenocyprididae; genus Elopichthys; species Elopichthys bambusa. The sequence goes on along the minus strand of CM074447.1, from coordinate 23,712,967 downwards.
TGGCAACTAACTGAAATATGTTCAAGTTGAAGTAATAAAATTACTAAAACTAAAATAAAATAAAAAAAAACTGAAAAATTAAAGCTAAATAGAAATGTAAAAGCTCATTAAAATTGCTAAAACCTACAAAATTAAAACTGAAAATAAAAAAATAAAAGCTAATTCAAAATATTTTTTAATAGCATATAAATATTCTATAATAGTATATAAATAATAGTAAAATAACACTGGATTGGACATGTTCTGTTTGTCAAACTTAATGTAAAAATTATATTTTGTTATAAAATCTATCTTTAAATGTGGCTGAAGTGCCCAAATACCTAGATAACAAATTACATCTGCAGTTTATGGCATTTTTTTTTTCATTACCAAAGAAACATCTTCTCGCTCTTGCTGGATGAGAATCTTGTGCTCAACCACCTGATCATATTTCATCTGCAGACGCTGCAGCTCACCCTTCAGCTCCTCCGTGTTGCATAAAATCTCCTCCTGAGGGAAACAACCAGTAAGCCAGCAATGAAAAAATCAACAGAATAGATGATGTGTTAAAGAAACTGATATTTGAGGAGTAAACACACACAACTCAAATCAATTTAATGTTATCAAGTAAAGCATAAATATCCATCACCACTCAGGCCAGAGTTACTGAGTGGTACCTTTTCTTTCCGTAGCCTCTCTATCACAGCCTCCAGGCTGTAGTCAGCAGGGCCGCTGATGCTGACGGTTGTTGTGGGGATCTGCTCTGACTCTAGCCTCTCTTCCAGCTCAATGATTTCAGCCTCCAGAGATTCATTCTCCTCTTCTAGACACCGAACCTACCACAGCCACACATAAGGTAAGGTACAAGAGTAGAGGACATGTAATATATATGAGTAATGGCTTATGCTCAAAATGTTGTATCATATTAAACTATGCAGTACGCATTAATAGAGGACACTATGACAGCATCTTCACGGCCTTAATATGATTTTCTTCACACCCTCAGGCAAATGACTGACCCCATTAAACATCATGGAAATATGATAATTGGGCCACACACAGGGAGACCATTAGATTCAGCATGAGCACAGCTGGTTGTTACCCAACAGAAACTTGGGTGTGTATGAGTGTGAACATTTTCATGTCTCACCACATCGATGAAGCCGGCCAGGCGATCATTGAGGGCAGCAATGACAGAGCGCTCATGGACAAATCGAGCCACACCTTCTTTGTTTAGGACACGAGCTGCAGCAAAATCCAGCTCAGGACAGTCACTCACTGAAACTCTACCCCTGTCAAACAGACTGAAAGCTTTCCAATGTCTGCAATGGAATGTTTATTTTCTAAGCAAGACATAAGCAAACAATATTAAAAGGAAAAGAGGAAATGCACGAAAGAACTAATAACACATTTATGCTGTGTATTTATAATTTAAAGAATAGAGTGAAGTCCTTGTTTAAATGATTCAAATCATTCACACAGAACTCCAAGTGTGACCATATATATATTACAGTTAAATATGGTAAAACAGGTAAATATTATTATATCCAAACAAGTAAACAGAAAGCATTTGATAACTTTTCAGTGTTTTTAAGTATTTTGAGAAACTAAGAAATATACAGTATATATAAATTAGGGGTCAGTAAGTGTTTTTTTTTTTTTAATTAATGCTTTTATTTAAAAAGTTTGCATTCAATTGTTGAAAAGTGAGACAAAAAAAAAAAGATTTCAAATAAATGCTGTTATTTTGAACTTGCTATTAATTAAAGAACCCTGATTTTTTTTTTAATCATGGTTTCAGAAATATTAAGCAGCACAACTGCTTTCTACATAATAATAATAAGAAATGTTTCTAGTGCACAAAATCAGCATATTAGAATGATTTCTGAAGGGTTATTTGACACTGAAGACTGGAGTAATGACTGCGTAAAATTCAGCTTTGCCATCACAAGAATAAATTACATTTAAAAATATATTAAAATAAAAACCATCTTATAAATTGTAATATTTCAAAATATTACTGTATCTTTTTCTTCAAATAAAAGCAGCATTGGTGAGCATAAAAGACCTATTGAGCCAAATATTTTGCATACAATAATAACAACTACTCCAGATATGAGATGTGAATCATACATTTATTATTTAAGAAACAAAGCAATGTTTATGTTTATGTTTAGCCCATAAACATGGTCAATAAATCCTATCTTAACAATGAGTTTATATGGAGAAATGCTCTGAAATGCCATATCTATGCTGATTACTATACATTCATTTACAATGTACTAGAAATATGCGTAAGGCTTTCAGATCTAAAAGCACTGACCTGGCAGCAGAGCGAGCCTGGACTCCACATCGTCCTGCAGCCTGGCTCCACTGCTCCTCCTCAAACAGCTTACGGTACGATGACACTCTCAGCAGGGCCATGACAGCAGTAGGACAGCAAAAGATGATGCCAGCCGCACAAGCCAGGGGTCTATATAGACGTTGGGGCTGAGAATGTCACACAAACCTGTGGGATATCTCACTGAACACAAAGTAGACTAACTAAGGGAACAGTGTCATAAGATAAACCTTTCACATGGAACAGAAACAATTTAGCCACTGCAACACGATAGGAGGCCACTCCTTCAGAAAGCAGTTACACAAGTGCAGTTGGAACAATGACAGCTCAGGTCTGAAGGGGTTGCACTAGTATTATTTAAACAACAGTAATAAGTAAAAGACATTAGCAAGCACTGCTATAAGAAAAAGCCAAAAATCCCAATAATACGTTCATAATGTCTTTATTTTATTGAATAAATTAGATGTCCCGGCCCATCCCCACAAATAAAACTAAGTATGTGCAAGTACCCAGGTGCAAAGTACCAGGATCATTACAAAAACTGAATGGAAAGAAAGACAGGACACAACAATAAACAGTAAACAGATGGGGTGGTGATCACAGAACACCAGAAATCTGTATAATGGCCATCTGAATTTCTGTTCCTCTGATTCAGTCTCCTGCAATGAGTTCCTCCCAGAAACATCATCTATTGGCATTGAAAAAAAAGTGATTTCAGCCAAGCTCCCTTTCCAAAGCAGAAATGAGGAAAAAAATAAACCCCAACAGAAAGCTCAGACACAGACAGGAGCTTTTAAACATGACAGAGGATGTGAAGTGATTTAGACTGAGATTTGAGAGTGGATCATTGGAGGACACTGAGCCACAGCCAATATCATTCACAGAACATCACTACTTTTCAACATTGTAAGAAAAAAAAAAAAAAAAAAAGAAAGAAAAAAAATTGTACCAGTTTGTTACTAGGGCAGCACCAAAAGGACATTTTTGTACCTTATTTCCCCCTAAAAGGTTCACAGCAGTACCTTAAAGATACATATTACTACTCTAAGCTACTAATATGCACCTTCTAGGGGTAGATAAGATACAAATTTGCCCCTTTAAAAGGCATTATACCAGTGACAAGCTGTTGTGCCTCTAAAGAAACTATTTTTGCACATTTATGAAGGCAGGGCACAAAGGAAGGCAGGACAGAGTTGGTCAGAAACTGATTACAACTCTTTTTTCCGAGTTGCAAGACTCACAAAAAACATTTCCTTTGAGATTCTAAGGAAATATTACTAATGCACAGGGGCAACATGTCACACACATTACATGGAGAAGCAGCTTTGGTGGTTTGTATTACAATAATATTTTAGCATTGGTGTGATGATTAATGCTGATATAACAGAAGAGACTTCCTCTTCACACACTGTTCAACAAAACCAGACTGACTGGCGCAAGGATTAAAATCCAGCATCCAGAATTTCAGCCGGCACTCACAAATAAATTTAACAGAATCCCAATATGTACTATGAGTTCAAGAGAGACAAACATATGCCAGTTTGTCACTACATGGAAATATAAAGTGTAAATGTAACAGGAAACAACACCAACAAAGGACACAAAGACTGTAAACGTACAAAAAGTTATCCCAGTCTGGGTTAGTATAACACACAGCATACATATAAATAGAAGGACCACGTTTGAATCTTCATTACAGGACATGACAGAACAATAAAAGACTCAGTGAGCACATCAGTTAAAATGGTAATGTCTCTGTAGCACAACAGGATGTAAAAGAATAAGACCTCAAAAGAATAAAAGTATCAGCCCCAGAGTCCAGATCAAATAAAGATATCACATCCGACGCTCATTGCCATTACTGAAGATGAATAAGGATTATGGGTGTAGGCGTGCAATCACAACAGACTGAGGAGGAGTCCGTGTTTCTAAAGCGTAACAGATTCATCTGTGGAGGACATCCAAATGCCCAAAGCTGAGACTGGAAAACATAAATAACATGTGCACACCACAACGGACAATGCCGGCTGATTCATCATGATTCAGATAGAACGGTGAGTAAAGATCATAGTCCAGACTTCTCCTCCGCTCTGAAAGGTAGTCGATTGTCTAAGCCACCTTGTAGGAACACTTCTTTGTGAAGGTCATTTTCGAAGGAGAAAAGGAAGCGTGAGACAGGAGGGAAAAATGTGCTCTGGGCTCCGAGGGAGCGTTTAAACTGGCAGCAGCAGTCAATACAAATCTCCATTACATGGCTTTCTTTTAGTGTATCAAAGTCATTCTTATGAGTGCCCACGAGTCACTTTCACTCACATTCAGGCAAATATGGTCGGGAATATCGGATTTGGCATTACAGCACTCTGATCCAGAGGTCGAAACAAAAGAAAGTGGGGTTGCACATGGGATTATGGATGCTACAGTCAAAAAGATGAGGTTTGTAAGGGTTAATGTGTAGTTATTAAATTCTCCCAGAGCCAGGGAGCAGATATAAACTGACACCTATTCCTCTGAAGCAGGAACAGAAGAACAGCGTAACGCAACCAATGGGCAATGTCTGTGTAAAACAGAACTATCCAACAGTGCCAAACTTTCATCACGGAGGCAGTTAGCCATCTTAGTGTATGGTGGCCCATATATCTCCCAGAAGACCAGCCACAAACACACCTCAAGTGTCTTTTTGGCTTGACACCTCATTCTGCAGTCCTCTTCCTCAGTCTTCATCGCCTCCCATCAGGAACCCCATTATGAAGTCATTGGCTTTCTGACGATCATGTGGCGTCTGTTTGCCAGCAAGGTTGGGAGGTGGTCGAATGAGGAGGCTTGCGAAGAGAGTAGCTAGACAAGAGGTACAAGAAAGATTCAACCCAAATGTTTGCAATTTGCTGCCAATAGAAAGGCTGTTTCACATGAGACATGAACAGTGAACAGTGTCGTTGCTCATGACGCGGTCTCAGGGCGAACGTTGCTATATTTACAATCGACAAGGTAACATTTGTATTTTCTAAAAAAACCACATAAATAAAACACATTGGAAATTGTGTGTTTGTGTTATTCCTTTATTTATTATTTCATGGGAATATGACTAGCATAGTTTTCATGTCTGACACAGTTAGCTTTTTATCTGGCAAACCAACTCTCGAGTTTTTTTTTTTTTTTTTTAATTTCTATCTCTGTATTAAATTTTTGATTGTCATACAACTCTGGGAATTCCACTACATTTAAAACCATCTTCTCCATCATGTTTTCAATATTCCGATATGAGCTCAGTGAAATATTCTATGATTAGTTGTTAATAAATCTGTTCAGTAATTGGTTGACACTGCTGCCGCTGCTGCTCGCAAAAAGTTAAAACACAAAGAGCCATGCTTGTGGAAGAGGCATTTTTATAGCATTTTGCCACTTGCTGTATGTCTCCCATTGCATCACATTCCCGTGTGAAAAAAAACGTAAGTCAGACTCACCTAGGAGATTGGCGTTCAGGTTGTTGTCAATAGAGTGTTTGAGTAATTCTCTCAAGAAGGCCATCAGGTAGCGGAACACATTGCGATGGGCTCGTGGGAGCTGAGATATTAGCTGTTTTTTTAGAGGAAAACAAACAATTAATTCTTAAACTTTGTTTATTTCTAGGTTTAAAATACATTTTGAATCTTGAATTTTTCAATGTGGTCTCAGACTTTTGGAATCCACTGTATTTTTCATAAGAGCATTTTAGATACAATTCCATGACCAATGTAATTTTTTTACTGACCCCAAACTTGTGAATGGCAGTGTATATATAGGCCAATTCAGAATTTTTTTTTTTCATGGGAATTTATATCCTCATGAGTTTATAACATTATAATAAATTTGCACATTATTATATTAACAGTTTTATATAATAAGAAACACAATTTAAAGTTTACTTTTTGATTTTCACATCTTTTGTTGATTATTATAAATAAATGCAATTGAACTGCACAGTTTAGACCCTGTTGTTAATTTTTAGAAATAATGTTTTTGTATATACTAATTTAGAAGGTTCTGTCTAATTTACAGCAATAGCTGAGAGACAAATCCTTTCATATAAGTAAAATGGACAGTGTAACTGATATATACCCAAATGAATTGGAATCAAAACACATTGAACACAGAATCAGATCAAACTCTTGTGAATACGAACTGAATCAAGAATATGTATAGATACCAAGCCCTACCTCAAACAGCATATGAAATACACTGTCATGACAATATAGTATGTACCTGTTTGCAGAGGCGGCTGTCATGAGAGCAATCAAGACAGCGCTGATAGAGTTCATAACACAGCACAGGTTCAGGAAGAGCCTCCAAGAAGATCAATAGTGCTTCAGCAACTGAGTGATTACAGCCAGCTAACCAGCAGTCAAGGAGAACCACAGTGAACAGTGAGAATGCACATTTTAGCCAAAGGAAGAGAAAATATGGCAGTGAGAAAAAGGAAAAGACAGGGAGAAAAAAAAAGAAGGAAAAAAAAGAAAGAAAAAGAACATGGCGTCTCTAGGGATGTCTCAAGCACCATTACAGTAGGACAGAGGGAACATTCTCAGTCACTCAGTAGCATAGGGAAGAATTGTGTGGGAGAGTCCAGCCAGTCAGAGCATTTTTAAAGGGAGCCACTCAGTCACATTCACTGAAGTGACAGGCATTAGCATTTCTATGCTAAGGAACTCTGAGAGGTTTGTACAGATCAGGGGTTTTCAAAGTCAAAGACAGTGGGCCTCCCTTCTAACACATACATGATGCCATCCCCATTTTTTTGCTAACACATTACAATAAGGTTTCATTAGTTAATATTAGTTAACTACTATTTCGCTTATTAATTTTAGTTAATGTTAATTTCAACCTTTGCTCATACATTATTAAAAGTTGTATTCGTTCAAATTATTTAATGCACTGTGAACTAACATGAACAAACAATGAACTGTATTGTGCTTTTAATAACTTATCGTCAAGCATCATTTCTTCTCATTCATCCATGTTTCGTTGCTGCTATATCGTGTTTAAGCAGTCCTGCGCTGATATATTAACATACAGATAAACTATATAGAAAAATCTCTATCGATTGACATCGTCATATCGCTCAGCCCTACTCCGCAGCTCCTCTGACATGCTCTCGTGCCCTTTGGGGAGGCATGCCCCACACTTTGAAAACCCCTGGTCCAGACTATCAGATAGTAATCTATCTGCTGGGAAAATCTCTTGCCCTTTCTATATATAAACATATTTCTAATTTTGGTGGGAAAGGATACGGATGGATTCAGGAATGCTGGTGTCCAAGCAGTCAATAATACTTTGTAGCTCGTCTTGCAGGCCAGGGGTCTGGAAAAGGTCCTCCTGTAATAAAGAAAAAGAAAATAATTTAATTAGTAATTTGAGATGTTATGGTCAATCATTGGTACATTCATGTTTTACTTTGTTTACCTGCTGGCAGGCCTTGGTGTAGAGGTGATTAACAAGCAACCAGACCTCTTTGGGAATCTTCAGAGGTTTATCCTCTGTTCCAGAACTGTCCAACAAGGAATACATCCGGGATTTCTCCTGATAAAATTGAGAATTGTCTTAAAAGCTATATTTAATCCAGTATTAAATTTAAGAAGAGAGCCATAACATTTCTTGTAGCACTTTACACAAAGTACACTTTCAATCTCCTGCATCTCATGTTTTTGTCCCTTTGTCAGTTTAGGTTTCAGAAGAGCGCTCGCTAGCTTTGTGAGCAAAATGCGCCCTTGATGCAAACTTTTGCCGAGCCCCCAAGCCTGTGAGCTCTGCAGCAGACTTCAATGTGGCATTATGTCACAAAAGTGTGGATTTGGAGGAAGATAACAAGGGGTGGCCAATCCTGTTCCTGGAGATGTACCTACCAGCAGAGTTCTGATCCTAACATACCTGTCTGTAATTATCAAGTGCTCTTGAAAATCTTAATGAGCTGCTTTCAGTTATGTTTGAGCAGGGTTGGAGCTAAACAGGAATGGGCACCCCTGGCTTAGGGATAGAACAAGGACTAAAAACCAACGCCATTGTTACTGTTTGCATTACTGTTTGCATCAGTGTTTATCAAGCGCTGAGGAAGCCTCTGGAGCTGAAATTCAGATATGGTAATGAGCGTTTAGTTTCTAACATGCGCTGGAAGCGGTAGACCAATCACAACAGACTGGGCCATCTGACCAACCAAACCATTTCAGACACTATGAGAAAACAGGTGTTTCCAATGTATATTATGAGAAAATTAGTGCTTTTTTGTGCTTGGATGCATGTAAACCTATTGTATGAGGCTTCTAAAACAAAATTTGTAACCTTTAAAATCATTATAGGGGCACTTTAAAGAATACTGTATAACAGGCATAAATTCAGCCACTTGATCTTTGAAAAAGGGCCACAAATAACACTCCTCTCTCTCATACACACAGAGAAACATGTTACATGGAGAACAGTGACAGAGGACTCATGCAATTAGTAGGAATGCAACTCATGCTGAGCCACAGAGGCAAAACAACAATCAAAAACAACTCTGAAGAACAGTTGACTTCAAATTACAAACACTGATTGGTGAGGCTGGTTTCACCATGCTGTGAGCTGCTTCCTCTCTCTACTAATCTAATATCACAGTGAGCTGGGTGGGGAAAGGATGGGAGGGGCAGAATACAAGCTGAGAGATTCAAGCCTCAGTGGTTTTCATTAGCCTGAACCAGCAGAGTGTCTGCAGCAAACTGACCAGGGTGAACAGGCAAGCACTTTGAGAAACTAAAACTCTAGGACAAACATTTAAAAACAGGACAAAGTCATCCTCAGTCATACATGTAGGCCCGATAATAGCAGCTGTCCTATTGCAGTCTTTTTCTGTGTATGAAGAGGGACTTTACCTTTTCCATGCAGCTATCCTCTCCCTGAGAATCATGCAGACCCAGAATGATTGGTCGGAAAGGAGTAGTCAGAGCAGAAAGAAGTAAAGGAGGAAGGAGAGATGAGACAATAGAGAAACATTGTGTAATCAGTGAGAAGACAAGAGACGGTATTGCATAATTACAAATAAGCAGCTTTCAGCTTCCAATGGGGATCGGTGAACAACAGAGCGATAGAAACAGAATATTACTAAATATGATTGACTATTCTCTAAATGAAAAACTAATTATATTTTAAGAATAAAGTGGAGAATGGAACAGTGATGAACAACACAGACAGTTTGCATGATGACTGAGTGTTACGGAATGAGCTGTATCTTATCAAAACATTCTCTTTGTACATGACTTCCTAATTGTAGCCTCAAAGCAGAATCATGTCAAACCTTAAAGTCTTCCCTTATGTAAAATCTTGGAGAAAAATTACTTGCCACAGTCTGTTATTACCTTCCACTGCCAAGAAAGTGGAAAGACGACTTTTGTTTTTGTAATGGATGCCACTTATCTTTACTTAGCCATGTATCCTGTGATAATAATCCATCTAACCAACAGCAGCTGTGGCCTGTGCCTCACCAGATCGATGAGTTTGGTGACGGGGATCTCACGGATGGGCTTCTTCATACGGCACAGAGTCTCCAGAGATGTGCCAAAACAGCTGGGCAGATAGTTTCCAGAGACGGTGATGAAGTAGTCTTTCCCCCGGTCCAGATGAAGCACCAGGATGTCTTCGATTTTATCCTCACCAGAGTTTAGGAGTGTTACCGAATCTTTACTGACATACACCTCAAGGAAGATCTCCATTGTCTCATCTGTACAAAAAAAAATAAATAAATATTTGAGACAGTCTGGAAGATAGGTGCAGTCTGCACATTAATTGACAAATTCAGATGACACATATTTGTGTCTTCTCAACCTGATATGAGCAGTTGACATAACATTTCACCTTCTTCATAGAAAATGGCCTTTCATTTCTTCTCTTATATTTTCATCATTTGGCAAAATGATCAATTCAGATTGATCAGATGTTTAAATTAGTGATGCACTGAATTTATTTTTTGTCCAAAACCAAAATTAAAGTTTTAAAATACACTGACAAAGTCAAATAGACACTGACATAGTCGAAGCGTGTAATTGGAGAAGAGTGAAATTTCTTCCCTCTAAAACTATTTTGGCCAAATATTTTCCAGTGAAATTCTGTGGTCCTTTGGAATGAACAATGTGGATACAAATTAGCTATATTTATCATCAAAATGGGTTCTATTTTCCAACAACAACAAAAAAAAAAACCTGTCATGAAATGACATACTGCCCAACTATAGAATCTAAATATATCTTGCTAATCAGGAAGTAAGGCAAAACATTATCAAACATCAAAAAAATGACAAATATGTCAAAAATGACAAAAATACAGTGCTAAAATACCATTATGAGATACTCACTAGGGTCTAGTACACCTTCGTTGGGCTCAGCACGTAGCCAGGTTTTACAGTATTGGGAGTCATTGAGTTTGGGAATGAAGGCAAAGGTGCAAGCAACCTGTCCATCATTAGTGATAAGAAAACTCTCACGCTGCAGCTGACGGAACTTCACATTCTCAAAGGTGAACTATGGAATAAAGAACAGGGAGAACATGAAAATGTGTTGTGAACTGTGAACACATAAATGTTTTTAGTCACTTTTGATCAATTTTCATGCTTCAAAATGCATCCTTTCAAAAAATCTATAATAATCAGACCCCAACTTTTGAATGGTATGGGTATTTAATTACCCTCAGTGTGCACTGATGCTCCAGGTGATGCTTATCAGTTTATTTTTATAGTCTTTTCTATTTTAAAGACACTGCCCCAGTGCATTCAGTCTAAAAGCAATTATGGCACATGTGATTAGCCCATAATCCACTCACAGTCCAGAGAAGTGCTAAGATTGTGCAAACATTATCGACACTCCTCTAATATACTGTGGGATCTCAGAAAGAACGGAGGCAGGCGAGAGGATCGATGCAGAGTGAGTTTGTCAGAGGATACACTGTCTTGTCTGCCTCCCTGTCATTACTCACCTCCCGTTGGGTTAGGGACAAAGAGGGCAGAAAGTCATTTTCCATCCTGTCCATGTCCCGCACAATCTCTTCAAACACCTTCTTGTAGCGCTGCTCAATCACCATCTTTACCTGCAGCACACACATAAAATCAATGTGATGTTCTCAACTCCTTTATTGGAGCATGATGAAAGGAGTTAACCTCACCCCTATACTGAAGAGAGAGCTGACGGGTTTGTGGTCACTGGTCTTTAGCTCCATGTGACTGCGGTAGTGAAGCTGCTTTACGTTGCTCCCCCTCCAGAGGATACGGTCGCACCAGGCAGGGACTCGACACTTCCCACTATCAACGCACCCCAGAGGACAAAACCAAATCATGATGTGTCAAATTCCATTTTTTTTTACTTTAAGAGCATTTTAACAGCAAGTGATCTTCAAACAATGATGTATAAAGAAAGAGGTCCTGATGTCCAAAAACTTTACCTTGAGTCCCATCGATCTGATTTAGCATCATATTTGTAAGTTGGGATGAAATTAATTTCCCCTTCCATGAAATCAGTGAAGGCACATTTAGTCTTTCTCTGAATATTCAGCTGGCAATGTGAAACAAAAGATGCAATTAAGTGTGCTTTCAGAGCAAAGTCTATATTTGGCTACCACTTAAAGAACTGCCATATACACACAGGAAAGAGAAAAGAGGAAGCAACAAAGAATATCATAAAACCAACTGGGGTACAAATACAGTGGGGTGCATAAGTAAAAGAGAACACCAGTGAAAATACTTTTGTGTTTTTTAATTAAACATTAAGTAATATTAATAACATAATGTGATTGAAAAGTTCTGGATTTAAAAATGAACCTGAATTTCAGAATTGTATACATGTAATTTATATGCATATAAACATTACATATTTATAATTTACAATTCATAAATTACATATATAAAATGCTTTTTCTATTCAGAACTTTCCACTTAAATTGATTGTTATGCTAATAATATTATTTATCATTGTCTGCCATTTTATTAGGTACACCCTGCTAGTACTGGGTTGGACCTTTTTCCTACAGAACTGCCTTAATTCTTCGGGGCACAGATTCAACAAGGTGAATTCCTCAGAAATTTTGGTCCATATTAACATAATAGCATCACGCAGTTGCTGCAGATTTGTCAGCGGTCATGTTCAAGATACCAGTTTGGGATGATCTGAACTTTGTGACATGGCATGTTATCCTGCTTGAAGTAGCCATCAGAAGATGGTACACTGTGGTAATAAAGGGACATGGCCAGCAACAATACTCAGGTAGGCTGTGGTGTTTAAAGGATACTCAAATGGTACAAAGGGGCCCAAAGTGTGCCAAGAAAAACTTCTGTATACCTCGGTTGTAACGAGTGGTTATTTGAGCTATTATTGCTGTTCTATCAGATCTAACCAGTCTGGCCATTCAACAAGGCATTTTTTCCCACAGAACTGCCGCTCACTGGATATTCTCTCTTTTTCGGGCCATTCTCTGTAAACCCTTGAGATGGTTATGCATGACAATCCCAGGAGATCAGCAGTTTCTGAAATATTTAGACTAGCCTGTCTGGCACCAAAAACCATTAAATCACCTTTCTTTCCCATTGTGATGCTCAGTTTGAACTTCAGCAGAATATCTTGACTATGTCTACACGCATAAATGCATTGAGTTGCTGCCATGTGATTGGCTGATTAGATATTTAAGTCAACAAGCAGTTGAATGAGTGTACCTAATAACGTGGCTGGCGAGTGTATACATATTATATAAAAAAATAAAAGATAAAATATTTTAAAAAAGGAGGCATCATCCCCAGGTCTCACCTGATCATACTCCTGAAGCTTCCGTAATTCATTCCCAGCAATAAGTTTTTTTACCTCCCCGGTATCATTCAAACATAGTCTGTAGTTAAGATCTCCAAGCCAAATCACCACACTGAGAGGAGAAATCATAAGCATTTAAATATAGGTACAATATTTGCTTAAAAATATAGTTATCTAATCATGGAATATCAGTTTAAAAAAAAAAAAAAAGAAAAGAAAAAAAGGCCACATTGGATGACTGGACGTCAGTGACACTCACTCATGTTTGACTATACTGAGAGGGGGGTATTCCAGCAGGTGGAAACTCATGCGGGCACAGATGTCTTTGTAGTCCTGGTTCCGCCGCTCAAAGTCATCTACATGAGCCGCCAAATGAGAGTTTACGAAGCAGAAGCTGGTATTGTGAAACACAAAACGTACAGCCACTCCTCCTTTATTCCCCTATAGTAATGGAGGAATAAAAATAGGGTTTATCTTATCAGTTTACCGTTTACACTGATTTACTGATAAATGGAAATCATTCAATTTGATATTTGTGGTCATTTCTGTCATGTGTGTAATCAATACCACTCTAAGATTACACCATATCTAATACAAATACAACAAAAGATTACCATTTTTTGCCAAAAGATAGGCTAAAATGACTTCCTGTTTTGACAGACCACTTTCTACTGCAACAAATGCAAACATACCATTTTATTCATGAGACCAGTTCCCACAGACTCAGAAGCCACCTCTCTAATGTGATCTATGTGCTCCTTGTTGACATACACCACCAACATCATTCCCACTAGGCGAATGATACGGACCTGAAGACAGACACCATACGCAGTTTAACGAAAAGTCCATACAAAATGAAAGCGAGCTGCACAAATGCTACTTTCAGGGTGCCACAGAAATTAATAGACTGTTCTTTGCATTTTAAATGTTGAATAGCAAAAATCAGTTGTTGTTCACTCACACGTATGTATCTGGCTTTATGGTGGAGGCTTCTCTCTACTGCATTAACCCATAACTGTTCTTTGGATGAGTCCATATAGAGAAATGCCTCTGTGCTCAGGTCCAGCTCCTGAAATCTGACAAATAACGGAATAAATTAGACAAAGCACCATGATCTTAATCAATCAAACCTATTATGGGACAATATATAATGTACAATGATCTATTAAGGGTGAAATATATTAATGTTAGTCACAAAACTGCAAATATAATGACTGTTTTCAAACAGGTTTCCCAAACATTGCCCCATTTGCATGCTACACTTGCGTTTCCTGATCGAACAATGTTTCAGATTCATTATTTTAGAGCGAGGGGCTCTTGTTCTGCCACTCACCCCAGTGCATAGACATCTGGAGGGTCTGGGTCACTGCACAGCCAGGGTTCAAGACTGCTGTCAGGGGACTGACCGTTCACATTCCAAGTGCCTATGAAGAACCTGTAAAACACAGTGACTCACTCAAACACTTGGAATCAGCCAAAACAAAATCACTTACATTACGTTTCCAGGCATGTGACACTCACCGGAAGTTCTTAATGTCCACATATTCTTTCTCTTTCTTGCTGAGGCGATACTTAAGCAGGCCTTCCCTTGACCCCGAGTGGCTGCCCATCATGGCCTGTCTCATGGTGTACTTTGACGGGCTGTCAGACCAGGAAATGGAGCGGTCTACAGACTGAAATCTGCCACGAAAAAACAACACTGTGTTCAACAAAACTGAAAATGTACAGGTTTCTGCATTTAAAACCAGTAGCACTCACTCATTTCTGACAGGTGTGGCATTCAGTGCAGATGGTGGCCTTTCTTTAGCAGCCAGGCCTGCTGTGTGGTTAGTCGATGGTGTGTATGTGCCTTTCCGAAGGGGAAGAGGGGGAAGAGGGGGCACTGGTGGAGGAGGCGGCTCTCGTTGTGCAACTATACGGTTTTGTTGGTTCTTCTTCTCTTCCACTTTCATACAATGGTTAAAATTTTCTTCAAAACCAAAATCTGTTGCAAGTGAGAGGACGGGGTCTATAAACACAGAGAGGAACAAAGCAGAAGAATTGTAAGTGACAGAGCGTTCACGGTCTTTGGTGTATCTGGCCATGTAACCCAATGTGGAAATCATTATGTTCTGAGCATTTTTATATCTTACCTGTATTTGAGGGCTTTGCTAAAGTACTGTTTCTGATGTTGTTTATGGTGGATTTGGAGGTTCCTCTTTGAGGTGGAACAGGAATGCAGTCTTTGACTGGAATAGGTACAACAGGCTCCATCTTCCTGGGCAGTGAACTCCTCTTCTCAGCTAAAGGTAGACCATTTAACAATGATGTTTCATGTATTTATGAATTAGTGCTTTAAATAAAATTGAGAATGGCTTTCAAAACATCTTTAGCAGTGGTAGTTTGATACAAGTTGAAAAAGGTTCAAACAAATTAGAGAAGTCATGCAGCAGGTGGTCTAACGTTTGACACGATTGTGGCTGTAACAATGCAAACTAAAATTAAACCAACACCAAAGAATTAAATCTGTCAAACTTTCTGCCTGACATTGAGGTCAAATTCTTCCAGGAAGCATTCATTACTGACAAACCTACCCTGGTAAATAAATGATTAGAGTAGTTAATAAATAAGATATGTGGCTTGATGTTTGATGTGGCTTGGATGCATCCTGTGCAGGGGAAATGAGCTATATCACCTTGCTGTTGGGCCTTCGTCACATGCTGTAAGAAAGCCTGAGTTTGTACGTCATCCTGCAGCTCCAGCTGAAGCTCTGGCATACGCTCGCCTCGAAGACGAATCCGTATCGTCGCTGTTGAGGAACAGAGCCACATTCTCACATCACAGCTATACATTTTATTCTTTATCAAAAGCATTTTTCTTAATTAATAAATAAATAATAATTCACTTAAGGCAGTATGCATTAAGAAACCTCCCTGCGTAAACAAATTGTATTAAAAAAAAAAAAGTGCATATAATCTACTGCAATTTCATACAATTTATAAAAAGAAAATTAAATGGATAAAAGTAGCAATAAGCTGCTTATCCTGAATGCTGCTACAATAAGCTGCTTATGGCCAGATAGATAGGATTCAACCAAAAATGATATAACAATTATGCACAATGAAAAATTATGCACTACAATTGTATCCTATGCTGATGTAATCATTCCAACACACTACATAAACTCCTGGCAAAATGGCCAAGGAGAAGGAAAATGTGAACTAAAGAATCATATAAAACAAATAATTGAAAAGCTGGCTAATTTAAAAAACAACAACAACAAAAAAAACAAAACAAAAAAAACTTACAGTTAATCGAGAGGTCAATGAGAAGTGCTTCTTCAGCCTCTAAAAGGGAAAATTAAAGAAGATCAGAGAGAGGTACAGCACATCATAGAGGTTTTCAGGGGACTGTACCAGGAAATATAAAACATAGCCTGCTCTCCATGGTCACAAATGTTTTTCAAATATTTGATCATGGGAGAGAGATTTTATTATGCAAACACAGAGAGACCAAAGGTGAGTTTGCACAGGGAGAAAAACATTTTTAGTGAGAAGAGAGCAAATATATTTACACTGTTTAAAAGCCCTTCTGTAAACTATAAATAGTCATTAGAAACTTACCTCGAACTATCTGAAAATGGTTATTGATGGGGATGGACAGCTGGGGCACTGGGCTTAACACAATTGCTTCAGGGTTTGCCAAAATATCCAACCTAACAACAAGAGACTCATTCATGAAAAGTCATACAAGAGCACATAACACATCTCATAAGATTTCCTTTAGGAATTCCACTTATTGTTCCAGGATATTTAACATAGTCGGTTCATATATTTAGTTTTTGAAAGAAACAAACTCAAAAACAAGGAGATAACACCATTTCTGTTCACTTACTTACATAGTTTATTTATATAGCACAATAAAACAGCAGTTGCTGAACATTGTGCTGTACAATTAAAAAAAACAAAAAAAATAATATTAAAACACCAATCAAAACAACAAAATAACATACAGACATATTACATACAGAGAAAACAAGACTCACATAGTATAAGCCTTCTCTATAAGTTTTAGGTTTTACTTTAAACAGAAATTCTGTAGAGATTAACCAAATAGATAATAGATTAACACTTAATACGTTTGGCATACAGCAAACTGAGAATGATATACTACTGTTTAAATGTTTGTGGTCAGTAAATTTCTTTTTTTAAAGAAATATTTTTTTAAAGGATGCATTAAACTGATGCATAAAATGCTATTTCTGTGAACTTCTGAAATAAACTATTACAGTTTCAACAAGAACATGAACATTGACAATGTTGTCAACACTGATAATAATAAAGAAATGAAATGTTTCTTGAGCAGCAAATCAGCATTTTAGAATGATTTCTGAAGGATCATGTGACACTGAAGACTGGAGTAATGATGCTGAAAATTCAGCTTTGCCATTACAGGAATTACATTTCAAAATATACAACAATAGAAAACAGTTACTCAGTAATATAACTGTTATAAAGTAATAAAACAGTTATTATAAATTGCAATAATATTACACAATATTGCTGTTTTGTGCTCAAATAAATGCAGCTTTGGTGAACAACAGCGAATTCTGTCAAAAACATGAAAAAAACTTGTTTTAAGTTAATCGTTTCTAACAATGGCCCACCATAATCTCATCGAAACTATAGCTTCAGAATACAGAGGGTGGAGGGAAATGCAGCAAGCTAAATGCATATTGGAGGGCTAATTGCAGACCATATTTCACTCTCTGACAATAACAGTGCCAACTCCAGGGCATCAGGTTCCTCTCAACATGGTCTTACCTCCCATTTCACTCCATGGGAAATTCAATTACTGTGGATTATTGGAAAAACCTTCAGATTTCCCTGCCTGAGTGTGCCATGCAAACACATGGAGGCAAGACTAGAACCCCTCTGTGCTGCCAGTGAGCACCCTCTCTCTCAGTCTCAGAAAACGATAATTGCTATAATGGATGCTGTTGCCAGGAAACACAGCACTCATGAACAAGGAAAATTTGGCCTAGACTTACTAAGCAATTCCACATTCAATCAATACAAATAATAGCCCAATGTAGTGATGATTGTTATACTCTGCTCAGACCAAAAATATCTCCTTCCTTTCTGAGGTTAAACCATGGCACTTGTTGACACATTAAAGTTCAACTGACAACGTAGGTCAAAAATCCAGTCAGGCTAAATGAAACACTTATGAAATACTTGAATGAAATACTTTTATTAGCTTGTTATACAGTGTAATATTATACTTTGCTCATTAGTAAATATGAGCAAAGGCGGCAATGAAAATAAATCTGCATTGTTTATCCTTTTGATTGGTTTTTCTCCAATACATTTTGGCCACAATTATTGGCACCCCTAGAAATTCTTATGAGCAAAATATCTCTGAAGTATATTCCATTCATATTTACATTTTTTAGCACACCAGGGTGACTAGGAGCAGGAAATTGTCCAGCCATGACTTCCTGTTCCACAGAAGTACAAATATGTGTAAACAAACACAAATGCCAAATTCCCTTAATCATTCATCACAATGAGAAAAAACAAAGAATATAGTTCTGATGTGCAACAAAAGATTGTTGAGCTTCACAAAATAGAAAATGGCTATAAGACAAAAACTATTTCCACCATCAGGGCAATAATTAAGAAGTTAATTCTGAAGGATATGGAGAGGAATGTTTTAAATGAAAGATCAAAAGGATAAACAATGGAGATTTGTTTTCACAGCCGCCTTTGCTCATATTTACTAAGGGTGCCAATATTTGTGGAGGGAACTGTTAAGGGAAATGGGGAAATGTTAAGATATTTTTGATTTCAGTCCCTCCACTGGAAGTCCATTCCACCAAAACTCTTCAGAATGTTCATACAGAGATCGTAAAATAAAGCCATATTAATAGAGCAGATAATTCTTCTGAAGAGACACAATCACTTTCTAAGATTAATAGATTTATTCACATATAAACACTGATCAATGCACAGACATAGAGCTCATTAAATATGGTAAATGGTAGCTTAAACGCGCTTGCTTGACGAGCGAGAACCAATGAGGAATGTTCTTGTGTGTTACAAAAGTACGATTAAGCTGCCATTGACCATATTTGATGAGCTCTATTCATGTGCATTGATCAATGTTTATATGTGAATAAAAGCCAAAATTACATATTAATTATCTATCAAACTATCAATAGTGTTTCATGTTCTTATTGTAAGGAGATCCTTCTCATTACAAAGGAGATTCAACAAATAACATTTGTGACCTTTTTTACCCAGTCAGTTCCCGAGTTTTGAGTAAAGCTGAGTGTGTACACTTTTAATGCAGTTAAAGAGTCTGTGTGCTCATGTGAGGCTTATTAGGCTCTAGGACACCGGAGGTGGAATGCAACATAATGGGCAGCATGCTGGCATCCACCACCACTGCTCTAACACACACAACGAAAGCCACACTGACTAAACACCATCTGACTGAACAATCTTTCACAGAATCTATAGTAACCGGCAGTCCAAATATAATGGATCATTTTCACTTCACTTTTACTTCTATAGTGGTGAATGAGAGACTACAGCAAATATAATTTTTGCATTCCCATTTGCTCCAATAGCAAATTAATGAACCATGATGATAGTGTTTCCATGTCTGTGCAAAAGACTATTTGAATACGGCAGTTAGAGGATTGAAAGACTTCAAATTCCCACAGCCATTGTATAAGAAACTGTTCGGTATTTTATTTATTTTTGTTATTTAATGCCAAGGTAATATCACAAAATACAGTGCATTACATTACATTTAGTTGAAAATGAAAACAAACAAAAAAACGTACATAATATAATAACGTTGGGAATTCTTCGTCACAGTAATTAAAAATGGTCCATAATCATGAATTTTGCCATGACTTGTTAAAAAAACACAAATAGCAGCCTGTTAAAAGCCAGCTGCATTCTCAAGATAGAGATGCTGGATAGATAACTAGCAATTAGACGTCCTGCGTTGGTGGGTTTGGTTGCTAATGTCAAAAAGGCTAAAAACGACCACACAATCATCAACACAGACAGACAGCAGCAATGAACCACCTGACAGAATGAGCAGTTCAGTCCAACAGAGATTGAACAGCTGTTCAACTTTCTGAGGCTTTAACATTTTCTTTTGCAACTAATCCAGTTTTACGCATAAAAGCCAATATAAGTATATTGGTTTAGTATAACAGCAAAGCCCTGTTAATAAAGTGGAATGGAAAACTGAGGTCGAAGTCTACTCACTTGAACTGTCCGGAACACTCTAACAGGGACAGGAGTCTTGGTTCTTTTTGTCCGCTTCTGAGCTCGTGTCCTTTAACAGTCTGAAAAAAATCACTGTCAAGGGTTCAATGGAATAGCAAGAGGCAGAGAAAAAGGGTGGAAAAGCGTGACGCCTCATGGCTCTCTCTCCCTCCCTCAAAAAATCAAAGAACTTGTTGGACTTCAACTTCATTAGTTAAGTAATAAAACAATAGAGGAAATCCCGAACATACTTCAAGATGTGTAAAAATCATCCTAAATATTTATAGCCTTCAGCTACAACAAACCTTACAGACATCATATCAAGTGACATGACATTCACAGAATGCTGTTCAAGTTATTCAAAAGAATGTAAGAGCAGCGACAGAGTGTTTGAATAAACAACACGCTTACTACGAGACACTTCTGTCTGACAACAGAGAGAAAAAAGCAACAAAAATGACTTTGCATTTGTATTCTGTTGTATTCTTTATTACACTGACAAAACGAAAATAAATGTTATTTTTACCATTAAAGCTAGGCTAACAAGACATGGCTAAATTACTTCTAAGAAGACTACTATTGCTCTTAACAAAATGAACATGAATAACTGAGCTCCCAAAATAAAGGATACGGCCAAACATTGGCTATCTGGAATCCCGAATGAATGCTCCATCGTGAATGTAGTTAAGTGTGCTGCATTAAAGCCGTCAAGCGGCTAGCTAACAGGCTAAACTCAGCTAGTGTTTTCTCATGTCAGGCTCCACCCCTCACCGCTCGTGCAGCGCTGGCCTTCCGGGGCAATCGTGACACAGATCGCTCGCTCGCTCGGGAAAGAATTTACCCTGTAAAAACGGGTTTACCACAAACACTGTTAATGCAATGTTCACTCGCTCCTTCAAAATGAAGAGACGTAGACGAGAAATAAAAGAGTGCGATTCAGCTTGTGAGCCGGCGAGGAGTCACTGAACTCCGGCACAAGCTCCGGAGAAAACAACACCAATCGAATAACGTTACGCGTGTATCAAATTTGGGCTAAAACAGAATGTGGTTACGGTTGATAACGGCTGTGTTGTCGCGTTAATAAACCAATAACATCTCAAGTGATGTTCGGGTTTATGTTGACCAAAATATGTAGTAAGACATCACCGGTCATGAATGAGTTTCGAGGTCATCATTGCCGCGCTCTCCAGGACGCAGCAACATCACTGGGTGCGTAATGCGCTGCTCAAGGACGTCAAAGATACGCAAAATTTTCGCATATTCACTGTAAACACAGTATATTTCACTGCATTGTATAAATATTTGTCATCGCATTCGTTAAAAACTTAATTTTAATCGGAGAGTTGTTGTTTCATTAACCGTAAATCTCAAATAGCCTGTCCTTTTGGTTGCATAATGTTTTCTTTAGAAGGATAAACAATATGTTGCAAGTGTATTATTATTTCAACACAACCATGTTTTAGATAACATAAATTCAAGTCAAATCCCCCTGGTTGGCTGTGTTTGATAAGTACGCTAATATATTTTATTTTCAATGTGCACAACATCCAAAGATATCAGATGACTTACTTCCATTCCCACTCATTTAATAAACCACAGTTTGAATTATACATAAATATGAAAATGTATACATAAATACAGTCTATTTATAAAACACAAGCAGGTGGGCTTGATAAGGATGTCATGGCTGTCATTCTTGGCACACATTTACAGATAATCTAATCTTGGATATCATTCATGTTAAATAGTAAATAATTAGTGTATGTTTTATTAAAGAGAACAGTCAACAATCAGATATGCAGAGAACATGGAGATCAGGCAGAGGAGGTTTTGATTTTGTGCATGGCATAAGGGCTGGAGTTGATATGGGGCCAGATGTCTCCATTGGGCATCTCAGGTTTGTCCTCATCCCTTCTCTCCTCCATCACCACTGTCATTATCATCTCTTGGTTGATCGTGTCTGGCGTGCGATAAGGGCGCATGAGGTGGCGAAAAGAAGAACGCAAGGAGGCCTCATCGTCATCAAAATCATCTATTAGTCCTCCCTGTGACCTGTGGGAGGATTTTAGCTCATCTCCTAGCTCAGATGCCAAGTCTTTCAGGTCTCTAATCAGGGTGGATTTGAGACCGAACAAACAGAGCAAGAAGAACAGACCAGCACATATACCAGAGACAAAGTATAAAGCCACTGTCTCCGGAAGACCTTGGGGAAATGGAAAAGAGGCCAAGATGAAGAAAATATTTAAAATTTAATAAGCAATACATTCAACCATTAAGAGAAGAGATTCAGTTAATTAGTAAAATACTACCACACTTAGTAAATGAGAAGGCCATTGCTGACTGCTGATGTTAGCAAAACCACAAAGAAAGATGACTTGTTTTTGCATTGATTTCGTTTTTTTTTTTTTTTTTGTATTATATTCACGTTACTGTTACATGTACTGTATAGTATGTATATAACAAAATTTATGTTTGCATTTAAAAAATGAATATAAAAAAGAAAAGTGAATAATAGTAAGTAAAAATGGCATCAAACCATTTGAACATTCTGGGATCAGGCCACACATCTAACATACCCTGGATCTGGGAAAAGATTTCCAGAGAGTTGGTGAAAATGTTTTGTGGTCTGGACACACCGGGGCCAGTGTACCACCCTCCTGTGAAGGGGGAAGAGGGGATTGGATCCCGCAGTCAGCAGGACCGTCAACAACCAATGACTGGCAGTTATATTATATGGCTGAGTCATGTACAGTTGTGGTCAAAATTTTACATACACCTTAAAACAAATCTGCAAAATGTTAATAATTTTAACAAAATAAGGGTAATAAAAATGATTTTGCCCTGAATATGCTCTTTCACATAACAAATGTTTAGATATAGCCCATAAGACAAGATAATAGCTGAATTTCAGTGTTAGGTAAGTTGCTCTAAAAAAGTAATTAATTACTAGCTACTAATTACATCTTCAACAGTGTAATTAGATTACTGTACCAATTACTCTTTCTAAAAAGTATTGCATTACTTATTAATTACTTGCTAAATCACATATCAACCAGTTGAACAATACAAGGATAGACATGAAACTTCTCTTTTAATTCATTCAAATTAATAATATAAACTTGCATAAATTATTATTGAACTGAGTATTTATAGGGAGATTATTTAAATAGAGTATTTAAAGTAAAGTAAAGGGAGAAAGGTACATTAAAAACATACATAACACATTTAGATGTTAAATCCACTATTGTTTTGCATCTTGTTGCCTTCTTTAGCATTAGTGTTTCCAGTTTTCACCTTTATGAGTCATTGAAAAGATGGATCTAGAGTCACTGGAAAGGATGAAAAAGGGGCTCATGAACAGCCATTGCAGAGCAAAAATACAGTCATGGATCATCCAGGTAATGACACAGTATTAAGAATAAATCATAATTTAAAAAAAAAAACAAACAAAAAAACTTATTTTGTTAAAATTATTAACATTTTGCAGATTCTGCCAGCAGACCAGCTTTTAACCACAATTTAACCACAAACCATCTTTCCTGTCACATTTTCATATGCAATACTTACACATGGAATGAGTCGCAGTTATTATGTTAAAATCATCTTTTTAATACAAGCCAGCTTATTAAAATTAAATTTAGCTTAGCAATTAAGATAATTTACACCATAAACTCCTTTTTCTTACCATGCGTATAGTCAGAAAGCAAGAAAGGATCTGTGTTTCCACGTCCAACATCTTCCAGTAGATACCGTGGTACTAAATGCACAACAACAAAATAAGTCATTTTATGACTGCTTCAACAGTAATGAATAAGATGATCGTAGTTTTTAAACCTGCTGAAGCTCACCACAGGTGAAGGAAACTCGCAAGTGCTTTCTGGTGCCAGGGAAACAGGGGTCTCCAAACCCCTGAGCATCAGCTATCACAGAGCAGTTCGTCCTGCCATGACACTTCCTTGACACCCTCCTCAAGGCTGATGGAGACAAGCACTCTAACAGGAAACAGACTTTTTAGCATAATCCCATCAAAATGAATTTGAACACATATTTTATTGCCTCTGCTGTTGTAGCAAAACCTTCCCACTAGATGGGAGAAGTGTGTTATTTTATTCTCAGACCTATGTCAGTTTTTGTTTTAGCCTCTTGAGGGCACTCAAGACTGTCGTGCTCCAGGTGGCCAAACGTGGCTGAATAAATGGCCAGAACCGTGTCATTCTTACAGGACAGCTTCAGCCGCTCATTCTCACATACCGTTCTCGAGCGGTGATGCTCTGTGGAGAAGAAAAACTTATTTATGTGCTGCTCGGTTACAATATCGCTAAAGTGAAGCACAATATACAGTAGGTGTCTCACCAGGCTTGCACTTGTAGGAGACAATGATGTATTTGCTGGTTTCAGGGCAGGGATCTTGACCAAACACAGGACTCACCACAGAAATCTGACACTCCTGTCGATCCTGGCACTCAGACATCACTTTCTGACCATAAAAACACATTCTGACTAAAATTAATTAATCATTTATGAGTTTTATAATGGAGATTTTTGTCTCTAGAATTAAAGAATGAGTATATGCTGATTAATGATACCTGAATGGCTGTGGTTGATATACAGTCTGTGTTTTCCTCTGTTATGTTTGGGTTTGTGTTTGGACATAGATATGGACTCGGGATACGGCGTCCATAAAATGCTGAGAGGACAGACACGGATGTTCTAGAAGGGCATCTGATG
Organism: Elopichthys bambusa; assembly: GCA_037101425.1. Taxonomy (NCBI): domain Eukaryota; kingdom Metazoa; phylum Chordata; class Actinopteri; order Cypriniformes; family Xenocyprididae; genus Elopichthys; species Elopichthys bambusa. Next base: position 23,687,867 of record CM074447.1, on the reverse strand, counting down.
GACAGTGTCTCTCCATCACAGGCATGGGCTGTGTGGTTCTTCAGGATCCTGTGGAGGTAATCTAATGGGGAAAATAGACTGACAGCTTTTAAAGTGGGCTAAAAACATCAGTAAAACATAACTGCTGCCAAGTAAAGGCACTGCTCAGTATACAAACAAGGCATTGTGAATGTATTTGGAAAACCCACTACACAACACCATTGTAGACCACAACTTATTCTACAAGCCTATTGTAGTGTAAATTCAGCAATATGACAATGGACAAACCAGCTCCCTCACTTATCTAATCTTGCAATTGTGGTTGACATTATGATGTAGAAAGCTCTTCTCAGGTTTCTACCAAAAGTGCTGTTTTATCTTACAAATACAGTATTACAATAACAGAGATTTCCAACTGGTGGGTCGAAACCCAGGAAAATACAATAAAATAAAACAATAAAAATGTTAATAATTTTGCCTTTGGTTGGGCCTATGCTGTTATTGATAAAAGTGTATTAATAATACATTTTAATGATTTGGATTTTGAATAAAATATATAAAGTAATTTATTGATAGGCTCAATATCTTTGTATTATTAATAGATTTCAGTGTTTTAAGAACATGTTTGGTATAAAATAAAAATAAAACTCTTTTGGTGATTATCTAGACAATCATAAATCAACTTTATTAATAGTTAAGTCATAATTTCAAGTTAAGCCGCTATTGATTTACTGCACATAGTTTCCTTTAAAGATTGTCCTTATCTTTCAATATCCATCTACCATATCCATGAGTATTCAATGAGAAGGAACTGGATCAAGGGTATTGTCTAGCCTGTACCTCTCTCTATCTCGCTTAGGCCATTCTGCATCTGTAGAGCCCTCTGTTTTGCAGTGCCAGGCACAGACACACTCACAAATAGACACAATGAGCTATTCTTGGCTTGTTATCACTCTTGAAGCCATTATGTTTTGTTGGGGGGAGATACGGAAACAAATCAAGAAGCGAATATGTGTCGCGTAAATGCCTGTGGTAATCAAAATATGAAACGCATGAATACTAACTTTTTACAGAACTATAACATGTAAACACTGCTGTTGGCCTTATATTTGTGGATTCTAGTGTATTTTCTAGTGTATATTGCCCACAGTGTAATATATTAACTTTTTCAACCTAGCTTCAACACAAAATGTTTGTCTTTGGTTCAGAATGGGTTAATGTAGATAACTGCCTTGCCTTCCTATATGGATTGTGTTCAAACAATGGAGGAGGATGGGACCGTTCTGTGACCTTAACACCCGTCTCTCTTAAGTTGATGCTCTACAGATTGTTGACAAGGACTATGTAAAATACAAAATACGGAATGTTCTCTTTCCTTTTAGACATAAAAAAGTCCTTTCAAGACAGCATGCTGAATTTCCTCTCTCACAGCCACAAAATCAGAGAAAAACACTTACCAGAGAAATCTGGAGCTGATGAAGTTTGCCTTGTGTTGACAGCTAGGGTGAAAGAGAGGAAACACCAGGACCAACAAGAGCTCCATAGAGACATAGTGCACAACACACATTACAAAGCACTGTGATTTTTAACTAGGAGAAGTTGCTTGGATGTTTACTGCCCTCTGACTTCTGACCAGGAGAAAAGGGTCAATGGTGGCATTGTGCTGAGTGGAGAACAAGCACTCTTTCAACAGTACTGACACTGACACACATTTGTGTCATTACACTATTTAAATAGTTTTCATGCTTGTTTTCCATTTATTTATCAAAAGGGCTTTTTGAGGTGACAAGGTTCACACGTCTGTTTAATAAGTAGCCACCCTGATGATAATAAATGTAGTTTTCAGGCAAATATACAGCAAAAATCTCTTTCTTAATCAGTATTTTAGTCTTTAAATGTCTGATCATTTAAACAGGTTAAATTAACCTGATAGTTTCCATATATATTGTTCATATATATCTATCTTAAATGTATTAATATACAAAAGTTTTGTATTTCGAATAAATGCTATTCTTTTGAACTAGAATCCTGAATCCTGAAAAAATATTTACACTAAAATATTAAGCAGCACAACTATTTTCAACATTGATTGATTGAAACATCAGAAACATTTCCTGAGCTGCACATCAGCATATTAGAATGATTTCTGAAGGATCATGTGACACTGAAGACTAAAGTAATGGTTGTACATTTTTTTTGTTTTCTTGAGTTGATCATGTTTTAAGAAAGTTTAGATATTTTTACTGGAAAAACCGGTAATATTTTAGAATACTGATCCTTCATTAATGAATAACTACAGAAGAACAAATGATTAATGCATTATTAACACTCTAGTAACTAATATTAACTAACAAGAAACTCTGATTAATGAATTAGTAAGTAATAGTGCTCAGTTGAAGGTGGTAGTTCACTATTAGCTAATCAGTAATTACCTTTTCTTTCATACCTCCCAGGGAACTACTAAGAACTACTATATACAGGTTCATAATTAATGTGAATAATGCATAATGTATAATTAATTCTAAAGTGAAGATCATGGTAACCCACTAGTAATGACTGAAGTATTACCAAATCCTTAAGAAGGAATTACTAAAAATTTGGATCAGTATTCTAAAGTGAAAAACATGATAACTCTCTAGTAACTGCTGAAGTCATTGTAAACTTTTGAGGTATTGAGGTAAGTATTGGATAGTAATAACTCTTATGTTATGTTAACTCTTATGTTACTCTTATGTAGTTACTACATAATTCTAAAGATCGTGGTAACCCACTAGTAATTACTTAAGTGTTACCAAATACATCAGAATGAATTACTGTACAAAACTGTACAAACATGTACAAAAACCTCAAAAGTTTACAAAGACTTGTGTAGTTATTCATTAACGAAGGATCAGTATTCTAAAGTGTTACCGAAAAAACTCAAAACAAGAAAACGTCTTTTCTGAGCTTAATAGTTTTGTTTCCTTTGCTTGTGTTGATGTATAATGACAGATGTGGGCCCTCGTGATCAACATGTGGGGTCCTGTTTAGGGAGATAAAGCAAGGATTTTCCAAGCTGTGTGTTCCCAGCTGCTGGATGTCCTGTAGATAGCCTATCATCTCAGGATAAGTGCTTCCTCTCTCAGCCTGAGGAAAAGAGAGGTTAGTGGTTAGTGAGCGCATCACATTTCTCTCTATTCCAGAAATACTATAAACTGTAAAAAAAAAAAAAAAAAAAAAAATCCTGTTCAATTTACGGTAATAAAACTGGCAGCTGTGGTTGTCAGAAATGTACCATAAAAAATACGGTGGCAACATTTTAGGTTTTACAGATTTAACTCAAATTTACAGGAAAACAAATTTTATTGAGCAAAGGCCAGAAAAATGTGTACTATCTAATGCATTTAGCATTCTCAGCACTTTGTCAATACTATCATCCTCCCCAAGTTAAAGAACATTCTACCCCCACATATGAGATTGGTCTAGTGCCTGAAAGGAATGTTTGGAAAATTAAATTGGAGCAGTGTTGATATATGGAGACTGATGCTGTACAATAATATGCTGACCTTTGGCATGTTTGCTTAGTTATTGCAGCAGTGGAGTCAGATTAGAGGCTTACAGTCTTGCATCGTTACAGCTCATCATCTCCATGGTGATGTCTTGTTTGGTGGTATATTTTGTGCTGCGGTGCAGTATGTTAACTGGAAAGAGAAGCTAGCGTGGACTGAAACAGCTCACAGTTCAGATCTGTTACTCATAGTATCCTGTTGGCTCCAGGAGAAGGGAGTACACTGGGTAAAATGGCATGGTGGATGGCTCATTTCCTGTGCTAGCCGAAGTGGAACTGGCTTAATTTCCAGGATTTGTTAGTTTCCATGTCAGGCTCTTGCTTTGTATATAAACACAGTATAATCACCAGCCTTTTCTTTCTTTTTCTGGAACATCAAAGCAGATTTTTTAGTGAAGTAAATTAAATGTCTGAGCTGCTTTCTTCCAAAAAAAGTTTTATACAAACTGAATTCCGAAAAAGCTGGGATGTTTTTTAAATTTGAATAAAATAAAAAAATTAAAGACTTTCAAATCACATGAGCCAATATTTTATTCACAATAGAACATAGATAACATAACAATTGTTTAAACTGAGAAATTTTACACTTTTATTCACTAAATGAGCTCATTTCAAATTTGATGCCTGCTACAGGTCTCAAAAAAGTTGGCACAGGGGCAACAAATGGCTGAAAAAGCAAGACATTTTTAAAAGATTCAGCTGGGAGAACATCTAGCAACTAATTAAGTTAATTGATATTAGGTCTGTAACATGATTAGCTATAAAAGGGATGTCTTAGAGAGGCAGAGTCTCTCAGAAGTAAAGATGGGCATAGGCTCTCCAATCTGTGAAAGAGTGCGTAAAAAGAAAAACAATGTTCCTCAACGTCAAATTGTAAAGGCTTTGCAAATCGCATCATCTACAGTGCATAACATCATCAAAAGATTCAGAAAAACTGGAGAAATCTCTGTGCGTAAGGGACAAGGCCGAAGACCTTTATTAGATGCCCGTGGTCTTCGAGCCCTCAGACGACACTGCATCACTCATCGGCATGATTATGTCAATGACGTTACTAAATGGGCCCAGGAATACTTCCAGAAACCACTTTCAGTAAACACAATCCGCCGTGCCATCTGCAGATGCCAACTAAAGCTTTATCATGCAAAAAGGAAGCCATATGTGAACATGGTCCAGAAGCGCCGTCGTGTCCTGTGGGCCAAGACTCATTTAAAATTGACTGTTTTAAAGTGGAAAAGTGTTCTATAGTCCAAATTTGACATTCTTGTTGGAAATCACGGACACCGTGTCCTCCAGGCTAAAGAGGAGGGAGACCTTCCAGCGTGTTATCAGTGTTCAGTTCAAAAGCCATCATCTCTGATGGTACGGGGGTGCATAAGTGCATACGGTATGGGCAGCTTTTGGAAGGCACTATGAATGCTGAAAGGTATATAAAGGTCTATTTTAGGAAAGGCCTTGTGTATTTCAACAGGACAATGCAAAACCACATACTGTAGTTATTTCAATAGCATGGCTTCGTCGTAGAAGAGTCTGGGTGCTGAATTGGCCTGCCTGCAGTCCAGATCTTTCACCTATAGAGAACATTTGGCACATCATTAAACGAAAAATACGTCAAAGTCGACCACAAACTATTTTAAAACCTGTAGCAGGCAAATTTGAAATGAGCTCATTTTGTGCATAAAATTGTAAAATTTCTTCATTTAAACATTTATGTTATCTATGTTCTATTGTGAATAAAATATTGGCTCATGTGATTTGAAAGTCTTTTAGTTTTCATTTTATTCAAATTTAAAAAACGTCCCACCTTTTCCGGAATTCAGGTTGTAAAGACCATGCTGAGGTCAAACATTAAAATAGTCCTTTGTAACGAAGGGAACTGGACAACAGAGTTGGGGATCCACGTGCAGGCTTTATTACAATGAGCGTAGTCGTACAGGCAGAGGTCAAACACCAGCAAACGGATACAAGAGGGCAAGGCAAAAGGGTAATCCAAACACAGGCAATGGTCAAGGTAGGCAGCAAGCGATCATCAAACAAGGAAAATAGTCCAGGGTCAAAAACACAGGCTAGGCTAGGCTAGGCTAGGCTAGGCTAGGCTAGGCTAGGCAAGGCAAGGCAAGGCAAGGCAAGGCAAGGCAAGGCAAGGCAAGGCACAAGGAACACAGAGACAGGGTCAAACAAAGGCTAAACAATACTCAGCTACGAGTGTGTGTGTGAGTGCAGCTTATAAGGGGTCACTGATGGGAAACAGGTGTGAGTGCATGATTGGTTCCTAGGTGAGGGATTGTGGGAAATGTAGTCCAGAGTGATGTATAACTGTGTGTAACTACTCCTGGGGAGTAGCAGGAACCAGCAGGCGCCAGATACGTAACAGTCCTTACTTGTACAATATATTGTTTTTAATTTATATTACTAAATTCTAGCTCGACAGACGTGATCATTCACTTTCACAGCTTGGACATTCTGTTGAGGACATTCAGACAAACATGAGGGTGAGTAAATGATGAATTTTTATTTTTGGGTGAACTATCCCTTTAAAACTGTCTACAAACATTTTAAAAAGTCTTCGTGAGGAAAGAACAAAGCGACTCCTTGCTTTCTTTTTCATATAGAAGTGATGTGTCTGCTTTTTACTGTAATATTGTTTCAAATGAGCGTGAATTCCCCTGAATGATGAAATAAACCTCCTCAATACAGCATCTGTGTGCTGAATGAGGAAATGAAACTAAAACAAATCTGTAACTTTTTTTTTTAAGAATGACATTCACTGAAATTTCTTTTGTTTTATAGCGCTGGCGACGTACAACATGACTTTCATAGTCTAAGTTGGTGTAAGAGATTAATTTGATGGAGTAAGCTGTTCTAAAAGTCTTTCCAGGTCACTATAAGGGGAAGCCATGAGATGACGGAATTGTTGAGTCTTACTCAACATGTCACAGGGAATGAGAGGAACTACCTATTTGTCTAAGGAGAACCCATCCCTTGAGAATGATCACATACCCAAACCCTCATTTGTCCACTCACACACACAACTGTGTATCTTAACAATAGACTGTTTTATACACTATAAATAACCCTAACGCACACCCTACCCCTACTCATACCAGAAAACTGCAATTTAGATTAAAAAAATATATATATTTATGAATCATTACTCAAATTGAGGACGTCCCCAAATGTCCCCAAAGGGATTTAGCTCACTTTTAGGGTTGAAAAACACAAAAACCACTTGGGATTTGCTTTCTGCTGTGCCTCAGCTGATATCAAAAGTAATATTGTGTTGTTTTTGGAAGGTTTTGATAGGGGTTACTGGAAGTTAGAAAAATTCCAGAGAAGAGATAATATGAAAGCACAGAATGAGTCAGAAAGTCCAAATGGCCACTAGAAAAAAGATCGAAACAGAGAAGAGGAAGTACCTTTACTCTGTTGTCTGACATGTGAAAGCAATCAAATATTTTTTTTAAAGTTAGTGGATAATGTATAGTGAACAGCCTCTCCATTACGCAGCTGAAAGGGGCACATTGTGATTGAACATATGGGAGAGGGGAATGTTTATAAGAGGTAGAAGTGTTAATAGTCTGCATGAATGGAATGTGGCACCTGCTTTACATCTGAGATAACACTGTGACGTTTCTCCTGAGTTTAAGTGCGTGCTGGATAAAATAAAGCTATTTTTGAGCCTGGCAGCATAGTTATATAGTTAGGGTCACGCCCATCCTCTCTAGCCTCCCTCCCTCTTGACTTTTAAAATGTGTTGCCGGAGGGAGAAAGCAGACAGCGAGAGTCTGACTAACTTTCATCTCTGAACACTTTCACACATTACAGCTGTTTACAATTCTTTTGGGGATCTTACTGTCTGGTTAATTTGTGGAATATTTTTCACAGAGGTTTGGACTTTTCTTTTCCCTGCTGGAAAAAATGGCACTCAGACAAGACTCGGATAAAGAACCACGAATTGAGCTCTTCATAAAGGTCAGTTGTTCAAGTTTACAAGTTTGAGTTGGTCAGATACTCTTATTCCAATTTTTTTATTTATTGTTTTTTTTTTTTAAATTCCAATAAAATACATTTTTCAGGATTGTAGGATCAAATAATATTAAATATAAAAATATAAATATAATTTATTTATGATAATAATAATTAGAACAACAGAAATTAAAATAAACAACTAAACCACTAATCTGAATATTGATCAAGTCCAACATTATGTAATCATTACTGTTGGAATAGTGATGTTAAACTCAGTTATTTTAACTTTTGATCAAATTGTTGTAGTTAATAATATAGTTTATGTACCATTTGCCTCTTATTTTCAACATATGCCAATTTTTTCTTTTTCTGATAGACAGGAAAGGAGACTATATTCTACTTCACATTCTTATAGACTGAAAAAATTATAAAAGATTATATATGAGCTGGTTGCCAAGTTGTTTTGTTGAATAGTACTCTACATAGACACCATGAACCAAGATCTTCCAGTGCTCTGTCATTGCTTTTCATCAGGGAAGGTCTCCATTTGGGCACCATGAATCAGAGGTTGATTTGGGTGTATACAGTTACTGTAGACTGGATAGTATGGTTGATATGCAACTGTTCGCCTTTATGCTTCTCTTTATCAGAACAGACACACACTGGAATCATCTTATCACCACACACGCACACACATTGAAGGACTGACAGCTCTTGGATCCCTGTCGTCACACCCATAAACACGCTTATGTTAAAGATCCCATTACTGTCAGTTGAGCTACAGTTCATGAACTAAATGAGTAGGTTATGGATGTGCGGTGACCTTTAGATCCAAAGATCATCAAAGCTTTGTAGATGGTCACCATTTATTACAGAAGTTATTTATAGTGCAACTGTTAGTGCTCTTATTTAAAAAGATTTGTGTTATGGGCGGTAGAGGCATTGTTCAGATTTGCTATTTCCCTCTTCTAGACAATTCCTGCTTTTCCTCTCCTTGAATCAAGTTCTTGAATTGTCCCTCCCACAACCATACAAAACATGGACTATTTATGGCCGATTCTTTTTTAAGGGAGGGACACATTTATTAAAAAATAAAAGCTATCCATCATCATTAATAATAATAATAGACTGATGGGGGTCTGAGAGACCCCAAACATGTTCAAATATCTTACATAAACATTGTTATGTTTATTCAGGTTTTTGCAGAAACATTCTGAAACATCATGTAAACACAAACGTTGTCTCCTTATGCTATACTGTCATAGTCCAAAAATAGAGACCAATATACTGCTGTTAATAAGTTGTCAGTTTTGTTAATAAGAAGCAATTTTCAGTGCCTAATTTTCAGAATTTACCTTTATTTCGAATGATGTGTTGTGATTTAGGGTTGAAGGAAATGTCTGTTACTTAATGGATTTCTTTACCATTTCTGAATTTTCAGAATTAAGAGAAAACGGTTTAATAAACCTGGATTTCCGTCAAATTTGAAGTGGCAATAAAGACATTTTCTTTTAAACTTGAAGTTATCATAGAATGGTTTCTTCTTTTACTGTATTTTTTATCAAACAAATGCCAGTTGAGTCCTAAGCAGCTTTCTAGCAATAACCAGACATGCATGTAAACATAGTGATTCAAATCCTGAAACTTCACTCTTTATTTTTCTCAATGATAAAACAGATGGTTTCTGTAATTTTCTGTAAAGTAATTTCTGCCTCTACTGGGTTTTTATTAAAAGGAGAGTTCACCCAAAAATTTAAATTCTGTCATCATTTACTCATCCTCATATTGTTCCAGACTTTTTTTCTTCTGCAGAACGCAAAAGAAGATATTTTGGAGAACACTGGGGCCCAAACAACAATGAGCCATATCAGTTTATAGTAAAAAAATACTGATACAGTCTTTAAATATTTTCTTTTATGTTCCACAGAAGATAGAAGGTCATACAGGTTTGGAACATGAGAGTGAGCAAATAACAAAAGACTTCATTTTTGGGTGAACTATCCCTTTAAGTCAGAAAAACATACGAAAAGAATTGAAAGAGAAAATAAAGGTTGTTTTCCCAAAAATTCTTTCATTAATTACTCACCCTCATGTCGTTCCAAAGAAATCTGATGAAATCTGAGAGTCCCTTGCTTTACATGATGAACAGATTGAATTTAGGCTTTTAATATTCACATATATAATAACATTCATCAACTCACACATCAGTTGTGATAAATGGAAGCTCAAACATGTTTGCTTGACACATGTGAGAACCAAAGAGGTTCATTCTAGTGTGTTACGCAGCACGTTTGAGCTTCTGGAAAAGGTTTGTTCTTCCATGTGAAGCAGGAAAGCAGGCTTTTATGAACTTTTTGTAGCGTCAAAGTGGTAAATCTATAGCTGTCTATTGAGGGACAGAAAGCTCTCAGATTTCATCAAAAAGATTTTTGTGTTCAAAAGATAAACTTTATAACTTTATAAACTAAAGTCTTGCGGGTGTGGAACGTCATGAGGGTGTGTAATTAATGACAGAATTTTCAATTTTGGGTGAACTAACCCTTTAAGAAAATTTATAATGTGTGTTTCTCTGTCTGTATATGTAACCTAGTGTCTGGTCTGTGAAACCATGAATTTCTCTTTTTTTGTCTCAAGGCGGGTCATGATGGAGAGAATGTGGGGAACTGTCCCTTCTGCCAGAGACTCTTCATGGTTCTTTGGCTGAAAGGAGTCAAGTTCACAGTAACCACCGTTGACATGAGGAAGTAAGCATCACTTTAAGCTTTCATTTCACTGAAATAGAAATGTACAGCCCCCATGACAAAAAGGCTATCAAATGGAATGGAATTCAGTAGACAAAAGTGCTTGTCACACTTTACATAGTTAACCCTGGGTTATTCTAAACCCCAGATAAAGGGAATCCTGGGTTATCTTGCTTCACGTTTCACACTGCTCATAATTTATCCAGGGTACACAATTAATCCTGGATATTCGTAAGATGGCGTTTCACACTGTACATTCCTAAACCCTGGGTTAACGTTCTTATTTGCATATTTGCGGTGTCAGCACCATTGATTAGATGAACACAGCATGCAACCTGTTTGCATAAAAGCTCTAGCATTGAGCATCCTGGTATTAAAAACAACAACAACAACAAAAAAAGGACATTCGCTAGTCAAAAACTTAGAAAAACTTTGGTAAAATGTTAATAATATAATGACACATGCAATAGACTATATGATCATATATAAAACCACATTATCAACTTTAACAACACATTGTTTAATTATTTAAAAAAGAAAAACAGTGACATTTCCTGAAAAGTAGCAGTATCGGTCTTACGAGGTTTCCAACTGACAGTGGTGACATATTTGTGCCTGCCGGGCGTATTTGCCTATGTCACAATATGAGGTAAATCTGGCCCTGGATAAGGCTATCAAATGGAATGGAATTCAGTAGACAAAGAGTGAAATCTGAGGAATTCTGGACCAGCAAGTACTGTATTTGATAACACCGGGGGCGTTCAAAGTGCAGGTGTACTACAAACAGGATGAAGGAAGTGTGAACTTTCCCATTGCCCTGTTCCCATCTAATTCTTCTAAATCTATTTAGCAGCTGGACACTCCCATATCCGTGTGCTTTGAGTGCTAAATGAGTTTAATACTGTTTTAAAGCAGCATTAATCATTTTAGGTCTCATTCAAAGACTCTCAGTATAGAATAAATGACTTCATGTTGACCATGTCCGCACCCTGTGGTTTACACTCCCTCTTCTCTGCTCCACCCTGTGTTGTTTAGGAAGCCAGAAGAGCTAAAGGATTTAGCTCCAGGTACCAACCCTCCTTTCCTTCTGTACAATGGCACGCTGAAGACCGACTTCATTAAGATCGAAGAGTTCCTGGAGACCACACTCGCCCCTCCTCGGTATTGTGCATGTCTATGAGCTCATGCTATATCAAACACATTGGCTTCACATTGACAAAAAACTTTCAAAATGAGGCATTCTAGTGTTATTTATTCTGTCATAAGCCACATGGCTGCACTCATTTAAAGAGATAGTCACCCAAAAATGAAAACTGTCTCATGCTTTACTCACCCTCAGGCCATCCTACGTGTATATGACTCTTCCAAGATTTATAATGGTAGTGAATAGAAAAAAATGTCAGAAGCTAGTTATTATAGTTAATAAAGTTTTAAATATGGATATTTTTCTTACAAAAGCCCATTGCTTCACTTCGGAAGCCTTTATTAACTTCCTGGAGCAGTATGGATTATTTTTATGATAGATACAATTTTTTTGGACTTCAAAACCTCGCCCCTCATGCACTACCGTTATAAAGCTTGGAAGAGCCAGGATATTTTTAAATATACACTACCAGTCAAAAGTTTGGAAACTAAGATTTTTAATGTTTTTAAAAGAAGTTTTGTCTGCTCATCAGGGCTGCATTTATTTAATTAAAAATACAGTAAAAACAGTAATATTGTGAAATATTATTACAATTTAAAATAACTGTTTTCTGTTTGAATATATTTCATAAAGTAATTTATTCCTGTGATGGCAAAGCTGAATTTTCAGCATCATTACTCCAGTCTTCAGTGTCACATGATCCTTCAGAAATCATTCTAATATGATGATTTGCTGCTCAAGAAACATTTATGATTATTATCAATGTTGAAAACAGTTGTGTACTTTTTTTCCCCAGGATTCCTTGATGAATAGAAAGTTCAAAAGAACAGCATTTAATGAATGAATAGTCACTCATAAAGACCATAATTTGTCGCCACCTACTGGTGTAACGATGTAACCTGCAGAAAGAGTCCATGAAAATACACACCACAGACTGGAACTACACATTATCTACAAGTGGAGTGATACAAGCAATTTTATTAAGATTTTCACTGTCATGATCAGTAACCATTTACTTAACAATGCATTTATAACACTTACATAATAAACAACAGAATATGACAATTTTATCTGAAATACAAAACCATTTCAACATTATACAAAAGTTTGAATTTGAATTTTTTTTTTTTTTTTTTAAAGAAATTAATACTTTTATTCAGGAAGGATGCATTAAATTGACCAAAAGTGACAGTAAAGACATTTATAATGTAACAAAAGTTTATATTTCAAATAAATGCTGTTCTTTTGAACTTTCTATTCATCAAAGAATCCTGAAAAAAAAGTACACAACTGTTTTCAACATTGATAATAATCATAAATGTTTCTTGAGCAGCAAATCAGCACATTAGAATGATTTCTGAAGAATCATGTGACACTGAAGACTGGAGTAATGATGCTGAAAATTCAGCTTTGATCACAGGAATAAATTACTTTATAAAATAGATTCAAACAGAAAACAGTTATTTTAAATTGTAATAATATTTCACAATATTACTGTTTTTACTGTATTTTTAAGTAAATAAATGCAGCCTTGGTGAGCAGAAGACACTTCTTTTACAAACATTAAAAATCTTACCATTTCCAAACTTTTGACTGGTAGTGTATCTCTGATTGTTCATCTGAAAGAAGATAGTCATATACACCTAGGGTGGCTTGAGGGTAAGTAAATCATGGAATAATTTTCATATTTGGGTGATATATCCTTTTAAGTAATATCTGACACACTGACATTGCTGTGTGCATCAATATTAAAGACTATCCTCCTGGTACTTCAGATAGTTCTTGCTGATCTTTTTAATCTTGTTTTTACTGTTCCAAAGATTTCAGAAAATTTCAGCATTGGCCAAATATTCTGGATTTTTTTTTTTTTTTTTTAAGAAATTAAGACATGTTAAAAAAAATCAGCATATTAGAATGATTTCTGAAGGATCATGTAGCACCGAAGACTGGAGTAATGATGCTGAAAATTCAGCTTTGCCGTCACAGGGATAAATTACATTTCAAAATATAATTTTTCTTTTTATCAAATAAATCCAGCCTTGGTAAGCTTGTTAAGACTTACCTCTGAACCCAAACAGTAGTGTATATGACAAAATATTGGTGACACTTTTAAAAAGGAAACACATACGGACTGTTTAACATGCATTATGTACCATGGATAAGCATAAGTGTTTTTCGAGTGTCAGCATTATTATGTGAATGTTGGATGTCTATCTTTTAGGTGTGTGATGCTTTAAATATTTCCCTCTGTTTTATCCTATCAGCTATCCTCATCTCAGCCCACGCTACAAAGAGTCTTTTGATGTTGGTGCTGACATTTTTGCCAAGTTTTCTGCATTTATCAAGAACAGCCCAAGCAATGCTTGTGAGTTACAAGACCTATATATTAAATTTAATATATTATCATGGAAGCAGCATGAGTGTGTGATACTGCTGTTATACAACAGTTTGATTCATAAAGAAATTAATATTGAACTTACATTTTAGACACAATATTGTTATTGACAATTTTCTGACTTATATAGAAACTGTGGCATCAGTATTGTAATATACTATATCACTATGAGCTCTTAAATATGTTTTCTTTATTATTGGATTCCTCAGTCCATGAAAAAGCCTTATTGAGGGAGTTCAAGCGTCTGGATGACTATCTGAACACTTCACTTCAGGATGAGCTAGATCAAAACATCAGCAAATCCAACAGAAAGTTCCTTGATGGCAACCGCTTGACACTGGCAGACTGCAACTTGCTACCAAAGCTACACGTCATCAAGGTCAACAGACACACACATACATAGGCCTATAAAGCTATTTAATTTTAAACATAATTGTGATGTGTTCATTCTCTTCTTGGTTTTGCAGGTTGCTGCCAGGAAGTACTGTAGTTTTGAGATTCCTGTTCAGTTCACTGGTGTGTGGCGTTACCTGCAGAATGCATATGAGAGAGAAGAGTTCAGCCAAACCTGTCCAGCTGACATTGAAATTGAGAAAGCCTACCTGAGTGTGGTCAAGAGGAACTGAACTTCAGATTAATGAGGAAATAAATGTTTAAATAGTGTAAAAAGTTTAACATTTCAGTTTCTAGGCATCTATAGTTGAAGTTCACAGTTTTAAATTACAGCAAACACAAAAGGCGCAACACACGCAGTTTGCTTATGCACTTTCTTTGTGCCTGTGATCTCAGAGCCTTTAGATTTACTAGAATACTTTTGAGTGACTGCTACTGTCAAAGAGCCTTTATTCTGGTAGTTTTAGATGTTATAGGATCTTTTGCTAACAATCTTGAGCACAACTGTGTGCAAAAGATCCTATGACATCTAAAACTTCCAGAATAAAGCCTCTTGTGCTTCTAACGGCATATATTGTTTTTGTGCATAATGTATATATGTATTTTACATTCATTAGGGTATATTCGGTTATATGTAATGTATATCTTTTAATCATCTGTAAGAATGAGTTGAAAACACAAATCATGTGCAGTACATAAGTCAATGAGTCATACGTCAGTAATGGTTGTTTTGTATTAAGGGTTATTGTGACGAATGAACTGCACAAACACCATTGTTAGACATCATGATTGTTTAAAAAGAGATTAAACTGCTTTCTTTCAGATGGTACATAAAATAAAATTAATATCATACATATCACCAGATTGCCTTTCTCTTTTTATGTGAATGTGAAGCATATCCAGAGCTTTGATGGAAGATGGTGATGACTGGATTGCAAAACAAAAAATACACAAATATTACAACTGATCTGTTTTACCCAGACTATATTTATTTTACATTTGCGGTTCTAGGTCCGTTTTCATTTATGTTAAAAATACATTCATATTCCAGTTAGATTACTATATATTTATATATAAATATAAAACAATATTCACAATGTCAAAAAGCAGCTGAATGGATATTTCATGGGGAAAATCAAAGGTGTTTGTACATGAAGTGATGTTAGGCTGGTCCTCTGTCCATCTCAGCCGATTAATTCCTAGTTTGTAACACAATATTTCCAAAAACAGGCTGTAAAGGGAAGGTAAAAAACTTTGATTAGTAATATAATAAGGATATAAAGACATTATGTCATCCTTAACATATTCTTTATATGAATAAAATCTGTATTGCGTAATTGTTTTAAAATTTTCTAAAATCTCATGATTTTTGTCATTGAAAACAATTATACATATATACATAAACACAAATATTAGATACCAGTGAAAATTCACAATTCTCTATTTGGATACCACAGCTAAAACTGCTAGCCTAACTAATATACATTTATATCAACATTATTGAAGACAAGTAGCAGTAGTTTCCAGGTAGAGACATTGGATAATCAAATGTAAAATAACACTGGATAGTCTTTACTAGCATAGATTAATCTTTATTAAAGTTACAAAAGTTATTCAATGAAGAGCAGTGAATGTTTTTTTTCTTCTTTGTCCTTGTTTGATTAACATTAAAAACACACAGCAGAAATATTAAGCTGCTGTCACTTTAAGACCTAATGCACGTATCTAATACACTGATACTGGTAGACATATTTCTCTACTATTTTTGTTCACCTAAGCTAAAACAGACTATGTTTACTAGGATACTTGCCGAGACAGGATTTTTTAATTTTATTTTATTTTTTTATTTGTCATTTTAAGCACCAGAAGACGTGAAAGAGAGCTCAATTCAGTATTTAGGTGCTGTCTGAGACACAGCTTTCTGGGTGTGTGTTTTGGATGTGTACGCACAAAATTTTACACACAGCGTGTGAGTAAAGAATTGAGTTCCCTTTTGCATCTTCTCGCATATTTGAATATTTAAATTGCCAATGCTTCATCTCTTGTGACGATGCTGCACTATCCTGTCAACTGCCCTGAGCTTCATTCACATTTGTTTGCACTGATGTTCTTACAACATCGCATTGTTAAAATTCATAAAAATATTACAGGCCAACTGGAGATTTACACAGTATCATATACTTGTCATATAATTTCTTAGATGGCTCACCTCTCTTATTGTTTTTGGGCAAGTTTTGCTCAGATCGTAGATAGCCTTGAGAACGCAGGTTATCAGCTGCTGCTAGTTTTAAGACAACTGCTTTTAAGTCATCCACCTAAAGACACAGACATAATTATTCATTATCAAACAAGAAAAGAAGGAAGGAAGAGAGGAATAATTGTAAATTCATTCATAAGAGTACAATCATACCATGTTATTCATTTTCTCTTGCTGCAAAGTTTCTTTTGAACCTAGAAAAACAGAAAAACATGAATTGCATGCAGGAAAATGTCTATCCATTATAATAACATGATAAATGTTGTCTAGTATTGACAAGTACCCAGGAGTCCCTATCTCACCTCTCTGGAGCAGAACAGGAAGCACAGTTTTGATGTCCCTTTGCTCTGTTAAATCATTATTTTGTCCTTCCTCAACCTCTGCCACCAGTTTCTGAATCAGTTCTGCAAAACCAAATGTCATATTTTGATTTTATTAATAATTTAAAAAAGAAAAAATAATTTAAATTATAAACTAAAAAGAAAAACATTACATTAGAAAAAAAACTCTAGTTTGAATTTCCACTATGTCCAAAAACAGATTTCTCTTCTGTTTCCAAGTTACATGTCTATGTTTAAAAGTTGGTATAGTGGAATGATTAGAATTATCACAGTAAGATCAAGCTGATAGGTCTTCCTCAAATTTTCCCTATACTGCATTTCACCGCTTCCTTTTTAACATTTACATTGAGAGCAGAAGAGACGTTAAGCACTCAGCAGTCTAATAAATGTAGTCAAAGTTTCATCATACATTTAACTTGATGTTCACCCCTAACAAACATCATGAGCTTGCCAACTTATCAAAAGCACAGAGTTGGTCTTACCTTCCTGCTGTGGCAGTGCCGTGTCTGAATACAGAGGCAGTGAATGAGTTCTCCGTGCAGAGCAAACCACAGCCAGAATGTAGAGCAGTGCCAGTGACAACATGTTGAGAGGATCTTCGGTCTTCAGTGCCTTTGCCCCAGCCGGCATCTTCAGTTTTATATCTTCCGAGGCCATCTATCCTGAAGGGATCAATACTGCTCATGTCACCCCATCCCAGTGTTAATGGTTTTGACGTGATGTCTTATCGTCATAGACACAATTAAGGGGGGTGCTGTCAATTCAGACAGAGCCTATCTCTGCTTGCACAGAAAGCCCTAACAAATGTTTACTCTTCACTACCTATCATGACTGCTCCACCGCCTCAGATTCTTTATGTCTGATTCCTTACATTGCATGATGCATTTTTACAAATTTCTTCTTACTTTTAATCTCAGATTTGCTCTGATGTTTCATTTGTCACACTTTATATTAGGTGTCTTTAACTACAATGTACTTACATAAAAAAAGTATTGTGTTCATGTTGTATTGCAAAACACTTTTGCTGCTATTGAGGTGGGATATGGGTAAGGTTAGGGACAGGTTAGGTGGTATGGTTAGATTTAAGGGTGGGTTATAGTGTAAGGGAAGGGTCAATAGTAATTACATGCAGGAATTTTTAAAAATATAAATACAATGTAAAAGCGTGTATGCAACAATTGCATTCTATCAAATGTTTAACTACAATGTTATTACATAGTAGTTAAAGACACTTAATATAAAGTAGGACCGAAGCGTTTGTTTATTTTTGGGATGATTCTGACATCAAAGTTAGATACTGTCTCATTCAATCCTTGTTACACATTCAAAGAAATCCATGAATATTCAAGAATCCCTTTTACGCACCAGATGACGTGTGTCCCGGGACATTGCTATTGGTTTCTCTTTTGCTGTATTTATCAAAGTGAAGGGTATATAATACAACACAAAGGTTTGGTGCCAAATAAACAAACAGCGTAGTGCGGTGATGGATTGTGTCGTCTCCGAGTTTCTGAAATTGCAGGTGGAAGTATTAGACCCTACTAACATCTCTCATCTTCAACCGTCTTTGTGTCCAAAAACAGAAAGAAACAAAACAACAAGAACATAAAAAAGAACATTATTTTGTGTGTGTGTGTGTGTGTGTGTATACTTTATAGAAAAGCAATATTTGACGCATATGTATGTATGTATATACACTGTAAAAAAAGAAAAATGTGATTAATCATGAAAATATATATTTTTTTACATTACATTACACACACACACACACACACACACACACACACATATTTATGTACATATATAAATCACTTTATATATCAGAGTGTACTGCCGGTATATGCTCATTTGTTATGTTAAGAAATGTCAAGAAATATACACTAGTACTGGTCAAAAGTTTGGAGATGAAACTGTTTTTAAAAAAGTCTCATGCTCACTAAGGCTGAATTTATGATCAAAAATACAGTGAAAACAGAAATATTGTGAAATATTATTACAATTTAAAATAACAGTATATTTTAAACTGTTTAAAAATGGCAAAGCTGAATTTCCAGTCTTCAGTGTCACATGATCCTTCAGAAATCATTCTAATATGCTGATTTGATGCTCAAGAAACAAGTCTGATCATTATCGATATTGAAAACAGCTGTGCTGCTTAATATTTTTGTAGAAACCATGAAATAAAAGTAGAATGGAATAAATGTTGTGAAATAAGAGGTTTACACTTTATTTTAATATGATAAACAGTATATGAATGAAACCCAAAAGTAACGTTCAGACACGTAACAGTGTCTTTGTTACACTGTAATTATATATTTAAGATCTGAGTAATATTAAGTAACTACATGTACTTACTATAAGGTTAGGATTACGGTTTGGTTTGGTTTAGGGTTAGTTGCGTGTAATTATGCGTAATTTATAGTTACTACTATAGTAACTACATGTAACAATGACGCTAAAATAAAGTGTTGCCAATAAGAGTATACATTTATGTACAAACCCTGTCCCAAAAAAGTTGGGACACTGTACAAATTGTGAATAAAAAAGGAATGCAATGGTTTACAAATCTCATAAACTTATATTTTATTCACAATAGAATACAGATAACATATCAAATGTTGAAAGTTAGACATTTTGAAATGTCATGCCAAATATTGGCTCATTTTGGATTTCATGAGAGCTACACATTCCAAAAAAGTTGTGACAGGTAGCAATAAGAGGCCGGAAAAGTTAAATGTACATATAAGGAACAGCTGGAGGACCAATTTGCAACTTATTAGGTCAATTGGCAACATGATTGGGTATAAAAAGAACCTCTCAGAGTGGCAGACCTAAGACAGTTGAGCAACTAGAAGCCTGTATTAGACAAGAATGGCACCATTCCTATTCCTAAACTTGAGCAACTTGTCTCCTCAGTCCCCAGAGGTTTGCAGACTGTTATAAAAAGAAGAGGGGATGCCACACAGTGGTAAACATGGCCTTGTCCCAACTTTTTTGAGATGTGTTGATGCCATGAAATTTAAAATCAACTTATTTTTCCCTTAAAATGATACATTTTCTCAGTTTAAACATTTGATATGTCATCTATGTTGTATTCTGAATAAAATATTGAAATTTGAAACTTCCACATCATTGCATTCCTTTTTTATTCACAATCTGTACAGTGTCCCAACTTTTTTGGAATCAGGTTTGTACAACAAAATCTTACTGACCACCGTTTTTTAAACAGTAGTGAACAGTATAGTGTACCTCATTAAATGTCACTCTTGTTTAATTAATCTGGGCCTGTGTTAAGTTAAAGGACAAAATGCAGCTTGCTTAAAGCATTTTAAAAGAAATGATATACAAATGTACTGATAAATGCACTTTTAACATCTTAAAGGGATAGTTCACCATTGACTTCCATAGTACGGAGAAGAAAAAAAAAACTACTATGGAAGTCAACGGTGCCCCACAACTGTTTGGTTACCTACATTTTCCAAAATATCTTCTTTTGTGTTCAGCAGAAAAAAATCAATTCATACAGGTTTGGAACAACTCTATGGTGAGTAAATGATGACAGGATTTTCATTTTTGTGTGAACTGTCCCTTTAAAACACTGCTTCATCACAGATAGAAGATATAAATGTTCTTACAATAAATGTTTACCTATTTTGTTAAAACTGTTTCTGTGAGACAATGCACCATTCTTTCCTAAAAATGTAGTTCCCATAACGCTTATAAATAAACACTTAAGAACTCAGCATCTCTAGTATAATGTTTTCACAAAATGAAACTTTATTTTTAACACTTCCATAAGTATATGGGGAAGAATGCAATGACTCATAAAAGTGATGATCTTGGGTATTGCACAGACCTTGTTTTATTGCACTCAACAACATACAAATATCTTTAAGAATATAGACAGGACTGTAACAAATGGTGAGATAGTAATAATGAGCCATGTCCTCATTATGTGACTTTTAAAATGAAAATAAACAGGGAAGATGTTCAACTGAACCTTAAACTGTGGTATTATAATAAGATGTTTACTCGGTCAGGCTGTAACTTGTCATTTACTATTTATTTTTCACATCAATTTAATTAACACATACTTTTTAGTGTGAGTGGTAAGATGAAAATCTTCTGGACATTTCAGAAGGGAAATTAAATAATTTACAATTTTGCTCATTAGTACTAAGAGAACTGCAAATCACAAGCAAGAAAATGTTGACGATTGGTGCAGGACTTTTTAAACAATACATGTCTTTAAAAATTAAATATACAACAGAACTGAATCATAAGCACGTTTAACCAGGATAAAATGTCAAATGTTGAAAATAACTTTAAAGTTAACAATTAAAACACTGCTGTACCAGAATTAACCAAATAATTTTCAGCTTAAACAGAGGGAGCCTTTGGTTATTAATATATATTATAATTCATTATCTGTCCTGTAGACAGTATGCAATGTAGGATCATAAAAAAAGAGATTCTATAGTTTATAACATTATATTATACTATTATTATAAGTTATAAATATATTAAATTCCAAACATTTTCATTTGGTGCAAAGACCAATTAAGGTCTGTTGTTTGATGAGGTGTCATTCATACATAGTGTGAAAATATATTCATTAAATTATAAAGGCCTGTGTATAAAGCAGTTATTTGTGAATAATGGTTACACATTGTTAAAGATTTAATTGACTGTTACTTTCTCATGTTCATAGTTCATAGAGTTGCAGTGGGGCACAAAAGTAACTATTTCATTACAACATATAAAAATGTGCAGGACACCTCTAAGTGACACTTTATATAAAACTAAGCATGTTTGGTATGTAAACACTTACCAAAGACAGGCGGTGTTTTTGGTTAATCAGTAATACTAAAACAACTGTCTTCCAAAATACTAGAATATTCTCTTTTTTAAAGGGTTAGTTCACCCAAAAATGAAAATTCTGTCATTACTCACTCACCCTCATGTCGTTACACACCCGTAAGACCTTTGTTTATCTTCAGGAACACGTATTAAGATATTTTTGATCAAATCTGATGGCTCAGTGAGGCCTCTATTGCCAGCAAGATAATTAACACTTTCAGATGCCCAGAAAGCTACTAAAGACGTATTTAAAACAGTTCATGTGACTGCAGTGGCTCAACCTTAATGTTATGAAGCAACGAGAATACTTTTTTTTTTGTGCCAAAAATAACAAAATAGCGATTTTATTCAACAATATCTAGTGATGGGCGATTTCAAAACACTGCTTCATGAAGCTTCGAATCTTTACGAATCTTTTGTTTCGAATCAGTGGTTCGGAGCGCGTATCAAACTGCCAGAATCACGTGAACAATTGAAGTTTCAAAACACTTATGATGTAACGAAGCCTCGTTTACTGAAATCATGTGATTTTGGTGCTCCGAACCACTGATTCGAAACAAATGATTCATAAAACTTCGAAGCTTCATGAAGCAGTGTTTTGAAATCGCCCCTTAAACTAGATATTGTAGAATAAAGTCGCTATTTTGTTATTTTTGGCGCACAAAAAGTATTCTCGTCGATTTATAACATTAAGGTTGAACCACTGTAGTCACATGAATTGTTTTAAATATGTCTTTAGTAGCTTTCTGGGCACTGAAAAAGGGAGTGTAATTGCTGGCGATGCAGGCCTTACTGAGACATTTTTTATCAAAATTATCTTAATTTGTGTTCCTAAGATGAACGAAGGTCTTACGGGTGTGTAACGGCATGAGGGTGAGTAATTCATGATAGAATTTTCATTTTTGGGTGAACTAACCCTTTAAGGAAAAACACAAAAAAAGACAGACTGCTCTTAAATATACGGAAACAGGAAAATCCTTAAATCCTAAACCACATTTTTACAGAATTAACGTCAAAAATAAATAAGGCAAAGTAATGCAATAAATTGAGTGTATCTCTGTTACAAGAGTTAATAGAACTCTTTTTAGTAGTAACACTTTTGCAATGTCAAATTTGTTCTTCGTTTCATGGTTGATTGTGATTAGAATAGAAATATGCAAAAGGCGAGGCTAGAGGAAGTGTTCTGTGCTGTAAACATTTAACACCGCTTTATATAAATTCTTCACATCTTGTAATTGAAACTGGTTTTTGTTCTCTGTATGTTAAGTAGAAATGTTTCAGAGGTACAGTATGCAGTACAGTCTCCTTGAGTTTGGCAGCACTGTCTAGTGAGTGATTGGCTTAAAGCAGTGTGTAGAACTGGCCTTTTCTTAACCTACCAGAGCAGAGTCACGGTTCAAACCATGGCTGAAATAACTGCTACTAATAAGGCAATGACTGGGGCTAAAATATAGTTATCTATGACTAGATTTACCCTACAGCTAAGCAAAACATGAACAGTGTGATCTAGAGTTTCTCAAAGCAGATGGAACAGAGCAGGAAGATGGCATACAGGAACATAAGCCCAAGGCCTAACCTCCGGTCCAGCCTCCAGTGGTTCAGGTGCACGCTTAGTACCTGTGCAGACGGACAGAATACACACGCCATGTACATGCCATAAGTAAATGCAAAAATATGAGATGAGAGTTCTCAAATTCTCAATGATGAACTTACAGTAAGAAAAACAGAAGCAAGAAGGAGAATCACTGAGTACACCAGCCCCTTACTGTTAATGAAGACCTTGAGGAAGACCAAGAGAGAATGCTGTAAGAATTCAAACATTGTACACTTTTGGTGCCATCTGTATTAAACACACAGAATAAGGGTTATTATTTTTAACTAAAATTAAGTATTAAAAATTTGTTAATTAAAAAAAAAAAAAAAACTGAATGAAACAAACTTAAACTAAATGAAAAGTAGAAAATGAGTTGCCTGGGCCAGTGTTTCTCAACTGGCGGGTCGCAACCAAACAGTGGGTCGCAAAACCGTTTGGAGTGGTCACGGAGTGTGAAGTCAGAGAAACAACAACAACAAACATAATTCTTAATGGGTTTCTGATGCGAGACTTATTTTGAAAGATGTGCAAGAAAGCTGTTACTCTTCTATCAGACGCAGTTTAAGTAAAGAGTGTCTGAGAAAAACGTGTTGTCCTGATTCAGTATCTGCTGTCAGATTAGATGTAGTTTCAGTGTCATTATTCTAACATTATTTTCCTAACTTTTTATGAAATAAAAAGTCTCTCACTTTTCAATTGCACGTGCAAGTGTAAATTACTTCACTATATATAAAGAGCAAAATAATTTACAAGCATGCAACGTAGTAAAGTTGTCAATTAGTAAGTCATGAAATTACCAAAGAGTACCAATAAATTACATAACTGGTACGTTGTGTGTTAGCTGGGAAGGATTTGCATGCAGGTATGGTGTTCGCTCTATTCATCAGGACAAGTTTCCATATGTTGAATTAAAAGTTCATGTTAGTATTGTGTATTTAACTTGGTAACTGTTGTTTCTGTAACCCCAAAATACCTCTTTATTTTCACTTTATGTTATTTTCTATATTTTTGATGATTGTGGTGGCTCATTGCAACTTATTAACTTTACTGTATTAATAAAAACTAGTTTGGGACTACTATTTATCAATAGCCTTACTTTATTCATTCCTCGGTGTTAGTGATATTCTTAAAATGTATGTGTATGTAAGTAAAGTGGGACGGTACTTGTATGTGTGTCAACTATTTTTGTGAAATAAATTTGCTTGGTTTTTAAAAGCAAATTTATTACAATTTTTTAAATTATATATTTAGGCCAAATTCCTAAAAGATTGGGTTGTGGCTTAAAGGGGTGATGAACTGAGAAATCAATTTTTTTGTTTTTTCAAAGTGGGGATCTATGACGTAAAAGGGCAGCAAGCACCGCCTCCGCAGAAGAAGATCAATGCCAACTTCATCACTGCCGGTTTAGCACCGCCCACCGATTTGTGCATGACATATAATAAGTAACATAGGCCTACATGGTGCTAAACCGGATCGAACTACCAAGCAATAAACATGCCGTTGATTACAAAATATTTTGCAGTGCCTGGTCTCGACAGTAATGCAACATGTAAGTAACTGTGTAAATTCCAATGCCTGATCTGATATTAAAGGTGAAATGTGTAAGATTTCTGTCCGCTAGAGGTCTCTATAGGCCTATTTAAAACAAAGGCGTAGCTTGATGACACCAAGTTTGAGCGCAGAATCTTGGGACATGTGGTCTTCACATCACAGCCGGTGGAAACAATCAAGATAGGACTCAGGAAGAAATCATGTTCATGGATGCAATTAACATTACTGTAGTATGAAGCAGAGCAGGACTGAGTGTTATGGGAGCTGAACGAGGCTGCTGGAGCATTGCGCAACACACGCCTCACAAGCAGCGGAACTTTTATTATGTCACAGTAGTCGGTGCCGCTTCCGCTTTTCTGGTCATGAGGTAACACAGCTCTGTTTGTCATATTAGATACATTTGAGAGTGTTGAAAATGATGTTATAACGTTTCTCTGTGCATTTGCTCGGTGGCTACTGTGAGACACTTGTTGCACACTGCAGTAAGCTAGATTGATTTTAGAATATCATATCAAATGCTGGATGGCTTGTGTTGATAAATGGCATGCAATTAATTTTAAAACATATTGTATGATGGAGAAAATTCTGTATTACTATTACTAAAAATAAAGCTGCATCTGATTATGCTATGTTAGCTACTTGACAAAATAGTGTTTTTCTCTGAGGCATGGTAAAGCATGGTACTCGCAAAAAATCAAGAAAATTAATAAGACTAAACATGTTGAGCTATATAACAATAATTAGTTTTCTGTCTATAAACGTAACCAAACAGTTGTTCCCTTGTCTATTAAAACATGTAAATATTAAAGCGTCTTTGGTGTTTCCATAGTTTTTACAAAACCGAAAGGAACGCAGGTATGATGCAATTGACAGGCGACTCCTCACACGTCCCGGAGCCTTGGTTAAAATTGAAATTTTCTCATGATTTACAAATAGTTGGACACATTTGGGATATTGTAAGTACTCAAGTGAACAAAATATATAACACTGGCCTAGTGGTTTTTGGATATTTTACTGCAAAAATCTTACATAGTGCACCTTTAATGATTCATGTACAGTCAGATTTTTTTTTGTCTATGTGTCAGTAAATCAAAACCGTGACTAAACGGTCAACTTGCGTTGCTTCTCTTAGTAGGATTAAAATAATATGTTATTTAAACGGTGATTCGCTGAAGCTGTCAATCAAACAGAGCGAGTTTATCAGTGACCGAGTTCTAGACATCTCCCGTTTTATTCAACGAATCTCTTAATTATACCGCATTTGTACTTTTAGTAAAGAGATGAAAGCATTTGTTAGTATACAGAAATTGAGTTGCAATGACGAGATCACTGCTT
Source organism: Elopichthys bambusa (assembly GCA_037101425.1). Lineage (NCBI taxonomy): Eukaryota > Metazoa > Chordata > Actinopteri > Cypriniformes > Xenocyprididae > Elopichthys > Elopichthys bambusa. The sequence continues at coordinate 23,661,764 of CM074447.1, read as the reverse complement.
TCAGGCTCAACAACATGTCTGTGATCGGCTACAATGTTCAACTCTGCAAACTTTCATGCCATGATCTCCTGTAAACATAATGCCATAGATCTAAATGTAATGTAGCACTTTTCACGATAAGTTAACCTTGAGAGCTGTAATAGTAAAAATGTGCTAAAAGGTTTCGAGAGAGTAATACTTGGCTATTTCAAATGATAAAGATATTAGCCAATCACAGTAGTGGGCGTTTACACTGAAGTCCCACAGACACTCCCCTTAAAACAGAGCATTTGAATCAGAGGGCTAAAATCCTTTTATTTCTAAATTATGATAATTTTGGATGTAAAATCATACTAACAGGAAACCCCAGGAAACATTATAAAACAATAAAACAACGCAGTTCATGACCCCTTTAATGAAAATGTGGGTCCCATTGTCAAACCATTGGCCTGGACAACAAACTGAAATATATTTACAATGAAGCATTAAAATGACTAAGTGGAAATAAATAAAAACAAAAATAGAAATAAAATAAATTAAACCTGAAAAAAGCACATAAAATGACTACAACTTACAAAACTAAAATAAAAATGAAAACTGTAAATGTAAAAATAAAAGCTCATTAAAACAAATAGAAAGGAAAAGGAAAAGGAAAGAAATGGTAAAATTAAAATTAGGGATGGAACAAAAGGCGTTTCAAGACTTTTAAAAATTGCCTGAAAATATTTATTTACTTTAAATTTATTAATTTTATTTTATTATTAAATTATTATTATTAATATTTTTTTTTACATTCAATGAATTAAATTTTTGTGGATCCACCCACAACTGTTTGAGAAATAATCGCAATGCATCACAGACTAGTACACAATCGAGTTCCATCCCTAATTGAAAATAAATACAAACTCACCATTGACCCATAATCAACTACTAGAGTGCGCAAAGCCCATGGGAAACCAAGACCCAGCAGAATGTCAAAGATGTTGCTGCCGATAGAGTTGGACACTGCCATATCTCCCATACCTGCAGCACCAGACACATTAATTCATTCGATCATCAATAAAACTAAATATGTGGTCAAGAAAAGGAAAAAAAAAGGGGTTATCTTAGCACCTTGACGGGCAACTATGAGACTAGCCATGCAGTCTGGGACACTGGTGCCTGCTGCTAGAAACGTAATACCCATGATAACATCTGGAATGTCCAGTGTAAAACTGATAATGGTGACCTGCAACAAAGATATTGTGTGTTAAACAGAAATCCTAACAGGCCATCCTACATATTTTTTGCAGTGATAATGAGCATTGAAAGGCTGATCTCACCATCCACACCATGAGGTAGGAGAACACGGCAATCCAGAGTGTTGAGGCCACAAAGGTAACCATGAACCAGCGCTCCCAGCGCGGCAAAACACAGTTGGGGACAGTGTAGTACAGCAGGCAGCCTAAGGGCCATGAAAACGCCCACTTCACTTGCTCCCAGCGTCCCTCTGTGGATAAAAGTACTTCAAATCATTACCATTTCATACTAGGCTCCTTAATGCCACCTACAGGAAAAAGAGAGTATCACAATTTCAAATGTCACCAGCAGGAAAAAGACTGTCTATATCAGGGGTGTCCAATCCTGCTCCTGGAGTGCCACTGTCCAGCAGAATTCAGCTTTAATCCCAATTATACACCTGAACCAGCTAATCAAGGTCTAAGCAAGCATAATAAAAACTTCCAGGCAGGTGTGTTGAGGCAAGTTGGGGGTAAACATTGCAGGACATTGGCCCTCCAGGAACGAGTTTGGAAACCCCTGGTCTATATAAGCCGCTTTTCCACCGAAATAACTCGGAACAATTTGTCCCAGGAACTTTTTTCCCCTAGACCTGTTGCTGTCTGCATTTCCATCGCGGTCTAAAGTACAGTGAAGATTAGTCCGGTCCAGTTCCCGCTGGATTTCGCCCTCCGCATATAAGCTTAATAAAGCCTGAACCTCGTCGTCGGTCCATTGTTCGTAATTTTTAAACTCCGTTGTTTATCGGAATAGCAAACAACTCTTACTGCACGCAACGCAACAGACTTTTAAAAATTGTTGAAATAAAATGCAGCGTTGGGTCAACCAATCAAAATGCTGTGTGAACTCAACCAATCAGCATGTTCAGTGCCCAAGTCCCACCCCTGAAAGTTCCTGAACTTTAAAAAATGTACTACCTAGGCTTTCTGAGGGGGACATTTTTTAACCGGAACTTAATTTAGACCCTGGTCCTTGCAGTCGAAGCACAACGAGTACTACCCCAAAGCCCCTAGTTCCTGGGGAAAGTTCCTGTGGTGGAAAAGCGGCTATAGACAATGATGCTTGAATAAAATATTAATGATCTCTCCTTATTTGCCTTTCTTTTACTGAAACGTTTTAAAGGGATCCTTTTTGAGCTCTTTAAATTGCAATTTTCACCCCTCCTGTCATCTTCAGTAACATGTTCAATTGTTCAGCAGCGATGGAGTTGATTTGATTACAAGCCGCATTAGCCCCGAAAGATTTGAGAGCTCTCATCACTTTTCTATAATCATAACTCTAGTGCACAAATCTAAAACGCATGCCCCCATTATCTAAAAGTGGCTCTTAGACTAATGGATTATGGCCCTTAATGGGTTAAAAATGAGGACCATTCTCCTAATCAGAATGTAGGGAAAAACTGGAGACAGTTGAAGCACAATAAACTCAATGTGTTGTCCTGTTATTCTGAATAATGGTTAAATATAATGTTTTGATATCATTTATAAACATATCCACTAGAGGTGGGAGTGTTTATGCACCTCATGATTCAATTTGTTTTTGATTCAGGGTCTACGACGTTAGTCAATCAAATCAAATTCTAAAATGAGTGCTATAAGGATTCCAAAAAACCTACTTATTTCAAATATTAAAAATATGAATGATACAGATAATTGGTTGTTAATTTTATTAAATCAACTGAGTATTGTTTGAGAAACAATCTGTAATTCATCCCTAATATTCACTCACCTGGCACAGTAAGAGGTCTGAAGGGTTGTTCTTCATCTGCCTCTTCTTCTTCCTCTTCCTCCTCTTCTTTAGGCTGCGCATCCTCTATATCTGCTACTCTTCCTGACTCCTGTCCTTGGCTCCTCTGTCTGGGTTCCTCCAGGGGTTGAGTTTCACTCTCAAGGGCCCCTCCATTCTCCAGACCCCAGGGAACCCCCTCCATGCCTGGACCATCTTGGCCAGCAGTGTCCCCTGCTCCACTGCCACTGCTGTCTCCAGGGCTCCTGTTTCTGATCAATCTCTGCCTCTGTGGAAGACAGGCAGAAGATGTGAGAGATGTACAGTCGAACACTGTGCAGGGGAGACCCAATGTGAACCCCTTCAACCGAATGAGATTCAGTTAGATGAGAAATGGTGAGGACAGAGTTGAACACACCGCAAGACCAAGGTAAAGCGCAGCCTGTCAGGGCTTCTTAAAGATGACATGCAAGAGCTGCAAATTGTCAAGCCAACAAGCAAGTCATGTGAACAATATTGTAGATGGAATAAAGCATTTGCCCAAACAAACAACAAAATGGTTGTTACAGAAGATCTCCAGGGGTTTAGACGAATATTGAAATCGGGAGTAGTGTCTAAGGATGCTTGAACCTATAGGAAGAAATACTATTGCTGACATTTGAAAAGTATACAGGAAAGGACAGCAGACATTCTGGACTGGATCAGTCACCATCCTACCTGTTGCAGATGTTACAGCAAAAGGGTCATATTAAAGGACCCATAGGAAAAAGAAACCATAAATGAGATCTCTTTAATATTTAATTTTAAAACTCTCCTAATTTTAGCAGAAGCACAGCTTTTTTTCTTAATCATTTTTTAAAATTTTGTTTTCCAATAAAACATAAGCCATATCATAATTTAAACCATACGTTTATATTTACATTGTTTAAGATAATAAGAATTTATTATATGTATCGAATTAAGTTTTTTCTTATCTCAAATGCAATATTTTCTGATTTTAAGCATAAACCTCAAACTTTTTTTTCCTTAAACATTTTTTTGCTCGAACCTTTTGATTTCAAATTATTTGCCAATGGATTGAGAAAAATATTCAAGATATATGCTTTTTTTTTTTTTATTGTTTTATTCAGCAAAGATGCATAAAAAGTTGGATTGATCAAAAGTAACTGTAAAGACATTTATAATGTTACAAAAGATTTCATCTATTTGTATCAGTTTCAAATAAATTTTGTTAATTTGGAATTTCTATTCATCAAAGAATCCGTAAAAATCAGTTTCTACAAAAAAATATTGAGCAGCACAACTGATTTCAACAAAACAAGTCTTAATATCTTATAAAATGCTGTTTTTCACACCAGTATCTTTACTGAAAAACTGAAAACTTTGGATCTTGAAATAAGCCTGATAGTTTATATTCTCGTTTGTGAAACTGAGGTGCTGTTGTCCCATCCAGATGTGCAAAAAGCGAGCAAGCATCCAGCCAGTACCTCAGTGATGAGCATGCGTCCGGCCATGCTGAGGCGAGTGCGGGGGGAGAAGTGGGGCGTGATCATGACACGGAGGCTTGCCTCTGAAAAAGAGAACTGGTGAGGGTGTAGACTCATCAACTCATCCACCATCACCACCGGGGAGTCCTGGCCACCCGCATTCTGACCTGACAGAGAGAGAGACGAGGTACTTTATAATGCACAACCACTCAGTATGATCCACACAGCTCCACCCTCCACCCACACACACACCTTTCTTCAAGAGGATCATGGAGGTGTCACAGTGGGGGCTTGCCTCTCCTACCGACACATCTCTGCGCAGACTGCTCACCAAACACGGCTGACCTGGCATACCAAACCTCTGCTCCACCCAGCCCCAAATCTGACTGTTAAACCTTGAAATAGACACACACAAACCCATATTATATATTGGGGAAATTATGCACTGACCAAAAATATAAGTATGTAAATATTTTAATTAATCAAATAAATAAATATTTTCTTATTTACTATAATATAATAGATTGTATTTTATTTTATTATCGTAAATTATATTTTGACTGGTACTTTATATGATAAGTAGAAATGTTAAATACTTCATGAAATATATATATATATATATATATATATATAAATATATATATATATATATAATACTATAAAAATAAAATATATATTTATTCATTTATTTTTAAATAAATAAATATTATATATTTTACTTTTATTTGATATAGTATTATATACATAATACTACATTAAATAAAAAATAAAAATGTATTTGTTTATTTTTACTAAGTATGTAAATAAGTTAGTAAAAATAATTAAATAAATACATATTATATATTTTATTTTTTATTTAATGTAGTATTATATATAAATAAATTTTAAATAAATAAATATTATATATTTTATTTTTATTTAATATAGTATTATATACATAATACTATATTAAATAGAAATAAAATATACAATATTTATTTTACTAACTTATTTACATACTAAGTTAGTAAAAATAAATAAATAAATATTATATATTTTATTTTTATTTAATATAGTATTTATATATATAGCATTATATAGTATTAATATATAGTATATATTAAAATATATTACAGTTTTTCTCGATTGCTCAAACACATTTCTTGAAACTTTACCTCATATTCTCAAAACAGTAAACACAAATCCATAACGTCTCACCCAATTTCCCAAACATCCTATTTTCAGGTCAAAATGAAGCTCTACACTCAAAACCATTCACTCTTGCTGAAAAACCAAACTTTGCCCTCAGACATCACACACAAGCCCTCAAAAACACACACACTACAACATAGTCATACACACTGGTGAGATAAATTCAAAACAATACTACAAAAAACAAAAACAAAACCAGTAATAAGTTATGTTGCTTGTGGTTCTCCCCCTCAAGGAACTTTATACATGATGAACACGTGTATACATTAGCACATTTTTTTATTCCTTAGTGTACTGTACAGTACAATACACCAAACAACAACAAAAAATATTCTGCCCCAGCATCACATCTTTGGTCTGGGACAGGCCAGAGAATCTCATCAACACCACAGGCTGTACTGGCCCTATCCAGGCAGTGGGGGTAAAATCCTCTTGCGTGCCTGATCCACCCCTGGCACGCATCAACTGAAATGTCTAGTCAGGCTTCTTCCATTCCATCGTCTCTGTGTCCTACAAAAGTAGAAGTACTGATCATTGTAACTGTAATGCATCCTTTTGACAAAATGAAAACAGACAGAAACTCTATCTTTGATGCGTGTGTTGTAACAGAGTACAGCACTCAAAAGTTACAGTAGAGTACACTGAGGTACACTTACCTCTTTTCCTTCCTGAAGGTTCTTGTGATCGAGGCGACGGTGAAACATGGTCAACTAGTGGCACAAATTTCATCTGAGACTCCTTGTCTCCTTGCCCCTCATCCTCCTCTTTCTTCACCTCTTTCTCCACTCCTTACTGCTCTTGGTCATCCTCTTCCTCCTCCTCTCTGGTGTCCTCGAACTTTTCAATCACGTCTCTCTGGATCCATTGTTCCAAAACTGAATGAACTGGCTCTTTTATCTATCTATTGAAGGTCTATCTTGATTGGTGTGTGATAAATTTTGACTCTTAGTGTTTTGACTCTTAGTGGGTAACTGTGTGCTAATTGAGCTCAAGCTATGCTGACTTGAATGAACAATATTGAATGCTAGTGCTTTCTAAATGACAACATGGTGTAGGCAATAAGGAATTAAGGGATGTGTGTGTAGAGTTTTGCAGTGACAGTTCAACTAATCTGACTCATGTGTCAAAAGGGAAGTAGTGTTTGTAGTTTAGGCAAATGGGTGTGCTTTTTGATAAATGGTGTTATGGTTCTGAAATTTTAGCTCAAAAGCCTGGTTATAGTGTTTAAGCAATCGAGAAAAACTAATATAGTCCTATATATATATATATATATATATAGGACTGGTACTGTATATGATATGAAATACTCACTTCATGATAAGGATATAAACTCCATACATGGATATAAGGATTATAGTCTCCCACCTGCAACAGTGATGTTATATGATAAGGCTATACGCCCAGTTTCAGTGAAGATTAAAGGTCAAAGAAGATTATTACATCTTATTTATAATGACTTTGGCACACTTACCATATTACTTTTTCATCATATATGATCTGAAATGCACAGAAATAGATACAAAAATGTCTTTAATTGTGACAATTAAATATATTTAACCTTTATGACAAACAAATATGGTGCTGCTTACCAGAATCAAGGCCAACACAGAGAGGATGTAGAAGATAGAGTCACGGAAGAGCGGCCACCAGGTCAGAGTGATGGTCTGTAAAGCAGGAATGGTGAGAAGTCACAAGAAACAAACAGAGAGAAGTTTTATATTTTATATAATAAAATAACTATAAACTACCTGCCCAGAAAATATTCCACAAACTCCGATGATGACCAGGATGTTGAAGACAGCTGATCCCACAATAGTTCCCACCCCCAGGTCTCCCTTGGTGATGAACACACCTGACATAAAGAGACAACTACTTACTGACAGTAACAACATATTACAAAAAACATCGCTAGAAGTCACCGATACTGACCAATCAAAGATGTGAAAAGCTCAGGTGCGGAGCTGCCTGCTGCCATGAAGGTGGCACCTGCAACATCCTCACTGAGGTGCAGATTCTGAAAAGACAAACTCCAGCTCAGAATATGCTCTGCTATTTCCCAGTAACTTTGAGATTCCTGTCAGTAGCAACAAACTACACTCACCTCACAGATTTTTTCCAGAGAGGGGACAAAGTAGACATCGCAGACAATAGCAAGGGCATAGAACATGTAAACAGCCTGTGGTCAAAACAGCACACGGAAGACAGGTCAGCAGAGATCCATTACTTAACCTTCACAAACACTCTATCAAAGACCGTACTGCATGAAGTCTTTCATTTTTAGTTACTTTCATAACACCTTACAATAAGGTTCATTTGTTAACATTAGTTAATGTATTAACTAACATAAACTAACCATGGGCAATACATTAGTTACTGTATTTATTAATCTTTGTTACGTTAGTTAATAAAAATACAGCATTTCATTGTTTGTTCATGTTAGTTCACAGTGCATTAACTAATGTTAACAAACACAACTCTTGATTTTAATAATGTATTAGTAAATGTTGAAACTAACATTAACAAATATTAATAAATGCTGTAGAAGTAATAAATGCTCATTATTAGTTCATGTTATCTAATGTAGTTAACTGATGTTAACTAATGAACCTTATTGTAAAGTGGGTCACACTTTACAATAAGGTCTCATTTGTTAACATTACTTAATGCATAAACTAACATGAACTAACAATGAGCAATACATTTTTTTATAACGTTTATTACCTTTGTTTATGTTAGTTAATAAATATGTTCATGTTACTTCACAGTGCATTAACTAAAGGTGACAGATACACCTTTATATCTTAGAAATGTATTAGTAAATGTTGAAATTAACAGAAACTAAGATTAACTAATGTTAACATAAAATCCTTATTTTAAAGTGTTACCCCTATTTTAATATATTTTAAAATTTAATTTATTCCTGTGATGGCAAAGCTGAATTTTCAGCAGCCAGTCTTCAGTGTCACATGATCCTTCAGAAATCATTCTAATATGCTGATTTGCTGCTCAAGAAACATTTCTTAGCAATGTTAAAAACAGTTGTGATGCTTAATATTTTTACGCATACATTTTCAGGATTTTTTGACGAATAGAACATTCAAAAGAACAGCATTTATTTGAAACAGAAATCTTTTGTAACATTATAAATGTCTTTACAGTCACATTTGATCAATGTAATGCACCCTGGCTAAATAAAAGTATTAATGTCTTTCAAAAAAAATCTTACTGACCCTAAACTTTTGAACAGTATGATATGGTCAATCGTTGCACCACACATTTCTCTGTATATTTATTACTGGACTGTGGCATACTTACACAAAACACATGCAGTAGAATTGCCCCATGCCTCCTCTGTACCTTAGTGAAAATGTCCTCTGGAAATTCATGGATAGCTGGTTGGAAAAGTAAACATTTTTGAGAATGTAGATAGGGTTAAAAGACTATGAAACAATCACTATTCAAACTATGACTATGAGACTATGTAACTAATCACCCTCCAATCACTATGAAACAATCTTGACAGCTCTGGTCTGAACTGAAACAGGTGCTAATCACATTTAGCACATTAACGTTTGCGTTAAAGGTCACATCTTAAAGGTTTTAGCGCACAGTGGCTATGAAACCTTATTCTGGGTTATTAAGAGTTTCTTTTGGCCCTAATTGTGACTGATAAGAGAATATTTAACCATGCACATCCAGATGAATATATACAAAAACAAAAGTTAATTTGATTTAATCTTTAAAATTTGATTTCATTTTTGAAAACACTAACCTATCTAGTGTTGTGCTTTCTTACTTCATTGATGTACTAGTAGAGAATCAAGAGAATGTGTTCCATTTAACTTAAGGTTGTTAAGAAGCTTTTGTCTATTGTAACTAAGTGGCAATTGAATTGACCAGCCTCTTAGCTAATCTGTAATAGTGCAGAGAGGCCAGGAAGAGTGGGCCTAAATCAGAGGACTGGTAATACTTTAGCCCACAGCTTCTTGAGATGCAATCAGCGTGAAGACTGTTCTTGTTCTGACTGCCTTAAAGAGGCCAGCTGTCTAATAAACAGCCATGAAATAAAGAGACGAGGGAGGAAATGACACCCCTTTAAATGCACAGAATAATAACAATCACAGCTTTTCAGTTTTTAAACTTTGCTACATTTATCAATTATTGTAAGTGCCATTCCACTAGATAGTATGCCAAATGTAATGGAGAATATGTCTTGATTATCCTGAGCAATGCTATCGAATCTGTTATCGCAATGCATACTGGACCAGCTGCTCAGTTACATTTAAGATTAAATTTTACCAAGGACTCCCTTATTGAATTTCATAAATCAGAAGGATTTATAAATTATTAAAGGGGTGTAATGATTTTAAGGCCTTTTAGAGCATTACATTTTATTACATTTGTCCTCCAAAAGCAATCTGCTCTGCCTACACTACCGCTGATAATTTAGTTAGCTGTTTTTAAATATTTATAAGCCTTGCAAACAACTTTTACTAAATAGTAATAATATATCAGCAAGCATAATAATATATACAGATGAAGTGTTAAATGTCATCAAAAATTAAATGACTTCATATGTGAACGGAATGCAAGCAAATAATCTTTAGCAAAACAGTGTATTTGTATGTTATTAAAGTGAATGAAACACCTTTAAAGGTATAGTTCACCCTAAAATGAAAATGAAGTCATCATTTACTCACCCTGGTGTTGTTCTAATGCCGTATGCCTTTTTTTTTTTTTTTTTTTTTTTTTTCGAACCAGAAAAGGAGAATTAAAAAAAAAAAGAAAAAAAGTCCCACTTGCGCTCATCCATATAATGGCAGTAAAGTGCCACCAGGATAAAGCTTTTTTAAAAAGACGCATATGTATCACAGAATGATCCCATGCAACATGTGTCATACATTATATGTATTGCTAAATGTAATACAACTCCTAGAAATCCCCAAAACTTCCATTATATGGATGAGTGCGAGTACATATATATATATATATATATATATATTTTATCTGTTTTTGTGGCATCAGAACAACACCAGGGTAAAGTAAATGATGACGTATTTTTCATTATAGGGTAAATTAACTCTGTAAATGACTGAAAATTAATTTGACTACAGTATCAAGTATAAAAGTCTGCAAGGTGGAACCCCGTGCTTGGATCCATTAAAGGTTGTGGGACATCAAAACTGTCACAAGCTTTAATACCTAAGGCACTGAACATTTATTTGGTGAAAAAACACTCACAATCTTTCGTTTCCAAAGGTGAGATCAACATTTCAAAAAGTGAGTGATTTGGAGAATGGGAGATGAAAAAAAGGAAAGAAATAAAAATTCTGTCGATGAGTAATTTGAGGAGTCGATTGAAGGAAAAAGGGCATATGACTAATCAATCTAAAGTGGCACATTTTGAATGCTTAAAACAGACTATCCTCTGTTCTGAAATTAGGGATTCTGTTGCTTAGTAACACAAGCCTCAAAGGGGGCTTGACTATGAAGAGGGCACCTGTCTGCATCACTTTACAGAATGAAGAGGCAGGGGGAAAGATAGCGAAATATGGAAGGATGTGATACAGAAAGACAAGCAAATAAAGAGAGAGAGAGAGGGCGAGCTGCACAGGCTTTCACTCACCAGCTCTGGGTGTGCTTAATGTCTGGTTCTCCTCGATGATTTGTTGGGTTAGTTTACGCCGGGCCCAGGTCAGGTCTGAATCCTCTTTGGAATGGGCTGTAAAAATACATAACATGTATACCTTTAACATTTTCTACTTATACAGTTTTTTTTTATTTATTTTTTTTATAAATAAAAGCCATTGCAATGGCACAAATGTAGCTTCTCAGGATACTATATATATAACCACAGTTCTTTAGTTACACCAAAGATGCAGTGCAGAGTGCAAAAGTGCAAAAATGCTTCTATTTTTCATTCTTTTCTGATTTAATACATGTCTTTTTCTCAGGCTTTTGGACACACTGTATGAAACTTCAACTTATTTAAAAATAGGCAAAAGATTGAGGGAATCAGAATGCTTCCTCTCGTCCTCTCAAGTTTCCATGGAAACCTGATCCAAAAGCAGTGATTAATGAGTGGTGTGGAACTGGATTTGAGCCCAGAGAGGGTGTGGTTTACCCAAGAACCAAATGACAAAGATAGTTCTCATTTGCATATGCAAACTAATCAGTTCCAAATATAACTGCAATAGGCTGAATGCCTGTATATTAGAATATGTAGACTAGAATTATTAACACAATGGCACAGTAGTGATGGATAAAATTCAAGAGAGCATGATTTACACATAACGGCAACCTGTATATTTGAAAATTACTTTTTAATAATTCAATTTTTTTTTTTCTTCCATTGATGAGTTTACTGAATGACAGAGTTTAATTTATTTTAAGGTCATGACCAATTATAGAATGCAACTGTCAATTGCTAAGATGTTTACATCTAATTAATCTATAATAGGCTATATGGTTTTTTTTGTTGTTTTTTTTGACATCTATAGATCCACGTCTAAACATGCATTGTGCTTGCCATGGTAATGTTACAGTCGATTATTAAAGTAAAAAAATAATAATTCACACTCTTTTATTCAGCTGTAGATTCCAATAGCACTTTTTCAGAGCTGCTTAACATTCAGACTCAGCCTCCCAGAGGAACTCATTACTCACACAGACAAAGCTGGAAAAGTTAAAGGCACTATGAAAAGATCAAATTATAAGCAACACGGAGAAATGACGACACAGATGCAGGTCACATTATACTTCCAACCCCCCACCCCATCCCATCACATCCCATTTATGTCAGCATCAGTTTGTGCTTTTCGACAGGTTGTCAAAATGTCACTTCTGGCAGAACTCATTAGGAAGCTGACATATCCTGATGTGTAACATGCTATTCTCAATAACAGACAATTTTCTCTCAAACATTTATGCTATACAGTACTGTGCAAAAGTCTTGCACCAGCTTTGTTGTTTTAATGACCATCCATATTTATTAATTAATTTTTTGTCTTTATTATGATCCAAACAGAAAATACAGGAAATATGTACACACAATGTGGGGAGGAAAAAAAAAAAAAAATCAGAACAAAATGGCTTCTTTAAGCAAATATCAGTATGTAGTGTGACCTCCTGGACATCAGGTTTCTCAAAGAAGAAAATCTGAGAAACTTTTCTTCAGATTTTGAAAGATTTTTTGGCTTTCCAGTCATTTTCCATTCCTTTAGGTTTAAGAAAGCAGATTCCTGCTATTGCTCAAGTGTAAGGGGAGGTCACCAAACCAAGTACTTGCCACTTTAGCCTATAGAAGTCTTCTGTTTTTTTTTGTTTTGTTTTCTGATTTTTCAGAAAATTTCCTGTATTTTCTGGTTCTAAAAAAAGAGACTGAGAAATAATAATATATGGTCATTATACCACTGCTAAAACAACATTTAAAGGTGGCCTAAGAATTTTTGCACAGTACTGTATATCCAGCTTTTATCAGCTCATATTGAGTACTTTTAAAAAATATATTTTGAAGCACTTTTGTCAGACCACAGTACCCAATTAAGGCAAAAAGGCAATTAAAAATGGTCAAAAATAAAAGGAAATTATGACCAGTTAAAGCACACGGACATGTTATTATACATCAACTAATAGTTAGATTCCTCCCCCACCCCCCGGTCAACATTTACTCACTCTCATGTCATTTCAAACCTGACTTACTTTATTCTATGGTACCCAATAGAAAACAATGTTGGACCGAGTAAATGATGGGTGAGTAAATGATGACAATTTTCATTTGGGGGTGGATTATCCCTTTAATACATATGTAAACATATGGTTCCCTATACCATTATATTACATCATATTCATTTAATTGTCATAAAATATGCTCTATATAAGCACCTAAATTACAACGGAAAGTTTGTACCTCTAAAAATGGAATGTGATTAAATGGACCCTGGACTGATCTTCTCTGATGTCTGAAGAACTTCTAAACCCCTGCTGATGAGTAATAGTGAAGACCCAATACACAGGTGTGATGTCCAGGTAACAATGCTCAAGAGATTCCGGACAGGTCACTGCGAAATATGTCAGGCTGAAGCAGCTGTCACAGTAATGCCCTTTAGAGAAAGGCAATTATGCGCCTACCATGGTCCGCCACCCCTGCAGTTCAGTTAGTCCCTGCTGCTCTCCTCCTCCGCAACTCCTTTTGGGGTTTTAATGTGACATCTCTTGATGCTTCGAAATGAACTGGATGAAGAAATTGAGTAATCCTTATTCTGTTCTCAAGTTTAATAAATTTTGACTTTTTAATTTTTTTAAGACTTCTGATCGCAGGCATCTGATTAACTTGAAATTCAACTTTTTGTGTTTGGAACTGTATATAGGCTATAGTCCTACTTGTATGTCAAAGATAATAGGTCTACATATTTCTGAGAACCTCTAAAACATTTTGTTCTTAATTTAGGGTGGATTATGACACTCCCACTATTCTCACCCTGTTCTTCATTCCCAGTTGGTCTAATTATTGGATTTGACCATTATAGCTGCACATATGGTTGATTCAAAGCCACATTGCATCACAGAAATACATTATGACAGAAACTAGTTAATGAACCATAAATTCACATCTCCACGACAATTAAAAATACTCAATTGTACTACATACACACAACATGCACCACGGCAAATACGTAAAAACTAAACATTTAACAAAAAATATATAAGTATTAGCAGCGGAAAGATGTGTTAATGAATAAACGCACCTGTTACATGAAGAATTTGAGCGAAGCAGGTGATGGCGATGAGCCCGACAGCACATATGAAGAGCCGATAGAAGAGCCGCTGCCGTCTCGATATCAACACCGCCTTCATCCCTCCACCACACCTCTCAAAACATGTCCACCCAAGAGAGAAGCCCTCTTCTTTCATTCACACCACCTATATTGGCCTTTCTTTTAACATACGGCGGGCTAGCTTGCTTAAATTCAGCCATACGTCTGTCGCCTTAGCATCCTACCGCTTCAATAAAAGACACACGGTCATCTTTCACTTACCGATATTTGCCCTCTTTCGGATCTTTAGTAATGTAACGGAACAAAAAAAAGATTTTAAACTGTCGTTAAGCAGGGAAAAAAATATATATTCAGATGTTTTCACATATTGTCTCAGCTTATAAGCATTCTGATCACATCCACCTCCATCTCCATCTGTGTCCCTCTTTCTCGCTCTCTCCTCCTCCACACAGTGCTCGACTCCGTCACCGAGGGTGTTTCCCAGACTCACAACTGCGCTCTCATGCAGGGTTCACTATAAGAACAACAGCTAAGGTAAATCGTCTCTCTTGAGTGTTTTGAGACTAGATATACTGGCCTCAAAAAGTATTTGGTCTACTTTCTACGAATAGAGTACAAAAGAGGGCCAGAAACTGGTATATAGTTTGATCCCCTGTGGTTAAAAAGGAAAAAATAACTTGGTTGTAATTTTTTTCCTTTTTTACCACAGGGGATCAAACTATATTTAGTAGGAGCAGTAGGAAATTAACCAGCATCTCTTATTTGAGTGGTTTTACAATTTTCAACATTATATTAAATCAACATTAAATGGACATTTAAAAAACAAAAAACAAAAAAAAAACACTTTTAAACATGGTTGTAACTAAGTAATAGCTCAATTGAGGCTAAATTTGGCACTGTCACCCAGCAGGGGCTTGCTAGTTTGGGGTGAAATTATGGTTTGTACTGTATTTGTATTCTAACAATAATGTTGGTAACAGGGTTGTCTTGGACACTTAAGATATATCTAAAATAAATTAATAAATAAAAAACCCAAAAGGTATTTATTTTATAGAAAGATAACTCAGGCCTTGGTATTGATAAAAAACAAAACAAAAAAAAAACAACAAATATAAACATTACACTTAAGGTAAACAATATTCAGTGCCATACAAACAAATGACATTTGTTGTATAATTCAGGACAAAAAAAAATAAAAAAAATAAAAAATGGACAGCTTGGCATACAGCACATTCACATTAGTGTTGTCAAAAGCACCGACCGCGATACCAAGTCGGTACTGAAATTTTAAAAAATATGATGCTTTGAGTGCTGTTGAGCAGATTTGTAAACACCTCTGACTGGCCTTTGTGTTCACACTCTTATCAAATATGTCTGCGATTGGCTATAATGATCAATGCATGGGAGTGTTTGAATTTGAAAGCATTTTGAAAGCAGGAGCCGCTGATAGACGCCTGCTTTCAAATGCTCCCATGCGTATCTGCGCAAGCACTCGGTGAAGAGCGTCACTGATGTCTATTTACAACATGTTTTTTGAAGCGTTGATCATTGTAGCCAATCTGATGAGTATGTGAACACAAAGGCCAATCAGAGGTGTTTACGAATCCGCTCAACAGCGCTCAAAGCATCATATTTTTAAAATTTCAGTACTCCCGGTATCGCGGCCAGTACTTTTGACAACACTAATTCACATTTGTTTGGACAGATTGTTTGGCACATAAATGACTGTAAAAAATAAAGAGCAAACTATTTAGATATTCAAATAATTCCCTTTTCAAAAAAAGTTTGCTTTACAATAGCAACGATTGCACAATAGAACAAAAACAAAACGCATTATAAAATATTTAAAATTACATGCTTGACATCCACCAAATTAACACCAATTAAAACCAATAAGACTGCTGCAATGAAGAAACACAATTGTAAAGTGAATTTAAAAATCTGCATTTCTTGCTGGTTTTTCAGATAAAAAGAGAGCTGCTAATTGTTTGGTGTGAGCACAGCATGCAACCGCTGCTGCAGGTTCAATAACATGCCATTCTGGATCAGCTGTATTGAAATTGCAATGAGAAAATACCTATCAGTGCATACCCTACTACTTGGGCTCTAGTGGACCAGTCACCTTGAAGTTTATGCCGTCTCCCGGCAACGGGGAAGGTATCAATGGACAGAGCCAGCAGATGTACCAGTACTTGCCCAGGCATTCCCTGATGTTGGCCAGCACTCCCAGGCTGTAAGGCTTCCGTGTGGAGTACCACTCACGTGTGGTCTGCCCCCTCAGCATCAGAACCACGTGAAAAAAGAGGAAGGCAGCAACCAGTAGGAAGCCCACTACACAAGTGTCAGCAATAAATGCGAAAGCAAATGCCCGTGCCGTCACCTGTCCTGTGAGTGGAGAAAAACGGATGTTTATGGTATTTTTGTGACAATTTAAAAGGTGTCATATAATACATTAATGCATCATTTTATGCACAAATACATTATGACTTCCCCCCTTTTCTTGCTGTACATATACTAACATTTAAAAGTTTGTTTAATAGGCTTTAAATTCTTTTATACCGTCTTTAATTTTGAGTTTAAGTATTTTATGCTCACCAAAGCTGCATTTATTTCATAAAAAATTCAGTAAAATGAACCTTCAGAAATCATTCTAATGTATGGATTTGGTGCTCAAGAAACATTTATTATCATTTTCAATTTTTGTGGAAACAATGATACATTACATTATCAGGATTCTTTGATGAATAAAAAAAACAAATTATTTTATAACTTTATAAATGTCTTTATGGCCAGGATCAACTTGTCGCATCATTGCTGAATAAAAGTATTAATTTCTTTCAAACATAAAAAATAAAAAAAGGGTCTTTATTATTGTCATTGCATATTTTAATACAATGAAATTCAGTTTGGAGCAATCCAGTATGCAGCACAATAATAAAAAAAAAAGATTTATATATTTAAGAACAGATAAATAAATAACTGAGAATACACAGTTAAAAAGTTATTACCCAGATAGATAAATAAATAAATAAATAAATAAATAAGAGTACACGCAGTGAAATTGAGTTATTGCCCAGGAGTCCCAATTATTCCAAAAATCCTACAGATCCCAAACTTCTGAATGGTGATATAACTAATGGTTTAGAAACCTCATACTCACCAGAGACGAGCATTATCCAGGGCATGAGCAAAAGCATGACACTGTGAAAAGTGACACCCTCCTTTAGGATGACAATGAAGACTTCGGCATTCATGACTACTGCATAGAGCAGCCCTGCCCACATGAAGAACAAACAGGTCAGGAAATACCGGTAATTACGGAAACCGACACACTGGCCAAAAAACACACAGTGGTGATCACGGCGCAGCACACACACGTTGCAATCGTGGCAGTGTGAGCATCGTGGAGGAGTGTGTATCTCGCAGCTGTAGCAGTACCTGTCATAGATAAGGAAAATATCACTTAATTGTTTACAGACTTTTGACTGAATTGGTGAATACCACAAAAGTATTAAATAAAATAAAAAAAAACAAACCAATTACCTCCACCCTTGACCCAATGCATCTCCTCCAAGAAACACCCCACGGATACTTGGGTTAGTTTTCACGAACAACGAAGCATTCCAGGTTATATTTCCCAGCATGAAGTACTGAGCGAAGAGATGCATAGTTTTCCATATGGTGGACCACTCGGTCTTCTTCTCTGCTGGCTCAAAAGGAGCCTCCACCAGCACCAGATAGCTGACCTCAGCAGTGATGGAGAACACCAGAAAAGCGTTCAGAACGATAGGCAGATGGCGACCGGTTGACTCCACCTTACACCATAATCTACTCATGAACCTAGCCATGTTTTCAGCTTTAAACCATCCGCTGCGTGAGACACTACCTGCTCAACCTGTTTTTTGTTGTTGTTTTTTTTTTTACCTGTAAAGCCACTCGATTCTCGTTTGCTCGAATCTGATCACAAAAACAGAAAAATGGCCAATTGAGAGACATTAAAATCCTTAAAAAGTCTTTTGGCTAAAAGACATTATAGAAGCTGCAACAAATGGGAAGCTTTTGGAAGTAACAGTCAGTTATGAATAAGACACTGCTAACTCTAACACATTACTTTGAATGTTCCAGTAACATTGTCAACAGATATCGAAACTAGAAAACTATAAAGTATAAAATACTCATACGACTTTATATACATATATAAACTGATACCGACCTGTCATTCCATTCAGAATATCGTTTCGACAAGAAATACTGCTGGCTGCTGGCTCTCGCACAATTAACTGCTGCTTCAGGCTAACAACATTCGGCACATGACAGGTCTGTGTTGCAGTTGAAACGGTCCCTCTGACGTAAACGGCACTCTACAACAGTTCCACGTGGAAATAAGAGGGTTGTACAACTCAACACACACACACACACACACACACACACACACACACACACACACACACACACACACACACACACACACCCACCCCATTATCTTAAGAATGGGGACATTGCATAGACTTCTATTGTTTTTATATACAGATAGTTATAAACCTGACTAAAATGCATGTTTGAGCTGTTTTAACTGAAAGCAGCTTGCACTGACATGTCTTAAAATTTGTCAGTGCCACTTTTTTGTCTAAAGATACACATCAGTAATGTTTTTTTCTAGGGTATGTTTATAAAAGCAACTTAAATACCCTAACTGAAATAAGGCCTAATCCTGGTTTAGCCTAAACCCTGTCTGTGAAACCGGGCCTTTATTTTTTATACCGGGTTTACAAATGAGGACTTCACCAAAGGGAGGTTTTTGGAGATTTTGTCAGATTTTGCTCACTTCTGGGTACAAATTTGTCCCCAAAATATGGTACACACACACACACACACACACACACACACACACACACACACACACACACACATAAAATAAATTAAAGTTTACATTTTTAAGTTATTAATTTTACATTCATTGTTACATTTTTAACACAATAAAAATCACGTTTAAGTCACGTTTAATATAGGCTATAGACAGACAAGATTTTCCTTTGACCACCCCTTTCCTTTCTGACTCCCTTTCGCAAAGAATAATCCTTAATCTCATAATCCGCACTGCTGGTTGTTGAGAGAGCAGACTGCCATTCAGAGCGAGTTTAACATGACACCATTTACAAAGGGTGAGGAGGAGCGGCATGACAATTATCAAAGGAAAGTGTACGAGAATATACAACACAAGTGAGTGACCCCTCGTGTGATCGTGTGACTTTATTTTGTTCGTTTCGTCCCTGCCCCAGATCTGTTTCTACCTGTCTCGGAGTTATATTTACTCAAGTTCTCTATATAGAATAGTTTAGTTTGTGTTAAGTGTTGTGTGGTGCGCGTTTGCCATGATATTGTGAGTTAAATTCTATGTGAATTCTGATTTCATTGTGTTAGTGCCTGCCGTATCGTTAAAACCCAGGAGAGGGCGCTATTGTCTGTCAACAAGTGTAGTAAAAAATCGAAATATTACAGGGATAGTTCACCCAAAACTGACAATTCTGTAATCAATCATTTACTGTAAAACTATGAAATAAATAACATTGCCTGTAGGATGTTATGTAGACTCGTTTTATGGTAAAAAGATGCAATGAAAATGAATGGTGACTATCATTATGCTTATCACATCTCCTTTTGTTTTTCTCTGAAGAAAGTAAGCTATACATTTTCGAAACAACAAGACAATGAACTGTTTTTAAATCATTATGTAGTCTGTTTAAAATTACTAACTTTTTTCTGAATGGTTATCTGTATCTCTAATATCCAATCTCTGCAGTCAGCGAAGAAGAATGCAGCTCCAGAGTGATTTTCAATCACAACAGCGAAATCATCGCCTGTAAGAAACCTATCCATTCACTTAACATCCTAACATAAATACTTATGGAATTCAGAATTTGCTATGTATGCTATGTAATGGAATATTTACAACAACAACAAAAAAAACCCAATGGAATCAATTTGGAACCAATGGAATCAAACATGAATTCTATATAAGAATCAATAAGATCTTTCAGGTAAGATCTTATCTCAGATAGGATTTTTCAGGTTATCAAGAAGAATTTGACTTCATTTTTCATCTTGATTTTAGGTACTAGCATTCGTCTTGTTTATCGTCTATGAATGAGTTCATCATGTTTTTTGTTGTGATATAGCAACAGGGCTGCCTGGCTGCAGGGCCGCTGGTTGGAAATCAGTGAGCAGGAGCGCAGGGCTCAGATCCATAACCAAAAGCTACTGCAGGACTTTCAGAGGGCACAAGACACACTCAATGACATGTTGGCCCGCACCGAAGCCATGAACAGTATACGGGTAAGCAACCACGCAGGGCTTCCCTGCCCCCTTCCGTAATTTACAGTGTTGAAGAATACACCTGTATTGATGGAAAAATGTCCTCGTAATGTCATCTCTTCTCTGATGAAGTGTGCACTGGTGCGAGAGTTTGGCATTGCATGTTCATGATTATTTTTTGTTGTTGAACTAACCTACACATTTGCTCTTCAAAAGGTTCAGTATGAACAGTATCTGGAAGAGAACTTCCCACTATGGCAGAAAAGACTGAAAGACAAAAGAGCTTCTGAAAAGTCCAAGGTGCTTTTTTAAAGGGAAAGTGATGTCTTTAAAAGGTGTAAACTTGTATTGATTGTGATGTCTGTATCCAGCTGGTAGATCAGCACTTAAAGAACTATATCCAGCAGATGGAGGAGGATGAAGGTATGAAGACTGCTCATAGGTCTGACTTTAGAGGTCACCCTCTGTCCTCCAATTCTCCAAATCTATCTCAAACTTCTCACACCATAAAAAACACTCAGACAGCAAAAGGTAATGTGCTTAGCAAATTTCTGTTATATCATATCATCAGCGTTTTTGAGGAAACTGTTAACACTGCCCTCTTTCTTAAGACATCAAGCAAAATGCTGAAAGATGCAACCCAAATGGCCATCATCCTTACTTTCCACCCACTTGGTTAACTGGCTCACAGCCTTTTATTTCCAGATTCCCCCAAAACAATATTCCAAAGGATTACAAAAACCTTCAGAACATTCAAGCCTTGAATCATCCCTACTATTCTTTACCTGGCGATTCACTCCATCAATCACATTCTCCAGTCCAGCAGAAGTCACCATCAATGGACCATCTATGGGCCGGTATAAGGCAAGGGTTTATGCCTACAGCTCACTTCACTCCTGCTGGTGCTTCTTGGCCACGACTTCCTGTGCTGAGCCCCATGATGTGGGGTATGATGGATGTACCAGACCCCAGTGAGGAACGAATCCAACGCAGTGAGACAGGCAAGGAAAAGGTGGCAAAAGAAACACTGAACCCAAATGAGGAGAGTTGCCAGAGACTAAAACATAGGGAGAATGGGAAAGAAAGTGATCGGTCTGAGCTAGACTGTAGGCCAGGTTAGTTTTGTGAAATTTGGTAACTTTCCATTGATTTGTTTCTCATTTGGAAAAATATTACATAATATTAGTTTAATGTAAACAAACTATCCTTATAAGTCTGTGTATATTTTGTATGCTTAAAGTGCGTCTATCAACCGACCATGAAGAAAGTAGTGAAGGCGGCACTGTGCCCTCTGAAGTCACGGTTTCTGGGATGCAAAAAAGGGGAAAGAAAAAAAGAGTTGGGACCAAATCACACTCCACAGAAAAGGATAACAATTCTCAAGGGTAAGCCAAATTAACAATAATTTTCACATTTTTATCAATCTATGCAGACTGCTTGTAAAAGATTGCAATTTACACTGGAAGTGGTGCATTCCACAGCCAAGAATTTGACTATGCATTGTTAGACCATTTTCTAAGCCTGCACAGTAAACCATTAAAACCATTTAAAAATCAGAACATAGGATAGTGCTATTGTGAAATCACAAAGGCTGCAATTTCTTTCTTCTGCTGAACACAAAAGAAGATATTCTGAAGAATATCTGTAACTAAACAGTTTTTGGGCCCCATTGACTTCCATAGTATTTTTCCATAGGATCAACTGTTTGGTTAGCCATGTTCTTCAAAATATCTTCTTTTGTGCAGAAGAAAGAAATTTATACAGGTTTGGAACAACTTGAGGGTGAGTAAATGATGACAGAATTTGAATTTTTTGGGTGAACTATCCTTTTAAGTAGCTTTTATAAACATGCCTTAAACATTAAAAACATTACTAGTGTGCATCTTGAGACAAAACAAAGGCACTGACATATTTTAAGATATGTCAGTACAAGTTGCTTTCAGTTAAAACAAACATGCATTTTAGTCAGCTTTTGATACATTATTTGAACCAGTTATTATTGCCTCTTATATACGTATGTATTTTAAATAATTTTATAAAACAGTTAGTTCCTGTCCTTGATTCTGATTGGTCAATAGCTGTGTTTTATCGTGAATATGACTGCTTCACCCAAGGGTTCTGTGTATCACTACACAACACCCTTAGCAACCACTCTTAGCAACATAAACTAAATTGAAGCTTACTGTATTATGTAGAACTAGAAGAGTATTGTGAGAAAGAGATCCTTCCTTCAGGTCAGTCCTATGTTCATAATAAAAAACCTGTTTGAATGTCTGATGTATTATCTTGTCCTTTTAACAGTTAAGGGGTTTTCCCGTGACTGACAGCGCTAGTCAAAGCATTTGTCAGTTGCGTCTTGTTCCGTGTTCACAACAATTCAGTCTTTTCAGTGTAAAAGTCTTTGCTACTGACTGAAACACTCATAAAGACAGTCTTTGCCGCCATCTAATGGCGTAATAATGTAACTTTTGTTGCTGTTCATGGGCAGGGACTATTTTTTCCAGAGGAAGAAAGGCTTTAGTGAAAGTTTACTTCATGAAAGTTGCATTGATACATATTTTGGCTTTAATATTTGTATTGTGTGGTAACTGTTTTATAAAAGCAATAAGGTACATAACAACTCTGCTTCGCATCGCGTCGTTCACGATACAGCACTAGCCTCAAGTACCTTATTGCTTTTATAAAATGGTTACCCTTATTGCTTAGTTAAAGGGTATTGTTCACTTAGGTCTGTTTTTATTATCACTAAAAAATCAGATTACTCGATTAATTGTCAAAATAATTGACGTATTACTCGATTACCAAAATAATCATTAGTGTCAGCCCTAGATCTTTTGGAAACTATCAAAACATTCATATCTCATTGTATCTGTTGTAGCTCTTCAACTATGTCCCAAGATGCTTCAGATAGCCACTCGGACACAAAAATCAGCAAAATACATAAAAAAACATCTAAGAAGTATAGCAGCAAAAAATCTATCATCACTAAGAAGAATGTTGGTGCAGTGATGCAATATGAAGAGGAAGACGAACAGGAAGAAAGCAGGAGTCAAGAAATACTTCCAAGTAGTGTAAGCTCAGAAAAGAAAGATGGATCTGAAGGACTCAACATTAGAGAGGAAGAGGATTTTGAAGGAAATGATGACATTCATGTTTCAGAAGAGAAAATATGTGACAGAGAAGTTGAAGATGAAGAAGAGGACGAGGAAGGCACAGGTGGAGAGGAGGAAGCAGGATTGGATGATGAAGCACTGGGGGATGATGAAGAAGGGAGTGAGAAAGTGATGGGAAAGGGAGATGGGATTGAACCCAGTGATAGAGATGAGCCAGAAGGGGAAGGAGATGTTCCAGAGGACATTCCAGATAGTGAAGATGGAGGAGAGACAATGGAGAAAGAGGAGAGAGAGAACAGTTTTCAAGATGAAGAAAATGTAGAGGATGACAAAAAAGTTAATACTCCAGACAGAGACATTCACAAAAGGTGTATATTTCAATTTGTGCAAATAATACTGTTCAAGAATATTTATCACTTCTTGTTATTTTTAAAATGAATCTTCTCCTTATTGGATTAATACTGACTTTCTGCATAGTCTTGAAGAGTTGTATGCAGATGAGACTGAAGATGAAGAGGTTTGCAATCAAGAAATAGAAGATGATGAAGATGAGCTTGTGGTTGAGAAAGCGTACCTCTGGTCAAGAGACCCTTTTGATGATCACACAAAATGCCCTGATGATGAAGATGATGATATTGAAGGCCTTCTCAACCCTGTCAACTCCCAAACACAGAAGTGAGTTTTGTTGTATTCTGTACTGTATTGTATAGGTTTTGCTCATCAGGACTCTCTCTAACCTTCATTTATTCCCACAGGGAGGATGACATGGAGAAGACAGACCAATCAACTGGTATGTTTAATTTTGCACATTAAATCTAGCTGGTTTGCACTACAGTACAGCAAACCTGCAAACTATAAGGTGATTTCAGGGTTTGTCATTTGAGATTGACTCGAGTTTACCCTACTTAAAAACTAAAAACACAGGAATTGTTAAAGGGGACCTATTATGCTATCTATCTATCTATCTATCTATCTATCTATCTATCTATCTATCTATCTATCTATCTATCTATCTATCTATCTATCTATCTATCTACCTACCTACCTACCTACCTACCTACCTACCTAACTACCTACCTACCTACCTACCTACCTACCTACCTACCTACCATTGCAACAGTGAAATTTGACTAGTGGAATTTTGTTATTTGCATTTCATCTTTTTGTAATCTTATCTTTTTAAAATCCAGATCAACACTCAAAGGAGGAAAATCAACCACAGAAGAACCATCCTGTAGCCACAGATGAGTCAGTGAAGTCTGATGATGAGTTTGACCACTTCTATGATTAAACCAGAAACTAGAACATAAAGGTGGGAAATAATGAAAAGAGGAAAACAACAATGGATGAATACATTCGACAGAAGCTGCAATAACTCGATGCTTTCAGAAAATAAGCAAGGTGCACACCCTAAACAGCAGCCTCAGACCGACCAGAGAGCCACAAGGCCGAGCAATGAATAGAGGAATCAGATTACAAAGGGATGAAAGAGGAAGAAAGGGATAAATAGATGCTGGGTGTCCCTCATCTTTTTCTTTTTTTTTTTTTTCCTTTTTGTTATTAGCTGGTAGCTTATCTGACTGTCCTGAAAGCACCACACCACTGTCACTCTGCAAACACAGGTGGATCCAGAGATGAAGAGAGAATAATAGAGAAGATGAATAGTAGATGAGATTAAATGAAATAAGCCAAGTTATAGATTTTATTCTGAGCACATAGTGTCCCTTTTATAAAACAGAAAAGTGTTTCTTTAATCTGTTTTATTTATGTCCTATTGGGAATCAAAGTGTTTGCCCTGAATTCTTCGGCATTAATTTAAATGTAGCCAGAGTTTGAGCGCTTTCTCATTCAGATAGGGAGCGTGGCCTGAAGCGAGGGGGGTGAGTGGGGGTTCGGACCAAGAGGGGGTGCTAAGGGAAAGAGTACAGGCCTGTCACTGCCTCTGACTGATGGCTATTTGAACAGGCATATTTACCCGAGCCCTTGTGAAAGGAGACGGTGGGACACTAACGGAGACGCGCAGGCACAGACAGGCAATAAAAAGCTGGCCACTGTGTAAACAACATGGCCTCGTCTGTTCGACCGCTGCCATGCCAACAGGGTAGCTTCCACTTTTCAGCCAATCACATGCCAGCTTTTTGACAAGTGGAACAAAACCCCCATCAGATGTTTTAAGCAGCCATTGATGAAATGTTAATAAAATAAAATATTATTTTCTGCGTTTGGGTAGTTGATGCGGTATGACATGCTGTACCGTTTTTAAACAGCATTTTGTAATTCTTTTATCATTACTGTGCATGCAGCTTTTTTATGACCTATGAATTTTGTACTTTAAAACTTTTCACATTTATAATGTGAAAGCAAAAAGCTGATCATGAATGATGTAAAGCTTAAACGGTATGGTGACCAGCAGATAAATATACACTTTTGTAGCAATTGAATTACATTTACTCCTTTTTATTTATACATTATAAATAATTGTATGAAATTATTATTTTAAGATTTACTTAATTCATTTATTTCTCTTACACAGTAGCTACCGTTCAAATGTTTGGGGTCTGTAAAACATTTTTTTATGTTTTTAAAGAATGCTTACCAAGGCTGCATTTATTTGATCAAAAATACAGTAAAACAGTAACATTGTGAAATATTATTACAATTAAAAAAAAACTTTTACTGTAATTTGTTCCTGTGATGGCAAAGCTGAATTTTCAGCAGTCTTCAGTGTCACATGATCCTTCAGAAATCATTCTAATATGCTGATTTGCTTCTCAAGAAACATTTCTTGTTATTATCAGTGTTGAAAAAAGTTGTGCTGCTTAATATTTTTGTGGAAACTGTGATACATTTTTTTAGGGTCCTTTGATGAATAGAAAGCTCAAAAGAACAGCATTTATTTGAAATATATTTTTGTAACATTATAAATGTCTTTGCTGTCTCTTTTCATCAATTTAATGCATACTTGCTGAATAAAAGTATTATTTCTTTCAAAACTAGTAGTAGTTACATTCATATCATTTCAATAAATTGTATTGCAGATGCTATCATCCGAAGAATGTTTTTGATAGCATAAACTCAACTTACATACATTTAAGCAATTTTAGCTTTTTTCGAGTTTGACAAAGAGTCACCTGGCAGCAGACCCCTTCCTCCTGTCCCACCCCCCTCACAGTCTGTATCCACAGCTGGCCTACTGATGACCTACAGACAGCATCTTCACTCTACAAATCACAATTCACACCCCTGTATTGCTTAGAACTGAATACACACACGGCCAGACTGTTCAGATATTTATAAAGCAACAGCACAGTCATCCATCATACCAGCATACAGCAGAATCTGAAGACGGGCCGACTTCGAAAGAAGACAATTACCATCACAGGAACAGATCACAGCCCTGGAATCTCATGAACTCATGTCTCGCCCTCTCTCTGAATCGCGGACACACACTGAGGGGTCTGTGGCTTCTGCTCAGATCGCTGTGGGTGTCCCTGTGTCCCATTGTTGAGAAGACACTGCTTTGGGGAGGTCCACCATTAAGACCAGTGTCTTCCTTTTGTTCTCATACACTCAAACACAATCCTGCTTACCCAGGAATCAAAGGTTAGACTAGGAGGGGATGGAGGGGGTCGCAACCTTTCTACTGCCAGTATTCAGCCCATCAGACAGTCAAAATTGCAAGCAGTGTCTGGACACTACTACCCTATCCTATATCATCATTAAATCAGTAGTTTGATTAGTTTGTGCAGAGTGCAGGTTTTTCTGCCCGTTAGTTCCATAAATATGCATATATATATATATATATATATATTCTGCCTGTTTAGAGACATGTGTTAAAAATATGCATTCATTTACTAGTAAATTTATATGCATATTCCTATATTATCTAATTAATTTTCATAACTTATCATTTATTCATTATTTTCATAATTATTTATTGTTCAGAATCTGCTGTTTATGTGTCTTGTCCATTTTATTCATTTTTATTGGTTTCTAAAGGTGGCTACTAGTTTTCAGTGTGGCTGTCTTGGTTAGTGTGAGGAATGTTAGGGCAGGAAATGATGTTTATCTTTTACAATGTGAGCAGGACAATGCCTCCGTTGAGATGATTCTTCCTCAAACACTCTCTTGAGGAATTTAAAAAATGCAGCAGAATAATGTGAAAGCTTGAAATGTGATTTACTTGCACCTTACACCAGACATGCAAATAATAGAATTAACACCTTTTGGAATGTTTAAAATTTTACTTGAGATTTACAGCAAGGAATTCATGTTGATATGTATCTTCAAACACCTTCAATTCAATTGAATTTATCTGAAATATTTACAGAGAATCACAGAAATCCTTTAGCATCAGATAACAGATACTTCTCCAGCTATGGGGCGTCCATTAACTAATATATACAGCAATTATAAGTATCTAAACAGAAATGGATTCATTTTTAATAGCCCTTATACGCTACAGAAGCATGATCAAGAGGAACTCAGAAGAGGAGCAGAACACATGCTAAATCCAGGATAGTAAACAGAGTCTCCAGCGTACGAGGTGAAGTTGGGATGGGAATTTGTTTGGCAGTAAACCGGGTAGCTCACAGGAGTCTCGCAGTACTGGAAGTCCATAAGTCGCGGGACAGAAATGGGGTTTTGGGATGCTGATTCACAGTGCAAGCTGGTTTCCACAGAGGCTGATGGGACAGACTGCAGATTAGGGGTGGACATTGTTGGGAACGGGACACTCAGGGAGTGTGTTGAGATATCTGGAGTCTGGGTAGGAAATAAAGTGTGTGAGTGAGTAAGATGCTGAGGAAGATGGGAAGCAGAAGGTGCTTTGGTGGTTGGATAGGACACTGGTAATATGGTTGAATGCTGTGTTGTGGCGTCACTCAAAGGAGGTACAGGTGATTTGCAAGAAGAGATGACTGTCTTGACCTCCACCTTTTTTTTCTTCCCTTCAACTTTCACAGCTTCCCCATCCGAATTTTTCATTGCTGATGGCGACGTCGCCTTTTGGCACTTGAAGCGCTTCTGGCGACGCATGTAGCAGCCGTTTTCGAACATGTTACCGGAGTCAGGGTGCAGGGCCCAGTACGAGCCTTTCCCTGGCGAGTCTGGCGATCTCGGTACGCGCACGAAGCAGTCGTTGAAAGACAGGGAATGGCGGATGGAGTTTTGCCATCGCTGTTGATTCTGTCTGTAATACGGGAAGAGTTGGCGGATCCAGTCGTAGATCTCGTTCAGAGTCAGTCTCTTGGCTGGTGACTGCTGGATTGCCATGCAGATAAGAGAAATGTAGGAATACGGTGGTTTGGCATGGCTTAAGGTTCGTCTGTAAACTGATTTTAGTGACGGAAACTCAGGTTCATTGGAGTTGCTTTCAGCGTATCCTTTGGGATTTGGTGGAGGCAGTATCGCCACTGGGCTTTCAAGCCTCCCAGTGTTTCCCACAGCTGCTGAATCACACGATGGGCCGTAACTCAGGTAATGATGCTCTGGGGGGGAATATCCTCTAGGGCCCAGAGGCAGACTGTCTGCTCCATAATACACCTGCAAAGATGAGAAATAATCATTAAAATTGAATAGAACATTATTACTGTAATGTGAGGGCCAGAGTCAGAAATAAACCAAGGCCTTGTGGCAAAAATCAAAGGTAAAAAAAATGTCCTGTAAAAAAAAAAAAAAAAAAATCTTATCTAATATTTTTATCTAACACTAAAATTATGGCTTTTTCTTTGACAAAAAAAACTATTAAAACTGATTAAATCTAAAATAGAATGAGCTATATAATTTAAAATACTTTATAGTTTGCTGTTTATAGTGTTGATTGTTTGCATTATTTTGATTTTATAATTAACAGCCATCAAATTTACTGTAGTTCATTTTCAAATAAAGCATGATAAGCTACATAAATGGATATATGGTTTATATGGTTAAAAAAAACTACATAAAGAGAAAAAAAAGAGGCTAATAGACAGTTTAATGTTCTCCCTTACAATACTGAGTGAATATAAAAATGTGACCCTGGACCACAAAACCCTAAGTCATAAGTCGCACGGGTATATTTGTAGCAGGGCCGGAGTGGGACTCATTTTCAGCCCTGGAGTTTCATGCCTTAGACCGGCCCACTTTAATTCACGACTGACTGACTATATTAAAATAATGTAATTAAAACCTCAGTATATAAGTCTGCAATAGTGCACTGTTCTCTACAGCCTTGTAATTAATTGTATTTTTCAAAAAATATCTTCAAATACCCCACCCAAATAAATAACAAAAAATACCATAAATCCCCCAAAACTGCACAACTTTACAGTAAAATATTAAAGTGAGTGATATTACGTTTGTTTAAAAAAGTTACATTTTGTTAGAAAATCACATTTTACTGTCTGGTTATGTAAGCTAGTTGGACAGAAAAATGAATACTGTTGCCTAATGTGTAATAACATAGCAAGCAACATAACATAAGTGATAGGCCCTATATTTTATTATTTGCCTACTATTATTACGATATGAGTAATAGCTGCATACATGCCTTTATCTTTTGAATGTTTCCCCTCTTCCTTTTTATTTATTTACGTTACTTAAATCGGCCTCCGGTGGCTTAGACCTTTTGCCTTACCATAATTTAGTGTTGATTTAGAACTTGTCCCGCTGTCCCTACAGACGTCACCTCATCTCTTCTTCTCGTATACTTTTGAATGAGTTGTCTTCTCCGGGCGCACACTCCGAGTCCCTCCTGACCAGGTTAATTTATCCAAAAAGTTATCATTGACGTTACGTGCAAATGAGCGGTAAAAACCCAATCGCGCATTCGTTTTTTTATATTTTTTTCTTGCGCGGGTGCCCCGTGCCGCCCCCGGCAAGATGCCGCACTGGGCCATTGCCCATGTCGCCCATGCTTAAAGTCGTCACTGACTGGTTTTAAGGAAAATGTTAGGTTACTCAGCTTTGTGTATTTGGCCGCGTCGACAATTTCTAGAGCATTCATATTTCAACCCAGTGCCATGACAACAGCGGCCCTCGCGGTCAAATAAACAGACAGACCGGCCCACTGGGAATTCTCCCGCTGCTCCCGATTAGCCATTCCGGGCCCGATTTGTAGCAATAGCCAACAATACATTGTATGAGTCAAAATTTTCGATTTTTCTTTTGTGCCGAAAACTCAGTAGGATATAAATATATTGTGTACATTTCCTACCGTAAATATATTAAAAATGTATTTTTGTAAGTAATATGCGTTGCTAAGGACTTTATTTGGACAACTTTAAAGGCAATTTTCTCAATATTTAGATTTTTTTTGCACCCTCAGATTCCAGATTTTCAAATAGGCTAGTTGTATCTTGGCCAAATCCTAACAAAGATGATGTATAAATCTTAATTTAAAAAAAAATACCCGTATTACTGGTTTTGTGGTCCAGGGTCACAAATTAGCTTGCTCTTTTACCATTTTGGTAATGCATTATTTGGGTCATACTTAATATTAACTCATTAATATTGGACATTGAGTGTGCATCATTTGGACTTGTATTGCTGACGTCGGCGTCCATTGATCCTAACCTTTATTTCATAACCAAACTTTGGCGCCTTGGGTAACGCCATGTAAATGTATTCTGACCACCCACCCGGCCGATAACCCCATTATCCGGCTAGTCCGGCTTTTCTTCTCACCCTTGTTTTGTCTCTTTTTAAGTCACTCACCGTCCGCCTTTTTTCTATCTCATGACAGAGGGGTGTTTGGGGGCGCGACTGCTGTTCTCAGTTGTTCTTTTTTCCCCCAAATGGACACCGTTCGTAATAATTCGGCCCTTTCAAGTCGGAACCCCGCTTTCGTGTTTCGGATTCCGAAACGCCCCTCTGGTTATGAGCCCGTGCTGGGCAGATTGTAAGTCATACACGAGTGTCAAAGCGCGAGACACCCAACACAATCACAGAGTCAATCAATTAACTGCTGCGAGACCACACACACACACACTGCAGCAGACAAGATGAAAACACACGTATAACCACGGGAACGTTAACGTGACTGCGTCATGCAGATAAAACCTTCAAACGGATTCAAGTCACCTGTTCTATCTAGACTATTATTTTAAAAGGATTTGTTCTCTTGTTTTGACTGAAAAAAAATATGTTTGAACGAATTAGAAGAATTCTAAAAGAAAACAACAAGCTATAGGCCTATGTTTGATGAATTCAAGATTAGTTTTAAACTAAAGGCCAACGTGTTTTATCCGTCAATTATGACATATAAACACGTCATTAATATGAAAAAAAAAATCATATTTCCTCGCAAAACAACTGAAATTAACAATAAATACGAAATATCAATTAGGTATTATAAATGAGAAATTACAGGTAAATTGAATGAAATGTTTTCTCCCATGGGGAACATACCTCGCTGGAGTAATATGACATCCATTGATCGCCTCTCTCACGTTTTACTTCGTCAATCATGTCTTCTGTTATTCAGCTAAACAATTAATTGCCAAATAATGCAAAATTCCAGAGTTAATTTTAAATAAATTATATTTAAATCTCAATTTGGATCACAGAGCATTTGGAAATCCCACACTATGTGTGTAAACTGCTGTAGGAGTCCAGTGAGGAAAGTTTGGAAGTGTGTTGCTCCTCACAGACTGAGTCACATATATGAGTGCTGATCTCCCGCCCTCTGACCAGCGTCCTGCCCACCTCCTGCCCTCTGCACCACACACACTGGCCTACTACACTGCTCTATTGACTTTATTTTATTCAGCAATTACACGCCTTCAATAAAAAGATCATCTGAAATTTTATTGTCCCAAAATGGCCTAACAGTTTTAGGCCTAGCCCAAAACATTGTGTTCAAACGACTTAAAGTAAACGTTCGAGATACAACAATGGTCAGATTATCTCTGGATAATGTAGAGTAACATTGTTCAAAGAGCTTGAATTTTCTTTCTTTCTTTCTTTCTTTCTTTCTTTCTTTCTTTCTTTCAGCTTGATAAAGACTAATAATTGTGGAATTATATGAGAAAACAGAATTATAGTAAAGGAGCTTGGGGCAAAAATAACACTAAAATTGACAAAAACTGTCTTTTTGGATTTGCAAGAAGAAAAAAAGACAAAGAAAGAAAGAAAGAAAGAAAGAAAAAGAAAAAAGAAAGTGTATCTACATATAGGCTAAGTATTAAAATATTATTTTATTATACTATTAATATTATATTACTACTATTATTATACTAATAATTTTAATGTTCTATTCTAGGTGTAATTATATATTATCTCCTAAATAAGCAGTTTTATGTTTAATAAATTGTCAAATTTATTTATGTAATGTGAAAAAAAAATGATGATAGTTAGAAAATAATTGACCCTTAAAAGGTGAAAACTCTTACTGAAGTTCAGGAGGCAAATATTGACTCTTAATTATTTCCTGACTCTGATCATCATTACTATAAAGACGTATATATGTATATAGACCTATATATCATATTCACGTGCATCTATTTTTCAGTCTGTAAGGCTGGCATTGTGTCTCATTCAGTGGTCACAGCTCACCCCTCTCCCGTCCTCTCCATTGTGAGAGACAGCTGTTTGGCGGATTGGGGGTGTTGGGTGTCATTTTTATTGATGGAAAGCAAACATTTACTCTGTGTGCCATTTAAAAGCACCACCCTCCTCTGCCTGCCCCTTCAGCTCAGCCAATCAGAGGCCTCAAGAAACACTACTGCTCTTACAAAACAGACTTTATGAGTTGTGTAGGTTATTCATATTGTCAAAAGTGAGCAAAATATTCATAACATCCTTGAAACATCCACAAACGAAGAGTCAGTTTTGAAAGAAAAAATAAAAGAGAAAAACTTTGTGGATTCTTCACATTTCCAGCTGTGCCATCATCATCCCCATGTGGAGGAAATGTTTATCTAGTGCTAAGTGCCTCCTGCATTAGATGAAATGTTCTTAAAACAAGGCAATTAATTACATCCTATTCAGACCTACCCAAGGTGTGAAGAATCACAGGAACTTACTGATTAAATCACCAATTAGACATTAACATGGTAATATCTGAAGACTCAAATAAGTAAAGCTTTCTTAAATAAAGTTTAAATGCTACATGAGGTAAGCATTTCACTGTTCTCTACTTTGATGCAGATTGGTACCAAAAATATCAAAGTGCTATGATTCCACCTCAGAAAACATCTAAAAGAAAGATTTAGATAAAAAGAAAATATTTCTTAAACGACGGAAGATGTTTGATTGTGGTAAACTCCTGCCTAGATTAAACACTGCTGCAATTGAATAAATGACACCATATACTTTTATATAATTTGTTATATATTGACTACCATAGTATCGTTTCCTACTATGGGGGGAGAGATAGTATTTTATTTTTCCTACTATGGTAGTCAATGGGGCCTTCAATCTGCTTGGTTACAAACATTCTTTCAAATATCTTCCTTTGTGTACAGCAGAACAAAGAAATGTGTACAGGTTTGGAACAACTTAAAGGGGGAGTAAATGATGACAGTATTTTCATTTTTGGGTTAACTATCCCTTTAAGGCAAATAATAATAATAATAAATACATAAAGACAATTCAAATAAATCAGCCCGTTTCAGTTAGATCTTTTTTTTATTTCATGGAAATACAACATTATTATAATTCCTGTTCAGAACCATTTGTTGTACATTGTATTATTTTCTTTCTTTCTTTCTTTTTTTTTTTTTTTTTTTGTATTTCAAAACATGATCACTTGTACAACAATATGAACAAAAATCTCATGTCACAAATAGATCCATGATGACAATAAATTACACCTGTCATGCTTTGAGTTTTTAAAACAGCACTTTCTTAAATGTCAAAACATTTTCCCATCATCGTTCACATATTAACCCTTCCAAGAGCAAGAAAAATTAACTTTTATGCATAAATAGATTACTGGAAAATACCCATTTAATTCAACAGTTATTTAAAAATCATTAAAATCAATCTGAAAACTCTGAAACTGAAAAAAGGAAGTAACAGAATATGATGAGCATTCATGAGGTTACATTTACAATAGCCACATAAATTACAAAATTGAACAGAACGCTTGCCAATCTGTCTAACACTGCTGAAGCAAAGGGCCTGTGAATGTAAATACTGAAATATATCTGGAAGTTTTAGTAACCTTGATATTGAAACAATGGATGCCCAACATTTTCCCTTTTTGTCCGTTATTGGTCAAGGTAATGCAGTAGTACTACTGCAGTCTGTAACAACTAAGAGGTAATTAAAGAGATGTCATCACAGCACAAATCCAGTTATTAGTACTTTAGAATGGTGAACTGCTTCACTAGTTTACACATGGTTATCGTGTATAAAATAGCCCAAATTAACAGTCTGAAGACTGAGATTAAACTGACAGAAGGTTACTTTTAAATAATTGAGGCAAATACTGATGCCAGTAAAGTACCAATAAAATTAGAACAAGTACTACACGCAAATCTCGACAGGATTTACAATGATGGATGTTACAAATGCAAAGACCTGTAAACCAGTGCTGTAATACAATAAAGAGAACAGAATTCTGTAAACAATTCTGGCCATAAAAATATTTGAAAGGGGAGAAATTATTGGACATTCGTGTCCATAGATGTCAATGTACTCTTGCTTTTTGGTCTGTATGTTACAATACAAACAATATTTGGATATATGGGATTTGTGAGGTACATGCAAATACTATTATAAATGAAATCATATCTGTATGGGCATGATTAAAAAAAACTAAACTGACATCAATCATGTTTTCTCTTAATAGTTATTTATGATCAAAAAGTGATTTAGATTTACTTTTTTTTTTTTTTTTTTTTACTAGAACTTAAACAACATTTGTTAAAACTTCCTCTGGTGACCTGGAAATATTTTTAGCAATCCTAAATCTCTCAAACCGGTTTACTTCAAATCTCCTCCAAATGTTAAACGGATGACGAGTGTTGATATTCATAAGGGTTAGATAACATCTGGGACAGACTGAGAAATCTACTGTGTTTTTTAACCATGTGGCGAGACTGGAGGTCTGTCTCTTATTTAAATAAAACTGAGGCGATCTTCAAAGCTCAAAGGCCCTGTACACTACGTTTGAGACCAATGTCACACCAGAGGAAGAATAGGACAGCTGGAAGTCAAAATTTGTTTAACATGTGGTGGCCAGAGACTGATGTATAGGAGGCTGAAAACAGCGAACATGCTCCACAGTAGAACTGTCTGTCTCCACAGCCTTCATGTACTTGTTGAGGATGGCAAAGATCTCGTTGTTGAGAATCTGATACTTTCTGATGCGGTCTGCCATCTTCTTCAGTGGCTGAAAGTTACACGACAAATAACATTAAATACAGAAGTTGGCGCATTTACACTACTGTTCAAAAGTTTGGGGTCTGTATGATTTTTTGAAAGAAGTGCTCACTAAAACTGCTTTTATTTGATCAAAAATGGTAAAAACAGTAATTTTGTGTAATATGTTTACAATTTAAAACAACATTTTTAGATTTTAATATATTTTAAAATGTAATTTATTTCTGTGATTTGGTGCTCTTCTTATCAATGCTGAAAACAGTGCTGCTTATTATTTTTCTGGAAACCGTAATGTTTTTTTTTTTTTTTTTTAAAGGATTCTTTGATGTATAGAAACGTCAAAAAACAGCATTTATTTTAAATATAAATCTTTAGTAACATCATAAATGTTTTTGCTGTTAATTTTGATTAATGTAATGCATCCTTACTGACTAAAAGTATTCTTTCTTTTTAATCTTAGGGGGCGTTCACACTTGGTAGTTCGGTTTGATTCATTTGGTCCGGACCAAAAAAGGGAAAAAAACCATTTAGTCCTTTTCTGATAAGCGCTCAGATTGGCAATTTTATCACCAAACCTAAAGGCATAGGGATACGTTCACAGCCTGATTGATCGGATTTTATGACATATTGCCTATTTTGAGACAGAACTTACCGAACATCCAAAACAATGCTGTGTGCTGAGGAAAATGCGCTTGTTGTGTGCGCGTAGCCTGCATATGATGGTATTTTGGCCAGCTGGAAACATGTGAAGAGCTTATAAAATGTGTAAAAGAGTCAAAACAGCGGCGGGAATCCCTCGGTCACACACACAAACGATCTGCTGCATGGAGACACGCGTCTGATGCCTGTGATGGGCAAACTCGTGACTATGATGAGAAAAAGTGTACATGTCTTTGGTCCGTGTTGCGTTCATATATCATTCGAATCGCACCAGAGTTCGTTTGGAAGCGGACCGAGACCGCTGAAAAGCTTGATTGGTGCGCACCATGGTTCGGATGGCAGCGTTCACATATGTTCAAATGAACCCGCACTGACAGAGCAATCGCACCAGGGTTTGTTTTAATCTAACCAAACATGCCAAGTGTGAATGCACCCTTATTGACCCCAAACTTTTGAATGGTGGTGTTTTTAGCATCTCTAGCTACAGTATGTTAGTTTCTTTAAATGAGTTATGTCATTGTAATAGTTCATGTCTAAGACTTCAGACACCCACCACATTCTTAATGATCTCGTCTTTGCCGTCCTGCCTCTGGACCTTCAGCAAGTGGTAGCAGAAATCAAAGAGATCAAAGCGACGTTGCTGTCCTAATAGCACAATGATGGCACAGCCAGCCCAGTTTAGACCATCACCGAAACACTGCCTAAACACAAAAATACCCCAAACATTTCACTTTTATGATGTAAACCTAAATCAAGTGCTTGCTTGCTACATTTATTTGTAAATGACAAACTATATGTATGATGTTGGCATACTCTGCAGTGAACTCATGTGTGCCCACAGGGATGCAGTACACAAACTGCATGGCACTCCAGAGGCGGTGGAACTCCATGCACTCGTCCACATGCATGACGCCGTTGGTGGGGGGAGGGCCTCGCCACACGCTGTCCTGCAGGAAGCTGCGAATGCGTGTCAGGATGACTTCAAACATGGACAGCCCACAGCACAGACGCTCCTTCGTCAGCAGGTCTCCTTCCCGCGCTATTGCAATTTGCTGAGAAAGGTTATTAAAAACAAAAGAAAATGTTTAAATGGAAACTAAATCAAGCAATTCACATACTGCACTGATGCCATAAACAGTCTAATAAACAGATGCACAAACTTACACTAACAGTCAAAAGTTTTGGGTCAGTAAGACTTTATTATTGAAAGAAATAAATACTTTTATTCAGCAAAAATGCATTAAATAGATCAAAAGTGACAGTAAAGACATTTATAATGTTTGTTTTTTTCCATTTAAAAATAAATGCTGTTCTTTTGAACTTTCTATTTCCACAAAAATATTGAGAACCGCTGTTGACAACATTGATAATAAGAAGAAATGTTTCTTGAGCATCAAATCAGCATATTAGAATGATTTCTGAAGGATCATGTGACATTGAAGACTAAAGCAATGTTTTGAAGAAAATTCAGTCTGTTCATCATATAAATCGATTGAGTCTCTTCAGAAAATTTGGACTAACCCGCTCAATTCATATGGATTAGTTTTACGATCTCTTTATGAACTTTTTCAAGAGTCAAAGTGGTAGTCGCGTAGCTGTCTATGGAGGGACAGAAAGCTCTCAAATTTCATCAAAAAGATCCACATTTGTGTTCTGAAAATGAATGAAAGTCTTATGCGTGTGGAACGACAAGAGGGTGAGTAATAAATGACAGAATTTTCATTTTTGGGTGAACTAACCCTTTAAATAGATCAAAAGTGATAGTAAAGACATTTACAAAAGATTTCCATTTAAAAATAAATGCTGTTCTTTTGAACTTTCTATTTCCACAAAAATATTGAGAACAGCCGTTTTCAACATTGATAATCAGAAGAAATGTTTCTTGAGCAGCAAATCAGCATATTAGAATGATTTCTGAAGGATCATGTGACACTGAAGACTGGAGTAATGATGCTGAAAATTCAGCTTTCACAGGAATAAATTACATTCATAAATATATTGAAACAGAACCATCAGAAAAGTCTTACTGACCCCAACATTTTGAACAGTAGTGTTTGTTTTTAAAAAAGTAAACACATCAAAATTAGCAATAAAACATGGGATAAAATAAAATTATTATTTAAAAAAAAATGTTTTATTTTGTTTAGTATTTTAAATTCATGCGGCGTCCCACTTGGAAACACCGAGTGCATCAAAGTTTGGGAATATCTGGCATAAATAATCAGAATACTAGAGATGATCGTGTTGCCTCACCTGTGGGGTCCCAAGTCTCTCAATGAGGGGCACCAGGTGAAGAGGAGCGTACTTTGCCTCCAGCCTTTTCATCCTCACCTCCAGTCGCTCTCCCTCTGTAGAGTTCAACATTAAAGCAAGATTTCAGCAGATATAAATATATATCAAATGTCTTAATTAGAAAGCACTCAAGATGAACGTGAGGTTTTGAATATCATTTCTCACCTTTGATGTAGACCCTTGGGAGGATGTTTTGGAATGGTGCAGCATGAAGTAAGTCACAAACTTCTTCCTGTGACTGATTAAAAAAAAAAAAAAAAAAACAGCACAGAAACATGATGAGGAACAAATGAGAAATGATTCTTTATGACACTGTTAAATGAAATCTGAATCAGGCTTTACATAACACAAACATCACACACACGTCAGTATGAAAATGGGTTAGTCATAATATGTATGAAAATGTGAAA
Organism: Elopichthys bambusa; assembly: GCA_037101425.1. Taxonomy (NCBI): domain Eukaryota; kingdom Metazoa; phylum Chordata; class Actinopteri; order Cypriniformes; family Xenocyprididae; genus Elopichthys; species Elopichthys bambusa. Next base: position 23,622,231 of record CM074447.1, on the reverse strand, counting down.
ATGTAACATTTTGACCCTAAATATGATATTTATGTAGAATTCATGTTGAATGAGAAGCTCAGTCTGAATAATGTTAACTGATTATACCAAATATAGTATTGATAAAGGATCCAACCTAAAGGCCCGGGTATACTTCATTTTCCGCGTTCCGCTCCATCTTGCACACAATTGTGTCAGTACAGCTTTCAAAGTAAACTCAACCGCGGATGAGCGTGGATGGACGAGTTCAACATGCGCAGTACAATTGCTATTTTATACTCTACAAGACGTCAGAGGGCAGCAATGAGTTGTGTCATTTACAGGAAATTCGCTCAGAAGGATAGAAAAGTAGCGGATCTGCTATTCTGTGCAAAGTTTAAAACAAGAACCAAAATAAATATAATGGAGAATGATATGCTGCTTTGCTTACTGTTCTTAGAACAGTAGGTGTGTCCCAATTCGCGTACTTATGCACTATTCTATGACGTTTTTAAGTACAAATAGAACACACAGAAATTGCCAAAAAGCAAAAGTGCACTTTAAATACCCGGATGATGCACTAAATTAATGGAAAAAACGAAGTGTGGAATGTTGGATACTTCATGCACTTAGCTGTCGCAGCTTTAATTATGTTGTGGAGGGGGTCAGACAAAAATGTATACAATTCATACACTACATGGATGAGTACATACACTATGTACATAGTGTATAAGTGCATAGTGTATAATGCGTCATTTGGGACGCAACTAATAGTTTTGTATCACTCTTTTTTGCACTCTTCTTCGACTATTGTATGATAGGCTACATCACAACTGCATATTGCCACCAAGTGGATTCTTCAGTCTTAACATTCACCTTGCGCATGCGCTGTTGTATACGCACAATCTGCGCAGAACTGGGCTGCATGCAGGCATCCGCGGACCCTCCTGATGACGGAAATTATGTCACGTGGACAGTGTGAGGACCGTAGCGGAAGGCAAACAGCTAAAGTATACTTTAGGCTTAATCATTTGATTCTACTGGAAAGTTTGTTAAAACGGTCTATAAAAAAAAATCTATAGAAAAAACAAGTATTCAAAGTATCACCATTACAGCCATCAAAATAAGGCTTGTATAATAAATTCACTTTATTAAACAATTTCAATTCCCAGGGGACTTTAAATCACCTGATGTGAGCAGTGTTCCCATTATTATGCATAGTCGGTCTCTAAATTTTTGTGAGGACTATGATAGTTTTGTGCACTGAAAGGTTATATATTTGTGGAATACCTTCTAATTACCCTATTAAAGGGTGGCATGTTATTGCCATTTTGTTCTTGGTCATGCCGCACTTTTTCCATCAGCATTTTGTGCCTCGACACAATTTAAAGAGTTAACTTTTTTTAAATTTTTTTTATTTTTTATAAAGTGTCTCGAGACTTGTGTGTTCTACATTCCAGTCTGTTGTACTCCATCTAGCTCAGTGGTCGGCAACCTTATGGCACGCGGAGGGATAAAAATCACAGAAGCGCGGACCTCTTGTTGTGTGAATGGATTGATGGATCGGTGCACTAGAGCAGGTTAAAATCCCACACTTTAATAGTATTTATAGGACCTAATTTAATAAAATAGGTTGTGTGACTATGAGGAATGATTACCTCAAAGTGTATGTTCGTATTAAAGTTAGAGGGAATTTAAATTAAATACATACACCTCTTTAGCTGTTGTTCCAGTGATAATCATGCCACAGGTTGCCGATCCCTGATCTAGCTCTTTCTGAACACAAGAATGGATCTTGTGATTGTCCAATGCACAATACACTAACTTATAGATTACAAAACAAAGTTTTGCACATCCCTAACTATTATTATGTATTGTGAATTCAGTTTCATTATACCTCTACACCAAAAAGATTGGTAACACTTTACAATAAGGTCTCATTTGTTAGATAATACATTAACAAAGTTAAATAAATGCTGTAAGAAAATATTGCTCATTGTTAGTTCATGTTTGTTAATGTTAGTTAACAAAAAAAAGCTCATATTCATGTTAGTTCACAGTGCATTAATTCATGTTAACAGATACAAATTTTGTTCTTAAAAATGTATTAGTAAATGTTAAGATTAACATGAACTAAAATTAATAAATACTGTAGAAGTTTTGTTCACTGTTATTTAATGTTAACTAATGTAGTTAACTAATGTTAACAAATTACACCTTACTTTAAAAGGTTACTTAAACATTTATTAAAATAAATAATCGGCCCCAAAATATGGAAACTTGTTTCTGCCACGGAATAAAAAAATAAAAAAAACGACTTTTTATCTCACAAGGTTTATCTCTCACAATTCAGACTTCATAACGCGCAACTGAGTTTATTTCTCAAAATTTAATATCTCGCAATTCTGACTTTTTTTTTCTCTCAGAATTGTGAGATACAACTTGCAATTGTGAGGAAATAGTCAGAATCGTGAGATAAAAAGTTCTCATGGTGGAAACAAGCTTCCACACCAGAAAGATAAAGAAAAAAAAAAAAAAAATGAAACAAATAAAATATTATTGTATCCAGTTGGTGGAAACCCTAAATTGAATGCAACGTGAAAGTTCAAAGGTCTCATGGCAATGACCTTCAAATCAATGAGGTACAGAAATTTTAGCAAAAATCACTTCATTCACAATAATAAAACAAGCACCGAACAACACCCAAACAAGAAGAGAGAGAAGACCAGAAGAGCACCCTGACAGAAACGATGTTAATGAGAGATCAGCGTGCAATGATCATTCGACACATTCACTATGCTTCAGAGAGTGACCCAAACAGAAACACAAGAGAAACAGGCATCAGAAGAGTTACAGTCAGAAGAAGTGAAGAGAAGTGTATGGAAGCAGATGTGCACCAGCACGGGACGTCACAGGCAGCCAGAGAGGAGTCGTGACTGCCATGAAAGCAAGGAAGACTTCCTTTGGAGGAAATTATCCTAAAGAAGCCTCTTAATATTAACCCAGTGGGCAAACATCACAACAGGGCCAGACGTTCACAGCTACGTATTACATTTCGAGTTCAATTCTCTCGTCTCGGTGACGCTAACATCCTTGAATCCATGGCAGAACACGGCACAAAAGTGACTAAAGAAAAAGTATAGAAACCAGGAAGAGTGTGCGTTCAGTCAGTTTGTGGTTTGATTACATGAATGAGGCCTAATTCCTTACCACCTGTAGTTGTTGCCAGCGTGTAATGAGAAATAAAGTTGCTTTTTAGGGGCAGATGGCAGCAGTGTCATCCACCCACACACTCGTTAACACACACACAGTAATTCATTAATATTCACATCCAGAAACACACACACAGGCATACACATTAGCATACAACACACACTTTCTACAAATTCAAATCTGCCTCTATGCAGCTGATTAGCAAAGCCAGTCTGACTCACGTCAAGGATTGTGCCTTGAATTTTGGTGCGTCAATAGGATGCTCTCGTGATAATCATTATAAAATATTTCCATTAAGAATATCATAAAAATTCATAAGAAAACAAAGCCTTTTATGAAAGACCAGACCTGCCAACCGTGGCAACGTATTTTGAATACCACAACAGTGTAATGCTTAGTTCACATGCTTTCGCAGCACTCAGTCAATTCCCCCACTCAACGGGATTTCATCAAGTTATTAAACACATAAATCGGCTATGAAAACAAACAAACAATGCAATTGTAAAGCTTTAAATGTAATGCAATCGTAAGCTTTAAAATGTGGATTTACAGTCAATTTTAACATGAGGATCTAGAAACAATCTCACCTTTTTAATATAATAAAAAAAACATTATCAACTTTATTTCTCAGCCAACATTCACACTTGTTTTTTGTGACCCATTCCATATGACTGCACAGTAATAATATTTTTATTAAATTCGAAAAATTAAACAAAATTAGTGTAATTTTTTTTTACAGAACAACAGTAAAATTACAATACTATAATTTATAATATTTATTTCCATGCTTGATATTTGGGAAATTAACCCAGACCTATGATCGGTCAAACTCTTCTTCTTTTGGTTTTTCTGCAGGCTATATGCTGCTGCCCCTTGCTGGACTCAAGTACAATTGAACACAAGGTGTCACCAGCTTTTTGAGTAGTTTGCATAGTTTAGAGTCACAAATCATACCTGGGTACTGCAAAATGCATACAGGTTGGCAGGTCTGAATGGCTAATGCTAAAAAAAAATCTGCTTTGAGATGATGAGCTTTTAAATCAATTGATTAGGAGTAAGTGATAAAAGATAAACTAAGCAACTACACTATGTCATGCAAAGAGGAAGAGGAAGTCAGAGGGGGTCTCACCAGAGCTTGCTCGATGAGCAGACAGAAGAGGATGGCATTGCCCACCTCCCTCAGACTCTGAAACACATCTGTCTTGAGCTCAGCGTATTCAATGATGTCCTTCAGCTGATGGTGGAAGAATTCCAGGATTCCTGACAAATGTTCCATATTATATAACATCAAAAACACTCCAGGCTAGATGTGACATTCATCTTAACAAGCTATACAATATGTTTTATAAAGTGTTTTCATTAATTCATTGTAGTAAATGAACACATTAAATCGACAGGCCTAATATAATTACATTTATGCATTTGGAAGACACTTTGCTTAAAGAGCATATACATTTTATTTATGATTACTATTATTAAATCTTTTTATTATTGTATTAGTCTTAATAACATTATAACAGAACATAACAACATAAAGATTATTAGTATTCGTGTATTAGTATTAGTGCTGATCTCACCTGGAGAGCCGTACTCGTGACGAGGTAGACGGCAGATCTTAGGCATTACCTCTATGAGGGTCTTCACATACTGCAGGATGGTGCCTTGCAACTGGAAAAAAAAGCAGATAAACAGGACGAGTGAAAAAGAAATTCTCTAAATTGTGGCAAATATTTAGTCCAAAAAAAATAAAAAAAATAAAATAATATATATATATATATATATATATATATACACACACACTAAGCAGAAAGATAAAAAATACCAAGCTCTTGACTATCTTGAGAAGCTCCTCCATCACCACGGCGATGCCCTGGTAACCAAGAAGACGGCAGATTGTTTTGAAGTGTGGAGGACCCACAAAGTTCCTGTAGGAACTGTAGATGTGGGAGTAAGCAATGTTCAGAGGCTGAAAAACAGAGCGAGATGTTTATTAATAGACATCAATGTTCTCTAGCACACTGTATGAAACACATTCAAGTCTTTGGTTCAATATCACATGAACTAATCATGCTGCTTACAGACCTTGGAGCCATACAAGTAGTAAGGCTGGACATTTGCAGGCTTGTCCCTCTGAGGCTCCTGGGTGAATGGAATAGCTGTCCGCACAAACCTGTTCCATGAGGTTCAACACCTTTTTTTTTAACACTGTCATCTATAATGAACCACATTAGTAGGGATATGCATCTACAACTTATGGTCACTGACCTGTTGGTGGAGCCATTGTAACAGTAGTTTGGTAAGAAGTCAAAGTTGAGTTCCCAGAAGACATGCAGCGTAATGCGCCCGTACGGAGCAGACACATTGTGGTTGGCCTCGCGGAACATGGCGTCAAAACTGTCCAGGGTCATGTGCTTAGATAGCAGACGATGAGTCAACCTGTTGATTTCCATCAGCCATTCAAGCTCCTGAAACACACATGACCAAAACATAATTTTACAAGTCCTTAGAGTCTTTAAATTTCTAAATCATAACACTTTTGTCATTCTAATATTAACCCTACAAAGCCTACGGTATCATATTTGATACACAAATTTCTAAGGCCTCTAAATTGTCAACATGATCAAATACTTTGCTGAAAAAAACTTTGCCTTCTCTTGTCTGACTGATAGTTTATACGTTTATTAAAAGGGCTTTTAGTATAATTCTAAAAACAGGTTGTGGTTCACATCTTTTTGCTGTGAAATCTTTACTGTTTTTATAAAGTAAATGTAAGAATAGCTTTTATTTTGTTAGCAATATTTCAAGATATTTTACTGGAATTAGGCAAATTCAAGCATTTTTTTTTTATTTTTTATTTTTAGAAATGTTAAAATGTGAGTTTTAAACATAATACATCAGGCTTTTGTCTATTTGTATATCTCTCAATCGCCACTGCATTAATTTATATATGTTTTGCCCCCAAAATAAAAACTACAGAGTTCTGATCATAAAACTAAGCATTTAAATATCACCTTACTAAAACATTATTGTGAAATATAGAGAAACAACTGATATTTATATGTTATGTGAGTAGTCTGCTACACCGTTATAAAGCTCTCATTTATTTACATCAGAATTTCATCTTTTTGGGCATATAAATATCAGCAACTGCACCAAATTGCATATTATTAATCAGTTTGGGCAGTTTTTTCCCCTTCTCGAGCTCCATATTCTCATATATCATACTATATGAGCCATAAAAGCCTGATGTATCAAATATGATACTACTACTTTTGTTTTTCTCAACAAACCATTTCATTAAAAAAAAAAAAAATTTAACTATTATTTCATATGTCAGGCTTTATAGGGTTAAAGGGATAGTTCACCCAAAAATGAAAATTCTGTCATCATTTAATCACTCTCAAGTTGTTCCAACCCCGTATGAATTTTCTTTCTTCTTCTGAACAGAAAAGAAGATTTTTTCACAAAAGAATATGGGTAACCAAACAGTTGATGGGCCCCATTTACTTTTAAAGTATGAAGAGAAAAAAAAAAAAAAAATTTGTCTGCAAGTTTGTCACTGAATAAACAGAGATTATGGAGATTATATTATACCACTATGGAGGTGAGGTCCTCGCTCTCAAAGCGGCTGATGGCCTGATCCAGAGATTTGTACATGGCCGCTGAGATCCTCTGAGTTATCAACCTGTTCAGGTCAATGGAGCGACCCAGCAGCTATAAAACACAAACACAAATATGTTATGTTATATCCAGAGTGAAAGTAAATTTGTTATTCATTAAAATTGCAACACACACTCTTACAGATCATACCAACAGAAATTGAAATGCATTCATTATCAGTTATTAATTCACTAAATAGAAAAACAATTTTGAGTTGCCCATTCAAATGGTAGAATTGTGTGACACCTGCACGTGTCTCTGTTTGAGCAGTGTCTCGTAGCGGTTTGAGGGCGGGTATGGAATGATCACACCATAGTTCTTACACTCCGCACGGAAGCGTTTGTCTAGGAGGACACTGTGAGGAAGAGAAAGAACCATACAATCCATTCAAAGATCGAAAAACCCATCTAGCAGACTAATGTCCTCACTTTGACCTTAACTAGCATAAGAAACAGCACTAACATTTAAAATAAGAAAGGAATATTGTTACCTTCCAGCCATTGCTTTGTAGTAGGCAAATATCTGGTCAGCTAACTTGTATACAAACTGATCAAAACACAGGTTGACCTAAAAAAAAAAAAAAAAAAAAAAGAGATTGCTTTAGTTTTTACTTAATAAGATACATTTTTGAATGGAAGACATATTAATAAATGCTAGATAAATCTGTGACACCCCACCTCGGCCTCTATCTCATCATAGAGGAACTGCTTCTTAAATTTGGTGAGGGCATAATAACCACTGTCGTTATAAAGGTCCAACGGATACAACACATATCTGAGGGGGGAAAAAGATTTCTGTCAAAAAAATTATACATTCAGACAGACACAAATGGCCAATGTTCACATACACTACTGATCAAAAGTTTGGGGTTGGTAAGATTTCAGAGAGCTCTCAGATTTCATCAAAAATATCTTAATTTGTGTTCAGAAGATGAACAAAGGTCTTACGGGTTTGGAACGACATAAGGGTGAGTAATTAATGACAGAATTTTCATTTTTGGGTCAACCAACGCTTTCATATTTTTGTGGTAACTGTGATGTATATTTTTTCAGGATTCTTTGATGAATATAAATTTAAAAAAGAAAAGCATTTATTTGTAACATTATAAATGCATTTGGCACTTTTAAACAATTTACTGCATCCTTGGTAAATGTATATATAAATTTGTCAAAAAAAAAAAAAAAAAAAAAAAACTGACCCCAAAGTTCTGAATGCAAATGTACTTAATAATCAATATGAACTTTATGTATATGGAACATACTCCATCATGGAGGGCTCTTTGGTCTCCAGAATGTGATCGGTGAGGATCCAAGGCATGGACATCTCGATGGGAAACTGGATGCGACGGCCCATGGTGAGCTCCAGGAAGAACTCTCGGAACCAGAGTTGGGACAGATCACAGCACTGCTGCAGGGCCTCTGACAGCCGATCAGGAGAAAATGAGAACGTCATGATAGGAATATAACATTTCTCTCAGTCTATCCTCTTTTGCCAAGAAAATCATGAATATGCAATTGGTATATAAAGATGATAGCCTTTCAAAATAGAAAAATGTTACTGTTGTCTCACCACTAAAGTTCAGGAGGTGGGTGAAGAAGAAAGACTGCTTGTGGAAGTCCTCGATGGCCTGAACGATGGGGCCATCCAGACTGCTGCGAAGAGTCTTCTTAGAGCCACTTTTATCAGCGATGAGAGACTCCAGCATCGTGCGCACCATGTAGAGCTGCAAAACAGGAAGGATCAGAAACAAATGTTGCTTTACAGGCAATACAACACCACAAATATCAATAAATTTAATCTATGTTGCAAAAACTATTTGACTGACCTGTGTGCTTGAGGGGCCAACAGCACGACGAGGAACTTTGATATCAAAGCCTCCTTTGGGGTCCTTCTCTCCCCTCAGACACGGGTCATTAGGAGGTTCTCTTCCCCCTTCCCAATCACAGATGGTTTTACGAATAGCCTGAAGAACACTACAGAGAAGCAGGAAGATAAGCAATGCCCCAAAAAATATATCATTTTTTTACGTGGTGAACTTCATACCTAATGAGGACGTTCTTCTTCTTGCGCACAGCCTGTCTGAGTGGCTCTCTCAGGGTCACCTGTGCAAAGTCCTGGAGGGCGGAGTAGATGGTGTGCCTGATGGCCTGGTTGAACACGCTCTCCATCCGGCCCATCAGAACCTGAAGACCCTTGATCATAGCAATGACCTCCACCAAGGCAAACTTCTCCTCGCTGGTGTAGTTGTAGCGTGTAGCGCGTTCATACTCCTCAGCTGTGCCGGGACAGTCCTTATTACAGAATTTATCGGTTGGGTGGACCAGTTTCCAAGAGTACTAGAGGAAGAGAAGATGGTTGAAATGCATGAAAAATGGAGAAATGAAATGCTGAAAACTGTTTGCATGATCTCAGACATACCACTTCCATGACATGAGTGCTCCACTTGGACAGAAGCTGCAGTCCTCTGAGCGCCAGGTCAAAGAGCTCCCTGTATTCCTCATCAGACTTCTGACTGTCCAGTCCAGAGCCAGTCACCACCTCACTGTTACTGTAGCGCGCCAGCTCAGAGATGAAGCGGATGTGGTCTTCTCTGATCTGCACCATCTGTTCGCACAGGTTATACTGCGGACTAATGCTGCTCTGAGTGCAGGTCCACCTGAGAATGAGAGATAGAGAGAAAAAGAGAGAAAGAGAGAGAGAGATGTACACTACCATTCAAACACTTGGGGTTTGTAATGTTTTTTTTTTTTGAAAGAAGTCTCTTAAGATCACCATTGCTACATTTATTTGTTCAAATCAGTAAAAACAGTAATATGTGACCCATGCTGGCAAATACTGTATATTCTCACACATAAAAAACCTTCAAAATGATGTATGATTTGTTGGAATCCGACAAAAAATAATTGAGCTACACCGATTTAAAGTCGAATGAGTCAGCAAAGTCAATTTTGAGAAAAAAATCAAGTTTAAGTTTTCTGAAGGTTCCAAAACAAAATCACCTAGCAATAATACCTTAAAACCCCTGGTTATACCACCAAATTTGTTACAAACCAAGTCAAAAAAAAAAAAAAAAAAAAAAATTTTTTTTTCTTCAGCTTTTTTCCATGATTCCACAATTGTTTGATTAATATGAAATAGACAGCCTATATATTAATGTACCTACTGTACCAAACGGAATATAATGTTACACATCAGATGTTTTTTCCAACAGTTAACCAAACATTCAGATCTGTCAGTCAGCGTGAGTGAGATTGTTTTGTTTACATCAGCATGAGTCTGACAATCACATTTCATTGGTTCAGACTCATGCCATCAAGAATTCGCTATGAATATTCATAAAGTTGAAATGCTGTGCTTTACAATGATACCAAACTTGTGCTGAAGGGAAGCACCAGTCGGCGAGAAGCGAGCAGAGAAAAACTTAATTTTTTTTATGGTCAAAGGAAAGGCACTCCTCTCAGAAAATGTACAAATAAAGATACTTTTAGATGTTTAATTGCTATTTAGAGCATTGGAATTACTAGATGAGGGCTTAATAAACAAATTTCTGTGAAAACCTCACTTTCAACCAAAATTCGAAATTAGTTTTGCCATGTGATGGCAAAGCTAAATTTTCAGTAACCATTACTCCAGTCTTTTGTTTCACATGATCCTTTAGAAACAATTCTAATATGCTGATTTCTTGCTCAAGAGACATTTCTTATTATTATCAATATTGATTCATGATAATATTTTTGTGGAAACAGTTTTTTTTCAGGATCCTTTGATGAACAGAAAGTATCTATTTGTTTATTTGAAACAGAAATATTTTGTAACATTATACATGCCTTTACTTTCACTTTTTTGTCCTTGCTGAGTAAAAGTATTAATTTCTTAAAAAACAACAACAAAACAAACAAACAAACAAACAAACAAAACTTACTGACCTAAATGGTTAAAGGGTCAAGTTCAAAAATAACGGTTTACTTTTCGTTAACTAGACAAGTAATGCTGAAAAAAGAACAAGTGTCACACAGAAAGCAACCCTAATGCTTTTAAATCATGCAGGACATCCGTTCATTTGATCTTTAGCAGTAGACGATCACTCACTTGGACTTGTTCTCTTCATAGTGGGCACTTGTTTCTATGTACCGTGATAGCTCGATCTGCATGTCTCCAAACAGGGGCACAACCTGGAGCTGTGAAGCATCCAAACAGTCATTACACACAGAGTATTATGACAAAAAAAAAGTCAGTTTTCATGAGAACCAGACAGTTTGTCTTCACCTTAAAGAACTTGTCGATTTTGCTGAGGTTTATCCTTTTCTTTGCATCCAGCTTATAGATGTTGCTGACATTTCCATCCATCAAGTACAGGCCAAAACCCATGACCTGAAACATAGAGCCATACCTTCATTTGTGAAGTTCTCTTTCAGTCGAGTCTTAAAGGCTTCAGCAGGAATGGATGCACTCACCTTGAGCAGCATGTGTTTCTCACTGGGTGTCAAGTACATCTTGTTTTCATAGTAATCCACACAGATGTTGACAATATCAGCCAGCAGCTCCTCATAACCTGGGATCACCTCCAGCTGCTGGTGCAGACACTGGACAAACAAACATCGCACAAAACAAAACACTGCATGTCAATGTCCAAATGAAAGATGAACAGAGAAGCTTTGGAGGAAGGCAAGGTTATCCACACACATACACACACAAAAAAAACAAACTTATTTTTATAGCTTTATAAAGTGTATGGACCACTTTTATGCTGCTTTTCTAGTGTTTTTTTTTGTTTGTTTTTTTTGTTTTTTCAGTTTAAAAGTCAGAATTAACTGTCATTGAATTACAAGAGCTGAACAAGTACAAGAACAATTATTAAAAATGTACAGCATACAAACTGGGAATGACGAGAAATATAAAGCAAATAAAGTTAATACAGAATAAAAAAAATAATGTACATTTTGGGTGAATTGTTCCTTTAAAATAAATATGACCATATGTGAAGTTAAATGTACCTGTGTAATTCTGTTGTGATTGGCTAAAAACATAGAGAGGTTTTGGGACTCCTGGATGGACTGTGGGTCAGCCATCTTTCTCAGGAACTGAGCCGCTCTGTAAAGAAGAAATAGTGATAAAGATATTTTAGATATCGAAAGAAAAATTTATTTCACGCACTACCATATAAAAGTTTGGGGTCAGTGAGTTTTTCTTTCGGTCACACTTTAGATTAGGGTCCAATTCTCACTATTAACTACTACTTTTGCCTTAATAAACTCCTAATTACTGCTTATTAATAGTTAGTAAGGTAGTTGTTAAGTTTAGGTATTGGGTATGATTAAAGGATATAGAATATGGTCATGCAGAATAAGGCATTAATATGTGTTTTATAAGCACTAATAAACAGCCAATATCCTAGTAATATGCATGCTAATAAGCAACTAGTTAATAGTTAAAATTGGACCCTAAACTAAAGTTTTACTGACAGTTCTTTCAAAAACATAAAAAAAATCTTACCAACCCCAAACATTTGCATGTGTGTGTGTTTCATGGAAAATCCCTTTTCCTTAAACATAAGCATGACCCTGTAATACCTTTTGTAAGCAGAGTGGTCATTTTTAACACTGCACTTCATGTTCTTCAGTTCGTCCAGCACAGCAAACATGTTGATGAACTTTCCTAAAGTGAGCAGGTAGGCCTCGGATACAAAGTCCTTCCTGCGTTCAGCATGACAAAGTCGCTTTACCTCGCTGCAAAAACGTTCAATGGCCTTGCGCTAGAAGGAGGGATATCAATGTTATTATTACCATGTACTAATGAAATGTCATGATTCGCAATACAAATTTTGATAACTCAGCAAAAACTAATATGCTATTTTTCACACTCCATTATTTGAAAAGTTAAATTTTAATATAAATAAATTAAATTGCATGTAGTTTTCAAGTATTAATTAAGTTAACATTTATTTCATAAAGTAAAGAGTCAAAAATACATAAGAAATAAAATTAAAAGCAATGAGTGTTTCCCTCTTTTTCTTGTCAGTACTGTTGTTTGATGAACATGACATTTAAGAATGAATAAATAATGAATAGAGTTCAATGAGTTTTATTTCTCTCTCACCTGGAAGTACATGAACTTCATGAGTTTGGTGACCTCAGGTTCCAGAACTTCCACAGTCTTCTCATAGATCTCCACTCGGTTTGGCTGCTCATTGCACTTCACCTGAGATACACAAGAGGGTGACATTAAAATGGCTGGATTCAGAACTGAGGTTATGAATAATGAGTCAGTTGTGCAGAGCAGTCATGCTGTTGAACTTGGTCATTTCAATTATTTCTTTTAGATAAACAAATGAAAAGGGGTTCGGACTCTCTTCAAACAAGGAGAAAAGGTGGAGTGCATTTCTTAATAAAAGCCCATTCATGCAAGACATAACACACACAGTCTTTTGAATGCTGGCACTTGGCAGCAGTATTTGAAAAACTTCAATAAAATCTATGCAAATGCAACTTGATAGATGATACACTAGCATGTTCATACCTCTTCTGCACTACGACACACCTGATAGTAAAAGTGTATGTGGGCTAGTAGGCCAAAGTGTGTATGAATTTTACTAGAGTACTAAGAACACACTTCTCATTGGACCACAGTTAACTGCATCAGATGTCGTGTGTGTGTACCTGAGGAATGGCTCTGGAGCAGCTCCTCCATGTGTACAGCATGACGGCATACTCATGCCCCTCCTCCAGCATTTCATTCTGAGAGCAAAAAACAGAGTTTAAAAAAGAGGGAAAAGAACAACCGCTATAGGAACCACAAACATAAACTGTGAATTCTGTGTAAATGTGAGGTTAATACATTTTATGATCTCATGCTTAGAAACATGGAATTCACCATTATGTATATCATGTAGTATAACTAGATCTACAATCCCTGAAAAACTTCCCAGCGCTTACAAAGCAAAAATAAGGGGACTGATAGATATAACCCAACTATAGGCATAAGGAGATGAGAGAAACCAACACAGCTAAACTAGATTGCTCTATATAATCATCAGAGCCTTTGTAGTCTAGACAGTTTCGTTGATTAGAGTGGCAACAATGTGTAGACTGAGTCTCTAATTATGCCCCACTTTCCATTAATAAATCATGTAACCTGGATTTCTGCCAATCACAATACAGCAAGTATTACAATTAGGGCTTTGCAAAACTAAGCATGTGCAAAACTGATTAGTTAGTGGGTTTACAGAACAACGATGTACTAAAAATGGAAAAGCTTTTCTTTTGCATTTTTGAAATGTTTTGCATACAGAGGACAGCGTTGTCAAAACGATCCCCGTTCACACGGATCTACGAAAACGCTGTATTATTCATGCCAGGCCAGTAGTTAGCAATGTCACTGTAAAGAAACACTATGCGCCTATAGACTGAACACGTAAAATGCATGCGCATGAAGTCACCGTTTTCACAAATTCGCATTTTGTAGTTTACACAAAAACGTTTAAATGTATGGGCAAAACACTAAAATTCAGTTTTTAGTTGAAAACAGTGTCATGTAAATGCTCCCTAAGTGGTTTTAAGGAAGTCTTGCATGATTAGGCTTGTTACAACATCACCTGATCCTGATCAGACTAGTCTGTACTCTTCGGAAACAGTTCGATAAAGAAGGAAAGAAAAAAAAAACAGCTGAAAAACAAAACAAAACAACAGTAATAAAAGCACCCTATTTCTAAAATATAAAGGCAGCAATATAAAATATAACTATTATAAATGTGTAAAATATTCTGTGGAAAATGTATACTTTATTAAGTCGATCCCATGTCTTTTATTGTTCAAGAATTGTTAATTTGTTTTAGGGGGGGGAAAAATTGTGATTAATCTCAAATTTTCAAATTGAGAGTTTATAATGCAGAATGACATCGCATCAATTTAAAATTGACTTTTTTTTTTTGTATGTTTTTATAATTTTTTTCTCTGAACTTTTCCCCATATCCCTAGCACCCCCTTGTGGCCCCTTGGTAGTCATTGGAACCTCTGGACTATGCGACCTTACTAATCAATCATCTATGAAACATGTGAATGTAGTCTGCACATTAAGCAATTTGATTTAAATGTATAAAAGTGAGAAGAGAATAATATTAGTAAGTATGAGGGTTTGATTTCAATAGGCCTGTATTGTTCACCTTAAAAACACTATATGCACTCCTAAATCCAAGTTTAGAGATGCCACAACATTCATCCAGCCCTACATCTATATGCTCAGTAGACATTTAGCAGAAGGTAGCTGAAGCAAACAGTACCTCCAGTCCTTGAGGACTTCTCTATTTCTCTGACTAACATGTACTACTGTTTGACAGTCCAAGCACATCCACGAGCCACTGAGCCGTGTGAAGAAGAGGTGGAGTAGCTGCTTCAATTTCAGTTCTATCCAGCACAAACCCCAAACCCCCACAGAAACAAAACCGTACAGAACAACAAGCATAAACAAGGGTGGCTTTGTAAAAAGGTGGTTGTCCTGAGCTCTTCGCCTCTGCTAAAACAGAATTGAAACTGATGGGGTTTAGATATAGCACAAAACATCTTGCCCAGATTTCACATGCTGATCCTTAAATAGTTGTTACTGTTGCAAATCTGTTAATACTTTTTGAGTTGTTCTAAAAAAAAAAAAAAAAAAAAAAAAAAAGGTTGTTCATATTTTAAAACGAGGGAACAAATTATTATATCGTGCGCACCATTTTCTAAAACGAGAAAATTAATTCTTAATTCATGGCCACAATATGTTATGTGTGAGGCTCCGTACAATCCAAGTTTAGCATAATGAAATACCTTCTTTTTTAAGTTATTGAAAACCAAGTTCAAATTTAGACTGATTTAACATACAATTGCACCCCAGAACAACAAAGATATTGGGAATAGAAAACAGAGTTGTTTTTGTAGTACTGCTTCTTTTGTAGCACTATAACAATAATTAAGTGGATTCAATAAATGCCAAATTTCTCAAGAAACATTTCCTATTATTATCAATGCTGAAAACAGTTAATATTTTTGTGTAAACTGAATTTTTTTTTCAGTATTCTTCGAAGAATAGAAAGATCAAAAGGACAGCATTTATTTATAACAGTAATCTTTTGTAACATTATAAACGTGTTTAATTTAACACACCCTTGCTGACTAAAAGTATAAAGTATTACTTTCTTTTAAAAAAAACAAAACAAAATCTTACTATCCACAAACTTCTATTTTAATATACAACATAACACAACTTTATTATTGGCCAACACAAAAACTGATTCTGCTCAGGACTGATTTAAATATCGCTGTGACAAAGAAAAGCCTACATTAAATAAACTGAATGACTGTTTCTGCTTCTCAGTGCCTTCTCAGTTCTGATAACGATTTCAGTAAGAACCATAAAGAGCAGCTTTGTTATAATGCAACATCCTTTTGTTATTGCTGCCCTGGTCACATGACCAGCTATCCTAATGTGCTGTTTCACAAAGTGTCCTTCTACTTACCATGCTGGAGTGCACAGTGGCCTGTTCAATGTAGCGGGCAATACCAGTGACAAACGCATTTCTGTCCTCAAAGTTGGTGTCAAAGTTTGCCTAGTAACAGATAGAAGGCCAAAATATTTTACTGTGAACTCTATATCCTACAACAAAAATTTAAATATATTTGTGTTAAAGGGCTAGTTCACCCAAAAATTAAAATTATCCCATGATTTACTCAACCTCAAGCCATCCTAGGTGTAAATGTCTATCTTCTTTCAGTCAAACACAATCAGAGATATATTTAAAAATATCCTGGCTCTACCAAGCTTTATAATGATAGTGAATGGGGGGCCTGTTTTGAAGCCAAAATATTATTGTTAAACACGGAAGCGCAGAGGATAGAGCAAAACAAAACACCGGTCACGAATTAGAGGTCTAAAATGAGAAATTTTAAAGAAAAATGTCGAAGGATTTTAATATAAGAGGAGCTTCAGTTTGTTGCAGAGCTCGGTTTGTTTGAACCGAGAGAGACGTCTAAGATTACGATACTCCTACATCCTGCGTCATACATCACTTAAGGGGTTACTTAGTTGACTTTGTTGTCTGCTAGTTATTTTAATTTATTTATTAAGTTTTAAATATGGATATTTTTCTTACAAAAACCCACTGCCCCCCTGGAGCCGGGGGGTTACTTTTATGGATTACTTTTTATGGATTACTTTTATGATGGATGGATGCTTGCATTTTTTGGGGCTTCAAAACAGGTCCCCCGTTCACTACCATTAAGCTTGGTCAAGCCAGGATATTTTTTTAAATACATCTTCTGTTTGTCTGAAAGAAGATATAGTCATATACACCTAAGATGGCTTGAGGGCAGGTAAATCATGGGATAATTTTCATTTTTGGGTGAACTATCCTTTTAATGCATAAGGGCCTGTACCTGGTACATAATGGAGGATGGTGGGGGTTCGATGCATGGCTGCTGGTCTGGGAGGGGAAGCTCCTCCAGCAGGTCCACATTGGACAGCGCATCCTCCAGGGTCACGTGGGTTGTCATGGCGACACAGGTTCACTCACAAAACAGCCCAATCTGAAACAAAAATAGGCCATGAGCTTCAACATAATCAGACAAGGATGATTCAGCACTTCAACTCTATGTTTAAGTGAAATGCAGTCTATAAAACACTGGCATTTGAAAAGAGAAATGTCATGACCTTAAAGAAATCTCTCTAGTTAAAGTCTTTCACTCGGTTTCACTGGTGGAATTCAATTATTCTCAAAACACGAGTGCTGCTGTGGCTGCCAGCAAATTCCAAAAGACATTATTAATTACTGCTGCAGCAGATTTCGTCAGTAAATTAAATTAATATATAATAAAGGGGTGGGTGATATGACTCAAATCTTTACAATATTAGTAATTGTATTTCACGATAACTAATATATATATATATATATAAACTAAATATATTATTATATATATAAAATGATATAGTTATTTTTGCTTGAAATGAGGTTATGATAGATACCACAGCAATTTCGATACAGTAAAAGCTAATACTAGCCTTTATGTTGTCTTAACCTACTATGTTTACAGGAATAAGCCAAGACAGTCATTGTTGTGCTGCTTAGTGCGCTTCAATTCAATTCACATTTATTTGTATAGTGCTTTTCACAATACACATCGTTTCAAAGCAGAAAATGCAGAAAAACATTACAATTTAAAGTAATCTGTAATCAGAGGTGACTGTGTCCAAATTATGTAATTTCAGAAATGTACATATACAAATCAATATATTAATTTAAACAATGTATTAATTTAAGGCAAAAAAAAAAAAACAACAAAAAAAAACGCTTGAACAGTTTAAAATCACTTCAACATTTAAACTGACATGATGATTCAAATTATAACAGATTTATGTCTACTAGTATATTGCCTACCCCTAACATAATATAATATAATATAATAAAGCCCACATATGAAGGTAATTCAAGACATTACAATATTTTACTTTATAGAGGAGTAGTGATGGTGCATCTGTTTTTTCAGAATGTAATTTCCATGAACAACAAATTTCTAAAATGCAATGTCAAGATAAAAATTGTTAAACTTTTAAAAATGCATCTTAAGACCTCTGCATTCTCAGGAAGTGTGATTTGGTATTGCTCGTATTAGACCAGGGTTTGCTTGACTGCAGCCTGCCAAAATAATGCGCATCGGTCGACTGGCCATAAATCGGTTTTCAGTTTTATTTTGGCCCATCTCTATTTCGGACTTGCACACAAACTGCATTGCAATAATTTCCCAAAATGTCATTTGCATGGAAATATTACAAAGTCTGTAAAGAGGATGCTAACACAGGCCAGAGACGTGTCACGCTGAAGACCGACACAAAGAAGAGAACACAGATGCACCAGCACAGCAAATACTGTAACAGGCACAGCCATGTGCACCGCTTAAGTCCTGAAAAGAGAAGCCAAGGCATTTCGATCACCCTGGCTGGCTGCAGTATAGGTTATAAACCCTGCCCCTCTCCATGTACAGGTACTTGAATGGTAAAAGCCAAACTAAAAAAAATCCAATTACACTTTAAATCACTATTGTGCAGACTCAGGCTCTGAACAATGTAATCGCAACGACCGTTACTGGGATATTTTGGCTTCATTTTTCTGTGGAAGGAATTGGAGATCTCTGTCCATCTTTTTTACAGGTTATGGGTACAGCAAGCTCACTGTTCACGATATTCTAAATATTAGAAGAAAATTATAAAAACTGAATTGGGGGTGGATATTTTCTGTCTTCAGAAAAGTTTCGATGGCATTTTCTTAGCCTCTACCTCCATATAAAGTAGTGTTTATAAGCACAGCGCTGCTTTGTGTACAGTGGTAACCAAAGAAACAAACGCCACCTACGGTCAGAGAGTAAATTTGTATTTTCATTTAGTCTGTCTGCTGTTTTTGTTTTATGTAGCATAATTTCACAAATCTAAAGTCAGACC
The DNA here is from genome assembly GCA_037101425.1 of Elopichthys bambusa. Classification (NCBI taxonomy): domain Eukaryota; kingdom Metazoa; phylum Chordata; class Actinopteri; order Cypriniformes; family Xenocyprididae; genus Elopichthys; species Elopichthys bambusa. The sequence continues at coordinate 23,602,938 of CM074447.1, read as the reverse complement.
ACTCTGTTTTTGCTTTAAATCTTGAAATTATACAAATCTAAATTAAATAAAAAACAACTGCTCATGCTACATGTGTGTAGCATCTTTAAATATTGAAAAAGCAGCAGGGAAACATGGTGATAGCTTGACCATTAAACATAGCAAATGCAGGAAGAGAGATTGCCTGTGGTCACTGCGGTATTAAATATGAAGAGAAAGAGTACAAGGGTTCTCTTATGAGTAACAGAAACAAACAAGAACCAAGTGTGGAACTTGTGGAGTGTGAACAACATAAGAGATAAAAAATTAAGACACATCATAGCAAAAACACACAGTATGAAGGCTATTCAATGTGCATACAAAAAACATTCTAACAAAAAGACCAAAAATAATTGTAATGTCTGCACAATCTGACATCAAATGCAATTGGAAAAATATTGACTTTTCCAACGTATTTTGAAGGAATCAACCTACTATTGGCTTACTAATAGTTGTTTGTCCACATTAAGCTGGGACAAAAGTATTTTAACATAAAAAATTACACATATCGGCTTTAAACTGCATTTTCAACAGGTCTGGTGGGTGAGATCACAGCAGAATCACATGATGAAATAACCATCTCAGATCTCTCAGTAGCTCAGGGTGGAAAAAACACTTGAGCCCAGTGCTGAAGGCCACAGAAGAGGCAACATTGTTGGCTGGTTTCATAAACTAAAAGATAGTCATCTAATTTTTTTTTTTTTTTTTTAAATCAAGACAGCTACATTACAGGTAGACTGGTCTAATTTGAATTGGAAAAGTAAGATGGATTACCTCTTGTCTAACTGTTAGTTGGTCAAACAATCTAGAGCTTAGGTTTATGCAAATGGCCCCTGGTCTTAACATGTCAAATCAATAAAAGTCATGTTACTACCGAGTCAGTATGTGGTCCAAGCTACAAAGAACATCTTCTAATAAAAAGCCTATGGTTAATATGTCACTTTCTATTTTTCTTGTTGGAGTACACATCACTAACAAATGCATGCTAAAATGCTCCACAGCACTTTAACAATACTAATTCATACATTACTTCTGTAAAAGGGTGGGGTTTCCTGTCAGCATTTATGCATCTCACAATGTCATGCAACTATACTGTATGTACAAGAAGATTTTCATTTAGACAACCAAAGCAAAGTTTGAAGCTGCTATTGTGCTTTACTAATTCTGCGATGCTTGTTCAAGTTCTGCCCTGAAAGAAAAATTAAGCTCCGCTCCAAAACCTAGTGAGCAGATGTCATAAGAAATCAGGTCCTTACACAAAATCGGGCCTTCATTAGGACCCCAAGCAATCCCATTTGCTTTTTAAAAAAAAATTTTTTTTTAATGGGTACTTCCCTGTTGAAAAAAAACAGCAATTGCTGGTTGGGTATGTTTTGAAGCATGGAAGCTGATTTGAGCTTGTTCATGCTGGTCCTTAGCTGGTCATGAGCTGGTTTAAGATGGTCCTGAGCTGGAGCTAGTTGCTTAGGACCAGCACTTGACCAGCTTAAACTAGCTCATGACCAACTAAGGACCAGCCTAAACCAGCTGCAATGCTTCAAAACATACCTAACCAGCATATGCTGTTTTTTTTCAACAGGGATCCTTAGTGCCTGATAATAATCCCTATAAAAAATAATAAAAAAAATAAAATAAAAAAAAACACAGAATTTTTATGTCATTTGAACTACATTATAATGACCATCAATGTCTGTTTTAGTCAGCTTAAGTACTAGCACAGCATACAGATAACCAATTAGCTTATACGCAACGCATTGCACTGTATATATATTCACATGCCACATGTATTTACAACAATCTTTAATGCAATTACATAAAATGTCCACATATTTCATTTATTAAAAACATGTAATGATGTTCAATTGTTTGTCTATTATTTATTAGCCATTTATTAAGTGAAAGAAATTACACTGTCAATTTTTTTATGCTTAATACCCCGTCGTAAGCAATTTATATAAATTTTACATTAATGTTGTTGGTGTATACTATAGTCGATTGAGACCTGATTTCGATTGAGTCTTGCTGCATACATAGGCAGCATCCTAGTCATCAGAAAGTCTCATAAGTGTTAATTTGGAACAGTCTACATAGGCAGCGACACATAAATACTCTGCATGAGAGTATCTAATTGTGTCTGTTTTAGAACAAAAATTAAATTGTGGAAGTACTTTAAGCCCTGGCGGTTTCTGCACATTTTAATCTGTTGAAAAGGATCACGTGAGGTGGCACGAGACATGTTCAGACTGATAACAACCTCTGAGCTGAATCATTGTCATTCAAAAAGGGACTCTTGAAAAAAAAACATCCATGACACCACCACGTTCCAAGCGGAAGAAGTGATCTGACAGGGAGAGCGTGAAAATGTGGTAGAGAGAGAGAGAGGTAGAGACTGTGCCTGTGGGAATGGATTCTGAGATACTAGAATAAACTTTCCGGCAATGGCTTATTTCCATTGTACGATGGGATGAACGGTCCACATTCCTATACGTTATGTGAGCATGACAAAATCGGACAACCACAGACATAAATGCATGGGCCACATGCCTTTCACTGAGGGTGTGTTTACACCAGTAGCTCGATGGTTCTTTTAGCAAAGACCAAAAAGGGAAATTATACATTTAGTCCTAGAGTGGTTCACACTGTTATTTTTTACACTAACCTAAAGATACAAAGCAAAAAAAGCTTTTATGATGTTTACTTTGCAACTCATTGTATGTCCATACATAAATATGATGGTGTTTTTACAAGCTGATAACTCACAAAGAGCTTATAAAATGTGCAAAGGAGTCAAAACAGTGCCAGGAATTCCTCTGTTGCACACACACAGTCGGAGATCTGCTGCAAGGAGACCTGTACCGAAAAGTAAAGGGCAACAGATGTCTTTGGTCTGTGTTGTGTTCATATATTTCAGTCAAACTGCGGCAGAGTTTGTTTGGAAGCAGAGCGAGGCCCCCTGAAAAGGCAGGGTTCGGATGTTCACACTTATTCAAACCAAATTCAAAACCACAACAGAGTAATCGCACCAGTTTGTTTTAATCGAACCAAATTTGCAAAGTGTGAACACACTCTGAAATGCTAAAAATATGTGATTTAGGTCATCACTTTTAACATGTAAATCCATGTTATTTCCATTATCTATCCCAGTGATTCTTTTGATCCCAAAGTCACATATTGTCCACAACAACATTCAAAGCCCCCATGACATTTCTAGTTACTCATGATTTACTGTACAAAGATTACCAGGTTGGCAAATAAAATGTATAACAATACCTATGGAGGTATAGGTTGTTGAGGGGGTGAATTAAAATAATAAATATCTTGATGTGTAATGCTTTTGTCTTTATTTTAAATCATTTTATGTCACTTTGAGGCCACCTAGTGAGCCCCCAAGTTGAGAACCATTGGTCAAGTCACATAAATAAAGACTAGACATCACATAGGTTACATAAGAGCATCCACCCCTAAAAGAGTGTCACAATTGGGTCACACCACTCGGTGGGACATTACACTCCCGCCCTCTCTGCAAGCCTTGAGCTACAATTACTAGACAGGCAGCCGGGACATGTAATTGATGGCTGACTGGAAGAATCTCCCTTATGTACAGACGGGACACACTGAGATAACCCCGCTGCATACTCTGCCTTGGACTGGTCATGATTGCATCATTCAGTCGTAATTACTGAGAATAAAAAAAATGCGGTTGCAAATGTGGTTGATGATGTAGTTAGGCATGCATCATTTCTGTCAGCAGGTGAAGTGACTCATTATGATGAGTGCTGTACACCATGTATATTAACACAGAATAATCTGCAAACAAAAACCATGAGAATTTTTCCGTTAGTATTCAGGAAACTAGTGGTTCCTTGTTCCCTTCAAAAGTCACATGTGCATAATATACATTGTGTAAGTGATATACATGAGGTGGTTCAACATGTCCTAATGCACAACACAGGATTTTGCAGGATGTTACACAGTTAAAGTCGGCATGAAATTAAAATATGTACTTTCTGTTATCATATTGTGAATTAATTATCAGTACATGTTTTATTTTTTATCTCATAATTTTTAATCAAAATATCATAACCATAAAGATTTAAACCACATACTTTTCTCTGGTAATATATACTGGACTTTTGTCCAGAAATGTGTCTACTTAAACCCCGTCCCTTTCTAAAAATCGACTGCAAGCTCGCAGTCAGATCAGCCTCTATCCGATCAACAACAAATGAACAGAAAGAACAAAAGTACCTGTCCTACTTTTTTCTCTAATTCGTTTCACTCGGATATGTCACAATACAGAAGAATTTTAATTTTTTTTATTTTTCCGTTTCATTGCGGCTTTAAGATATCGACGAAAAATTATAGATTTTACACAGCTCTCCTGGGAATACTGGATTAGTGACCAAATATATTTGTACAACGACTACTAAACTGGACATTTGACAGTTTACCATGGCAATATACTGATGCTACATTCACATCTCTCGTATCACTCCGCGGTCTAGCGCAGCGCCCTCTTGCGGCTCAAAATGGTTATTACCAAGTCAGACTGAGGTAAAATGGCCTTGGTGGACTTCAGTTTTAATTGTATTCAATAAAACTTTAATAGATGGCTAGAAGCTCTGATATCTTTAAAGAAGGCCAATGAAAACATCACTCGGAAAAACAACAAATCGGTAAAAGATATATAAACAGCAGGGTGAGAGAGAAAGTGATCATTGTAGCTGCATATGTTGCCTACATGGAAAAATTAACTTGGATGGCTGATTAATGTATAAAGTAATTATTATAATACTGTTGCGGTGTTCGTAAGTGCTGTACTAGTCTACGCTGTAATGGACTATTTGTCTTAGCGGAAGGTTAAAACTAATATAACACAATTATATCAGTATTTCATGCCTATGTGTTTTTTATTTCATAACTAGCAATGTACTAAGCATGATAATGTACAATAAGCTGGTCATTACCAAACAACATCGTTTATTTTGCCCGGCAAGCTGTAAATTATCACTAATAAATTACATTACAGATTAGTCATGTTCACTAAACCTCATTTTACAGCATAAAAACTCAAAATATGTGGCCTCAATCATAACATAAGCAAAAGCCATCCACGCATTTAAAGGAAAAAACTACAATCAGTCATTTAGTGTGACACACATCGCAATTCTTAATCATCAAAGGCGTCAAAATAACGGTTCGGTTGGCTATATCCTAGCAACAGCCCCCAGTCACCGGACACCAGCAGTACGCTCGACAGCTCGCGAAGAGAATGGATAAAAACACCCTAAAATGTGCTTATGATGGAATGAAACTCCACTTACAGTTAAGTGATCTAATTATGCACTAATGTAAACAAATGAAGATAAAGCGCGATAGAACACATATGAGATGTGTGAGATACGTGCGCGCACCCCCTCACCCCACCCATATAGCGGAGAGATGCTACCAGCACCTCCATCATAATAAACCATATTAACCAAATTAGTGTAAAACGCCCCCAAACGCATACATAATAGCCGTAGTCTTGAAAAAACGCACAAGACAAGTCGTTTTCGCTATGAAAATATGACTGAGCATCATGCTCGGAAATAACGTTACAGGCGCAGGTTGGTGTCATCATCTCTCGCGCTCCGTCGAGCGAACGCTCTCATCTCTGTATTTCATTAAAATAATAACATGTACATACCTGCTAATTGCATGTCCGCTCCTAAACTAACGGGCGGTCAGTGCAAAGCGGGGAGAAACAGTGTGAAATAGCGTTTGCTCGGTGTAGTAGAATTGATGCTGTGGGTTCGGTCTCTATCCGCTAATCCACCCCACACAAAGAGCAGAAAATGGCTGCAAGTGCATGCTCTTAAAGAGACAGGCACCCATTTAAAACAGCATCTCTGGTGTGAGTCATCAGTTTATATACTCGATTTGTAGAATTCTTCGATTTAGGTAGGCCTGTTAATTGTAGTATGATCATGAACAAACATGGTAAGACAGCTGCAAATTCTAGATCATTTTCTACAAGCATGGTCATAAATTTGAATTGACTGCTACTTCTGACCCACTTAGCACTGTCACTGTGGTCCATTTATATTATGTCATGAACAATGATGTTTATGGATTTAAGTTTATATGATTATAAAGAGCCAAATAATATAGAACTGTAACATAAATATACTTACATGAATACATTTTAAACAAATAACTCTTCCCAGGCTCTGTGATGAGGGGGCCCCACTAAGGTCCTTTACAGGGGTTTTCAAATTGGGGTTCGTTCCTGGACTCAAGGGGGCCGCAAGGGAGTGCTAGGGGCCCATGGTAAAGTATAGAGCAGTGTTTGTCAACCAGAGGGCCAGGGCCCACTAGAGCCTCAGCAAATAACAAAATACATTTGTGGTTACTGTAATTCATTGTATACATTAAATTAACCAACAGCAAACATATTAAATCAATATATTAATTAAAAAGTAAAAAAAAAAAAAAAGCAGCTTTGTCATAATCACAGCAGAAGTATCAGAAATATCTTAGGGAATATGAAGGGGTCCTTTTAATATTGTGTTGGACTTGGACAACAGGGAGCCTGTGAATCAAAAAGGATGAGAACCACTGGTTTAGAGAACAACTGTAAAAAATGTCAAAATAATTCAATAATGATCATAAAGATTAAAATGAATAAATCAATAAAACATAGATTAAAATAAATAAGTAAATAAAAATAAATAGTAAATAAATAAATCAAACATTTAACAGTATAGTATATGAGTAGAAAAACAACATAATATAAACTATTTAATAATTTTTAATAATATTATTAATATTTTCCAAATAATATTTAAGACATATTTCTAATATTAATTTTTCACAGCATAAATCGGGTCTTTTTATACAAGAAACTTGATGCTTTCAAATTTTAGGATTGGGGTTCCTCGCAAAAGGATGATAATTTTTGGGTCCGTGTCATCTAAAATATTGAAAACCCTTGCTCTATGGTAAAGTCTATGCGCTGGATGAGTGAGTCCTGAGCCCAGGCCTTGTGAATTTTAGTGACAACCCTTTATGATTGTATTTGTTTCATTAAAAAAAATAAAGAGTTTCATTATGGCCCCAGGCTACAGATACTGAGAACATTGGCATTCTGGAGTGTTTTTATTCAGTGCCGTTGTCACAGTAACCAGTGAAGGCATTTGTGACACTATGGACCAATCAGCAGGAACAGCAGGTCTGAATCATGTGCTTACACGTGTATGCCAGTTATAATAAGCAGTCTTAATAAGACTTAGATAGTAAAATACTTTTAATATAATCCAGTTTCATGAACACTTCAGCTCAAATAGAGTATTACTAACTTTTACTTAATTTAGGAAATTGTGAGTTTATTGTGAAAATGACCTTATGCAAACAAATGAAAAGCACCAATGACAGAATAAATACAAATATGTAAATGTGACTTTGTTAAATTTGCAGCAATAAACTAATAATAAGCAACATTTTTACTGGTGGATGAAAAAACATGGCTCATGTGTGCCTCCTAAAGGACAGAATTGTGTTTGCAGAAATCATGCATGTATATTATCACAGGAAATATGCCATTCAGTGATAGAATGTGAAATGAATTATGAAAATAAGAAATCTGTGAAATAAATAAAATATAAAAATAAATACAATATGTGATTTGTACAATATACAATATTTTCATTTACAGGGATAATTCACCCCCAAAAATAAATTGTCATTATTTACTTGCCCTAATGCCATTCCAAACCTGTTAAACATTAAAGACATTTTTTTGAAGCAGCTTGTTTCCATATAACAACAGTTCATAATCTGTCAAGCTGCAGAAAGCACATTTTCAGTTATTAATGATTTAAATTTTAGTCTTTTCACACAAAGATATTATATTGCTTCAGAACTCCCAAAATCATATCATCACAAGTCATATGGACCATGTCTATGGTCCTTTTATAGTGCCTTTTTTCAGTATGATTGACCAAAAATTCTTCAAAATTAACCTTTGTATGTATATATATATATATATATATACACATACATAAACTATGTACAGGTTTGAAATGAAACAAGGGTGATTAAAATCACAAAATGTTCATTATTTTTGAGTGAACTGTCACTTTAATTCAAAGGGAAAGGTGTGATCAGGATCAAGGTTCTTGATCAAGGCAGGCCAGTTCATGCAGGAGCAGAGCAAACGAGGGTCGATCGTCAGGTTTCTGTAAAACAAACATTGTTGTGTTTATGTTGCTGTGGCAATAATGGCAAATAACTGAATAAACAGATCCGGACACAGAAATATTACCTGCTGATATCACAAAAGAAACACAATAAGAATGTTTATATCAACTGTGTGTAAAAATACGTAATACACATTTATATAATACACATTTAAAACTGTGAAAGAAAAAGAAAAAATGAGAACATGACTAACTTCCTCAGAGGGCCCTATTCATGAGAACAGGATTTCTCAGTAAAACAACCTTGATGGGGCATGACATTATATCAGATGTTCAAAGATAGTTTGTTGAGATCATTTGCTATACTGGCAAGCTTATGATGCTGTTTGTGGTGGACTCACCTCTTTCCAGCTCCACTGCATTAATTCATACACACTCTTTGGACAGAGGCGGGGTTTCAGGAGCCGTTGTCCTGCATTTAGGGCTTCCACTACTTCTGCATTACTACGGTTGTCATAGGGCACACGTCCCTCACTGTACACCTCCCACATGAGCACACCTACAAAGGAAACGTCAATGAATATTTAGATAACCTATAATATGTGGATAAAGGTGGGTGATTCATTTAAAATCTGCCTTCTGCCTTCTGTTAAACATTGTTTTAGTGGATCAGTATGGACTCACCAAATGACCACACATCTGATTTGCTGCTGTACTTCCCGAATTTGATCACCTCTGGAGAAGACCACCTGACTGGAAATTTGGACCCAAAAGAACTGGTGTATTTGTCATCTAGGACAAACCTGCAGATACAGGTGGGAATGTTCCATTACACTGAAGTCTTATAAGGTAGTGACATGGGTCTTTGAAATATTGAGGCACAGCTACTCACCTTGTCATTCCAAAATCTGCTATCTTCACCACATTATCTTCAGAAACCAAACAGTTCCTTGCAGCCTGTTAAAAAAAGCAAGATTTTGGAACCAATGCACATAAGCTTGTCTCAACAATGCAAGAAATTGACTCATTAAAGGATTAGATTTCCTGATAATTTATTCACCCCTATGTCATCCAAGATGTTTATGTCTTTCTTTCTTCAGTTGAAAAAAAAATTAATGTTTTTGAGGAAAACATTCCAGTATTTTTCTCCATATAGTGGACTTCAACACATGTGACCTTTCCAACATGATTACGTAATGCGTGGCACATCGCAGAGCTAGTGCAAGATGAGCATTTGTGGTTAAAAAATATATAATTTTTTTTTTTTTTTAGAAATAAAAAAAATCATTTCGCTAGATAAGACACTTATTCCTCGGCTGTGTAGAGCCTTTTGAAGCTGCATTGAAACTGTCATTTGGACCTTCATCCTGTTGGTAACTGTTAGAGTCCACTATATGGAGAAAAATACTGGAATGTTTTCTTTTCGACTGAAGAAAGAAAGATATAAACATCTTGGATGACATGGGGGTGAGTAAATTATCAGGAAATTTGAATTCTGAAGTGAACTAATCCTTTAAATACCCTGTTTACACCTACCAAGTCTCTGTGGATGAAGTAGGAGCTCTCCAGGTAGGCCATCCCCTCACTTACATCCAAACACATCTCCAGCAGGGCCTCCTTGGAAAGACAGCCTTTTTTGGCACGTAAGAAGTCTGTTAGGCAGCCATTCTCCATGAATTCAAATATCAGATAGATGGGTGAGCGCTGAGTGACCACACCATACAACTGGACCAGTTTATTGTGGGACAGTTTCCTGTGGAGGCAGACAATGAGGGAGCAGTAAATTCATGATATTTTCTCATGCTACGCTTCGGATCCATACATAGTCATGTCCTTTGAAACATACAGCATGAGTTACTCACATCATAACTTGTGCTTCCTCTTTAAATTCTTCCTCTGACATGAAACCCTCACGGACGGATTTAACTGCCACCTGCCGGTCATTCCAGCTTCCCTTCAAGACCAAACCAAACTGCCCACTGCCCAGTTCCTCACTTAATATTAGTTCATCAGGGTGAATCTCCCATTTATCTGTAAAAGAGACAGGTTTTAATATATATAAGGTAAGATGTTTTTTAAAGATGTCTCTTATGCTCACCAAGGCTACATTAATTTGATCAAAAATATAGTAAAAAAAAGTAATATTGTGAAATATTATTAGAATGTAAAATAACTGTTTTATAATTTAACCCATTTTAAACTGTAACATATTCCTTTGATGACAAAGTTGAATTTTCAGCATCATTACTTCAGTCACATGATCCTTCAGTCATTCTAATATACTATATGATTTGCTGCTTAAGAAACATTTCTTAATTATTATTATCAATGTTGTAAACGGTTGTGCTGCTTAACATTTTTGTGGAAAGCGTGCTACATTTTTTTTCAGGATTCTTTGGTGAATAGAAAGTTCAAAGGAACAGCATTTATTTGAAATAGAAATATTTTATAACATATTATAAATATCTTTGCTGTCATTTTTTATCATTTGAATGCGTCCTGCTGAATAAAAGTTATTCATTTCTTTAAAAAGTATTCAAAATATTGTACTGGTATATGTACACTGTATTCAAATTATGAATTTTAAGTGAATTTTACTTGATAGCTGAAATTTTACCTGAAGACAACTCCTTGATCCTTGAAGAGTTTGGAACATTTTTAGATACACAATGCCTCAGTCTTGTTATCAACCCTGCCACAAAAACAAGCATAGGAGAAAGAGAAGGTACTCAGCTTAATGATAGAATTAACATTCACATTACAGTTTTTTACAATTGCTAACAAGCGTTGCCGTTTACCAATACTTAGAGTACTTTTTATAAACTCTTAACACAGGAGCACACCTACATCACACAATTGGCCAAATAGTGGCCAAAGCCACATTTTGTTAAATAAATACAAACTCTACATTTCAAAATGCTAAAAAGCCTTTCCCACATATACTAACTCTATCAATACACAGAAAACCTGACTCAAAATTGAATCCTTCTGTCAAAACACTAGCACTAGTATTCTATCCAACATGAACATATAGTCAATCATAGAGCATAGACTGTTGACAGTTGATGGCATTATGAAAACTGCATTACTTGCATGTTTCAGTTCTAACTGCAGACAATATAAAATCAATTATTTTTATAATTCAGTTTTCTTGTACTGTAAGCCATTATACATTTTGGTTGAGTGTTGAATGTGTACATTCTTGGCAACATACTATCTAAAAGTGAACTTTATAGACAGTAGAAAAAAATAGAAAGTAAAAGAATTGCTCAGCCACAGGTCAAATGGGTCCCCTATACAGAGCTTCAGTTGCCCCCTTGGTTGAAATTGCTTTCTGGGAGTGGGGTGTTTATGGTGCCCCCTTAGTCGCAGACTGCATATTCTGCGTACATGGAACGGTGGTACTGAAATCATTGTAGTAAAAGCTTTACATAAAGCTCTTACTGAAATGAAAACATGAAATTGCTGCCATTGATCAACAACAAATCCAACATACATGGCCTTTGGTTACTATGGAGGCTTTTTTCCCATCATTTTTTTTTTCCAGAATAAAAAAGTAAAAGGTAATTGTGACTTTTTATCTCACAATTCTGAGCAAGCAATTGAAAAAAAAAAAAGTTAAGATCTGAAGCTTTGTCGGTTCATTGAGGTGCAACTTTCAGATTTGAAAAAACTACAAGACACATAGCCTATCATGTAATGAACGCTATTCAACATAATGACATGAGGTTTAAGAGCAACTGTATTTTTCTTAACTTACCTGCTGGATTGTGTTGGTGATAGTGGATGAGCTCTGGAATGCTTGAGAACAGATATTTCTCAGCCAAGAAATACATGACTTTTTCACCTTCTTTCTGTACTTTGATCTGGTAGTGCTTAACTAGGGGATACTTCTCTCCATTAGACCTGCAGATGATTGACATTCATCAAAAAACGCTAGAACACCAATTTAAGATCAAATATTGATATTGTAAGTAACATTCATTTCAAGTGTTTACCCTGAAACTCTGGAAAATATTGACACGGTGTATACACCTGGATGTTTAGAGTCACGAACCATGAACCCCCCGTCCTTGTTCTGTAAATGAAACATATAATGTTAACCATAAATTCATATTTATGTCAATAGTGACCAATATGAATACCATAAATGAGAACGTATACATAGAAATATAATTTTATTTCATTATGACAAAGTGGTATAGATAAATGTGTCCATGTATGTGTTGTACTGATGCTCTGTGGCAGAGGGACAGTTAGTCCCCAGTTATCGCTAGTTACTGATAATAATTAGGACATACATGATTTGGTTCAATCCTCACATGTACTGTATGTCTGAATCTCCTCTCATATTTAAAACATAACAAATAAGATCATCATGACAGGAAACACAGCAGCCACATTCTGGTTTAAGGGCTGTACATTTCTGTTTGAACTGTGCATGCTTTTGCCTGCACAATCTGCAGATGTTGCTCTTGCACGTTTGCAAATACCCCCAACTTTCTGCAATGCCCAAAAAACTGTGAAAATGTACTAAAGTGATGTGCAGAAGTGTTTAAACAAGTTAAAGCTTACTGTTATCTGACTTCATGGAAACATCAACCCTCTGGTGCTCTTCACATGGCGGTCAAAAATGACAGGATTTTTTTTTATTTCAATGAAATTAATGTACTATATTTTAGTTTGATAATGTTTTTTTTATTTTTAGGGGATTTTTTAAAAAATTTTTATGGTTATTAACCTTTTGAGCATAGACCTGAAAATTTCCATCTTAAACTGTCATAAATCTTGAATGCTTGAAAAAAGTTTAAAAAAGTGAACAAAAAAAGTTTATCTTAATTGTTATGAAAAATACACAAAAATACTATTTTCAATTTGTATATAAAAATAAATATTTTCCAAAACACATTTTACTCTAAAACTGCAAGAAAATAAATCTAAAGAAGTTAAGTTCCAAATTTGAGCTTGATATCTCAAAAAATTAGCTTTCAGTAAGAGTTTGTTTGGGCGCAGTATCAAAAGTTTCCACTAGATGAAATTAGTTTCCCATTAATTTCCAAAGCAGTCATTTTTGACCATGAGGAGTAGTGACAATTTTTTTGAAGTGTGACCTTTTCAAATCATGTCCCTGATTTTTTGTGTGTTCACATAGCATGTGCTAAACACTTTTTCCAAGTTTTATGCCATTCTGATCAAATAAAAAAATCTAAACCCCCCTCCCCCCATTTTCTTTGGTCAGAAATGACCGAAGACCACCAGAGGGTTAACTGATATTATAAACATCATTTGACTGTTGTTGGTTGCCTTACCTCTCTCATGAGTAACTCCTCTGCCTCTGTCCGAGTTACGTCCTTATTGTACCATCTGTAAAACCACAAAGCATTACTGTGTGCTTAATCAAGTTTGATTTTATCAAATTTTATATTTAAAAAATGTATTCTGTAACATACAGAACTTACTCAAATTTCTCAATGTTGTTTGATTTTTTTTCTGCAATATATATGCATGGCACAGAGCCAACATTTCTGTAACAGGGAGAGAAAAGAGCACAAAACTTTTACTTGTAAAAGATTTAAAAGCCTTACATTTCCTTCCCCTGAGTTTTAATATAAAAACATTGTTTTCCTGCACAATTCTGTCCTTCTTGACTGGATTTGCCCTTTTTTTTTTTTTTTTTTTTAGTTTATAGGTGAAGATTTATAGGTTTATGAGTGTTATGGCAACATCATGAGGTATTGCTATAAAAAAAAAATACACAATTTTCCTGCAAGGACTCATTGTCATTGTTTCATGCTAAGTATCAAGGTTCCTTGTTCCTTTTCAAATGCAAAGAATTGCACGGGGGTCTTGTCGCTTACAATTTATACACTAGAACGAAACTTTTTTTTGTTGCTTTTTTTTGTTCTTTATATATCATTTTCACAGTCCTGTGAGTTAGTTAAATTTTAAATAAAGCTTCTCAAATTAGTTAACTGCTTGATATCATGTAAATAATACTACACTGTAAAAAATTATTTTCCTGATTGGTTATCACTACATTTTTTCTTTCGTCAAATCAGCTTAGATAATTAATGTAGTTCAGATAACATAATTTCTGTTGATTTAACCAATCGCCTTCATTGTATTAACTAAAAATTTTAATTTCAGTGAACTCAAAATTTTAAGGCAACCAGGTAACTTACTTTTTTAAGTTAAACCAACAATTCTTTTTTTTTTTTTACAGTGTATTTCATCATACATTGTGAATAATGCTATGTAAATTATGCAATAATACATTCTTGTAATTATTTTAAATACCTTATTTTTAAATGTTCAAACCTCTTTTTTTTGTATAGGAACTGATCTTGAATGAGGAACTGGTTATCTATCTATTTATCTCATGAGTTTTTTTTTTTGCCTTTTACACATGACGGCAAGTGCAAACGGTGTGGCATTTTCTTTAATGATCTCATTTGGCAAAGTAAAAAACATATTAATTTATATGTTTTTGTAATGTGTCAAACTTTTGACTTGACAGTCAAGGAATTCTTTTACAAGGCATTATGCTTAAATCTAACTGCAAAAAACGTTTTAGATATTTACCCATCTTTGTCCCTCACAGTCCACCAGTTCGGTTCAGTACAGTCTACGATAAAATACTCTTCATCTTTATGTAGAGGCAGGTCTGTATTTTCTACAGGGCTGAAATCCCTTAAAGCCACAACAATTCTGTCCTCTGGATCTGAAGATCGTCTCTAGAGGATAAATACAGACAGCTCAATTTACATCACCTCATCCAAACACTCTCCTGAAGCATTTGAACAGCAAAAATAACAGAAACATTTTAATAATCGCAAACATTTAAAGCAAATTTTAAAGTTTTAACCTAAAGATAAATAAAACATATTGGCCTGGTTTCACAGACAGGGTTTAGAGCATAGCTTTTTAAGTAGCTTTTTAAGATGTGCCTTAAAAAAAAGCCTTACTGATGTACATCTTGAGACAAAATGCCAGTGCAAGTTGTTTCAGTTAAGACAGCTCAAATATGCAATTTAGTCTGGGACGAAGTTTAAACCTTGTCTGTGAAACCGGGTAATTAAGTCTAAAATGTGCCATACATAAGCATGAAAATCAGGAACAGAAAACAGAGATTGAATGACAAACCATTGGATCTGGAGTTGGAGGAAGAGGTTTGGCTGTGGGATGAAATTAAACAACTATGAAAACTATGTTCATATGGTTATGGTGGAGTGACAGTTAAGTGATGTGATTTAAACTGAGCATCTGTTTTATAATCTGCAAAACATAAATGAGTTTGCACCTCCATTGGGATAGTATTCACTGCATCCTGCCGCCAGCTTCTCTGTCTGAAGACAACATCTCCATTTCCCTTCTACCCAGAAGTCAGGATGGTACTTCAGAAACAAGTTGTTATTTTGCGTTGCTTCATAGGTTGAAGAAATAACATAAAATACAAAAGATAAAGTTCATTGATGTGGGTTTTAAATGTGTACACAAAAATATTTCACTCTACATTGAAAACAATTACTTTTTCTAGGATGTGTATCACTTTCTGTAACAGCTGCTTACCTTCTTTCAGAGCTTTGACCCATTTTAACCTGCAATCGTTGTCTGGAGCAAACACATACAGATAGTAGCTGTCATGGGCAATCTGTGAACAAACATTAACAAACTAATAAACAAACAAAACCTTTAAGCAATGTAAAGCAAAAAGTTCTTTTTAGACTTCTATGAAAAACAAATATTTACAGGCACTGTCTTCTGTATGAGCTGCTTCGTTCTGACAAAGACATTATAAGCAACAATCCACTTAATTCTCACCTGGAAAGGGTACTTGTAATCACAGGGAATGGGAACATCACTGCGTACAATCTCCACACACTTGATATGAGACAGTTCGATGCAGCCTTTTTGAGTTGGCTTTTTCTAAGGTGATATAAAAACAAATGAAATGTTACTCTGGTATCAGTTCATCACAGACATTTTCTTAACTCATTTTAAAAAAGTGGAAAAGTAACTTTTATATTTGCAAATATAAGCCTCCAGAAGGTGTGAATACATACCCCAGGACGATGTTCAAAGTATGTCAAATCCTGTGTGTTTAACACAAAAATTCTCTCTTTGTAATTGCATGGTGAAGTTCTTCTCTTTTGTTGTGATTTCTTGAACAGTGTTTCCTTTAGGATGACCCTTGGGTACATGGTGAAATTCGGATATTTAACTACCACATGGAAGGTTGACTCATGGCAAATGATGTGTGCCAATCCCCGTTATACACTAGTAGAGCTTATACAAGCTCATATGGTGTAGAGCATAGGTTTCCGGAGTTGGTAGGTAGACCGCTTCCTGAAGTAGACTGCACAAGACAAACTTTTAAGCAAGTACATGCTTGCACACACACACACACACACACACACACACACACACACACACACACACACACACACACACAGACACACACACACAAAATCTGGTTCACTATCCTTGTAGGGACTCTCCATAGATGTAATGGTTTTTATACTGTACAAACTGTATATTCTATCCCCCTACACTAACCCTACCCCTAAACTTACCCATCACAGAAAACTTTTGGCATTTTCACATAAAAAACAAAACAAAAAAACCCATCATTTAGTATGTTTATTAATCCATTTTCCCCATGGGGACTGCTGGCTGGTCCCCACAATGTATAGGTGATCTTAGGTTATAATAGCCTTGTGGGTACCATTTGGTCCTATATAAACCTGTACACACACACGCTGTTTCTCCCCCTTCGCTCCCACTCTTTCACACACATCTTATAGGGGACTTCTGTTATTTATATATTGAGTGAAAGATATTTTTATCTCCTGACGTACACCTAATTGTACTCCTTACAAAACATTTTTCATTAAGACATTATTTAGAATGTTTATTAAGCTGTTTTCCTTAATTACAGCATAGATGATGGGAACATCTGTAGCATCAATGTTATCATTAAACTCTAAATAAAAAGCATGTTACAGTACACGCATGTTACAGTTAATACTAAACCCCATTAGCAATTGTGAAAAACAGTAATAATGAAACCGCATCAGTGTAAAAATAACAGTCATATAAAAAAATAACTTAATTACTATACGCATCTACTACTGACTAAAACAGAGAACAAAATAAAATGCGACTATTTGTTTTTAGGGTTTTTTTGTGTGTGTGTGGGTTAAAACGTAAAAAAAAATATACAAATTTCCAACACATTTACTGGTAGCAGCTTTCTTTTTTCTTTTTTTTTTCAGATTTTTTTATCTGATGCTGTTTTGAAAAAAAGTTTTTTTCAAATTCTTTGATTTCCTGCAAGAAGGGCATGAGCCTGACCTTTTTTTTTTTATATCAGTATAACTTTTTCTCAAAATAGTGAAGTTATTATATATCTACATTATATTGGCAAAAGTTTTGGGACGTCTGCCTTTACATGCACATGAACTTTAATGACATCCCATTCTTAATCCATAGGGTTTAATATAGAGTTAGCCCACCCTTTGCAGCGATAACAGCTTCAACTCTTCTGGGAAGGCTTTCAACAAGGTTTAGGTTTAATTTTTGACAATTCTTCTAGAAGCGCATTTGTGAGGTCAGGCAGTGATGTTGGACAAGAAAACCTGGCTCGCAGTCTTCACTCTAATTCATCCCAAAGGTGTTCTATCGGGTTGAGGTCAGGACTCAAAACTCATTTATCCATGTCTTTATGGACCTTGCTTTGTGCACTGGTGCACAGTCATGTTGGAACAGAAAGGGCCATCCCCAAACTGTTCCCACAAAGTTGGGAGCATGAAATTGTCCAAAATGTCTTGGTAAGCATTAAGAGTTCTTTTCACTGGAACTAAGGGGCCAAGCCCAACCCCTGAAAAACAACCCCACACCATAATTCCCCCTCCACCAAACTCTACACACTGTTCTTGAGCTAATCTGAAGGCCACATAAAGTTTGGAGGTCTGTCGTTATCGACAACTTCTGTGCACTGTGCGCCTCAGCATGTGCTGACCCCGCTCTGTGATTTTACGTGGCCTACCACTTCGTTGCTGTTGTTCCCAGTTGCTTCCACTTTGTTATGATACCAATAACAGTTGACTGTGGAATATTTAGTAGTGAGGAAATTTCACAAATGGACTTATATCACAGTACCACACTTGAATTCACTGAGCTCCTAAGAGCGACCCATTCTTTCACAAATGTTTGTAGAAGCAGTCTGCATGCCTAGGTGCTTGATTTTATATACCTGTGGCCATGGAAGTGATTGGAACACCTGAATTCAATGATTTGGAGGGGTATCCCAATACTTTTGGCAATATAGTGTATATTTCATCATATCTATATGTCTATTAATAAAAAAAAATATATATATATATTTTTTTTTTAGTTATTAAACTTTTTATACAACACAATAATTAATATGCTAAACAAGAAAATAAAAAGACAACAATAAAGGAGAAAAAAAAAGACTGAACAGGAAATACATAAAAAACAAAATACAAATATCACTTTTAACAGCTGCTCACATTCTTTCAGAGCTTTCACCCATATTAACATTAAGTGGCATGGCATCATACACACTGAAGCCATCGACACATGCCGTAGCACATCTGGTTTTGAAATGTTGCTTGCCAGTGAACTGTGGCATAATACCAACCACTAAAACTTGTGTCATGTGGTAGATTGTGGCATGTGCAACTGAATATTGTGGAAGACGTAGACTAACATTATAGGCTATTTTGTGGCACCTCCAGTAGTCAACATGAGTTGAGGAGGACTGATGTAAGGAGACACAAAATTGAAAGTTTTTTTTTTTTTTTTTTTGGTGCTTAGTGTTTTAAGTAGCTGAGGTTTATTAAGTAATGCTTATAATATTCATTAAAAGATGAGTAGGAGATATCACTATCAAACAAACAGACTAACTAACTATCTAAAAATGAACAAAAAAAGCATAATTTTGTGAAAGACAATCCTAAATAATTATCCTATTTAGTCTTTATATTTAAAAAAAAAATATTAGTACTTTTTTAATAAATGCCAATTTAAACATTTATAAATGCTGAGATATTATAATTGTTATAAATGTTTTTTTTTTTTTTTAGTTGAATGTCATGTTGTGTAACATGCTACGTTGTATTACACAAACGGCCCATTAGAAAAACAACAACAAAAAACCTTACAGCATAAATGTATCATTAGCCACTACGAACGTTTACATTATTTATTAATTGATTGTATCGAATGCTTATATGTTTATTAAACAGTCAAACTACAATTTCATTGAATACGCTTTACTTTGGGCACGCCCTAATCTGACTTTGGCCAATGAAATAACTCGTTGCTCACTGACTGTGTACCAATGCAATTCATTTATGTTTAGACCTGAAGAAAACGAGAATCGAGACATGCAAGAGAACTTGATAGCTTTGCTTATGTTTACTGAAAATCTGTTTACGTAGCCGACACTCTTTTTGTTCAATAAAGCCAACAGTTTCGGTATGTATTTTTTTTTATTACAACTGTAATGAGTCCCGCTTTGCGATACTTTATATATTTTTTATTCTGTGAACTGTAGCTTTTAGCTTGCAAGCTGTTAGCCGTTTCTAGACCAGTATTGCTGATAAAATATGTTTATGGTTCATTTACTGCATTCCCGAAGCCCTCCAGTGTGTTTATTCGACAGTAATATATCTAGGAAAGAAAATAATTTGATTCAAAGCGAATGTTGTGTATAATAAAGTATAGTTTTGTTGTTGTAGATTGCTACCCAGAGAGAGAGAGAAAGTTTTAATAAATAACAATATTGAATATTGCTACTAGTCCATTTAATAAATACATTTGATTGTTTTCTCTCGACTAGATTTACAAAATGGGGGAGCCACAGCAGGTCAGTGCTCTTCCACCGCCTCCAATGCAGTACATCAAGGAGTACACGGATGAGAATGTGCGAAAGGGACTGGCCCCCAAACCCCCTCCTCCTATTAGAGACAGTTACATGATGTTTGGCAATCATTTCCAATGCGATGACATTATTATTCGACCATTGGAGAGCCAGGGCATTGAGCGCCTCCACCCTATGCAGTTTGACCACAAGAGAGAGCTGAAAAAACTAAATATGTCCATCCTGGTCAACTTTCTGGACCTTCTGGACATCCTCATCAAAAGCCCAGGCAGCATTAAGCGAGAGGAGAAGATGGAGGACTTGAAACTCCTGTTTGTCCACATGCATCACCTCATCAATGAGTACCGTCCTCACCAGGCCAGGGAGACGCTTCGGGTCATGATGGAGGTTCAGAAGAGACAGAGGCTGGAGACGGCTGAGCGTTTCCAGAAGCATCTGGAGCGGGTGGTGGAGATGATCCAGGGGTGTCTTGCTTCGCTGCCTGATGATTTGCCACAACCTAACAGCTCCAGCGTGGGAGAGGCTGGTGGCACGGGGTCAGCTGGAGCCTCAATACTAAAAACTGAACCTATGGATGTAGATGTGACGGGTGCTAGCTGCATGGTTGCGCAAACGGACAAGAATGTGCCTTGTAAGAAGGACAAGGATGCTGCGATGTGCAGGATTATTGATGAGATGACCTGAGCTGTCTGAGGAATTAATAGTGTTTTTATTGTTATTCAGGAAATGCTGGTTCTTCAACTTTGTTACAAAACACAGGAAGTCAACAAGTAGACCACAAACACTTACAGACATTTAACATGGTGGTCAGCTCAAATGGTCATTGAAGTAGAAAAACGTGTACGTGTAAAATAATAAAGATCTACTGGTCTTTTCATTTTCATATCACTCACTGTGCTTTTTTGTGTTTTCACATAAATAAATAGACCACAAGATTTCATAAACTGTTGATGGGTGTGGACATGTATATTAATGGAATGATAATGATAAAGCGGGAGCAAAAAAGGTTGGTCAGACCGCTGAGTAATAACCTGCTCTGCAGCCAAGCAATGTTGTGTCATGTGATGTTATGTGATTTAGCCCTTCTCAGTGTCACATGTTTATATGATGCTGATTGGTTGGAGGAAATGCAAACTTATACAACTTTTACTGCATTTATGCAATCTTGTGTAAGTGTACTGTAGTCTAATGAGTGGTGCATATTTTAACCAAATAGGTATTTGTATCCTCGGTTGGTAACTACAATGCCTCTGTATTTGCAGTGTCATCCTAATATGTTTCCATGTCTTCTGCTAGTAAATTCAAGTGAAATCTTACTCACCAGTACATCTATACTAGAACATAAAGGAATCTATGCAACATAAATACAGCAGGTATACGAAGGTTTATGTAACTCAGACGGTTTGCAAAGGTAATGTTTGTATAGAAGTAGACAAATTGAGATATACGTTTAAGAAATTGACACAATGTTATTCCTCAGGGTTTGTAATGTTTTTAGTGCCTCAGAATGCAGGATCTCGGGAAGAGACTGCGTGAATTTCGACTGCATGCGTCTTCCTACGTGCAGCAAATGCTGAAATACACAAAGGAAAAGAAAGAAAGCAGTTATCAGAGCACAATTATTGAACACCCATATGTCAGTGGCACAGTTTGCGTTGTAGGCGTCTGTCATTGAATTAGTGCGCGAGATTCCCTGTTATGAAACGCGGCGTTCGCTGTTTCACAACAGGGTGGAACGAGGAACGGGGGAGCCAATGGGAAGCACCACCACGCGTCACGTGTTTTTTATTTATGTAATGTAATGGTGTCAGAAGCGAACCTAGCATAATCTGCGGTCTAAACACAAGACAAAGATGTTGGTCTTGCGAGCTTAAAAACAGGAAAATACAGGTCCATCGGTCGCTTTTTATTTTGTCCTTGCACTGCGTTGATGGAGTTCGGAGGAGTCAGCAAAGCCACGCTGATCGGACCGAAGCGGAGTGAACCAATTCATCATGCACAACAAGGGAAAACGTTACTCTCACAACAAAGACTGAGATATGATTGACAATGGATAATCATACATGATAAATCTATTGTCATATTTAAAAGTAAGTTGGATAGGGAATCCTAAAGCATGCTCTTGGCACAATTTCGCAGAAACTGCCATCGGCCTGAGGTTTATAAAAGCAGTGACCACGAAATGAGATAGGTAAGAGCTATTAAACTGCTCGTGTCGTTTAACTTTTGAATCATGCCACATTTCATGCTCATGAATCGAGCTCTGTAAGTTTTGACAAAGGGCATCAGCTGTTCAACTTTCAGAAGGAAGCTGTCACCGGATGAAAGAGTCGAGGATGGATCTCCTGGAGTGTCCGATCTGCCTGTTCCTCATGTGCGAGCCCATGACCATGAGCTGCGGTCACTCGTTCTGCAGGAGGTGCATGGGCGCTTTCCTGCCCTCGCGATGCCCCACATGCAAAGAACGATTAAAACAGAGAGATGCGAAAAACATCAAAAACAATGTGTTACTCTTCAGCGTCATTGAGAAATGTTGCCCAGAAGAGACTAAGATGAAATGTCACATTCAGGAGAAGCTGAAAACGAGCGAGTTTACAGAAGCGCTGCGTATTGCGGACGAAGGGATCGAGATGGGTAAGGATGCAAACTCGGTTTACGAGGAAAAAATACCTTATGCAACCACACTGATGTTTATATATAGGCCTGTTGTGCAACAGGAAACGTTTAGTGTTCCGCTTCGGTTATGAAAACGGAACATGTATATGGCCTTGAGTCGTTTTTTTTTTTTTTTTTTTTTTTTTTTTTTTAAACACCATTTACATTTGAATAAATACAGCTAAGTTGCTTTACGGAAATTGCGTTCAAAACATACTAGTGTAGTCGACTGAATCATTCTTAAGAGCCGATTCTTTTTTGTGAATCAAAACATGCCTCACGAATCAGAAACCAAGCCGGTTCATTTGAGCAAACCAAAACACGTATGATGAGTTATTGAATTAATATGACTCACTTACCCAACCTAAAGTTATTACATAGTAACGTCATTTCTGGCTTAAAATGAACCAAAACTGTTACTGTAGCATGTTGTAGCCTACTTAAAGTGAAAAATGAAAATTCTGTCATTTACTCCCCCTCAAGTTGTTCCAAACCTGTATACATTTTTTCGTTCTGCTGTACATAAAGGAAGATATTTGGAAGAATGTTTGTAAGCAGATCTATTGAGCTGTTGACTACCACAGTAGGAAAAAAAATCCTATGATAGTCAATGGGGGGCGAGATCTGCTTGGTTACAAACATTCTTCCACATATCTTCCTTTGTGTACAGCAGAAAAAAAAAAAAAAAAATTATAAAGGTTTGGAACAAATTGAGGGTGAGTAAATGATGACAGGGTGAACTATCCCTTTAAGTCTTGCAAGACTTTTATCATGTTAATTATTGGTTACTGTTTTTGTTTTAATATTTGTATTTAATGTATAATTTGGATGAATTCATTCTTTGCATTTATACCACTTATAAAAAGTAATAGCAATTTTGGTGCATAATAGAATTTTTTTTGTGTTTAATAAGTGCTTGTCACAGTAGTGCAGTCAAGATAGGAAGCTCACTAGATTTTAAGATACAGCAGATTGTAACCTTTGCTTTTCTTCTGTACAGGATATTTATAGCTCATAATAATAACTGGCACTTGCCTTTTATAGGACATTTATGCAATGAAAGCACACTACATTCTTCTGAAGTAGGCCAATGAGTTTGTGAACCTCATATTCACTAAAGAAAAAGTAATTAATTCAATGCAATTAAAAACCTCTAGAAGTATAATGATTTGAATTAAATGAGGATACATTTACTAGTAACTGGAAATAATATATGAATCATATATGTCAGTTCAGGTCATCACTGTGGAAAATGCTTCACAGAGATGATGTAATTAATATACTAAATGCATGTTCAGAATCAGATCAGCCTATAAACACAGGTGTTATAGGCTGATCTGATTGATATGTTAGATATTGACTGTTAGATAATGAAAGCCATATGCAGCAGGAGTTTGAAATCTGTTGTTTCTAGAAATATATGCCCTAGATTGCAGCATTTTAACACGGCGTGGGTTAGTTGAAGACTGTTAGATATTGTCTTAGTGATCCACCTACTCACACACTTGTGAGCAGAGAGCTGTGCTTGTTGAAAGCAACAGTGATTTCATAAGCTCAGGTCTCCTGAAGGGTTAATGAGTACCAGTGAAAGTGGGTTAAAACATGAGTGGCTGATGTGTGATGTCACTAACAAGGGTAAATAAGGTCATGAAAACATCTCTAGGGCACACAATGGTGGAATAACAAGTCCCACTAGGTAAAGGAGACATTAGAGAACATACAGTACTGTAAGATGCATTAATGTAGATGTGCAATTAATGTATCCCTGACATAATGACATATAGTGCACTAAAGTGCAGTTTGGTAATATCATAAGGCTCTTATCTTATAGATGTGACATTACTATTAACAGCAACAGTGCCATTTGTCCTTTAGTGAATTGTACGTATCATTTTACGGCCACTGAATGACTGCAATTATCTGTCTAGTAACATAAACCATCTAAGGCAAAACCGAGATGTCTGTCCTGTCAACGTTTTGAATCCAATTAGAGGCAGTTTCCTGTACGCTCCGCATTCCGCCCCACATATACTTTCCCTCTTGTGTAACCAAGGATCCTATGACATAATCCTTTGTATCGTAACAGCCCGGTTGCACACCTTACTGTGTGCACATACAGTAAGTGACATAATGCAACAGTTTTGTCCCTCTTTATGCAATAATTTGTAGAATTGTTGGATTTCCGGTCACTGTGAGATCCCTTTGTAGTTGAATTTGAGTAATCTCTCATCCACCCCTTATTTTGTTTATCTTGTAGGAGGTGAACTCCATTTGATCATTATGCTTTAGACAGTTTGTTTTTCTTTCTTTTTTGCATTTTGCTATTAGATGGTCATCTCATGTCATGCCATCTAAGTGGTACAGATGTTAGATGCGCACTAATACACAAGGTGGGAGGAATGCTTATGCAGAGTGCTGCTGTTCAGAGATTAATGATGTGCATTTAGGTTGCTCTCTTTATGCTGATGCACACTTAAAACATTTCAAACAGATAAAAGCATCAAATCTATGTCTGAAAAAACAAACAAAAAAAACAAAAAACTGAGGACCATACTTTCCATCTTTCATGCATCTACAGCCCCTGATGATGTGAGTCTGAAAGTATGGAGGGCTGAGGCCTGCATGGGCCTTCGTCGCTTTTCTGATGCCCTCCGTGACCTGGATGACCTGTGCTGTGTGCGACCCAACTGGACGGAGGTGAAGGCTATCTTTGCTAACTGTACTGTTTAATTATATGTTGTCTAGGGACAAGACTTTTGTTTGATTACTGTTTAGGAATGGTGTTGATAAATCTGTATCAATTTATTATACATATTTATTATTCTGTATACGTAAGGTCTCTAAAGTGACCGTGCTGTCTCATGGTGTGGTATTACGGAAATGACTGACACAGTTTCATAGTTATGTCATCTCTGTTGGTATGGACAGAGTACATTGTTGGATTTGGCATTATTCCCACAGCAGTATACTGACATACACTACCGTTCAAGGTTAATATTTAATAATACTTTTTAAAATTAATTTATTACTTTTATTCAGCAAGAAGACATTAAATTGTGAGTAAATCAAAAGTGACAGTAAATTACAAAACAATTATATTTCAAAAAAATGTTTTTTTTTAAAAATTTTTTTAAATTTTATATTTTTACTTTATATTCATTGAAGAATCCTAAAGATGGTTTCCAAAAAAATATTTTATTTATTATGTTAAAAGGGAGATATTTATTCCTGAGGATTTTTGCTAAATTATATTTAATAAATTGAACAGGATTATTTGTGTTTATAATTTGTGTTTAAATTCTGTGTTTTGTAGGGTTTCTTTCGTAAAGGGAATGTTCTTCTTGAAATGGGCAGAAAGACGGAAGCCCTCATCCACTTCTACCGCTGTCTGAAGCAGCAGCCTGACTTTGCCCCTGCGAAAAACCAGATTAAGAAGGTGGTTGTTTCCGAAAGTTTTCAGAAGTTTGATGAACAATTCACTTTTCTGAAGAGAGTCAGAACCAAGCACTGTAAAAAATGATTTTATGGTGAAGTAAATACTACAGAAAATCAAATGTAATTTTTACATGAAAAAGTTAGTTCAGGCAAGAATTAAAAAAACTAGGTAAATTCTATATTAGTACTCAATTTAAGCATGTAGAAATTAAAGCGTAAATATTAACATTATAAAATTAAGTAAAACTTTTCTGATACTGGTGTACCCATAATGCACTGGGCCTTGAATAATTAATTAGGTTGATTTTTTTTTTTTTTTACTGTTTTCCAGCTGTTTTTACACTGTTTTATCATTGCTTTTGTGGTTAGGTTTAACTTGCCATTTTATGACATTTGGAGTTCATTTTCTACTCAAAATGCCACATTCACACTCAAAAACCATTGAATGTTACCATCATTGTGTATTGTGTACCAAGTATTGAGGTCTCTGTGTTCAGGTGCCGCGTTACTTCTATTATGTAGATATGGTGTCTACACAATATCTATTGTATAATTTACTTATATGTTTCTAAGTAAAGCATACACTTTAAAAGCATGTTTTAATTCAGTGTTATATTGTTTGAGTAAAATGTATTGCAAAAGAAACTTCAACTAAGTAGATATTACTCAACCTTTTACTGGCCAATTTAAAATTACTTATTTTCTTTGTTAATTTTACTTAATTTAGTTAAATAGAGTTACTTAATCTCATATTTGAAATTTACTTAAAAAATATGCGTGCAAAAACTTGCAAAAGAAAAATTAAGTAAATTTTACTTATTGTTTTTTACAGTGAGTGATTCAGAACCAAAACATCCATATATGGAGCATGTTCTGATTAAAAACATGAATGATTGTTTTATATGATATGCAGATCTTGGAAGCAGAGGGCATGGCTGTACCGGAAGAAGTTCCACGGATCCTGCATGTTGTGTCGGAGTACTTGCAAGATCCCTGTCCTATCACCAGCTCTGTAAGCCCCTCCTACATGCACAACAATGCTGCAGGTCAAAGTGATGCCGGGCAGGTGAGACTAATGTGATATCAAACTGATATAGTTATTATTGTAATGTTTTCTTAAAGATTTTTTTTTTCTTCATTAAAATAGACTTTGATGCTAAAATAAATAAATTTGTGATGTAAGCTATATGGTAAAGTTTTTCCTGTTCTGTCCTAGAATGCAACTAAAGCGAAGCACAGCACCAGCGGCGAGTGCTGCCTGAGCCTGTGTCAGGCCGTGTCCTTCCTCCCCACTGCTGAGGATGATGAGGAACTGATGATGAAGAGAGAGGAGAAACAGAACAGAGGTAAAGATATCTTACTAACTGCTCATGAGAACAAATGTAATGCATTCACATTTATATATGCACTTTCTAGAGATGATTAACACATAAATATAATTCAATAATTATTTCAAAATATAATTCTTAAATGAATAGTTCCAGTGCAAAATGCTGAAAGGTTGTAGTTTAGCTGCTTTGCTTCATACAATTTTAATTAATTGTCATTTGATGATAGTTATTAATCATCATCTATCTCATACATTTTTAAACAATGCATTAAGTAAAGAATACATAATAATGTATGTAGATGTTGGTTTCAGCAAGTTGAACACATTAGCGCATTAGTCAAGCTATATGAACTGTATAACACGGCCTCATGTGACTTATTGCATAAGTATACAGAATACTTTGGGTTTTGTAAGTTCATTAGTAACAGGTAAACATAATGGGTTATACATTTATATTATTATTGAATATAATAATTATTATTCATATAAATATTATTTCATTTTTACTTCATAAGCAGTTCTCAAACAATATTGTCTTAGTTTTGACAATAAATCAGTGGCATCCATTGAACGTTTGTTTTGTTTGATTCTGTAGGTGTGTGCAGTGTGGGCAGAGAGTCCTGCCTCAGCGTTCTGACAGTGACGGATTTTGAGTGCCCTCTCTGCATCAGGTCAGTGGAGATTTGTAATGTTGTTTTTCACTGGCCTTATGTCCTGCTACCAGACACTTGCATTTCCTTTGATATAAAATTTAAAGGTTAGATTACGGTGGGTACTTGATAACAAAATATTTTTCAATTGAAGACACAATATTTTTGTAATACTTCAAAGGGTTAGTTCACCCAAAAATGAAAATTCAGTCATTAATTACTCACCCTCATGCCATTCTACACCCCTAAGACCCCCTCTTGAGAGGTTCGGTGGCTTTGCTCTCAATAGAGGCCTCACTGAGCCATCGGATTTCATCAAAAATATCTTTATTTGTGTTCTGAAGATGAACAAGGGTCTTACGGGTGTAGAACGACATGAGGGTGAGTAATAAATGACATTATTTTAATTTTTGGGTGAACTAACCCTTTAACAAGTGTAATTCAGTATAGGGTAAATGTCACGGTTTTATCCCTTTTTCTATGGTCATACCAATGTATTGTAAGTTAGTATACTACAGTGCTGTTGAATGCTTGATTCTGACTGGTTGACGAATGTTTTAAGGCGTGCAAGTATTTTCAGGGAAACGCACAGCTAAAAAAGTTCCAAGAAGGTCCTGACCGCATTACAGTTCCATGTCACTTTGTGATATGATTTCAGCTATATCAAAGGTCCTTACAATCTACAACAGCAAAAAAAAAAACAAAAACAAAAAAAACAAAGCCCACAAAGACACTGATCAAGCAAATAGATATAACGAAAATAAGATAAAAAAAATAAAAAAACTATATCCATGTTTTCCCCATAAAATTACATATCATTTCTCAGTGTCTCAGTTACGTCGCTGTTCTTGAAGCAGTTAAACTTACATCTTTGCTATTAGTTGAGACATTGCTTGCGATGAAATTAGTATTTAAAGGATACAAATCTAAAAATGTCTTGAAATAAAACACTGAACAATGTTTTGAGGCATGGTAACTGTAATGTAAGTGAAAAAACTGACTCTGGGTTGTTGAATTATTTAAAAAAAAATATACACAAAATAATGCATTATTATTTGTAATAATTCAAATTAATCAATTCAAATTATTTCTTATCTAAGGTATTATCAGTTGATCTATTTCTGCAAAGTGATCCGGTAACACTTTACAATAAGGTTCATTAGTTTACATTAGTTAACTACATTAGTTAACATGAACTAATAATGAACTGCACTTACACATCATTTATTAATCTTTGTTAATGTTAATTACAACATTTACTAATACATTATTAAAATCTTGTTAACATTAGTTAATGCACTGTGAACTAACATGAACAAACAATGAACAACTTTATTTTCAATAACTAATGTTAACGAAGATTAGTAAATACAGTAACAAATGTATTGCTCATGGTTAGTTCATGTTAGTTAATACATGAACTAATGTTTAACTAATGAACCTTATTGTTAAGTGTTACCAGTGATCCTCTTCTTAATTAAATAGTATAAATGATGAGATGATGAGAATTTCTAGCTGTCTTAACAGGGTTTTTAACAGTCTAGTATTCCATAAGAACGGAAGAGCTTATATCACTATAAGTTGTACATAAACAGATGTATTTGTTAACTTCCCACCTCTTATATAACTGATCAATGATCACTTGTCATGATCAATGGATTAAAGGTTATTCTATGAGCCGGTGACAACACCCTGTGGACACACCTTCTGCAAGAACTGCATTGAGAGAAGTCTGGATCATAATCTACGCTGTCCACTCTGCAAACAACCACTGCAGGAGGTACTACTGAAACACAGACAATAGTCTACATAGGAGCATGTAGAAACATATACGTGTACACACCCAAAATGGCTAAACACTAAGCTTTTCTTTTTGTCTTAACCACAAATTATTGGTCAGGAAATCAGCAAATTTTAATCACAAATGCACTACTAAAAAAGCCATTGCTGTCTCAGAAAAACATCAAAGACAGAATGTAGTCTTTGGCAGAATAGGGGGATCACAATGAAACATGAGTCTTTGAAAGAGCTGAGTCTTTGAAAATCTGCTGAGAAATATAATAATAAATGCATCTCTAGCACAGTAAAGCATGGAAGGAAGAGGTGTCATTGTGTGAAGAGCCTTTTTAGCTGCTGGTTTTGGTGAGCTACTTCACTGTAAAAAGTAATTTAATGCTTTGGAGTACAGGAGAATATTGCAGAATGGCTTGCTTCCCACAAACGATATGTTGTTACCTAAGAGGAATGATCAGATGTTATTGTTCAACAAGACAATGCTCCTGCCCAAACTGCAAAGACAACCAAGAAGCGGCTTGAGAACAAGTCCATCAGGTTCATGTTTTGGCCTGGTCAAGTCTAGATTTGAACCCCATTGTGAATATTTGGTCTTGCATTGATCTCAAACGAACTGAGAGACATTTTTCAACTACTCATGAACTGTTTGAAGCCATTAACATTGAGTGGAACTACATTGACTCTTTTTCCTGTAAAAATCGGTCTGCAAGTTGGGGAAGGCTATTCTATTAAATTACTTTATCTACAGTATTTGTAATACTACATTACAGTAATTTTCTGACCAGTGATTTGTGATCAAAAAAGTTAAGACCATTAAAAGACAACTAAATATTTGGTCATTTTTGGCTTATATGTGTGTGTGTTTAAAATATATAATATATACACTACCAGTCAAAAGTTTGGAAACTGTACGATTTTTAATGTTTTTAAAAGAAGTTTCATCTGCTCACCAAAGCTGCATTTATTTAATTAAAAATACAGTAAAAACAGTAATATTTGAATATATTTTATAAAGTAATTTATTTCTGTGATCAAAGCTGAATTTTCAGCATCATTACTCCAGTCTTCAGTCACATGATCCTTCAGAAATCATTCTAATATGCTGATCATTTATTGTGTACAATTGTACACAATATTTGTGTGCAATATTTTTTTTTCAGGATTCTTTGATGAATAGAAAGAACAGCATTTATTTGAAATATAATCTTTTGTTACATTATAAATGTCTTTACTGTCACTTTTGATCGATTTAATGCATTCTTGCTGAATAAAAGTATTAATTTCTTTAATTTCTCTTTAAAAAAAATAAATAAATAAAAATTCTTACTGACCCCAAACTTTTGAACGGTAGTGTATAATGTTAAAAAAGTTTTGTATTTCAGATAAATGCTGTTCTTTTGAACTTTCTATTCATCAAGGAATCCTGTTTTCAACATTGATAATAATCATAAATGTTTCTTGAGCAGCAAATCATCATATTAGAATGATTTCTGAAGGATCATGTGACACTGAAGACTGGAGTAATGATGCTGAAAATTCAGCTTTGCATCACAGGAATAAATTACTTTATAAAATATATTTACACACAAAACATTTATTTTAAATTGTAATAATATTTCACAATATTACTGTTTTTACTGTATTTTTAAGTAAAAAATGCAGCCTTGATGAGCAGATGAAACTTCTTTTAAAAACATTAAAAATCTTACAGTTTCCAAACTTTTGACTGGTAGTGTGTGTGTGTGTATATATATATATATATAGTTGCAATTGTATTGCTAAATGAACAAATGAACAAATAAAACAGAGCAAATCATATTACATAGCAGTTCAAGTCTCACCGCATTACTTTCTATTCCTAGTATTTTAAGAACAGGAAGTACAACCCCACAGTGCTGCTGCAGGAGATTATGTCCCGCCTCTTCCCCCAGCAGTTGGCTGAGAGGAAACAGGTGCACGAGGCGGAGATGGCAGAACTCTCAAAGTGAGTGCCCCTCTCAATGATAACAAAAAACTGTGATTTTAAACATGCTGCTGCTGAGGTCTGGAAAAGCTCCAGTATCTACAAAATGTATAAAATGGTACCTGTCTTAACATTTTATCTGAGTCTTTAACAGTCCAGAATAAGATTAATATTGTGTGAAGTTATGCAAAAGCAGAATTATTTATTAATTGCCCATCTTTTATCTCTAGTTTGACCAAGGACATCCCGATCTTTGTGTGCACGGTGGCATACCCTGGCATCCCTTGCCCGCTGCACATCTTTGAGCCTCGCTACCGTCTAATGATGCGTCGATGTATGGAGACGGGCACCAAAAAGTTTGGCATGTGCAGCTATGAGCATGGCAAAGGGTACAAAAAATATTATACAGCTAACATCTGTCATTTATCTGTCATCAGGTTATGCTAGCTTCTGTACCCTTACTGAATTTAAGAAAATTAATTTAGGCCTTATTAATTCTCAAAGTATGTACATATATGCACACTACCATTTGGGGTCAGTGAGATTTTTATTTGTAAGAAATAAATTATTTTTTTCAGCAAGGATGCATTAAATTGATCAAAAATAAATACTGTTCTCTTTTCTTCAAAGAATCTGAAGACCGAAGTAATGATGCTGAAAATTCAGCTTTGCCATCACAGGAATAAATTTCATTTTAAATTATTAAATTAAATTATATTTCAAAATAGTACTGTTTAACTGTATTTTTATTCAAATAAATGCCACCTTGGTGAGAATAAGAGACTTCTTTAAAAAAACATAAAATCTGTCTATCTATCTATCTATCTATACAGTGTTTTGATACCAAAATTCCCTGTCACAGCTTTGCAGATTATGGCTGCATGCTGGATATTTTGGATCTGGATTTGCTTCCTGATGGTCGTTCCTATGTGGATACAGTGGGAGGAAGTCGCTTCCGAGTGCTCAGGAGAGGACAGAGAGATGGCTACCACACTGCTGATATTGAGTACCTGGAGGACCATAAGGTCAGAGGTTACAGATTGCCATAACTTTAATGCAACACAACAGTATTAAAGCACATAAAGCACATTGTGCCTTTAACTTAAGACTTAAGATAGGAAGTATCTTTAATACAGCCATTGATGTAAATAAAGTTGCACTTCTCATCTTAAAGATTACGGTCCCTGTCATAATAGAGATCTAGCACCTGAAATGTCTCCTGATGGCACACTTCCATTCTTTAATTTATAATTAGTACTTATACGAAAGTGCCATGTGATCTTCCGGTATAGTAGTCTCCCATAGCAAACTGTGGTTGTAGCAAGCTCTTTCTGTCATATTATGATATTCTGTCATTCTAATAACTATCAGTCAACCAATTTTATTATATTATAATTTAGTATATCATATATTATTAACTATAGTAAACATACATTTTACTATATAATATCATGATCTTAATACCTGCATAAAGGTAAATCGTTTTAATACTACTTTGTCCTGTTGTGGGACACTTCCTCAAGATTATACACTGCACTGCACGGGAAGTTGTGGTGCCCACTGAGGCGATCATGATGGTTGTGATCATACCATGATATTCACTATAATAATAATCAAGCCATTTGGCTGCTGCAGTTATTTTTATTAAATTGCATCCTGTGGAGCTCACATTCTCGGTTTAACACAGTAATTTCAACAGGTTCAGGTTGGTTCTGACTGGCAATTAAACATTTATTAATGAATTGATGGAATGCTTATGGCAAGTAGAGTTTTTGTTTAGTTATCATTATTAGTGAATAAGGCTGGAGTCTTGTTTTCTGTTACATTAAAACGTTTTAATCTTCTAGTCGTTTTCCCAATGGTTATATGTCTTAACCACATAAATAAGGTGTCATGACTGAACATTAAATGAAAAGCATGCATTAAATATTCATGAGGGAGGTTATTACCACTATCACAAGCCAGAGCCTGTTTGCATGATGGATTGCTTATAATGGCAGTAAATATGAAACCTTTTGTTAGCACTGCAAATTTAATATCAAGTAAATACTTAATGTTAATTAGCGTTAATTACAAGTGTATTCAGCAAACATTAGGAAGAGGAGCTTGTGATTAACTGCCT
Organism: Elopichthys bambusa; assembly: GCA_037101425.1. NCBI lineage: Eukaryota > Metazoa > Chordata > Actinopteri > Cypriniformes > Xenocyprididae > Elopichthys > Elopichthys bambusa. Next base: position 23,568,880 of record CM074447.1, on the reverse strand, counting down.
GTTAGTCAACAAATTCAAGCTCTTTTCTAACCCATCTACATTATGATTACACAAGCATTATTTTATCATCAGCACTGTAAACCCTAACACTCAAAATAATTAACTGGTTTGAGTAGGACAAACTTAAATTAAACAAATTGGTTCAGTCAAATTAACTTTTATCAGTATTTAACACTTTCTTTTTCTTTCAAGTTCACAGGACTGATATATTTTAAGTAAACTGAACTGTTTCATTGCTTTGAGTTTTATGAACTTATTTATTTTAATTTAGACGAACTTAAGTTTAACTAAAACTGGGCTAGGATTTCTGTTTCCCAGCATGCTTTGCCCATGGCACTTGAAAGTTTTTTTTTTTGTGCTAGATTAATGTTAATTAGGAGATTTAGCAGTTATTAATGTTTTGTTATGCTAATTTAGAAGAGTTTCTTGGTTTTTTGAGAGTTACCACCATGGTGACAAGTGGTGCATCCGCACAGCTTAGTTTGAGAGCAAGTATGTTAAATGTTTTATATTGCTGTACTCATTCAGCAAGTGTTATACCATGCTATTGTTAACATGTTAGCAAATTAGCAAGTTAGCATTTTCTGTATTATCTAGTTGTAGCTAAGTTTCCACTAATAAAAATGTTTACTCTGAGATTACGTGATAATTTTATTTTAAATATATAAATTAGTTTACTCATTGTTACTCAATATTTTAATTTAAGAACAATTAAAATGTTTGAGTACAAAACAAAAATCTGTTAGTTCTGCTTACTTAAACTTTGAATTTCTTAACTTAAAAATTGTAACCAATTGATGCATTTTTTTGAGTTTTGCCTCATTCGGGTTTACAGTGAGGTTGAAGAAATCACAGCTGAGTGAGACAGTAAAACTTCTATTTGTTTGTGTTTAGGTCGAAGGCAGTGAGCTTGAATTACTGCAACGCCTCCATGACAGTGTGTATCAGCAGGCGAGGGAATGGTACCACCGTCTGAACAGCCGCATTCAGGAGCAGATCAGCCGGCAGTACGGCATCATGCCAGAGAAAGAGGACGACATTCAGGTGAGAGCTCACGGAACATTGTTTATTAGTAAAACCACAGAGTTTGCATTTTAATAGGAACTTCCTAATGAGAATGAATGTGTTTTTGTGCGTTGCAGGCATCTGCTAATGGACCGGCCTGGTGCTGGTGGCTGCTGTCAGTGCTGCAGTTAGATCCAGCCTATCAGACCACTGTTCTGTCTTTGACCTCCCTGAAGGACAGACTGGGTCATCTACGCATTGTACTAGAATACTTCTCTCAGAGCTAGGACAGAGACACATCATACGCCCATATCACTGATCTCATCACATGCATGCACCACGGAAGACATTAAATTTTTTTACTCTACATTTTGATTCATCCGAGAGAAACTTGTTTCTCTCACCTAAAACTTTGTCACTTTTTTTCTGTTCATAATCCATGCACGCAAGATCTTGTGCTTGGATAATACATCGGACTATCTATGATATGGGTTAGTTAAAAATAAGATGACTTGTTCCAGTGGCTGTACAACTATTGAATTAGTCACTGAACTAATTCCTACTTAGTCAAGCACCAAAGAATTAAGGACTCGTTCTGCACTGAACAGCTGTTTATTGGTTTACGCTGTTCGCTTCGTTAAACATCTTCAGATAAGATGCCAAATGTTGCAGCTAGTTTTGTTGACATACATTTGAGATGTTTCCAGTAGTACTGGGCCCTGGCCAGGATTTTTTTGAATGTTTAGCTTACATTTGTGGCCGAGAGGGAAACAGCTGGCCCAAGTGACTGATGACTAAATAGGAGCTCATTGATTATGCATGAATGAAACGCTTATGACTACAGCCTCAAAATCTCACAAGTCCGCCCGTACGTTTTAGTAGAATCAGAAATAATATTATCCTCAGTAACTGATGGGGAGGTACATTAATATTGCAATACTAATGACAGAAAATACACTTCCTTTTTCCACAAATGAAAGCTGCTAGCTGTGCTTGTTTCATTTGTAGTAATAAATCAATTGCAAGCTTGCTGGCATGACAGCGGAGAGGAGAGAGGACGAAATTCTAGCAGTTATTAATATTTTTTTGAAAGAAATAAATACTTTTATTTAGCAAGGATGCTTAAAATTGATCACAAGTGACAGTAAAGACATTTATAAAGTTACAAAATATATCTGTTTAAAAAAAATGCTGTTCTTTTGAACTTTCTAGCATTCATCAAAAACAACAATAAAAAAAAATTAATAATAAGAAGAAATGTTGTTTGAGCAGCAAATCAGCATGTTAGAATGATTTCTGAAGGATCATGTGACACTGAAGACTGAAGTAATGATGCTGAAAATTCAACTTTGCCATCACAGGAATAAATTACATTTTAAATATATTCAAACAGATATTTTAATTTCAATTTCTTTCCCCACAATATTACTGTTTTTACTATATTTTTAATCAAATACATGCACACTTGGTAAGATTCTTTATAGTCTTAATCTTAACAGCCCCAAATTTTTGAACAGTAGTGTACAATACTCAACCAAATGGCAGTTTCAGACTTGTCATGGGCACCAGGGCTGTTGCGGGAGGTGTTGTAAAGATTTTTAGCTATCTGGTTGATCAGTACAGCTCTCCAAACCACTTTGTGTCAGTCGTATTGGATTGTTTCTGTGTGCTTGTGCCTTGTGTTGGGCCTTAATCTGGTTTCAGATATTTGGTTGGGGACTGTGGATTTATTTATGTTCCATATTTTACCTTTCTTCTGTTTTAGTGCCACATTCCGAGGAATGTTAAAACTGCAACGTTATATGTGATGTAACACTTAAAACTGACTTTTTTTCCTACTCTGTTGATTGTGCCATTGTATTGTGTTTTTTTTTTTTTTTTTTTAAGCTCCTAATGGCTGGAGGAACTCCAGCAAGCGTTAAAATCCACCCACCTGCCCTGTTAATTTTTATTTTTTTAAATGTTTTTCAGATTTGACCTGTTGTGCACTGCTCTGAAGATTACTGTCAATTTGCCATATATTGAAAACCAGTTACTAACAGATGGGTCCTTTGCTTTCGACCCTGTCATGAATGCAGTATGCCTAAACATGTACTGATTTTAGATAGAAATTTGAAGAAATCTGGGAACTTTTGGAGGAAAGATTTTTAGGGCTCTTGTATTAGATACAAAAAGTTCTTAAGCTGAGATTCAAAGAGGTCTCAGTTATGTTTCTCATGAGACCACAAATATTTATGAAAGGGATTCAAATCAGAATAGGGTTTTATTTTCATTTGCTTTAGTAATTTAAACAATAGAAATGTTACTGATTGATGCATCTGATGTGTTGTTTCATGTGTTGTCATGTCACCGTCCATCCTCAGGATTAAGCACTTGAAAATCACTTACAAATGCTTTCTGAACTGCTGCTTCATCTGTCTGTAGTATCTTAGTAACATGTGCTAATGAGTTTCACACTTATGATTATTAGTGTATGTGAAAGTGGCAGATCCTGACTGTGGTGTTGCTTTGGGATTGTACAAGTGACTTTATTCTTCATTAATAGTCTCAAAAGCAAAGAGAAAGACACTCCTATCACCCTGAAATCAGTTGGAAGAAGAGCTATAAATAAAGACTTTGGTTATATAATTAGTCAAGTCAAATCAAACTCAATAATCAAGATTATATCCTTTATTTTGTAAAGAAATGGCTTGAAGCAATTTTTCCCCCCAGTCATTGGCCAATAATGATTGCTTGTTTAATTTGAAATGATCAGTGGACTCTGATGCCTAGTATATTCTGTTTTCTTTCTTTGTTTTTTTTTGTTTTTTGTCACTAATTCTTTTTAATGTCATATATTGATGTGTTTGGAATTAAAGCAGCCTTTTCCAGAGTATTTTATAATTTGTAATCCCTGGTGTAAACTAGGGGCCTGTATCAGTGGTTTTTCTTTTGAGAGATTTGTTGTATAACTCTTAAGGAGTTATACGATACACATTATACAATAAATGTAACATTAAAATCATTCATTAAAATATTGTATTTATGTCACTGGAAATTGCAAAAGCATAAAAAAAGATTTATTTTTTAATTTTTTAAACAAGACCTTTTTTTATTTTGTATTACCAAGCACCCACTAGATGGCGCCATACAATCGCATGAATGTCTGCTGTTCTAGCATCTATCAGCGTCTTCCATTTCTTACCTCGAAAGAGTAAAGATAGTTTTTTCACCCCCAAACATTCTGGTCTCTCGTGTTTCAGAAGAGTTAACTTTTTTTTTTTTTTTTTTTTTTTTTTTTTTAAAGAGTCCAATGTTATTTTGTATTGTATGGACAAAACACGGTAACACTACATCAAGATCCAACTTGTAAACGTTAGAAAGTTAATACATTAACAATGAGCAATAAGCCTGCATTTGTTCTATTTATTAATCTTTTGTTAATGTTAGTTAATAAAAATAAAAATATTAGCATAGGTTTATTGACTAGTAGGCTATTAGCTAAAACTTTTTTAGTAAATGTTTAAATGTTAACATGAACTAAAATTAATAAATGCTTTAAAATATTTTTCATTGTCAATTCATGTTAACTGCTAACAAATGGAAACTTTTTGTAAAGTATTTCCCAAAACATTCTTCAAAATATTTTCTTTTATAGTCTAATCTGCAGAAGAAAGAAAGTCCTGAGGGTGAGTAAATGATAATAGAATTAATATTAATTATTGTGTAAACTCTTCTTTTAAAAATAACTAAAAATCATAATGACAAATTCATGAATTATTAGATCTTAGTGGACAGATGAGGTGAACAAATAGAAGTTACAGCATAAAATGAAGAAATATTCACGATTCTATAAATATTCTATATTTTAAAATCACCACTCAACTAGTGACCTTGACGCAGAACATGATGACTAATTTGGACTAATTCTACTGTATGTAGAATATCTGTAATTAACAGCATCAATTAGATCTACATGCATATTACTTAATACTTTTGATGTTGTTGTTTTTTTTTTAAAACTATTTTACTTGATTACTTTTAATCTGTAAATCTATATACTCGATTTTGATTAGGTTATTTTTTCATAATTTTTGATCTAGTCATATCTTAATGAATCACATCAGCAATTGAGCTTCACAAGTCTACAGGTGAGATCACGAAGTGAAGTTATTAAACGTACGCCTATCTAATCTTCCAATTAATACCAACCAGCATCTTTCCTCTTCCTGTTGTTAGTTCTTTCGGCATCCCTCCTCCTCCTTTTTGTACATTTTTTGCCTGTTATAGGGGGGGCTATCGGAGCTCGAGTAGAGTATCCTCTCTGAGCCTTTCTATGGCAGGCAGCAAGCCATCTGTTTACCACTTATGCTAAGATTATATGGGCACATGAACTCGTGATTAAGATTTACGCGATCTGGAATTTCTCGTGAGGGCGAAAGATTTCAGAAACCCTTGTTACTAGTGACACCTGTGGCCGTTAAGCGAACTGCAGCCAGCAACTTGCTCGTGCACACTGAATGTGATTCAAGGCCGTAATATGCTCACAGCGAAATTCTATTTCGTTCTTCGCTTGGAAGTAAAAAGAAGTTGGAAATACCTTTACAGCGATATACTTTTTTGGGTGGGTACCACATTACTTATATTTTGTAGATAGGCCTATGTTGTCTACATCTACAGTATTATTTAGGCTACTTAGATGCAGTGGTGGACAGTAAACTAAGCATTTTTTAATTCGTTACTGTACTTAAGTACACTTTTCAAGTATCTGTATACTCGAGTATTTTTATTTTGAGCAACTTTTACTTTTACTTCGCTACATTCCAAAGCAAAAGATCGTACTTTTTACTCCACTACATTTCATATCCTTACTCGTTATTTTAAAATGAAGAAATCGTCACGTGCTCAGAGACGCAAAAGCGGCGTCCGATTCGTGCACGAACTGATTCTTTTCAATCATCCTGTTAAATCGGTTCACAAATCACACCAACAATTCATTCGCGAATTGGACTGGTCGTATTGCAGCTGTTCTCGAGTCAACAATTCACTGATTCAACGATCCGTTCAGAGCGACTCTCCAGTGAACTGAATTTACAAATCTGACTGAAAATTAGCGAAGAACTGGGGGATCCTCGAGTGCGCCCACGACTGATGGCGAAAAGTAAGTCAGCCTACTAATGTTGAATTTTAGGATTAATTATTGTAACTGAAAATCACAACTGTCAGTTGTTTTTGAACTAAATCTGCTGTAAAGGGCGATCTGTTTAAGCCCACTGAAGTGCTTTAATGCGGACAGGTCCACATCAGTGCTTGCAGATCGCGATCTCGATTCAAACAGATCAAATCACATTTTGAAACTAACTTGGCGCTTTAAATAACGGTTATATCGATTACATCACTACGCCACTAGGAGGCGCCTTAGTGATGTAAAATGTATTTGACATTGAATGATTCATTCAAAAGATTTGTTCAAAAACATTGATTCATCCAGTAATGAAACAAGTGAAGTAGTTATGAGTGAGTCATTAAATCATTTATTCAAACCCATTTAAAAAAAAAAAAAAAATTAAATTAAATCAAATATTTTTAAATAGACTGCAGCAATTAATATTTTGTCCTCTGGTAAATATTTATATGCTATTTTGTTTAGTTGTCTGTTTAGAATTGTGGGAGAATCATGATCTCTATTTGAAACAAACAAACAAACAAAAAAATCTTGATTATCATTTTATCCAGAATCGTGCAACTCTAACACAAATTAAATTAACGCATGCATGTTCATCTTCCCTGCTGCTGTAGCAATTTCTTAAAATGTTATGTATTTAGCCCTATATGTTTCATCTGTTTTTATATTGTTTGTCATAACACATTACATATTATGTATCTGCATTCACTAATCTTCCATCCATTCTGACTAGTGCTAGCTATTTGACATAATTATTTTGAGCAATAGGATTATATAAAATTCATAATATAAATTAAATTATATAAGTGGCCTATATAAAATCACAAAATAAACATTCATCAATTAGTACTTTTTTACTTAAGTACATTACAAATCAAGTACCTTTATACTTTCCCACAAGTAAAATTTAAAAGGAGCACTAAATACTTTCACTTGAGTAATGTTTTATAATACGTATCTGTACTTTTACTCAAGTACTTGATTTGTGTACTTCGTCCACCACTGCTTAGATGTTTCTAAGTAAAGCAAACACTTTAAAAGCACTGGTTAATTCAGTGTTTGAATAAAATTTACAAACCAAGAGTTAGTTGAAATACAGTATTTCAAAGTGAACTTCAAATGAGTAGAGAAATTTCTCAACAAACCCATAACGTAACCCATAACTTCTCCCTAAAATCAGAGAGAAATGATCGGTGAACAACACTGATGTAGAAGCAGCACCTAAGACTGGTTGTAAATCTAAACTTGACATAAGCTTGTAATCTGTAAACCTCAGATCTGATTGGTTGATTGGAATGTTGTGCCAGAATCAACAAAGATGTTGATCCAGAAACATGTTGTTCTTGGTGAAATCACCATGTTACTATAGATATAAAAGCAATTAATAGCCTACATGTGAATACTTACATAACTCATTTAAGTTGGTCACACAGATTTTCCGCTAAATGTCGCTTGACCGCATGCAAATACTAAAATGTTGAAGCGACATTTAAATGTAAAAAGCTTTATGAGACATTCCTGCACAGTCACAGAGAGTCTGTTGTAAGGGGGAGCTCTGTATCTGAGAACGTCCTTGTGATGTAGCTCAATGTGAACATCAAAGCCCATTACAAACACAGGCAGGAGAGCAGTACGGTAAGCTAAATTGATCCATCATCACCCTGCTGCAACTCCCCTGCATGCCTGGCTTTTTGAGTGGAGATGACAGACATTTTTTTTTTTTTTTTTTGTACTTAATAAGTCATTACAGAGAACCTGCTCTTGCTATGCTGAAGTGAAATGTGTGTTTGTGTTCAAAATTGACAGTTCTTACTTTATGTAATATTGCAGTTTTTATTATAAATAATTTTTTGTGCACCAGTGGTGTAGCCAGAATTTTTATTTTTGGGGTGTACCACTATATATATATATATATATATATATATATATATATATAGACCTATTTATTAGGGATGTTCATTTTGTTTATGTTTTATTTCTGACTGACAACCGACGCTTGTTAACCAGTCATTACCCGTTAACTGACAAAATTCTGTTAAATTAGTTATTATGTTAAGTGTTTGTGACCCATTAAAAAATACCATTACAAGGATCACCTGTGCTGATGAAATCACCATGATGTGTTGAGTAGAGAGTTGAGGTTGTGTGTCAAAATGGTGGCAATTAATTTAGGATGAAATCAATGTATTTTTCACACAGCCAGTCAGAAATGGAGAGCGTTGAAGAGATGATGTAGGCCTGTCACCGCCTGTTAAACAAATACCCCGTGTTGCCATGGAAACATCACATGATAGGTAAGAAGCAAAATAAAACTTTTAAGTTGCTAGTTAATTGAAAATAAACTTTTAAAATACACGCACAAACTCTTTTGTTTGTTTACAGTCTGCGAGCCGCAGTGCCAAATGCAAATACTTCAGAGAGATAAATGGCAAATGCATGAGACGATACCAAATATGTCTGTTTGTCTCCCTCTCTTGGTTCTCTTTGTAGGGATTATGGAGCATCTAAGGGGTGGCAGAGCTTGGACTGATAAAGCAGCCTTGTTTCACACTAACCTAATCCCCCTGTGTCAATACACAGATAAAGCTTCAAATGCTGTGTGCGAAAGAGTAAAGGTAAACATATCAGAGCTTTGGTAGGGTGCGTTTGGTAATAAGACAAACGCAGGCAGTGCGTCTCCCTCCGCAGAGGCGGAGATTGCAATGAGAGGCAGCTGGCTTTGTTCCCTCGCTGAGGTGGCAAGAGTAGACACAGTAATCTCTAACCTGCCGGTGAAGAGCTAATACATTTGAAAACAAAGTTATAGAAATAACACATTATTCTTAATATTATGTTGTGTTCATGGGTAGAATTGTGTTGTGACTCCTATTTTGAAAAGGAAGTCTGAACTGTTGTATTCTGACGTAGCCTGCATTCGAAATATATATATCTCTACTATATAGTAGGCGAAAAACAGTATGTGACAAAAGCAGTATGTCCAAATTCACAGTATTCATAAAAGAGTAGGCAACCTACTTCTTTTGAAGTGTACATACGTTGGACACTTTACTATTCCATGAGGCCACAGGAGAGGATATGTAAATGGCAGTGAAGCAACGTAACTGACTCTGGTAAGTCACGTGATAAGGGCAACATGGCGAATGTAATATGTCCAGATTACATTCATATTACACACATTCATACTATATAGAACACACTTTTTTTAGTGGTTGTTTAGTAATTATTAGGGCTGGGACAATACATTGAATCTCGATTCGTGATATGAAGAATCTGGAGCGATTCTGATATTTTCCGATGTATCGCCATTCTCTCTCAAATTGAGCTTAGTTTTTAAACAGCAGATGGCACTACTATACGTGCTTCAGAAACACTCGTACACTGCCTGCTTCCAGTTCCTTTACACACACCACTTAAACCTAAAATAATCATTCCTCAAGTTCGAAAAGGTTGAAGCGAATTACAAATCTCGCATCATAAAAGCATTCTGAGCCGAGGTGCAAGTATATAACCACTTACATGACTCAGCCGAACGCACGAGCGCTGTCTAGCAATCGTGAGCATTTGAGAGTGTGCGGTTAAAAAGAGCGCCATCAGCTGTTAAAACCAAGCTCAGAATCGATTAGAGAGAGAAAATATCAGGATTGATTCAGATTCATTGTATCGTCCGAGAATCGATGTATCGTCCCAGCCCTAGTAATTATTCAAAATAAGTACCTACTCAAGAGAGCGATTTCGGACGTAGCTGTAGTGTGTGTGAGAACGGAGATGAATGAGTAAAGAAGATGGATGAAATTTGCTACTCCTGTCTCGTGTGCTTCATTGTTTTATAACTCCTGACAGATACCACATTGGCGATTGTGCTTTTGCAACCAGGCTGATGACCTATTCAAAGCCCAAATTCCGGTTGTTGGATGTTAGTCAGCGAACGTTTCCCTACATGACCACTCAGCTCCTTCTACGTTCTTCATTGTGGACAAAGGGACACCACTCATGGGGAGGGACCTAATGTCTACACTGCATGTGATGATTTAATATAATCAAGTCCTGCTTCTCCTGTGTCAGTCTTTCAGTGCATTGTTGCTGAGTCAACTGAGTTTGGATGTGCTAAAAACTTTATATACCTTGTAAAGCTGGATGAAACTGTCACACCTGTGCTGTTCGTTCACTACCTCTTTATTCGTTGTGCTTTGTCAGAGGAATTAAATCGCTTGTATGCAGTTGGGGTGATAGAATGCATCGACACCTCTGCATGGGTGTCACCAATTGCAGTTACACAGAAAAAATTAGAATGTGCGTTGACCTCCAGAGAGCCAAATAAAGCAGTGATTGTGGACTCTTTTCCATTGCCACACTTGGATGGATTATTCTTTGCTCTAAAGAGTTCTGTTTTCACTACCATTGACCTGACTACCAAGTGCCGCTGCATGTAGACAGTCGTGACCTCACAGCCTTTATTACTCACAACGGACTGTTCTTTTTTTGTCGTGTTCCTTGCGGATTGGCATCAGCACCTGCGGCACTTCAAAAGATGACGACCCTCATCCTGGCTAGCTTGTCAGGGGTTTAAAATTACCCGGACAACATTATCACCCACGGACGTGACATGTCTTCACATGACAAAACACTTCAACGACTAAAAGCTTCTGGCCTGCAGCTTAATAAAGACAAGTGTCATATCCGGCAAACCAGCCTGCTGTTCTTAGGTCATACTGTTTCAGCGGAGGGTCTTCATCCTGATGAATCACATGTACAGGTGATACATAATGCCCCTGCACCTTCTGATGCATCTAATTTGTGCTCCTTACTTGGACTTATGTTGTGGTACAGTAAGTTTATGATTTTGCCATCATTGTAGCTCCAGTGCTCACATGCCTACAAGATCCTAATGGATTCATCTGGTCAAAAGAGGCTGAACAATGTTTGACCGAAGTAAAATGACAGCTAGCAAACAGCCCTGCTTTGGCATTATTCGGCTATAAACTGCGACTGGAACTGTCTGTTAAGGACAACTCCGTCTTCCGAGTGTCCTTTGCTCACACTGTCACTACGGACTCTGTGTTTTCGTTTCTGTCATCAGTCTTCAACTGCCATGACAATCCATTGAATATAATACATAACTGATAATGGTGTTCAACCCAAATGGACATCCAGCAACATTAGTCTTGGAATCCTGTGGTAACTGACTTCTTGCATGTGTACTGTGCCACTCCACATGCTGCAACTGGTACTTCACGCTTTCAGGTTCTCTATGGCAGGCAAATGTGCACAAGGCTGTCTATTTTGCCATCTGCTCCTGTGCACCCACCCACTGACTGTTCGCTGAAGGGTTACGCGGCTGCAACATTAAATGAAAAAGTACACTAATGAAAACTCCTGAAAACCCCTGCACTATAGTATAAAATTTCAATTCAATGGCATAAAATTTTCACTTAAATTTGTTACATAATTTGCCAAAAATATTTAAGGTAAAAATAAACAGCATGGAGAATCATTCTAACATACTATCATTTCTACTTTATTTCTAAGCTGACTAAAAATCTGCCCACAGATGAAAAGTATGTTCTATAAGTTTCAACGTATCTGTTGACATTTGCTAAGAAAATCATAAATTTAACCAGTATACTGTATAGTTTAAAGGGGTACTTGATTATGATTTCACTTTTTTATTTTATTTTATTTTTTTAACTTTAGTTAGTGTGTAATGTTGCTGTTAGAGCATAAACAACATCTGCAAAGTTGCGATGCTCAAAGTTCAATGCAAAGGGATGTATTTTCCTTTAAAGAAATCGCTTTTTAAGGACTACAACAAACGGCTGGTATGGACTACAACAAGCTTCTTCCTGGGTTGGTGACATCACAAACCCCAAAATTGATATAAACCCTGCCCCTGAGAACACACAACAAAGAAAGTGTGGCCATGTTGGGCTGCTTTAGAGAAGAAGAAGAGTTGTAATAGAGTGTTGTTGCCATGCTGTCATTTTATGCCGGACTGCTTCACAAACGAGGATCACAAACAAAAGATTAACATGACGGCACATGCTAGTCAATGAGATGAATCAACTCCACAGCAACTACATAAATTTATCCACTAACCATTCAGAAACGTCCAGATGCATTCTATAACTTGTAGTGTCTCTTCATCAGTGTCTGACTCCGGTTTGAGCGATGTAAGGCTGAACACCGTTACTGACAATCGTCATTTTGGCTGCGTGAGATTCTCCATCTTTGTTGTTGTTGAGCAACCAAAGCGCGAGCTGTTAAAGCTTCACCCTCTTCTGGAAAGGACACACAAAAATGGCGTGTTTCTGCTCACACCCAAATAGGTGCAAATTTGACAAGTTATAATAAATTATCTGTGGGGTATTTTTGAGCTGAAACTTCACAGGCACATTCTGGGGACACCATATATTTGTAAAAGGGGCATAATTAGGCAGAAAGACACTGAGAATAAAGCAAAAAAATGGAGAAAGGACAAAAAGACCCTCCACTACCTGTAAAACCGAAATAACAATGCTAATTTAGTGCATGTAATGTGCATTCGTGGAACTTTTTCAAGAACTGTGCTGCATGTTTTGAGTAAAAAGACAAGTGATCTAAACATGCAGGGCCTTTGCTGTGTAATTCCAGTGAGCACAAAATCACAAGGTCAGAGTAAAACAAAAGAATTAGATGTTTAGAGAGTCCTCAACAAGCCTCTTCATGGGAGCCAAAGGTAATATAGTAATAGCAAGTGAAATAAGCCTTTTGAATGAAAAACAGGCAGCTGAAACTAAAAAAAAAAAAAAAAAAGGCAGGGAAAGGCTTTACTCACAGATAAGGCTTAGATGCACAGCACTGAGTTTAATGGGGGGTCACGCCAAACAGCTATGGATGAAAAGCCCCCATCATTTCATACAAGACATGACCCCTGATCCACATAAATAAAGCTGTAACAGTAATGGTGTCTACCTGAGTAGGTCTATGCATTAGGGTAGCACAATACCTAATGCCTTAAGAGGAACTTCTAAGAATACAAGAGAAGCATATTCCTTCCCTGTCTTTATGTAGGGTCAAACAGGAGACATATTCATTTTGATAGGTATTCGAGTGAATGTGGCTGATAAGAATGGCATTCGTGTTCAGCTTTCATTCTCCACAAACCTGCAAAAATCAGCAGTCTCTTGGCATAGAAATCTGAGCTTCAGAAAAGAGACCTGAAATCAGCAGGCAACCAAAGAAATAGTGACTGTCATAAAAAGCCTCCCCATAGAAAACCAGCTCCTGCTTACTGCGAGTTAAAGTCTTTATTACATATTTTTTAGAGTTTTCTTTATATTCCTCATATAGGGTCACTGCAACCAAACACAGAATGATACTAAATAAGTTTGTGTTAGATGTAAGGTTGTACTAGATTATTGGAAAAAAATGGACAGTGACAGTGTTATTGCAGTATGATGAATTATATATTTAACAGAAAAATGTAATTTAAGAAACGAGGTGTTATATGGAACTTTTGAGTGTTTTAGGTTGAACAGTGCAGTAGAGTAATGTTAGTCCAGCAAGGCTTTTGCTATGTTAATATACACCGATCAGGCATAACATTATGACCACTGACAGGTGAAGTGAATAACACTGATTATCTCTTCATCACGGCACCTGTTAGTGGGTGGGATATATTAGGCAGCAAGTGAACATTTTGTCCTCAAAGTTGATGTGTTAGAAGCAGGAAAAATGGGCAAGCGTAAGAATTTGAGGGAGTTTGACAAGGGCCAAATTGTGATGGCTAGATGACTGGGTCAGAGCATCTCCAAAACTGCAGCTCTTGTGGGGTGTTCCCTGTCTGCAGTGGTCAGTATCTATTAAAAGTAGTCCAAGGAAGGAACAGTGGTGAACCAGCGACAGGGTCATGGGCGGCCATGGCTCATTGATGCTCGTGGGGAGCGAAGGCTGGCCTGTGTGATCCGATCCAACAGACGAGCTACTGTAGCTCAGATTGCTCAAAAAGTTAATGCTCGTTCTGATAGAAAGGTGTCAGAATACACAGTGCATTGCAGTTTGTTGCATATGGAGGTGCATAGCTGCAAACCAGTCAGGGTGCCCATGCTGACCCCTGTCCACCACCAAAAGCGCCAACATTGGGCATGTGAGCATCAGAACTGGACCACGGAGCAATGGAAGAAGGTGGCCTGGTCTGATGAATCACGTTTTCTTTTACATCACATGGATGGCCGGGTGCGTGTGCGTGTGCGTTGCTTACCTGGGGAACACATGCACCAGGTAACCAGGATGCACTATGGGAAGAAGGCAAGCTGGCGGAGGCAGCAACGTGGGGAATGTTCTGCTGGGAAACCTTGGGTCCTGCCATCCATGTGGATGTTACTTTGACACGTACCACCTACCTAAGCATTGTTACAGATCATGTACACCCTTTCATGGAAATGGTATTCCCTGGTGGCGGTGGCCTCTTTCAGCAGGATAATGCGCCCTGCCACAAAACAAAAATGGTTCAGGAATGGTTTGAGGAGCACAACAACGAGTTTGAGGTGTTGACTTGGCCTCCAAATTCCCTAGATCTCAATCCAATCGAGCATCTGTGGGATGTGCTGAACAAACAAATCAGATCCATGGAGGCTCCACCTCGCAATTTACAGGACTTAAAGGATCTGCAGCTAACATCTTGGTGCCAGATACCGCAGCACACCTTCAGGGGTCCAGTGGAGTCCATGTCTTGACGGGTCAGGGCGGTTTTGGCTGCAAAACTAACACAATATTAGCAAGGTGGTCATAATGTTATGCCTGATCGGTGTATACTTTACTACAGTAATAAATAATATGGCCCATAACTTTTTCTTGTCTGTTTGTCGAAGTGCTTGAGCAAAATATTATCGGTATGGCTAGCCTACCTCTTCAGCAAATGCGACCTCTGTTTGCGAGCTCCACTGACATTTATGGCCATGGCTTCCATGGACCAATCGTTTGAACATATCTTTGCTCTACAATATGGACAGTTATTTGTTACACACATATAGTTTCAGTTGGTAACAGCGGACACAGACTGGATGACACACCTGGCAGTGGATCAGCACAGAGGCTGATGAACGCTCATTTGGCTATGAGCCAGAGTGGCCTTTTTGCTCTGACTGATGAAGACATGCTTGTCTGTTCTCATCAGTGCCCCAATGAGCTCCCAATATTCTTTTGACTGAGCATTGTCATGGTGACAGACCTTTAGCAGCCAATGGTTTTCAGTGGGGTACGCAGACATCATTCATAATCAGATTATTCCCATTAGTCAAACTCGTTTGCTTTGTTTGCACCAAAATCGGAAAAGCTAGCTGAAATCAAGTAAACAAACAAAACACACAACAACAACAAAAAAGGACAGCATATAAAATATATGAGATGTGAATAGACAAATAAATCCTTTCTGATATCACATGAAACATATTATCACAGACTCAAAATATGACACATACATCTACTATCACTGCTGCCATGGTGCAGTCGTGGAGCACATAATCTTGGTCGTGCTGTGAGGAGAGAACCATATCATCTCACAGGTCCTCTGCATTACACCAAGGAGGTTTATCTCCTCGTAAAGATGATGAGAAGAGTATTCTGGGAGCCCAACTGGGACATGACAGTCAACCATATGAGGCTTCTCTGTGTGAACAGATCCATAAATAATGCATATCCTAAGACATCTGAGGAAATGTGCCTCTAATCCAGCGCGAATGAACCGAGACTCTTTAATACAGCAGAACATATGTTTTATTTCAGAGTTCACATGCATGTTTAAATGCAAACATATAAGCATGTTGTGTAAGAGCGCTGACATGAGTATGCCTGCTTTTAGGTGCTTTTTTAGCTTGTTTTTCTCAACTGCAAAGCCCCAGGATGCTGTGTCTTCCAGATATTTTACAGCACATGCTGTGTAAGATTGAAAATAAACCCCATTGGCTGCTTGAAAGTGTTAAAACGTGGCTCCACCGCTGTGGACGGCTGTTTCGCGAGTCACAGATCTGCGCAGGCGGCCTCTAGCCCTGCAGCACTAACAGATTGTGGATGTAATTTAGTAACAAAGGGGACTTATAGATTTGTGAATCACACAGAGTGACAGCTGACAGCCGCTTGCTCTGAGTTTGGCTGGTTCTCTATTTTAATGCATATTATTTACATAAATTGCCCCCTCTTTTTGCAACGTTTGGCTTTGTACCACTCAGTGCATTAATCATTGATCTTGAAAGTTAGGGAAAAGCCCAAGCTTTATGTTACTCTTCAGTGGAACTATAAAACTGCAAAGGCCCTGTCCCTCGACGCTACTCCATATCCATGACAAATTATTTGAGTGTATGTGGTGGAAAAATAGCTCCAAGCTACAGTATCTGAGTGCTAAAAAATCCAGCCAAAGCAGGTTAAGAGGGGTTTCATCCAACCAAATAGGTACAAAAAACATTAGCTGTGACAGGGGCGATTTTGGGAACAGATGGGATTGACATAGATTGTTATTAACACAATCTTTGGCTCCTAGATGAGTCTCTTCTTGGAAATCATTTGATTGGCTCGTTTACCTGTTGCGGAAGTGTGCTAGCTGAGACTCTGGTCATGCAGAGTTGCTGTAGCACTGATAAGGGCTTTTCACACTGCACTTAACCACTGGTTATCCTTGTTCTAAACACTGTGGGTAAATGAACGTTTCACATTTGTAACTAGAAGCAGGGTTGTACAACAAAACGTTCAAGTATCATCAAGTTATGTTTACCACAGACCTTATTTCACTCATAAATTGAAAACCCCATTATAAAATCCCATAGGAGAATCTTGAGGGAACCAGTGGTGAATGAGACTTCCGGGTTCTGGCGTCATCAGTCACAGAAACAGCACGAGTTAAATAAACAGTACTTTCAGCATTTAAGGGGAAACGTCAAATGGTGATAGAAAACGTGAAAACAACTTTCACATTTATAGTCTGAGGGTACATTTACACAACAACGATATGCTTAAAACAGATGAGTTTTTCCTCTGAGTTTTCCGTGTACATGCGACACCATCGTCAAAACGATCCCCATTCATACGAATCTGTGAAAATGACTAAAAACGCTGTATTCTGCTGGCAGACCATTAGATGGCGATGAAACACTATAGACTGAACATGTAATGCGCATGTGCATGATGTCATCGTTTTCACAGATTTGCATTTTTGTTGTTTACATGGAGACCGTTTTCAAAAACTTGCACTTTGAAACCCGTTTTCAAAAGTTTGCGTTTTCAGGCCACCAAAATGCTGTTGTCGTGTAAATGAACGTCAACAAACAAAAATCGGCACACTGCCACTGCTGCTTTCAAAATGTATTAAAAAGACAACGTTTCGACCAAAAAGGTCTTTGTCGGGTCAAACAAACAGTAAATAATCAAAAGATGACAATTTCTTATCATTTTATCAACATGGTCATGGCATAAAAAGTTTTCCATTTTTAGTTGAAAACGATATGCTTGATATGCTTAGTTTTCTGCCTACAGATGACACCGTTGTCAAAACGATCCCCATTCATACGAATCTGTAAAAATTACTATAAACGCTGTATTCTGCTGGCAGACCATTAGATGGCGATGAAACACTATAGACTGAACATGTAAATGCGCATGATGTCACCGTTTTCACAGATTCTCCTTTTTGTTGTTTACAAAGAGATTGTTTTCAAAAAGTGGACTTTGAAACCCGTTTTCAAAACATTGCATTTCCAGGCCACCAAAATGCTGTTGTTGTGTAAATGAATGGCCAAAACGCATAAAAAGTTTTCCGTTTTTAAAAACGGTGTCGTGTAAACAGCCCCTAAAAGGCCATTCAGGATAAACTTTAGTCGGCAATAGCCTATATTTAGTGAAGAGAGTAGGATGTGACAGACCAGATCCAAACCTGCATCCTTAGAAACCTGCAGCTCCAAAGTGGATATAGCAGCTCTGACAAGAGGTCCCTCTTTTAAGTAAGATTTTCTATTTGTAAAAGTGAGTTTTTGAGGATTAGTTCACCCAAAAATCTTTTTCAGTCAAGAGTTTTCTGCCATCTATAAATACAAGGACTTGCCCTTCATTGAGTTTTAATACCTATATGTGACTTTTGCTTTTACACTCGAATCTAGAAACAATACATATACTACTATGCCATTAGACCAATATAGATTTATTTGCAATAACAACTAGTGGTTTTACCATTTATATCATGAAAAGGAAAAACAGCGGCTTTCAGAAATGTCCATTTTACTCCTTTTCAAAAGGGAACTTGCAGGTTTATTAGAGTTGGTGGCCTGTGATTGCCTTTTAATGAGAGAATGACTGGGAGCGAGAGATAAGGAAAGTTCAGACTAAGAGGTCCTTGGTGGGATTAGAATAATCATCAAAACTGCCATGTCTTTAAAAAAAATCCACAATAGAACATGGCAGCCCAGCACACTTTCCCCTCTCTGCAGCCTATTTGCATTCCAGTGCAATGGTCCAGTGGATGCTCGTGAATATAGAATTTGTTCTCTTGTTAAAGACCCACCAGGCCATAGATTGAGGCAGGAAAATGAAAACTGTGCCTGCAAAGGAAAGAAACTTTAAATGTCACAATTGTGTGATAAGATTAATTATCTGTTTAGTTGTGTAGCGCGTATTTAATTCACCTTTATGAAGAGCTGATTTAGTTTGCCTTTTGTAGAATGCTGTCTCAGAAATATAAAGACTGCCACATGACCATTATATTAGCAAATATGTCCTATTTATTGGGCAATACACCATTTTCCAGGCGACATACATTGTTGAAGTGTATTGGAAATAAACCCATTCAGAGAAAAATTGCTTTTTATATTTGAAAGAAAGAAATTTTCAAGCTCAGTTGAAAAGTAATACAACACTACAATCTGACAGGAACTCTTTACTTTTCAGGTAAAATGACAAAAGGCAAGTTCTGTCTCTTTCCAATTGATTTATTTTTCACATTACCATTTGCTGATGGCGATCACAGCTTTAAAGGACAGGTACACTTCTGCCAGTTCAGAAAAGCAGGTCTGAACATGTCGACTGAGATATTGATCCCATGAGCGGGTTTGTGTGGTTTAAGAGCAGCCAATGGCAGTGACCTCAACATGTAGTTGCTTCTCATTGCTCATGTTTCATTTTTTGAGAGCTCGTGCTTTCGTGCTTTTTTTTTCTCTTGATTATCAGGGAACCAGAAGTGGAAAAGCTTGTTCTGCTGTCTTATACGTGCTACTCAAAACCTCAGAGGACATTGGGTTGTTGCTTGTTGGGTAATGGAGTCTTTTTTAAGACTCAAGTCATTCAATCATTGGACCACACCCTATTTACAACTAATGACAAAATGTTAAAGTTAACAAATAGTCATTAAATCAATTGAAATGATTATTCAGCCATAATATTTCCATTACTCATTTTCTGCAGAACCACAAAAATTCATCTCAGATAATTTGGAGGTGTTTTGGAGCACATCTTGGTGACAAGCCCAACCTTCAGTGAGAAAGGATTATGTTTCTCTGCCGTAAAGCATTCTGACATTCAGAATGATATTAAACTTCAATGGACTCAGATCAAGGTTCACCGATCATTCTTTCAGGCGCTGAATCCATTATTCAAGGTTAGAGATGCTGTTTACTGAAATGAAAATGGGCTGCATCTATTATACATTCACATTACACTCAAAGCACAAGTGGTGCTTTCTGTTTGTTAGAAGTAATGTACGGTTTGACAATACAAAGATGCTACCAGGAAATTGCATATGAGATAGACCTGCACTGCATTTACATCACTCGCAAGATGCTAATTATGAAATATTACAATCACCAGTCATCTATACATACTCAACTTATGTAAACTGCTCAGAACTTATTGCTTTTCTCTGTATGAAGAAGGATAGTTAACCCCAAAATTAAAATAATGTCATCATTTATAGAGACATATCAATCCAATGCACTCGAGAATTAAAGTAAACTTATAAAAAGCCTTAATTTAGTCATGGCTTAGACAATTAGAATCCACACCCTGATGAAGGCTCATTAGCCCCAACGCGTTAGTGTATGGTTATCTGTCAACTTATTTTAATTGTCTAAGCCATGACTAAATAAAGGCTTTTTATATGTTTACTTAATTCTCAAGTGCCTTGGATTGTTATGTTTCTATGAGTTGAACTATCCCCATACCCAAAGAGCACTGGGATAGGGATGCTACACCCCACGCAGCACTCTTTCGCATTCCTTGTTTTGTAAATGTCATCATTTACTCATTCTCTTGTTGTTGCAAACCTGCATGATGCTATTTGCTTCTGTGGAACATAAAGGAGACAATTTTGAAGAATTGTTACACAGTTCTTGCTATACGACTAGGCTCTTTAACTCTACACCCAAACAAACTAATTAAGGTGATCAGAATGACTTGCAAATTACAGAAAGTTGGGTTGAATTGGGTTTAGTACTAAAGTCTACAGGATACTGGCCCTCCTGGATTGGAGTTGAAGAGTTTCCTGGACTGGAGTTGTCAGTTCATAGTGACCAACTATAAAACTACAAAAATCAAGATTAAAAGTGGACCATACGAGTTATGCACTTGATTCTATAAGTCTTCTGAAGGTATGTGATAGAATTGAATGGTGGCAGTATGGAATAAAAGACGCAAAGCCTCAAATATCAAATATCAGATGTGGTACATTTGCCGGAGAAGATAAGCCAGCAATTTTACTACAATTTAAAGTCACGATGAAAGTGGTGACAGATCTTTTCTTCCGTATTGTGACACATCCAAGTGTAATGTATTATTGAAAAAGGAAAAAAAATGTAGGGCAGGGATTTCGGTTGTCGATTGGATTTTGAGATGTGGCTGTTGTACTTAAAAGTTTATGCGAGCTTGCGGTCGATAGTGGAGGGATGGGGTTGTAGTGGACTTAAGATGTCTGGAATATGTCACCAGAGAGAAGACTGTTTTCACCAGAAGATTGAGTTGAGTGTCTATACTTGGTCCTGTAAGGCCGCTGTCCCGCAGACTTTAGCTCCAAATTGCGTTAAAACACCTGCCTGGAAGTTTCTAGTATATGCCTTGTAAGACCTTGATTAGCTGGTTCAGGTGTGTTTAACTGGGGTTGGAGCTGAATTCTGCAGGACAGTGGCCCTCCAAGAGCGAAAACAGCACAAGTTGTATGTAGCAGTTTTATGTTTGGAACAACAAGAGGGTGAGTAAATGAGAGAAAAAAAATTTTGGGTGAACTATTCTTTTAATTTTGTACCTTAGCAGAAGTGCCTCAAACAAACTCTAGCCATGACAATCATAATAAACAAAACTGCCTTCAAGTGGGAGGCATATCCAGCTGTTCTTTCCATGTGATGTCCCTATAGTCGTGCTTGTAACAGACTGGAGGTCAGCTGGGACTGTCCTGCTTGGCTGTTCCTGCTCTCTTCTCAACAGTGACAAGCAAGGCTCCAGTGTGACTCTGTAATCCGTTCATCCGTCATCCCGTCTCACTCCATGTGCACCACCATACATCTCTCCGCTCTCTGCGTTACTCATTTAACTTCACCATCCATCTTACACTGGCAACTTTCTATATCTACGCCTAACACGAACACTGCCAAGCGAGCCTGTCTGATTCACCCATGGTAGATGGAGGGTGCGCCTTCATTTTAACTTTTGATTCATAGCATATAGCGTTTAGTGATTTCCCTCTCAGAGAGGAAATTTGGATGAGATCAAAGGCTGTGCATTAACTTGGCTGGAATGAAACAGTGAAGGGTGCCTTTGTAGGACAGAAGTGAAATCATGAGCGCATTAGCTCGATTCGTACGCATCACCCGTGGCGGTGTAGGAGAGGAGGCAGGGGATCTATCTCTGTCACTACACTGATGAGCCCGCATGATTAACAGGCCTCCGCTCTCCGCACAGACCGCAAAACAGTGGGTGCCACTGATGAGCCAACTTACAAATACAATGCTCTTTTCTCGCTCTCTCCCTCACTTTCTCTTTCTTTCACATGTGTACGTAAGCATGCTCGCTCTCTCTTTTGGTCTCTCTCTTCTTCACACCCACTCACGTCTGCCCCCTTGCAACAAACAAATAAAAAACAAATCACACCTCTTACAGAAACCCCTTGTCAAAATGCTAAAGATTATGACATTTTTTTTTACCTTTTAGTTAAAAAAAAAAGAAAAAAGTATAAATGGGTTGAAATCTGTTTCCGGGGGACACTTCAATATGACCGAAAAGACACTTTACTATTTGTGATTAAAGGGGCAGGGGCTCAAGCCCAACCTCCCCGTCCCCACCCCTGTGCACACCACTGCTGTGAAGTGTCAAAATGGATGCAAAATCACAATAAAAGTAATCTATATTACAGTACAAGTATTCTAGTCAAATGATTATGAAAGCCCATTTTACCCCATAAGAAAAAAAACATGCTTTAGTAAATCATAATTATGATATCAGTCATAATTTTAAAGTACTACAACATTATGAGATACAAAGTCATAATTGTGACATAAAACTAAAAAAAGTCCAGAAATCTTTAGTGTCATAATTTCAAGAAAAAAAAAAAAAACATTTTAAAGCCATAATTATGAATTTTATGTCACAATTATGACTTAGTATCTAATAATTTTGACTGTAATAATTATCATAATTATTATTATATGTGGTGGAATGGGCTTCCATATACAACCTGAATTCCGGAAATGTTTTTTAAATTGGAATAAAATGAAAACTAGAAGACTTTCAAATCTCATGAGCCAATATTTTATTCACAATAGAACATAGATAACATAACAAATGTTTAAATTGAGAAATTTTACAATTTTATGCTCAAAATAAGCTCATTTCAAATTTGATGCTTGCTACAGGTCTCAAAATAGTTGGGACGGGGGCATGTTTACTATGGTGTAGCATCTCCTCTTCTTTTCAACACAGTTTGAAGATGTCTTGGCATTGAGGTTATGAGTTTCTGGAGTTTTGGTGTTGGAAGTTGGTCCCATTCTTGTCTGATATAGGTTTCCAGCTGCTGAAGAGATTGTGGTCATCTTTCATTTAGACGTCGTCTGGAGGGGAGCATATGTTGCTCTAAAACCTTTATATACCTTTCAGCATTCATAGTGCCTTCCAAAACATGCAAGCTGCCCATACTGTATGCACTTATGCACCCCCATACCGTCCGTGATTTCCAACAAGAATGTCAAATTTGGACTCGTCTGACCATAGAACACTTTTCCACTTTCCATTTTAAATGAGCCTTGTCCCACAGGACACATATGGCTTCCTTTTTGCATGATAGAGCCTTAGTTGGCATCTGCAGATGGCACGACGGATTGTTTACACCGACAGTGGTTTCTGGAAGTATTCCTTGGCCCATTTAATAATGTCATTGACACAATCATGCCGATGAGTGATGCAGTGTTGTCCGAGGGCCCGAAGACCACGGGCATCAAATAAAGGTCTTCGGCCTTGTCCCTTACGCACAGAGATTTCTCCAGTTTCTCTGAATCTTTTGATGATGTTATGCACTGTAGATGATGAGATTTGCACAGCCTTCGCAATTTGACGCTGAGGAACATTGTTTTTAAAGTATTCCACAATCTTTATTAGGGCTGCACGATTTATTGCAATTTTATCGCACACGATTTGGCAAAGGCTGCAATTATTTCATGCGTAGCTTGTCAGAGTTGTACGGCTCTGTGATCGGTAGTAAATACTTCTCCATCTGAAAGCCAGAGAGCGCTCTCGCGCAGAAACTGGAAATATGCCTTGCTGCTGAAGTAGAACACGTGTTATTCCAGGAAATCCCCTTCTTTTACTGTAGCTGAGTAAACAGAATATTGAAACGTTTTGATTGCTTTAAACATAATTAATAAACATATTAATTGCCTTGTTCTGTGTAAGAAGCCACATCATCTCACAGAAGGATGCTCAACTGTTGTTATGAAGTGAGTTTGGAGTAAAAACATGTTATTAAATGTTTTCTTTTGTTGGACAAGATGTTAATAAATGCTTATCATATCTGGACCCACCTCATGTCGCATGTTGCTTTTTCAAATGCACATTATAAGCTTTTCAAACTCACAGTGCTTTCAGATGGATTAGCATTTGGAGCCATAGTTCATTGACAAGCCGTGCATAAAAAATAATCGCAGCTTTGCGATTTCATAATCTCACTAAGCCAAATCGTTTAAGCGCAATTTCAGTGTTTTTTTTCTAATTGTCCGATTAATCGTGCAGCCCTACTTTTTATGCACTCTTTCTCAGCTCTGCCCATCTTTACTTCTGAGAGACTCTGCCTCTCTCAGACATCCCTTTTATAGCTAATCATGTTACAGACCTGAAATCAATTAACTTAATTAGTTGCTAGATGTTCTCCCAGCTGAATCTTTTCAAAATGTCTTGCTTTTTCAGCCATTTGTTACCCCCGTGCCAAATTTTTTGAGGCCTGTGGTAGACATCAATTTACTTTTGTTATGTTATCTGTGTTCTATTGTGAATAATGTGAATAAAATATTGGCTCAAGTGATTTGAAAGTCTTTTAGTTTTCATTTTATTCAAATAAAAAAAAACAAACGTCCCAACATTTCCATAATTCGGGTTGTACAATAGGTCTTTATTATAGAAGCACATTCAAATTTGTTGTTATTCATGGAAAATCTTAACATCTGCCCTAGCTCTAATATTTTTGTTTGATTTGTGAACACACACTTTTTGTGAGCCTGATATTTTTTTTAATGAATTTCATCCTGTTCACATAAACAATTTGTTTTATTCATTCATGAAACAGACTGTTCAGAATCTCAAGTCCAACTCACACAACGTTATAATATTAATTTTAGAAGACTCTGACCTATAATTTTACAGTGCTTATGCTTTAAAAAAAATTGAAAGCTTCTATCCCTTGTAATTGCATGGAAAAAAGCATGGAGTATGATCTAAAGGGAGATGACTTTCTGTCATGTTTCATGTATGTTTGCTTCTTCCAACCACGTTCATCCAGCCACCATGTACCATGTTGCCCCGAGCCATTCTGTCTCGATGATGGGATGATAGTGTCAGATCAGACTCGGATCAAAAATTCTGCCCCCTTTATGATTCATGATTAATATCAATCTCGAAGCAGAGAAGCTTAGGCAGAAGACCACATGTCACTTAAGATATCCTTTGCTTGTATTTTTCATAGTACATCACTGCAGGTAATATATCCATGAATGTTTGCGTCTGTATTTTATTGAAAATCTGAAAGTGATGCAGAATGGTCTGAGACCCTCTGCTCAGATAAAAGTAACTCGATTGTACAGCCAAAAAGAAGAGAGATAGATTGATGGGAAATAATACAATTCACAGGGAGGAGTGTATGAGAGAATAGAAAAGAAAGGAAAAGAAAGAGCGTGGGATTGAGGCACAGTGGCAGGTGTCATGGATCCTCTCATGGCGTCTTACACACCCACACTGTGTCTTCATTATGTATGCTGTTCAGGCCCACACAATCACACACATTACAATGCCACAGTCACAGTGTGAGCAATCAAACAGCTCAGGCTATTGGGAAGCATACTGCTATTTTAGACTGCCTTAAAATTGAGCTTTTCTTTTGTACTGGATGCTTTTCAAGTCTTTTTGATGAGATGATGTCAAAGCAGTTATTGCAGTATACAGGGGCCCAGATTAAGAATATTTGTACAACAGTCAGTTCCAGCCCTTGAATCTGATTGGTTGAGCAGCAATCCAAGAGTGACTTTTCACTGTTTTATCATGGACTGTCCGAGTATTAGCGTTGGAAATTTTCAGTGACTTTAGTGATTGGTGACAGGTGCTGACAAGTGATATTAAGAGATATTAAAACGTTTATTTAACCAATTTGTTAAAATCCGCTGATTCATTCAGAAATGAAACGAGAAAGTCTCAGTGAGCCACTGAATCATTTACTACACTGGTTTGTTCAAATACATTGATTCATTCGGGAATTAAACTAAACTGTCTTTAAGCAATTCTCTCAAAAACACTGATTAATTCAGTAACACCACTACTGTGTGTTGCTCTGAGACTTGGTTATTATTCTGTGGCTTTGTATGGAAGTATTTTCATTGACAGAGCAAAAACAAATAAAGTAATTGACAATATTGTTTGTAAAATGTCAGTTACTCAGTATAAATTATTGTTCATTAAACTGTCAAACCACATCAAACCAGTGTGTTTTTCTGAATATCAATACAGCTATGATTACATGCAGTTCGCTTTTGAATGGGAACTTGCATTGCGTCCCCTAGAGGGCGCTATGAAAAATGCATCCAGCATGACCGGTGTCTGAAGCAAGAGTCTAAACATGACAATGAACTTGACATTGGCCGGCGACAGCCAATGACCTATTCTCAAGGGATGTGGGATGCGCATTTGGGTGGATTGCTGTTTACTCTTCGAAGAAGCTAGATGCGCTGGGTGTGATGCATTCATGATACTGACTACACAAGACAGGTAAGAAGTTTTTTTCCTTTCTGCTCTCTCCTGAGGGATAGTAGTTAGTGTTTGCACGAGCACGTTCGGCTCTCGAGGGAGTTGAAGGCACTCATAGTGATGCATTCGTGTCTGTTCTTGTATGGTATTTTATAAAAAAAAGAAAAATCTGTCTTTTGAACTAAGCGGGCTTGAATCTCAAGGGGGTTAAATCCATGTTTTTGCAATGCGGTCGCAGTAATCGGTTCCACCCAGGCTTGACTGTCTTAAAGGATGAGAGTTGATCACCTGCAGTCCATGGTTTGGGTCCCACGGCCGCTACTGCGGTTATGGGTGGAGTATGAAGGAGTCAAACAGGAATCTTTCCTTTTTTGGCTCCTCTTGTTTGCTCAATTAGGGGCAGAAAGAGTGTAGTAGTCATTATTACAGTATATCAATTTAGGAGTTGTAGGAAGTTATGGCCTGCGCAACAAACAGATTGAGATCTGATTTGGTGGTATAAGAGATGGAAGAGATCACTTATGGCAGACTTTGCAAGCAATTTCTGCTTTGACATAACTGTCCAGCTCCTATGAGCCTTCTGTTTTTCCTTTGATCTCCACTCTGAGGCAGAGAGATCATAGAGGAAACCATATTCAGCCCACATTAATCCTTTTTTCACAGTAAGTAAATGTGAAGGGTTTTGCGTGAGCACAGAGATGTATTGATGCTTTCATACTATTTTTCACTGGTTGAGGCATCCACATGAAGGCACTGATCCTGCTATTTAGATCGTTATGATACTGCATCACTCCTGAATGGCAGGACATATGCCCCCTCCCCCCTCCGAAGAGGGCTGGTTGGGTCGGCAGGCAGTCGTGCCAAATTGTTAAAAGACATATTAAAGGGCCTAATATTAAATGCCTAATGCACTGTGCACTTTCTAAAATCCATGTTTATGGTAAGAGCATGTGCTGAGTGCTTCGTGCCCTTTCTAAAATCCATGTTTATGGTAAAGGCATGTGCCGAGTGCTTTGTGCCCTTTCTAAAATCCATGTTTATGGTAAGGGCATGCGGCGAGTGCTTTGTGCCCTTTCTACGTGGTTCAGACTCTGGTCTGCACATAGCCAGAGCATTGCTAGGCCTCCTCTTGCTTTAGAGAGTAGTTCTGTTAGAGGCCTCCGCTCCTCTGAGCTCTGCCCAATATTGTGTTAAGCTGCTGGCCCTATTATGTAGCCTCCTTGACAGGCATAGGACATAGTGCTGAGGCCTCCATCCCATGAGCTCAGCCAGGGGCTAAGTTGCTAGGCTCTCTGTGAGCCTCCCTGGCTACTGAACTTAAAATGTTGTTAGGCCTCCTCTCGCTACAGAGAGTCTCTTTGTAGTGGCCTCTGCTCCTCAGACCTCCGCCTGGATAGCAATATCAAGTAGTTAGACTCTATGAGAGCCTCCTTGGTAGCCGTCCTGGGTGATGGATGTAGTTTAGCCACCTCCCACTTTAGAGAGTTGTCATGCTGAGGCCTCCGTCCTCAGAGCTCGATCAGGCAATAGTGCTGAGTTGTTAGGCTCTCTGCGAGCCTCCTTGGCCAATGTTTGTGAAAGGAAGTGTCATTAAACTGAGGTGTCACCTTTCAAGAGCTACGCTGGGATAGCATTCCGAGTGTAGGCTCCTTGGAATCTGTCCTGAGTGTTGGGTATTGTTAGGCCTCTTCTCATTTGAGAGTCATTATATTGTCACTATATGGCCTCCACCACTAGAGCTCGACCAAGCAGTACTGCCAAGTTGTTAGGCTTTCTTTGAGCCTCCTTGCCTATTGCCTTTACAGAGGAGTGTTGTTAGGCTTCCTCTTGCTTAGAGAGTATCGGCCTCCTCTCCTCAGAGCTCAGCATTATCAAGATGTTAGGCACTTTGTGGCAGGCCTCCTCTTGTTTGAGAACTTCAGTTGAGGCCTCCGTCCTTAGAGCTTGACTGGGTAGTAGTGTTGAGTTTTTATGTTCCCTTTGAGCCTCCTTGGCTACTGCTTTTATTTAGAGTGTTGCTAGGCCTTTTCGCTCTAGAGAATTGTTTCAGAGGCCTCTGCTCATCCAGAGCTCTGCTTGAATAGAAATTCCGAGTCATTAGGCTCTCCTTAGCCTCCTTGGAAGCTGCCCTGAGCATAGAATGTCATTAGGCCTCCTCTCGTTTCAGAGAGTTGTCTTGCTGAGTTGCAGGCTCTCTGCGTGAGCCTCCTTGGTGCCCCCAGATGGTGTGGTGCATAGTGCTGATGCTTCTGTCCTCTGAGTCAGCTAGGGACCAAGTTGTTAGGTTCTCTGCGAACCTACTTGGTTATTGCTCGAAAATAGAGCATCATTAGGCTCCCCTGAGCTCCACCTGCTATTAGTACAGGCATAGGACACAGTGTTTGAGGCCTCTGCCCTTAGAGTCTCTGTCTAAACAATAGTTCAGAGTAGTGAGGGTCTCTGTGAGCCTCCTTGGAAAACTGGAATGGGCATAGAACATAGTTAGGCCTCCTAGTTGTACTGTTGAGGCCTCTGTTCTGGAGAAACTCTAGTCTATGACGATATTACCTTAAAGGTGTTCTTATGAATACCAAGTTCTTGAGCTTTGCCTAGCTTGGGCTCTGGCCATAGGGAATCAGTCATGACAGCCGCTGGCATGTACCTGTGGGATGGGGACTCCTTTGAGTCTTTGACTTATGTCAGCCATTAAAGTGGCGTGGGTATTCCATACCCCATAGCGCCCTCTTGGGGACGCAGCATGAGTTCCCATTTGACAAGAGAACGTCTCAGACTATGCATGTAACCATGGTTCCCTGAGAAGGGGAACGACACGCTGCGTCCCTTTGCCATGCTTTAGGTATATATATTTTCTCAGTGGCCTACAGCAAAACCTTCACTTTAGAAATTAATGATATTCTGATGTTCTGGAAGATCAAGGAAGTCAAGGAGGTTAACTTGTGTCACCCACCACTGGGGAAATAAGAGACAAACCCATTGCCTGACTGCAGCTTCCCATGAACAAATGATTCATTTTTTCCAGTGTCATGGCGGATAACAGGACTATGCTGAAAATGCCATATCTGACACTTTGTACAGTATACCACCTTTCAGACTAAACTGTCCTACTTGAAAATACAGTAGAACTGATTATAAATCTGATATGCAAATAAAGAAATTCAGTCACAACAGAGGCCTGTCTCATGTGTGGAATTACACTACAAATAATCTTGACAGAATTTCAAAAATGAGTCTCCGGAGCAAAAATCTTAAAGAAAGAAAACAAATTTGAGATATTATTGACTGCATCTCCAAGTGAGGTTGATGATTTATCCTGAAGGAACTGAAACAGACATGGGTGATCATTGAAGTTTCAGCACCTAGATGTTGGGAAATATTAGTTACAGCTGTGACTAGGTTATTTTTTACCTCATGCCAGATTTATCATCTGCTCGATAATGCAGTTGTTGTAATATGGTTTACATTTATGTAGGATGCCTTGATGAGACTTTAAATGTGATGTATGGCATCAGACCAAACAAAAAAAATGAGGGAACAAACACCTGTTTCTTGGTTCCATATTTTAACATCTCCGTAATTAGAGCCATAGGGCATCCCAATTAACTCTTCCGTTGTTTCTGCAGGGGAGCTCAAATTGACAAAGATTAAGGAATTAATAATTCCTAAAATGAATGGGTTTGAGGCAACATGTGCCAACTGGTTAAACATCAGCGATTATGTACGGGATGCACCTGTAGGTAATTAAAACACTCACAAGTAAGTCAAGCTCTAGAGATCTACAGTGGGAAATACATTAAACACCAATCTTTCAGAGATGGCCATTTATCAAGTATCAAGTAATGAATAGAAAGTAATGACTAAATATTCACCCTGCTTTTTATTATTATTTCATATAAAATAAAATTTGCAGTAATAAATATTTTCCTAAATTGAACACATTAAAAAATAAATTCACACCCACGTTTGCGACAAAAGAATAATAGCTAAAATGTAATTTATTTCCCATTGTTGAAAATCAACAACCCAGCTCTTGATTGTGGTTAGAAAAGTTTTATTCATTATTTATTGAATGTATTTTCCAGTAAAATTTCAACCACATCTCTCCTTTATGATAAACAAAACAAAACAAAACAAACAAAAACATCCCAAATAAGATCCCAAATAAAATGCTAACGTTGTGGAATAGTCAAGAAGTAGGTGAGCATGAAGAAATAATTTGCATTAAAATACCCCAAAAATAAGAAGTATCAACATTGTTATAGCAGAAACACAAAGACTCTCAAAGACCAGATTTCTCTCTTCGCTAATCAAAATCATCATCCTTATCAGTGAGAATATCCATCATTATCATGTAACATTGCGTCAACAATGTGTAAAACACTATAGTTCAATCAACTCTTCAAAATCTCACAGCGGTATAAATGTTAAATGTCTCACTTGAACTTTACAAATCTTTTACTGCTTATAAAATACTGCTCTCACATGAGGCCATAAAGGACCGCAGTGTTCTGTGCCTAATAAAACACGTCAAGGAAATGGAAAGAAAAAGCCAGAGAAATATAAGAGTTTCGATGGCCACACAGTGTGTCATGTTTCACGGTACAATGGCAGTGTGCAGGGGAAGGCTGAATAGGTAGAGCTGTTTATGTTGAGCTGGAAGCCATGTTCTGAAAGCCTGCAGTGATGAAGCCAAGAGCTCTGAAAGGTCAGCTTGGCCCCAGAAGCCGATCAATGATATCTTCACAAACATCATCTCATGAGGAGCCTTGTTGCACAGTGTGTGTATAAGACAGAACAGCCTGTTTCACCTATGTCTGGATTTTGTAGGCCTAGCTGATCTGCTTTCTTTTCTTTGTTTGCTCTATTAACAGAAAATTTAGTTCACAGACAAAAAATCTGTCATTATTTATTCACCCTCATGTTGTTGCAAACCTGCATGACTTCCTTCTATGGATATCAATGTTTTTGTCCATACAATGAATGTCAATGGGGTCCAAAATAACATTATATTCACATTATACAGACAAAAAAAGAAAAAAGAAAAAACTTTTTTCAAAGTATTTTGTGTGTTTGTGTTCCAGAGAGGAAAATGACATGAGGGTGAGTAAATGATGATCATTTTCATTGGCCATGTCACATGTAGGCCCACATAACATGTTTTACAATTTCTGCGCTGATTGAGGGGGAAAATCTGTTGAATGGATCTCAGATGTATAAAACCGAGAGTGTTACAATCAAATTAGCCAAATATTGACAGAGGATGTGTATAAACAGAATGATGGGCATTTGGATCTGGTGGAAATCTCTGAAATATTCCATGCAGGCCTTGTTATCATCATAAGTCCTTTTTTGTTACAGCACCACCATTCACAAATAACTTCTCATAATGCATACTCAATGGCTTCTCTTTAATGAGATCTGGTGGTTTGTGGTGGGCAAAAACTAGCTCATTTGCCCATAACTGAGGTCAAATTTTCCTCCTTTCTGGGAGAGCTCCCAATGAAGTGGCGATCAAAACATATGGTGGCTCACTCCCAGGTCTCTGATGAGGTATGGTGCCTGAAACGAGGCGTAGCAGCTATGCAAGGTCCATGAGGTGGGAAATCACAGAGCAAGATTATCAAGAAGTTAATTTCAGCTATGCTCTACCGATTGACAACAAATCAAATTTATCCCTCACTCAGTTTCAGATTTACATCGGAGTATTTACACTATCGACAGGTCGCTAAATGAGCTGATATGTTTCTTCAACACGCAGAGTGACGGAGAGAAATAAGCAAAGTTGTTTACGGGGCACTGGATCCATATAAATGAGTAAGATCTTGCTCATTAGCTTACTCTAACTCTTTTCTAGTAAGTATAAGGAAAAGGAACTTACAGAAAAACTGTATTTGTCATATCGTAGAACATATCTGTGCAAAAAACAAAACATCTCTGTGAGCTAATCCTTGAAAAGAAAATCAAGTTAGAGACAACATTGCCGAACACTGATATGAACTAAAATATTGCACACTCAGACAGAAGTAAACAGGTTTATAATATTGGCACAGCGCGAGTGTCGAATCGGACACGTGACTTCTCTTTTTTTGTTTTTTGAATTCATGACATAAACGAACACTTTCCCCCCAAAAGAGTTCCACAGGCTTGTTATTGCAGCACATTTTTTTTTTCTTTTTTGAAATGTTTCGTCTTTCTTTAGAAAAGAGTTTTATTGGTGGCTATTCACTGAGAAGAGTCTTCGAGTGCATTTTGGCAGTACGGTGCGTCTGTTGCGGGGCGGGCAGACAGACATAGGGGCAGACGGCAGGTGAACGGGAGGTCCGTGCGTTACATGTGACGCGTGCCGCTCCGTCAAGATGGTCACATGCCAGAGGCTCCCAGGCCCATGCTGGCCGCGTGGCTCATGCACGGCAGCGTCTGCACAGCTTTGGGGAAGTCATGTGTGACGATCCGCCCGTTCTCCCCGCCGCTACCATTCCCACTCATCCTGGTCAGCGTGGAGCAGCGCATGGCGTCGTTGATGGATTGCTGGGATGGAGACACAATAGCGTTAGACAGGAATATGGAAATGTTTGAAAGATGCTCAATTTTAGTAGGAGACAGTAAAAGATGATTTAAGCATCTGCCTAATGGAGTATGCACATAAAATGTTTTGTCATGTGATGACTGGATAATTAGTTAGACAACATTTGTGAGGTGAACAAATCTGCAGGCCTAGGGCAACAGATTTCTATCTTTTGGGTTTCCTGACTGTAATTGATCAGCATGGTGGCTTGGAGGGTGGAACACAACGCCTTTAAGCAAAGCAAACATGTGAAACACTAATGAAACTTTTCTGATAAAGATGCATTTCAGGAAACAATCCAATATTGCCATATTGCTAAAATAAATAACAACAGTAGCTCCCTATCCCACTTGAAAACCTACCAACATACTGTAGGCTCACTGAAAAACTGTGCCTCTACCTACATTTTTGCAAAACTTGTACCTATACATACAATTCACTGCAGTTAAAATGAACACTAGTGGCAGAAAAACAACAACTTTTATTCCTTTTTAAACATATTATAATTACAGCAGCAGATTATCAATTGATAAAGACTTATTTTCACATGGTTCCTTGCACAATACTATGTTATACTACTCAAAATACTTTTACCATTGAGCATGATTTGTAAACTAATACATTTTTACATTTGCATCACATAACGAGCTCCATATATATGGCTTTTTTTTCTGATGTAGTAACGTCGCGTCAGTTACGCTTGTTTCGTAATTTGAATATGGAAGGCTCAGGATGTAGCGTAAGTGTTTTGAACTGCGAGAGGCGCTACATTTTCTTCTTAAGTTGGAAATGGAAGGCAGTCTGGCAGAAGCTAGTTATTTTACTTTATAACATGTTAAATATGGATATTTTGCTTCGCTTCAGAAGACCTTTATTAACCCCCCGGAGCCGTGTGGAGTACGTTTATGATGGATGGATGCACTTTTTCGAGCTTCAAACAGGTGGTTTCCGTGCACTGCCATTATAAAGCTTGGGAGCATCAGGGTGATTATTAATATAACTCCGATTGTATTTGTCTGAAAGAAGAAAGTCATATACACCTAGGATGGCTTGAGGGTGAGCAAATTATGGGGTAATTTCCATTTTAAAGTGATCTAATCCTTTAACACTATCGGTTAGGTTTAGGGTTTGGTTTGATATGTTATTTTCAAACGTGATCGAGCATTAGCCTTTTAGCACAGCAAAATAAAGTTGCCAGATTCACATTCATCTGTTTTAAATAAAACTAAATTCGCTCTTAGCGCCACTCACTTTAAAAAGTGTTGCAAAACGTGCAAGCAGCAATATAATATTATTTTGCAGAAATGTCGCCACAGGCACATTCTTTTCCTATAAGTCTGTGTTGCCATTCCATGCTGTACTATTCATAACTGTACTGAGCACT
Source organism: Elopichthys bambusa (assembly GCA_037101425.1). Lineage (NCBI taxonomy): Eukaryota > Metazoa > Chordata > Actinopteri > Cypriniformes > Xenocyprididae > Elopichthys > Elopichthys bambusa. Next base: position 23,534,329 of record CM074447.1, on the reverse strand, counting down.
CTTTTCAAAATAATTTGCTATGTGAACGACCCTTATTTGCATTAAATATGTGTTGTGGGCTAATGCTGTTGTGTTGTCAACTTCTAATTGCTTTGCTGATGTCGTTGCATTGTACCCCCCAGGACCACCGTATTTAGGCCCTCAAAACCAAAGCTGACACTGTAAAGCATCTCTGACATGTGGGTAGACAATAAACAGTCTTGATAGGCATGTAACACGAGCTTAATTTGCTACGGTTCTGTGGAAGTGAGAAATGTCATCGTTTTATTGCTGCTGTAGTGAAGAGCAACCCGCTATTGTAGACGCAGCCAGTGGGCCTGAAACCAAGGCTAATGATGTGTCCCTTTAAATCGCATTTTTCCAATCTAGGAATGATTTCATTGCCCTGCACTTCAACGCGTTAGGGGATGAAGCTGTACGCCTGATGCAGACTAATTAGTTTGCCCATAATGACTCCGATTTCTGCTCGCTTAATATGAAAAATGGACAGCTGTGAAATGTGACTCCTGTCAATTGAATTAACAAAGCAAATCTATATTAATCTGTGCTATTATAGTATTACACGAGTTTGTAATACCCAGATAAACTTGCTACAAATCCTACTTTGGGTAATTGTCTGTCATAGAGATACTTATTACAAAAATCATAACTGAGGTATCTGTATATTCAATGGGTTACGTTCAGCAATGGTGCTTTTTTGATTTGTCAGTCTGGCCTGAATAAAATAAATTATTACCTGATAGACACTTTTAATCAACTATGCATTAGCAAAAGTACATTAGGTAAGATCTGACTTGGGTCTTAATGTATGAAGGAGCACACAAGTGTAAAATCATAAATCTAGACTTGGCTATTTTTGGAGTCATGGTGGAAAACAGAGACCTGCAGTGTCTCCGGAGAACACTTGCTCTGTTTCATGAATGAACAGAGACACGATGCGTAAACAAAGCTCTAGTCTATGGACAGAGAGGCTAGCAGCCAACGGGAAACTGACGGGGAGCAGGAAATAGAGGGAGAGAAATAAATAGAGATTAGATTAGAAGTATTAAATAGGGCTGTCAGGATGTTGTCTGCATGTTTACATAGACCAAAAATGAAAAATAAATGATAAAAAACTAAATAAATTAAACATGATAATGAAAACAACTATTTTAAAAATATTCAAATAAAAACAAAACAAAAAAAAATATTGTATTTGAGGATAAATATTGATATATGCAATTAATTTTGATTTATAATCATAAGCATTTTTTATCATTATTAATTAATTTTTATAATTTTTTTAATTTTTTTGACAGCCCTAGTATTTAAATAACAGGGTAAGAGAGACAGAAAAAGAAGAGGTGGAGGAAACAAGGATGATACTGAAAGTGGGCAGCAGAAGCTTTGATTCTGGTGACGGTTAGATGGGGGGCAGCTTAGGCTGCTATGTGGGCAGGATGTGGCCTAGTTTTCCGCGATACTTGAGGTTCCTACCCCAGAGTGCTTTATATCTTAACAGTGTCGGCACCGTACAGGCCGTAACTCTGCAGCTCAGTGTAGCTGCTGTCTAAGGCGGTGCAGTGAAAGGCCTGAGCGGCCCGCGCAGACACCTTCATTCTGCGGGACTCTGTTCTGGACTTGTAGCAGAACTCCACCAGGGCCACCAGCATGGCCAGACCCAGACCGCCGATCAGAATGTAGAAGACCCCAGCCACATTGCTGAGGCTAAGAGCACTGGTCTTGTCCTACAGGAGAAGGAACAGCTTATTAAATGTGTTACTGTATACAAACGTTAACATATTCACAAGGACGAAGACAATACAAGCATTCCTGTACATTACATATACACTTTTATGCATTCACCCAAACATCTAAACATATACAATGAATATAAAAGCTAACATAAGAACTGTCTTGAACAATGTTGCAAGTGCCAAAAAATAATGTGCCATCAAGTTTGCTTAAAATGTTTCAGACATGACCTATCATTAATATAAAAATTAATATAAATATTTAGTTTCTGTTTTGACTGCTGAACTTGTATATTGCATTATTGCTAACTGAAGCAATAATATTCATTATAAAACATTCAATTATATTAGTAATATAAATAATATATTATTATATCAACATAAATACTATTATAACATTAAACTAGTAAATAAAATTAAATAAATGTTAATACCATTAATATTAAACAACATAACTATTATTAATAATAAATAATATGGGTTAAACATCTTAAAATATGGCACAACTTGTCATTTAGGACTTAGGAACATGCATTCATGCACTAACACAGGCAGTCTGTGTTCACCTTTGACTAATTTAATACTTATTTAACCCACTAGTTAGCATCTCCACTAAATTACGATCTATTAAAACATATACATACAGCTGCAACTGCCTATATTACTGGTTGGCACCCATGCAGCCCAGGCCATGAATCTAAGGAGATTTGGATTTGTAGTTGTTCAAAGGTGATATATTTCCTATAACAATCTAAGAAGCTTAACTGGTGTGGAACCGGTTCTCTAAGAAAGGCATATAAGTGAGGTGTGATGTCGTCTGTGTGCGCCATGCAGGTGGGTTTGGTGCGGTGGGGGTGTGTGGCGGTCGGGGCCTATGACAGCACAGACAGCTGTCCACTGGGTTTGCATCCAAATACATGCACACTCCAAGGGCAGACAGAAGGGAGAACACAGAGGCTGAGAACCACAAGGGGGACTTGACTCTTACGGATGGTCAGAGCAATATGACCAGTCTCTCTCCAGAGCTCCATTCAGACCACCAGGCTATTTTAAACAAAGTGAGTATATCATACAGTGAGTCATCCAGTCTATAATAATGGCCTTTTCAACTCACGACTCCTGGAGCTAGACCTACTATTACTTACACTTGAATTAATAATATAAAAATCATATTATATATTATTTTTATTTCCTCACTTAAAAACTGAAAGAAAAAAAGCCAGCATCTAAAAACAACAAGAGGAATATGCATAGTATTTCATCTATTAATTTATTTAATCTTAGTATCTAATCTTTTATAAACATAGAACTACACATACACTAGTTTGTAATTTCTGACAGGACAAAAATAATGGTTGGAAATGTTTGGAATAGTACACTAACTTAAAGGATTAGATCACTTCAGAATTCAAATTTCCTGATAATTTACTCACCCCCACGTCATCCAAGATGTTCATGCCTTTCTTTCTTCAGTCGAAAAGAAATTAAGGTTTTTGAGGAAAACATTCCAGGATTATTCTCCATATAGTATGGAGTATCCATATAGACTTCAATGGGGTACAATGGGTTGAAGGTCCAAAATTCAGTTTCAGTGCAGCTTCAAAGGGCTCTACATGATCCCAGCCAAGGAATAAGGGTCTTGTCTAGTGAAACGATTGGTCATTTTCTAAAAAATTAAAAAATGTTTTGCATGTTCGCTTTGTAAACACATTAGATCGGTACTAACACTACACACGTGACCTTTACAACGTGATATTGTAATGTGAGAAGTGGACACTAGTACAAGACGAGCATCTGTGTTTAAAAGTATATACTTTTTTTTTTTTTAGAAAATGATTGATTGTTTCGCTAGATAAGACCCTTATTCCTTGGCTGGGATTGCGTAGAGCCCTTTGAAGCTGCACTGAAACCGAATTTTGGACCTTCAACCCGTTGTACCCCATTGAACCCCACTGAAGTCCACTATATGGAGAAAAATTCTGGAATGTTTTCCTCAAAAATCTAATGTCTTTTTGACTGAGGAAAGAAAGACATGAACATCTTGGTAAGATGCTTTTTACACAGTTGAATTAAAAATGCAAAATGGCAGTGTCTAATACCAAATTAGTAACTGGACACTAGTCACATGCAAAAGGAAGAGGGCACAATGTTGTATACTTCAGTACTATCGTGTCTACTTCTTTGCTTGCTATTTTAAATCTGTATATCAGTAAGTAGTGTACGAATAAAACAAGTGTTTTAAAAGTCTGCTCATCATTCATAATACCATCAGTTTCAATTTAAATCATGCATAAATAAATGAATACAACTCTGGAGAGAGAGAGTAAGAGTGTCCCATGTCCAGATTCCTTACTGAACCTTCTGAAAGGGTTCTGGAAAGGCTAAACTGAGGGGAACAGAGCAGGACCAAATGTGTGAACTGACCTTTCTTCCGGAGTCCTTGCTTCCACACTCCCCCTTATCGTACCACCATTTGTTTTTCAGTTTGTCTAAGACGGCTTGCTCACTGAGTTTCAACACCGCTAGGTTAACTGGGATTCTTCAACCAGGGAAATAACATAAATAACATTATCCATGTTATTTTATGTTATTCAGCACACATTAAACACATACCCATCAAAATCAACTCAACTGTTCTGTGTTTTTTATATATATATATATATATATATATTGACTGCACACATATCAGAAACATGTTGGTAGTTCATAGTAAAAGTGATATGGGTTAATACTCCATCTAGCGATGCTTCCTTGCTCCCTGCTGCGAGATGTGCATTATTATATCACTTTGGGTAACCGGCAGACCGCAAACACTCCGCCTGGAATAACCTGAATGTGGCATGAAATGCCATAATTTGAACAAAACTTTACTTGCTATTAATCTAACAAAATGTGTTAGTAGTAGGCTCAATTTAGACTGGATCGTATTCGTCTAGAGTGTTTGGTCGGCGCGAGTTGCCGGTTACCCCCCCATGGTAGTGGTGGTTTTACCCGTTGGGTTTGTCACATTGGGGCTGACCTTGGAATCACCTCCTCCGCTGCCACACTCTCCTTTGTCGTACCACCATTTGTTTTTCAATTTGTCCAACAGGCCTTGTTCATTCAGTTTTAACACTGCCAGGTTTACTGGGTTTCTTGAAACGATAATGAAATAATATTTTGGTCAGTGTCAGCCCAGATAAACCATTTCAGAGACAGTGTAATGGGAGAACAGACTCAGACTATTTTGTACACAACAGCCACTGCTCTATGTAGGTTGAAATGTTAAATGCATGGCATTCGCAGTGGTTTTGCCCTGAGTCTGTATATAAAGTATGTTAACATGTGTTTAAATGGAGAACAATGCTTTTGTTAGTGGCCTTTGTGAAAGACAGGCTTTATAAAGCCAAGAACAAGACTTTTTCAGACAGAGGAGGAGGAAAAAAAAATGTCCTTAGATGTCCTTGGTTTTTACTGTCTGCTTTTGGCTCTTCCCTTTTGGGGAATTGTAGCAATGTGAATCTAAAACAACAGACTAGAGACATCAGACAAATTCTTAAAGTGATAGTTAAAAAAAAATTACAATTCTGTCATCATCTCACCCTCCCCTGTTGAAAAAAACAGCATATGCTGTTTAGGTATGTTTTGAAGCTAAGGACCAGCTTAAACCCGCTCAAACCAGCTGCCATGAGCTGGTTAAAGCTGGTCAAGTGCTGGTCCTAAGCTGATCCTAAGCAACTAGCTCCGGCTCAGGACCAGCTTATAACCAGCTCAAACCTGCTGCCATGCTCCAAAACATACCTAACCAGCATATGCTGTTTTTTTCAACAGGGTCAGACCAAACTCTTTCTTACTTTTATTTATTTATTTATTTGTGTGTGTGTGTGTGTATATATATATATATATATATATATATATATATATATATTTATTATTATTATTATTTTTTTTTTTACAAAATTCTGTCATGAAACTCTAGATGGCATAGGCTTATAGGTCCTTTAACTCCACCTGCTTGTATCACATCGTTATCTATAGGGCACAGCTGATTGGTTCCTGCTGTATCAGTAGCCAATGAGCTTGCGTGCTCAACCTTCAAAGTACTTTGGTAGCATTGCCTTAGCAGTGCAGCGTGCTTCCCCAGCTCTACCTGTATAAATCTACTACGGGTAATTCATGTACGCTATATTGTACAGCAGCAGCATCTCTTACTTGCTCACAGCAGCATGTCGTGTATGTATTTGGTAGTAGCAAGTCCCGTACTTATAACCTACAGCAGGAGCAGTGTAGCAGATCTATTCCGGCAAGACCAAACATACAACAATGTCATACCCATTACCATGCCAAACACTCTGAGAGTTGTCATGACAGAAATATATATATATATATATATATATACATATATATGAAGAGAGAGAGAGAGAGAGAGAGAGAGAGAGAGAGAGAGTAGAATCTGAATAGAAAGCAAAACAACAAAGAACAAAATAGTGAAGTAGCCCTTAGGTGCCATGCTCAAATTTGTTCTGATTAATTAGCAGTAAGTTATTACATTAATGACAGCTCTATATCATTGAATCAACAAATGTTGTGTGACAAAGTTACCACGATTTTGGAAAATTCTTGATTGTCTAGTTTATTTCACCCACACTGCATTGCGTCATATTTTAAAATACACAGATTTAAAGTAAATAAGATTTGAGAGCTGCAGCAGATAAGATTATTAGTGAACAATGACAAATTTCTTTATCTTATGGATTGCTTTTATGGTGTTTTTTTTGTCATTTTTGGAGCTGGGCCACCATTCACATTCTGCTAATCTTTTTTTTTTGTGTGTGTTTCATAGTAGCAAGACCATTATACATAACATGACAGAGTAGATGATGACAAAAATTGAATTTTTGATTTTAATCCCCCCGCTCCCCATGACTGAAATCAGGAACCACATCTGAAGTGTGCGTCTTTCTTTTCATCTTTCCTCCTTCATCCTCAGGTCTTAAATACCCCATACAGTTCAAAGGCACAAATACACATCTCCTCACGACCTCACGTTGTGAGCAAATGTCGTCTGCAGCTCTGCATGTATAGGGAGTGGTTCTTTGGCTTGATAAAACCCAGGAATTCTTTCTAATCCCAGAAGTACCAGACAGAAAGAAGTCAGAGAGTGTCTCAGGAATGAGGAACAAACAGCTACATTCAGTTTGATGAGCATTTGCTTCTGGAGGTGGCAGTGCTTTGGGTGAGATGATTTCATTAAGTAAACTCAGAGAATGGCACAGATGGATAGAGATAAAAGGGCACACACATCAATCTTTAGGGCTGTCGCATCTTGACTGCAAAACAAACTGGTTTAAGGTATCAGTCTCAGATAAGACAAGGAAAATATGGAACAGCTGTCAAAATGCACCAAAACAACTGATTATTCCATCAGTCAGTAAATTAACCTATAAAACACAAAGCGAAGTACAATGTAAAACAAGTTCAAAAGCTCAATTATCATCTTCTTTGTTAATAAATTGATCATTAGAGCAAGATGAGGCTAGCAGACCATAACATAGCAAGATATTAAGGTGTAAAAAGGATCTCTATTAAAGGCTTTGATCAGTATAATTCAAGCTATGGCTAATGCACAGATTTGACATCCAAATCTTTATCCTGAATCCTTGCATCAGTTCATTTTAGACTTAACTGACTGGGTTTACTTTAATAACTCACCAAAATGCTTAAAATGTATTTATCAATTTATCATTCATTGTTTCATCTAACTACATTTTAAACATCAATTACACAGTTTTAAATATTTGTCAATTTGAAAAGTGAATGAAAAACAGTCAATGCATTTTTCACAGATTAGAGGATTAATTTCAATGAATACATTTTTAGAAATAGATTTATAGATTTTTTTTGCACCTAACAAGATCTGATCTGTGCCAGATGTCTATAAATAATACAACTGGTTGACAATGTAAATAAAGCCATAAAATACAAAATTTAGTGAAGATACACAGGAGCATTTTTACATTTTGACAACTGAACCACATGGTTAGTTCAGCAAATCACAACCAAATCTAAATGTTCAATTAAGAATTGCAGTGTCAACCGATTTTAACAGAGAGAGCAAAATCTCCTGTTGTCTTCCACATGTTGAAATCATGCAGTAGATGCCCACATAGAATCTACCGGCTCATGTAAACACATGTCAGTAAGGAAGTCGCTCTCTCTCAAAATCAGATATACACCACATAGCTGGTAACTCAACACACAGAGAAACACATTTATGAATTCATTTCCGAGCCTCTTTCACTCTTGCTGTCACTGTAATGGCTAGCTAGTATTGAATTTAATTTGAGTCCTGCCTTAGGTGGCAAGATGGAAGTCAGTCATTTACATCTTGTATCTGACGTCTCTCTCTCCCACTCCATCCACCCTCTCCCCCTGTTCTCTTTGCTATAAGGTGACCCAAAAAATGACTCTACAATTGCTATGAGGTCGTTTCCCCAAGGAGCTTATCTTATTAGAGAGAGATGGAGTTATTGAGGTTATTTCAACAGCTCCAAATTGCCCTTGCGAGGCCCTTTGCACTGCAATGAATGTAATATCATGTGGGCCATGGTGTATTAGTCAGATGGGTACATTCAAGCACAATAAATGTGACGTTAATGATGGTGGCGTACAATTGAAATAACAACTGTTCACCTTATATTGCAGAGAATATAAAAGAAACATGTTAATGTCGACATTCAACTTTAGAAGTGGCTTGCATAAGAATAACAACTGATTGCCCAATTTCTTTCATGCGCAAGTCACTCGGTAAGGGTAAAGCTTTCGTAATTCGGAATGAAGGAGAGTAACTGAAATTAGCATCCGGCAGACCTATAGCTTCAAAGTGCCTGTCGTGAATAATGTCTGCGGTGTCTCAATGGGCTCTGCTGAGCAGCGCTGCTGTTTAATGAAAGGACGTGCGAACACACGTGTTTCCTAAAGAGCTTCTGAAGAGGGCGCGTCATTTTCCTGTCGTTTCTTATGCAAGCACTTCTGGTGGAGTGTGTTGAAAACCCCTTCAAGCAACATGAGGTACGGGCGGGATTTTGAACAGCTCCACACACACATATGTACACCCACACAACAGCATGTTATGTTATAGCAGAGGCTGCTTAGCACAGTACGTCTACCCTCGCCCTTGGTTCAAATTATCATGTATAACATCATTAAAAAGTCCTTCAAAAGAGAAACCAGATGAGTTCACTGAAGTCACACCATTTTGGCAAAAACCTGCACCTTGTTTACAAACCATCCGGAATCCAGGCGCTAAATGTGCTTTTTGTTTGCGCTGTGCCATGAGTATTAAATTAAGTCACTGACATTCTCAGCACAAACATGTTGTTTTGCTATGAATGCGTCTTATTTGCAAAACTCAGCAATTTTTCCTGCAATCATATCAGCAAAAAATCATCAAATGATGGAGAAGAGCACATATAGTTCCACATATAGACTAGGCAGTCAAGCACACTTGGCATTTTAAAGAGCTGATTTAGGTGCCTGGACTGCAGTGATGGAGTGATGCTATACAGTTTCAGTAAAGTATGCCAAATTGCATTAGTTTGCTGAGTCCTTCATAATCTAGTACTCAGAACTGGCTAGCAAAATTGGGAATAGCAACATGCAAATATCTATTTTTGTGCTGTGACCTGATTTGCATACTTATTTTAATGAATTCCCATGTTTCCCTTTTTATCTTTTCTTTTTTATTTAACTAGTAGATGATGTAAACTTTAGCCAAGGTGAGCATAACCCCTGTAGTACTGTATCCAGCCTCTACCACAACTGAACCGCCATCTGATGTTATTTTTGTAATGGTCAAATACAGTTGGCATACAATGGACAGCTGGCTTTACCTGAGAAGGGATCCTTTGGGGGTGGCGATGCCATAGCCTTTGGAGTCCAGGTTCCCTCCAACCTTCATAGTGTCACAGGGTTTGCGCTGCTCGATGTACTCATTCATGGTGGACTCCAGAAGATAGGCATACTTCCCCTTAGACTTCCTCACCCGTATAACTCCTTCATCTGTGGTTTTTACAAACACTGAGGGGTCTGCTGATTTCATATAGGACCACATCTTCTCAAAGACCGCAATCTTTGACCTCTAAAAGAAGATAGAAAGTGAAATATTACACAATTGCACACTGTAAAATATGGTAACATGCAATTGATATCCTATGAAATTTCACCAGATCTGACCCTTAAAGTGCCCCTATTATGCTTTTTCAGATATTACCTTTCATGTAGTCTGTAATATAGTTGTTTGTGAATGATAAAGGTCTGCAAAGTTTCAAAAATCAAAGTGCTCGATAAATGGAGTTATTGTTTCCCAAAAGAAAGAATGAAGAACCTATAGTCTTCATTGGCTGCCATGAACAACGTCGACTTTAACCTGCCCTCAAACACTGCAGTTGTAGCTGAGGCCTGGAAGAGTATGGTTCGTGTTGTCGACATGCCGAGAAGAAATTTTGTTTTCTGCAAAAACAAATCCACTTTGGCTAAAATTGATAGGGTAAAACCGATGCCACCATTACTGTTTGCATCACAAATGCTGAGGAAACGTCTGGAGCTGAAATTCAGATATGATAATGGAGGTTTCATTTCTGAAACGCACTGTAAGGGCTAGACCAATCACAACAGACTGGGCCGTCTGACCGATCAGAGCAGAGTAGGCTCTCGGAAAGGTGGGCTTTAATGAGAATGAGGTGATGTGCAATGTATATTATGAGAAGTGTGTGGGCACCTCCAAAACAAAATTAGGAACCTTTAAAATAGCATAATTTGGGCACTTTAAATTTAGATTTGTTGGTGTAACTTAACGCATTTAGGTTGATTCAGTGATGCTGAATAATATTTTTGATGTGAATACAATATTTTTTTAGGTTAACTTTTTTTTAGGCTAACATTTCCCCTCGTTCATGGCACTTCTCACCCTAAAGAACTCTTTGGTGGAGCCAGCGTCTAGAGTCCCATAAGCAATCTCAGTCTGTTTAGCCAGATCCTCTGCACTTTCGATGGGTGACACCATCCTCTCCACTGTGAGAAAAGCAGCTAGGTTGGCTGTGTATGAGGAGATGATGATTAGAGTGAAGAACCACCACACACCACCCACGATACGGCCAGAGAGAGACCTGTGGAGACATACACGTATAGGGTTATTTTCAGTTTCTTTTTGTTAGATGTTAGTGTAACATGGCGAAAGTTAATATAAATATGTAGCAATATACAATTTTATAATGTTGTAGTGCTTAAATTCACTTCTAACATTTAAAATGATTGATTTTAGTTTATAATGTTTTATTTTTAACTGACACTGCCATTCAAAAGTTTGGGGTCAGTACAGTTTTGTTTTTTTGAGTCTCTTATGCCTCCTTTCCACTGCACACGACATTCGCATCCGCTCATGTGTAGATCGCTCATTCACGTCAGATGCCGTGCGGTCAGTGGAATGTGCTGCTGCTCACTGAACAGAGTAGACGCAGAGAGAGGTGCGATTGCAGCGGGAAAGCAAGACCTCGCGCTCCCACAGTACTGGCGACTTTTGGCGACAGAGGTTTGACCAAAAACTCGCTAGATTTGTCGCTAGTTGCTTTTTTGAAAAAAAGTCACTAAGTTGGCAACACTGTTCCTTTCTATTGTCTATCCAGTCAAGGTTTATAGAGATTTTAAGAAGTAGTTAGTAATAAGTTACTTATTGAGTAATTAAATTACTTTTCAGACAGAGTAATTAGAAAACATTGATGATGTAATTAGTAATTAATTACTTTTTTGAAGTAACTTACCCAACACTGGACAAAACATTATTACAATATACAATATTATTATAGAATATTAATATCAGTCGAATTGTCAGTCAACATGAACATAATTGTCGGTTTATGAGCATCAACCAGAATTTTACTTAGGAACTGAATATTTTGTATCTGTGCTGCTAAATAATTCAGAGAAACTAATTGAAATAACATGCTCAAATGGAGATTCATTATGAGTTTATCAAGTGTAGTCATTCAAAAAATCTCAATCTGTGGAGCACTGAACATTTTCTAAATCCTAACTGCATTACAAAAGCTGGCCTGCATGTAGCTTCTCCATGCACACGTTGATGCTCACAGTGGTCGGTGGTCTAGTCTGTTTGATACACTGCTCTGTCTCCACTCAGCTATAAACTCTTAGTGAAATGTGCTGAAACGAGATAAGGACCAACACAATACCACTCACCAGCAGCGCATTAATCTCACTTTTAGAAAGTTGCCAGTATGTTAAATGAATATATGCATATTAATTGCCAGGGATTAATGGTGATGAGAGCACTCAGCCGCCACTGTAATTGCACTTTAACCAATAATAATTAAAAAAAAAGAAAAAAAGAAAAAAAACGATTTGTCCAAATTTGTCTAAGCAGTAGACAACAAGACACGTGGTGTGTGAAAAAAAAATCAGGGAAAATAGCTGTTCGATATGTGTGGTGGAAAAGGAAAAACTGCTCTGATAAAAGCACATAAACAAAAACAAACTCACGGTTTAATCGTTTAAGCTATGAAACACATCGTGATGAAAGACTGTTGAGATTGCAACAAACAGAAATAGAAAGGCAAGAACCTGTGAACCCTTTGAGTGTGCACAGATTGTCAAAAGGGCGAATAAATAATAAGAGAAAGAGCATAACGGATATTTGATTTTATGCTTCAAAGGCTGGACTAAGATATCTCTGGTCACAAATTCCAATTTTACAAGGTTAAAAAAAGGAAAAACAATTTCACCCCTGGCCCGAACATCATGTTACAAGAATATTTTTTAAACATCTCTTAGTTTCTGCCAGATCTTTGGGGGTGGTATTTAATCCCATGGCCTGAATGAAGCTCACACAGGCATATGAGATCAGTTTAATGTCTCTGAGGGAGTTCTAAATGGTCCACCTGCAGGACAAGAAGGCATAAACTGAGTTCCTGGCAGCCGGGCAGCATAATCTTCTCTCTCTGCTGGATTAAAGAGCGGGGTTAACTGTCTACATGGTGAATCCACCTTGACAGCGGATGGCTAGGATACACTGAAAAAAAAAAAAATGGTTTCCTTTGAAAAAGTTTTCACTGCTAGTAAATTGCTAGTAAATTTCACAAATAATTACAAAAACAGCAACAAATTGAATTAAATGTGAAATCTTTAAGTAGAAAAAGAAATAAGATTTTTTTTCCCCCCAACAAACTTTATTTACAACTTTGAAAAATCAGTTGTTTTACAGTGTAGCAAACAGGTCTATAGAGTGCAGCAGCGGGGTTCCGGAAGTAAAAACTCAATAAGGAAATTGATTCCGAAAGATAACTTATAAACCTTTAAAGGTAGAATTACTGTGGGCTAAGATGTTTTTAATGCATGGTATTTGCTTCTGCTGAACCTGTCATCCTGCATTATTTCAGTTTATTTTTTTAAATAATCGTGTTTAACAGTGGAATACTTGGTGAAAAAATACATTACCCATAATGCTGTACAGAAAATTACACCAATCAGAGAGTCAAAAAAAGCAACACACTCCAAAATAGCTCTTTAGCCCTGCCCACTACCATGAAGTACTGTGATTGACGTATGTATAGGTATATACAGTATGCATACAAAATAAATTGTTTCTATACATATAATCAACATTTGTAAATGAGTAGTTTTATGTTTCTCCACCATTTTTAATTAGATTATGCTGTTCACAACACTTCATGGGACTGTAGTTCTTTCCCTCACTTAAACCGTTAAAGGGATAGTTCACCCGAAAATGAAAATTCTGTCATTATTTACTCACCCTCAAGTAGTTCCAAACCTTTATGAATTTATTTGTTCTGCTGAACACAAAGAAAGATATTTGGAATAACAGATCTCACCGCAGGGGGTGGGCACTGTTGCACTCTATTGAGATTGATTTTAAAATCTGAGACTGTTATACTCATGTCTATATTTCATTTCCATGTTCTCTCATTGTGTGAAATGTGTTTACAAATATAGCTGTGTGCAGAAAGCTATGTAAGCGCCTACTGTAGGATGGGAAATTTATTTGGTGAATGGTTTAGTACACAGCAGTATTATAATGTAATGATGCTGGTAAATCAATATTCAGCGTGACCAGGCTACACCATAAAAATGATTCACGACAGGACTTGCCGAAGTGTGTTGAATTAGTGCTAAACTGGTCTGATGAAGATGCTGATGTGTTGTGTCTGCTGTTTATTCAGCTTCATAATTCAGCTAATTACCCTTAAATACACTCTCCATATTCAGACAAATACAGCATGCCATATTTACAACGCCAAATAGCGATAATCAAATGTGAAGGCATACTGAAGTACATTTATTTGAGGAAATAAAATTGATGACTTAATACTAAGCAATGTTAAGTGATTAGTAACTTCACCATATTGTGATTTTAATAACAGCTTGATTATTGACACTGCAGAATGCTGCACATTGTAAATGTGAACTTACTTTGCATGGAAAAAAGATGAAGTAAAATATAAATATTAAACAAAAAACTTAAATGAAAAAACAAACAAACTTAAATGCATGTAAGAAATGTTGCCTTGGAATAAAATGCCTTGAAATAAAAAATAGAAAATATATAAAAAATAGAAATAAATATATAAAAAACTAATAAAAGGCACATATTTAATTAATAATTAAATAATTAACTGCTAAATTACTAAAAAAACTAAAATAAAAATGAAAACAATATAAAAATAAAAAGCTAATTCAATAAATACTATACTAATATATAAATAATACTAAAAAATAAACTGGTAGCAATATGCTATTGCATGTTATACTGCTTAAATTATAATTAGTTAATGGTTATTTAAATAGTTAGAAATGAAGCTGATTAATATACTGTCAGGTACTCATATTTAAATGCATTTCAAAATATCTAGAATTAATTTTTTCCCCCTTTCTTGATTTACAGTGATTCAGGGACCCACAGTTTTTCTGCAGTAATCATCATAGCTCTATTTTGCTTGGCCACAGTGCAAAGAAAAAAAAAAAAAAAAGTCTTTTAAGCTCAAGCAGAAGCCTTTGCCAACCGGTTGTATCAGCATTCAGCAGTCGACTAAATGAATGAAAACACAATAAATAAGTGCTAATCCTTATATAGCCAGCTAGTGCCAACTTAAAGTATGTGCACTTTAAGCAAATCATTTTTACACCTAATTAATATTCATAAGCCAAGCCAATAATGTTTATGTTTCCCTCCCATTTTTCAGATAATTCCTACTCCCCTGAAAAACATCAGCGGGCTGTGAAAAAACCCTAAGTCAAACTCTGAAAATACACCACAGGCAAAATATGCGGCAGAGGCTTGGGCACCAGAAATTTGAAGCTGGCAGAGGGAATTGCAGCTCAATGCTCTAATGTTGTTTGACAGCTTTTGCCGGGCAGCATTTGAGCGGTGTGAAGCCGACACACTGATCTCATTCCTGGTCACATGTCAGAATCTCTCTATGCTTAAATCCATGCTGCCGCTCCCTCTTCCTCATGAGGTCAGTATTTACGCTCTACATGTATGGAATGAGATGATTATGCAAATGTCGTTTACAGCAAATGACTGCAATTAAATGAGAGAAAAAATAAGTGACTTCCCTAATGTCTGCATAATATGCTCATTGCAGAGCACATGTATGTGACTTGTTATGTAGAGATATGAAACTGTTGTGCTTTATTTGTGCACTTTTAATTTCATAAATCTCACAGATCTTTATATAACATGCTTGGCTCAGAGTCTCTTATTTAGACGGATGTGTAAGTGTCTTATGAAATCCATTGCTGAAATAAAACTACCCTCCTGTGTTATATAAATTATAGCCATAATCTTCTGCACTGCCCTGTTCAAGATAACTCACTACTGAAGTTGGCCCAGATATTTGTGGCTATTGACTCTCCCTGCAATACACACACACACACACACACACATTCATATTTTATCGTGACTATCAATAGACATAATGATTTTTATATTGTGCAGTCTGTATATTCGATCCCCTAACCCTAACCCTACTCCTAAACCTACCCATTACAAAAAACTTTAGTATGATTTAAAAGCTGTTTTCTTCATGGGGACCAAAAAATGTCCCCACAAGGATTTCGGACATTGCCATCTTTGTAGGGACATTTTGTTCCCATAATGTAGATTTACCTGAACCACATCACACACACGCACACACGGTACACATCTATAGCCAGCACTGGATACAATATGCATCTAAAAAACACAAATCACCCCCTGATAAATCATGACAACCAATAAAAGCCATATGTCAAATTATGACTTTACAGACACTAATAGGGTACATAAATTAGGTTAAGATACACATGGCTTTCTATAGTGGGAACGTTTCATTGACATGACAGCTAATTACATTTTCTGTACCTATCCGTCACACAAATCTTTTTGCATTTTTACATTTTCATTTAGACATTATTTTGTATGTTTATTAGGCCAATTCCCTCCACTGTCAGTTTCTCAGTAAACAATTTGGGGTCTTATTATCTTTTTGGGGACATCTGGTCCCTATAATGTAGGTTAAACCTGCCTCCCCCTACACACATTCACACATTCACTCACTCACACACACACACACACACACACACACACACACACACACACACACACACACACACACACACACACACACACACACACAGACACTCTCACACTCTCACACACACACACACACACACACACACACACACACAGACACTCTCACACTCTCACACACACACACACACACACACACAGCGGATGGTGGTACTCAGTCAGCAGTGCTCTCACACTGTGAGCTGTGCCACTCCAGAGGAAACACCCATGTCTTTCAGTGTTGCCATGGCAGCACTCTCTTCTCTCCAAACAGGCAGCTGAGATGGGTTTTGTCACCGAGCAGCTTTCTGTCGACACTGAATTGACTGAACCCCGTCTACGGCCAGCATGCTTCTGTGTAGCTCAGAGATGCCCATTGTTTGTCCACTGCATTTTTTTCTCTTTTCTGTCTGACACTGAATTGAATATCTGTTATTCTAAACTCTGTGCTGTCTCTACCCATCTATCCCACACAGAAATGCAAGTAAATACATTGGGTGAATTGTCCTTTTAAGAATTTATATAACATTCTATTGTGTATAGTTTGATAAATAAGCAAGCAAGAGTGCAGGATCAACCATTGTGTGCTACATGGAAAATATAAAATGTATTAGAGAAAGGAGAATCTTTAATAAAGCTATAAAACTATACATTTTGGCCATGTCTTCATATAATTTGTTTTATTTCGTTACTTGAACAAAGGTAATAGAGCAGGAATACAGTTGTTTCGGTGGAAATAAATGAGCTGATGCGAGGCAGATCATGAGCGCGTAAGTAAATATGCAGAACACTGGACACTGACTCAGGCAGTTTCTCTAAATAACTAATAAGCGATGTAACTCCTCAGAGGAAACGGAGAGAGAACTGCAAAACAAAGTCTAAGTGGAGTCCTCCAGGGACTGCTTTACTGAAGATAATTAAAAAGAAAACTGTTGCTGCTCCTGATCTTATGTTTATTCTCTCTTCAGGAGGCCTGTTGCACAACGCATTAAGAAAAAAACAGACCTTATAATACGTTTATCTTCTTTTAAAAAATGTGTTTGACAGTATCTTTTAATTTTGTCTGTATGTATCTTTGACTATGACGCAACAGGATTAACTAAAAGCAGCACAAAGAAAGAAAGAAAGAAAGAAACGCACGTTGGCAAACAAAGAATAGTTGTTTAAATGAAACATCTAGGAAACCAATCAAGTGCTTAAACTAAAATGACATGCTGAATTTAAAACATCAATCTGTATGGCCTTAAGACAAATGAGCTGAAAGCATCTGCTCTGCTCCATATACAGTATGAGTGCAGCAGGAGTTAGATTTCACTTACGATACAAGAGTAAGGTGAGATGACTGACAGGACGATGGCAGAGGATTTGGCGTGCAACAAATTTTGAGCACCACTGACAAATATCTCATCTCATACACGCATCATTGCAAATTCAGTCATGCAAGTGCAGCTCCTATCTCTTTAAATGGGTAAACATCAAATTCTCAAACTGTTCACCAAGGTTACGATTCAATTTCATATTTGAAATCACCAATGAAATCTGAAAACTGTATCTTAAATGCGCATGTGCAGTCCTAAGCTCGCATCTCAGAACACTGATTGTATCTATAGGAAACGGAGCTTCTAATGGCAGCTGTAGTGACGTGATGACTTTACCAATAATTGTTGATTGGCATTTTATTTAGGAGGCGGGATTTATTCTGCCATATTGTGCGTTGCACTTTCTCCTATTCATAGTAATATGAGTGCACCGTCTTTCTATGTTTAAACAGGGCTTGACATTAACTTTTTTTGCTCACTAGCCACTGTGGCTAGTGGTTTTTCAAAGTTACTAGCCACTCAGCATTTTCACTGGCCACAATTTTGACATTGATACCATGGGGGAAAACATAGATATTTTTAATATTATCTCATTATTTGACAGCAGGTATATTAGGCTGTGACTTTAAGACCTGATGCATGGATCTATTATACTGTTACACATGTGTTTTCTTTAAAACATGACTGTGTTTATGTGAATACTCGCCAAGACCTGCATTTTGACATATTTGACTGTTTAAGAGCGATAAGCAGCGAAAAAGAACTCAATTTAGTACTGAGAAGCGGCTTTATGCACGCACACTTTGGGTGTGAGCACAACATTTGTGGGAATTAGTAAAAATAATGTGCAATCCCACGCGGATTCCACAATTCTGCGGAAAATGAGTTTTGGAAGCGTTTCAGATATTTCATTTTTTCTTTTTTTCTTTTTTGTATATTTGATCAAGTCTTATATAAGAGACTTCTTTTAAAAACATTTAAAAATGTTACCGACCCCAAATGTTTGAATGGTAGTGTATTTAGTCATTTGTATAAGACATGTTAAGTCTTCAAATGATTTGCAGAACCTGTCGCAGCCATTTCATTCTTGTTATTCTGAGTAATACTAAGGTTTCACCTAAAGTAGTTATTCACACAAAGGAAGAAAGTGAGTATAGACATACACAAAAAACATCTGAAAATGATAGCAATATTTTATCCTCTACAACGTTAATCACTGTAGCAGGTGTGATGTGGGCCACTAAAGTGCAGTTGTGTGTGTGTGTTGGTGTAATGGCACTAGATGACTTTTGATATGCCATTGTGGGCACGGTGCTGGGAGATATAGAAAAGATCCTTGTCCTGTGAGAGCCATCATCAGTGTAAGAGGGTCCATTAACCACTCAACAACTAGATAGCTTCTGCTCTTAGTACAGATCACCTGAATCCACCCACTGTGAGATTCTGGAACATAGAAAGACAAAAAGAAATAAAGACTAAAGGAGCAGGAGTGAAGGAGGTACAGCAGAGTTCAGTAAACCAAGCATGAGACAAGGGATGATGTGCTCTGTGAGTGAGAGCATGTCATTCCTTTCTGGGGACTATGGAAGATTCCTGCCAGAATCTATGAATCCATGAAGTGGCTGGGAAGATGTTACAAAAAATGTTACAAAAGATTTCAGTTTCAAATAAATGGTGTTCTTATAAACATACGCATCCTGAAAAATGTGTCAAGGTTTCCATAAAAATATTAGGCAGCACAACTGTTTTCAACATTGATAATAATAATAATAATAATAATAAGGGTTTCTTGAGCAACAAACAACACTGAAGACTAGAGTAATGATGCTGAAAATTCAGCTTTGCCATCACATGAATAAATTAATAGAAAGCAGTTCATTTAAATTAAATTTAAATTAATTTTTTTTCCTCTATTTTTGATCAAATAAATGTAGCCTTGCTGAGCATAATATACTTTTAAATACAAAAAAATCGTACAATATTTGGATCAATGACGTGACAGGTTATTTTTGTGTCTAAACACCTTAATAATAATAAAAACCAAAGATATGACATCCAAAGTATGTAAGGTAGTACAACTAGATCTATTTTATTGAATCCAAAAGGTTTTAATTGTATTTTGCTATATATCATTTTAAAGATTTTGAAGTATTAAGAGGTCATTCGGTTTAACTGCCAATACAGTCATTTCATTTGTGATTAAAATATATTATAATGTAATAAATGTATATATTATTTATTCTGGCATGATTTTCTATATCAACATAGTGCAAAATGGTATTAAAATTATGTGTAGAAGTCGTTGCTTTGTTATGGGAAAGAATGTCCGGAAAAATGAATTTTATTATGTAATTCGGAGTAACCAATATAAAAGGGACCATTTTGGATCAAGACATGCGGTCAATATCATGTGATAGGATGTGACATCATTCAGACACATGCAAAGGACCACATGGTCATGAAGCAAAGTAACTAACTCTCTCTTAACTATCTGAAAAATTCATGTTTTCACTTGCTCTTACGCATGTCCCGAAACATCAGGTCATTTGGTACAACCACTATAAAATGTGATATTGTAATAACTTGTACTAAATATAAAATGTTTGATTGTCCTTTTGTTAGCTAGACATCAGCCTGTTAGCATTGTTTGAAAATATTGTCATTCATTAAAACCGAAATTTTGGTTAAACCGAATGACTTTTTGTGACAAATTTTGCCCATCTTGTAACAAATGACAAAAGTAGTGGTAATTGATTATAAAAACCACATAATCTCATTGTTAACATTTAATAAAACTTCAAAATTAATTATTTTTTACACATTTTAAAAAACCTTATTTGTCAATGATCCCTATATATAATATATAATTTTATGTATAATATTAAGAAGAGAAGAGAAGAGAAGAGAAGAGAAGAGAAGAGAAGAGAAGAGAAGAGAAGAGAAGAGAAGAGAAGGACAGTGTAAGATATGAGATTGTGGGCCCACCTGTGTGAGGAGATAAACATTATCTTGAGTGGCTTGCATAAATTAGGCCTGATGGGGAGGTTTGAGTGACAGGTCTGACATTTGAACAAGGATTTTTTCTCCCAAAGAATAAATAGCACACGAAGGGGCAAACCATAGTCTGACTGTTACCATCAAGCAACCAGACCACTCACCATTCAACCAATCATTGCTCATTAGACAGGAGGAGTAAGTGTGTAAATTCACATGCAGATGATCACAGAGGAAAGGGGCTCTGCCTAACCATGATTAAAGCAGCATAATGGAAGTCGTTAATTCTGCTGCCGCACCCGCTGTATCGTCCACTCTCTCCTCTCACCACTAATTAAATGTCATCACACAAACAGAACCGTGAATATCCAGTCATGCATGTCTGCTCATACAGCAATGTCTGAGGTGACGTGTTCTAGACGGTGAAACATGTTCACCCGCAATGCGGACATGCTATCCGCAAGCCATCCTTGCTTGTTTATAAAACTTCAGTGACAAGGAGAGAGAAGGTTTAATCACTACAACACTGTCGATTCCACTCTACAGAGTCTGAGTCACAGCGAAAAAATGACAGGGAGAAATGACACAGTCTAATTAAGATCCTCTGAAGCCGCTCTGTGCCCCATCACAGGAGACATCCACAGGAAAGTGGCGTGCTGCTCTCTCTCTCACACTGCTGACATTTCAGGACCATTGCTGAGACAGAACGATCAATTCTTATAGGAGCTCATGGAGACATAGTGCCTGTAAGTTCTGATATGCTGTTTGACACTGTTTGGAGGATTGTACAAGACTTATCACTGTGAATCAGTGAGGGTTAAGGTCATTTTCCATACCAACACAGCAAATTAAAAAAATAAATAAAGAAACCATATTGCACTGCATTGTGAGTCAGCATATGAGAGTCGGATTGGACAACTACAGGGACTCATCACAATACCACTCATTTAACAGTTCGTCTATTGCCAAAATTATGAAAAAAGATCAGAAAATAATTGAAAATATTCAAATCAGGAATGTCAGAATCAGAATCTGTAAGGGATAATTTGGGGTTGTCTCTGTTTTGGGTGGGTTTGTCGTGTGTTTTAGTTCTGTGTCCAAGTTTTCAGTTTGTTTCTATATGGTTTTTCATTATTTTATTAAATTATGCACCTGTTATTCATTTTGTTGACTGATTTGTTTTGTGTATTTAAGCCCTATGTTTATTTCAGTTCATTTTCATCATATTACATTTGGTTTTGTTCCCTTTCTAGTTTTTTGTAATTAAAAGACTAAATTAAAATTAAAATCTAAACTGCTGCATTTACATCTGTTCATTCCTCTTTATTTGCAACCAATGCTGACAGAATCAGAATGGGTAGTTTGTGCATAAAAAACATCAGTCAAAACCAACACGTTGAACAATGTTCACCAACCCAGTTCATTCTCTTTAACATGCAGTGTGAAGAATTTCACTCATTTCCATGATCATTCTGATTCTATTTCAGTTGGTGAAGGACAAGTTTATACTTATGTGCATTATGTATTATGCACGTTATCGTCTCTGACAGACAGCATTTTAAAGCCATCCAGGCCATCATTTTTCCCGCTCCTCGGAAAGCAATGATGTAGTCAAAACATCCGGTAGTGTAGGTTTTTCAGGAAATGCATGTACCCCTGCTTCTCCTAAATGCTATAGTGTATTGTGCACTTTATTTTTTGACAGACTTCGATGTTGTTTTTTTAAATGATGTGGATTGAAAACAAATTAATCATAAGGTAATTATTTCTTTCTTAGCCAGCAAGTATTTGGTAAAGTCATTGATGCCCATGAGTGTGTTATGACAATGTTTTTATTTCTAATATTCCAACCGACAGCCAGCCTACGTTTTTGACGGACATGATAATGTGCGTAAGGGCTTTTTGCATAGTTCATTATACTTATACATAATTTGACTATACCTAAGTTGTGGATCCTGTTGAAAATAATATTGAAAAATTACTGTTCCATTATTACCCCTTAGCAGATTTAAATATGTGTGTGTGGACAGTGACACCCAACCATTATGTCAACGCAGACTAGCTTGTGCAGGACAGTCAGTTTTAAACATTTGTGAATTCAGAAAGATTCTATGCATCAACACAATTGCTCTGTCTATCTTGTAGACAAATCAACTGAATGCCAAGAATCACATAATAATAATAATAATGTTATTAACATGGAAACGTGAGCACTCAAGGTAAGTAAAGTACATGCTTCCATACAGGCGCTGCTGAATGTAAAACCCACATTAAAAAGTGTGAGAGATGTTACCTATGAAACTGAACTTATGATTTACTCATCACAACTTAGATATTTAATGACTCCCTGTCAACGTACCCATTTGTAATTATGCTTATGGTAGTAATTGTCCCCTCCAAAAAAGGAAAGGTACAATTATTGCTATATTGATGAAATAACATCCACAGGCAAAACGGCAAAAAATGAAAGATATGAGCTCCGTTCTAAATCCCAATGAGGTACCTTGCTCTCTACGGTCTACATAGACAAACGCTTTCTAAGGAAGAATCGTAATTGAAATGGAACTGCATGATCGATGTTAAATGGCCAACCTAGGCATCAATTACGTTTGTCATAGCTCCTGACATAAAGCGCACAGCAGACTCGATTCCAATAGTTTGGAGTTAAAACGTTGCTAAGCTAACAGTGATATGCATACGAATATTAGGTAAAATAAGTAATCTTCTAGTACACTGAACTATTTCTATTGATCACTTTGATTTTCTTTTGTGACAATTTACTGAAAGAAATGTTCACTATTTCTCTCACATTGTCCACCAACTGAGATTGCTGCAATGCATTATAGGATTAATACATGCAATACTGGTTATCCTGCTTCTGATTTAGTCTAAAATTAGATATCTTGAGAGGCAAGTTTAGAACAGCCTATGATTCATAGAAAATGCATGAATAGAATAAAAATATATATACCTTGAATGCAATGCAAGTCACTATATGTTGAAACAAAACTATTATATCAACCACAGCCACACATTTTGAACTCCCTCTTCAACTTTTTTAAAACAGATTTACAGATCAGACAGATATTTAATTATATTGCAGAACCAGGAATCTAGGATATCCATTTGGAATGTTAGCTTTAAGCATCAGCGAGACTTCAACGTGTTTCCCACAGGTGCGAATGTTGTCTGGTGCCTGAACTCAGCCGTTGACATTTCTCTCTCTAAGACATACTGCACTATCCCTCCCTGTGTCCTTAAAGGTGCCCTAGAATTTAAAATTGAATTTACCTTGGCATAGTTAAATAATTAGAGTTCTGTACATGGAAATGACATACAGTGAGTCTCAAACACCATTGTTTCCTCCTTCTTATGTAAATCTCATTTGTGCAAAAGACCACTGAAAAACAGGTGAATCTCAACATAACACCGACTGTGACGCAACAGTCGGGATCATTAATATGTACGCCCCCAACTTTTGCATATACCAGCCCATGTTCAAAGCATTAGACAAGCCAGTATTAACGTCTGGAGCTGCACAGCCAAATCATCAGAAGTTATGCAGGTAGGCTATTGTAAAGCAAGCAAGGACAATAATGAAAATGGTCCATGATCCATGATATCATGATATATTTATTTGTAAATTGTCTTTCTAAATGTTTCATTAGCATGTTGCTAATGTACTGTTAAATGTGGTTGAAGTTACCATTGTTTCTTACTGTATTCACGGAGACCAGAGCCATGTCGTTATTTTCATTTTTAAACGTTTGCAGTCTGTATAATTTATAAACGCATCTTCATTCTTTATAAATCTCTCCAACAGTGTAGATTAGCTTTAGCCTCAGCATACTATCAAACTCATTCAGAATCAAATGTAAACATCCAAATAAATACCATACTTACGTAATCTGATATGCTGCATCATGAACACATTTTTTACAGATCCATTTTGGGAGTTATATTAGCTGTGTGAACTTTGTTTATGCAATGTATTATAGAGTTGCGAGCTTGGGGGCGGGAAGCGCGAGCATTTAAAGGGGACACGCACTGAATCGGCACATTTTTAATTACGCCCCAAAACAGGCAGTTAAAACTTTGAGCTGAAACTTCACAGACACATTCTGGGGACACCTTAGACTTATATTACACCTTGTGAAATAGGGTTCTAGGGGACCTTTAAAACCCACAGCCATTGACCTCATGTTGCCAGCTGCACCCCCTATTAATTAGGTTTTTAATTGGTGACCTTTGAGAGTCCAGCAACTGTGTAGAGAGAGAGAGAGAGACACTCATCTCTGGCCCTGCGCACCAGCAGCACAGAGTGGAAGGCTCTAGTGTAGCACTTTAATCTTCTTTTCAAAGAGGCGCTGTCTTCCTCTCATTAGACACTGTGGCATTAGGCTTGCTGTGTCCGGTCCAAGTGGATGTGCAACTCTATCTGATCTTCAAAAATACTGCCAAATACCACAAACCAGCTGTGCAAATGAGAAATTACTAAACTGCAAACACAAATCAGTAATCTGCCAAGAGTCACACAAACACAGTACTTCGGCAAGGGAACCATTGTGTCATTCGAAACTGAAATCGAAACATAAAATGAGACATGATGAAGAAATCATCATAATGAAATGCAACTAATCATATAAGTGTAGCACAGAAAAATAAACAGCTTATCAACTTATCAATCGCTTTCCCTGTCATTTTCTGCTGAAGTCAAAGGCTGTGTGTGTTTGTGTGTGCATGTGTGCCCTAACCAACTTTATGGTATTTTGCCACAATTCATCTGTCACTTGGTACTGGTAGAAGCCAAATTAGACAAATGCCAATCAGGACAGGCTGCTCTTATACTCCAAGAATCTTGAACGAAAAAAAAAGAAGAAAGAAAATACAACCCAAATGACATTAAATTGGAGTTAATTTGCAACAAAAATAAATCAATTACAAACCAATTCATAAATATCTAGAATAAAAAAATGCTAGGTTGTTTTCAGTCTGTTGGGTCATTTTATAGTTATTTGTATTGTTTATACTCAAGTATTGGGTAGTCAGTTTTACTGACAAATCAACTGATGAACCCCCTCACACATCCACCCAGAGCTGGGTCAGTGTAACACAATGTTAGAGTAATTTGTGTCAAAACAGTTAAAACTCCATAAATTTGTTAATAGTAATTTTTAGGAATCTTACTGAATGAAATTAAGGTTTGTATTTAATTGTTTTTAATTGTGTAATCAAATGATTAATGTAGAAACATCTGTAGTATCACATTATACCTTTTTTGTCTACATGTACTTTGCACCTAACGTCTGCTTGGAACACTAGTTTTCTACAAACGTAGCATACACTCCGGATCTACACTCCAGGGCTGAGACATGATGTGACATTGTTGTCATATGTAGCAACGTTGCCAAGAGCATTCAATTAATACAGGTCCGTTGACTACAATGCCCTGTTGAAAAGACCAGCATATGCTGGATAAGTATGTTTTGAAGCATGGCAGCTGGTTTAGGCTGGTCCTTAGTTGGTCATGAGCTGGTTTAGGCTGGTCAAGTGCTGGTCCTAAGCAACTAGCTCCAGCTCAGGACCAGCTTAAAGGGTTAGTTCACCCAAAAATGAAATTTCTGTCAGTAAGTACTCACCCTCATGTCGTCCCAAAACTGTAAGATCTTCGTTTGTCTTCGGAACACAAATTAAGATATTTTTGATGAAATCTGAGGGTATCTGATCCACACATAGGCAACAACAATATTTGTATTTGACAGACGAATTTGTTAAATAAAGTTATTTTTGTTTTTGCGCACAAAAAGTATTCTCATCGCTTCATAATATTATGTTTGATCCACTGTAGTCACGTCAACAGTTTTAACAATGTCTTTAGTACCTTTCTGGACCTCAAAAGGTGCAATGTTGTTGCTGCCTATGTGTGGATCAGATACCCTCAGATTTCATCAAAAAATATCTTAATTTGTGTTCTGAAGACAAACGAAGGTCTTACGGGTTTGGGACAACATGAGGGTGAGTACTTGATGACTTAATTTTTGGCAGAACTAACCCTTTAAACTAGCTCATGGCCAACTAAGGACCAGCATAAACCAGCTCAAACCAGCTGCCATGCTTCAAAACATACCTAAACAGCATATGCTGTTTTTTTCAATAGTAGCTCTCTATTGATCTAGATCAGGGGTGGGGAACGGTGATCCTGGAGGGCCATTGTCCTGCAGAGTTTAGCTCCAACCCTGAAAAAAACACTCACCTGCCTGTAACTTTAGTAATCCTGAATACCTTGATTAGCTTCAGGTGTGTTTAATTAGGGTTGGAGCTAAACTCTGCAGGCAAATGGCCCTCCAGGATCAGCGTTCCCCACCCCTGATCTAGATTGTCATTTATGAACTGGATGTATATATATGTCTAAAAAAACACAAAAACAAAAAAAAAAAACAGCAAATGGGTTAATGTATAAAACCCAACAAGCTGAGCCAAAATAACCCAGCATGTGTTCTGTACAACATTTATTTACCCAGTACTGGGTTGCCAAATAACCCATAATTTTTAGAGTGATATGTTTAATTTTATACAGACATTTTTGTTTACTGTTGTATGATAAACCGTTGAGTTGCTGCTATATATCCAATGTAAAGTCCTGAAGCAAAACCAGCTGAGAAGCACTGAACTATAAAAGTCAAATTGGCATCTTACCTGGGGGAGATATCACAGCCCTGCTGCATGAAAGCTCCCAGTGAGAACCAGAGACTGTTGAAGATGCCAAACTCATTGGTCTGCTCCTGACTCTGCTGGTTCTGGTTCTGTTGGCCCTGACCCGGTTGGGCGGATGACGAGGAGGGCTGGTTAGGGTTCTGCTCAGCTCCATCCTCACAGTCATCTGCGTGCCACTCGTAGGGGCTAAAACGGCTGACTAGGAAAAGCACCACGCTCACACCGATGTAGGCAAACACAATACACATCCAGATCTCATAGGCCAGAGGGTCCAGGAAGGAGAACACACCAGGCTTGGACTTGGTGGGCTTCTTGATCATGATGGAGATACCGAGGCTCATGAAAGGCTTGGAGAAATCAATGACTTCCTCCCTGACAAGGGTTATGGTCAGTGGGGCCACAGCTACGTCAGCTTTCTGCAGAGGAATATATGATGTTACTGCAATAAATACCAAGTATATATTGTTAGATATGTTTTTAAATTACACATGAACCAGTGGAAGAAGTCAATCTAGGACACAGGCCAACCTATTTTGTTATTGGAAATATAAATAAAGAGCAGACCTGCTCTAACCTCTCCTCCATGAAGATTGTTTTCTTTTATTCCATGTTTTTATATTTGAGGTGAAAATTTGAAGCTTTTTGGTCAATTGCTAAACCTTTTCTCGTGAGGACTGGTTTTCTCACACTGGAAAAAACAATTTACTTCATTTCTCTTTTGCAAGTTTTTGCACACAAGTTTGTTGAGTAATTTCTACTTAGCTGAAGTTTACTTTGCAATACTTTGTACTTTTCAAGTACATTTTGCTCAAATAATATAACACTGAATTAGGCCATGCCTTTAAAGTGTATGCTTTACTTGGAACATCTAAGTAAATAATACAGTAGATATTGTGCAGACAACTTATATACTTATATATTCCTTAAAAGATGTAATGCAGTATCCACCCAAACACAGAGATCTCAATACTTGGCACACAACATTCGCTGGATCATTTTTGAGTTCGAATGTGTCATTTTGAGTAGAAAATGAACTCCAGATGTCACAAAACAGCAAGTTACTAAACATATACAAAAACAATGATTAAACAGTGTAAATACAGCTGGAAAACAGTGAAAAATGCAAACATATTAATTATTCATGTCCCAATGCATGATGGGAACACCAGTATCAGAAAGTTGAATAGGTTTTACTAAAATTAAATTGAATACTAATATAGAATTAACTTCTTTTTTTTTTTTTTTTTTTTTTTAATTCTTGCCTGAACTAACTTATTCAGGTAGAATTTACATTTGTTTTTTCTGTAGTATTTACTTCACCATAGAATCATTTTTATACACTATTAATTAGATTTCTCAGTAGTGGAATGGAATTAAAAGGTAGTGGTATTGTAGTGGATTAAAATGATTGATATTTTAAAACTCTGAGATTTAAAATGACTGAGATATCAAATTTTGATTCAGTAGCATAACTGGTAAAAAAAAAAAAAAAAAAAAAAAAGCTATTGTGTTCTTTAGCATTTGTCCTTAGCATTCTGATATTCAGGTCTGGATTTATGTAGCGAGAAAATAAGATGTAGCACTTACACCATAGACAAGCTCTCCCACCATCCCATTCCACATCATGGTCTCAGGATCTCTGGCTCCATATTTCCCATCAGCCACTATCTTGAGCATGTAGTGGTATCCCACATGTTTGGCTATCTCTGCTGCCAGTTCCACGCAGTAACCTTCATATTTATCATTTCCTGTAAACTGCTCGTGGTTCTTCTTCAGCATGACATATGGCGATTCCTAGTCAGGACACACAGGTAAACGGACATATACAATGAACAACAAATATTTACATCATTTTTGTGTAACAGGCCTGATATTTCTATAACCATTGGGGATTCAAGACTAAAAGAATATGTGTTTCTACATAACTATGTATCCTACTTTATTTTCAATGAAAATCCTTTGGTATACAAATGGATGTTTTAATATCTTACATTTTTTATAATATATTTGTACTTCTGTAATATAACATATTATTACATTTTAATAAAAAAAAAAAATACATCTGTAAAAACATTTAATTTAAGACAGACAAGGCAAACTAGATTAAAAGTTTGTAGACAAACTTTGATGTTGGCTTGAGAAAGCCTAGCCAGAAAGTTTGGAGTGGTTTTAAAGTCTCTTAAAGAAAAGGCTCGGAAAATAGCTTAGAAAATGAAATATTGTTTTCTGGAAAACAGGTGAGCCAGGAGATATTATCTATAAACCTCTAAAATCACTATGCAATAATGAGTGTGTGATGTGAATGAGTGTAAACCTTATGAATGAACTGAGCGCAAATCAAATAGCAGCGCTGTTGCCTTAGCAAGAGTAAATCAACTAATATACTACATCATACACGTTCTACTATTTGATATGGCTATTTACAGTAAATGAATGGAATAAACACAGCATGATCGCAAATCAAATAGGCCTATCTACGTTGACGTCTCTGCGTGTTTCTCAGAAACCAAACCAGCTCTGTTAAGAATAATATCAACTAAGATACTGAATCTTTCTATACTTGATATGTCTATTTAAATGTTTTAAACCTTTTACAAAATGATAGCTACATCTGTTTCATTCTCTTGGAGACAGCATTTATGTAGCCTATTTTTTTTTTTTTTTTTTGCATACATAGTACAATTTTCAACCGCTGAATATTTTCTTTCGACTTCCATGTTTTCTCATCTATTTATAGAGTCTTACTCCTCTTATTTGAGGTTGTGGATGATTGTCCTGACATACTGTAACTTATTTAACATGGATTATAATTGTTTTAGTTAGAAGATATTTGAATATTTATTTTTCGGCATCGAGAAAGGTCCCCGAGTTGGGACTCAAACTCAGGTCTCTCGAAGCACTACCTATGAGGCTGTCGGCTCAGCCTCTGACAGTTAAAAGATATTTAAATACATATAAGGCGTATTTGTTTACTGATAATAACTATGAAGGAAACAGATATACATTTAAAACCATAGACATAAACGGTCTTAAGTAATTGTACGCACTTCTGATTAAAGCCCTGCCCACTTCTGGTTTTATCAGAATGCGGTAATAATAATAAAAATATTAAGTAGTAGATCAATATGTTGGCTTTCTCAAGCCAACACAATAAGTTGAAACAGACAGTCTATCAACTGAAGGCACATTGCACCAGATGCAATAAAATGAGAACTTCTGATGTAGACAGCTCCATTGATTATAATAGCAGCAATTTAGATTTAGTGTAATCCAGTAGTCATGGTCTAAGCATTATGGAAACCATATTTTAAGACAATGAGAGCTGGGGTAAAAAATAGTTGAAGCAAATAAGAAATAGTGGTTTGTTACTTAGAACATGGTAAACTTGACAGGTTTATTTTCAGATTACTTTTCTTGAGCATCAGGGACAGACCTGGCAATCAATTGTGTAGAAAGTGTAGGGTGATTCTATTTGTGGAAGGTCTGTAATATGAGTTAGCAGTTCAATTGGGATTTTTCAGAAAGATTGGACATCCTGTGGAGATTACAGCACAAACGGCACCTGAGGCCCTGCTGACAGCTCACTCAGTAACAGGACTTTTCTAAGGAGCCCACAATGAACAAATAACATGAGAGCATAAAGACGAGGGAAAGAAAAATACAGTGAGGTGACATAAAGAATAGAAAAGAACCCCTTGCTGAGCAGCACAGTTTTAGCACTGAAAGCAAATAGAGCCACAGTTTTTTTCTTTTTCTTTTCCAGAAACAAACCTTAAAATGCTAAATGCCTGAAAACTGTCATATCTGCAAATGTTTTAGTATACAAAACATTTGAACCCAGCTGTGCTCCAATGTATTTTAGAAACAGACCTGAACAGTGGCACCACATTACCTGCTAATGCAGACCTCTGAGATGGCCTACAGAACATGCTGTCTTTCAGAGAAACAGATCATACTTTAGAGCACCCGTGGCGATGCCACTATTCCCAGCCTCTCTGATAAACAGTCTCTGTAGGACAAACAGCATAGCTCAGACTATTTTCTGCAATCCATCCTACACCCTTGTGAGCGCTTAGCGCTTAACCCACATGTTGATCCATTACTTCTTTTTTTCCCTATCACCTATTCCCCCCACGTCCTTCCATCCGGAGGCCAGTCCACTCACTTTGCCCTTTCTCTGGCTGGGAAAGAGACGGGCAGTCCACATATGAAAGGTTAATAAATGCCCTCTGAAGCCTAACTTGTGACAGAATCACTAAAACGCAGGCTAAGCCCAAAGATCTCTGCCGAACGAGGATAAAGAAAAGGAAAATTAATCTTTTGTCCACTGCTGGCAATTCAATCCATGGTTCCCCTTTAAGTATAAGATGAAAACTGTGGCTGGAGGAGCAATAATGTCTCATTTACAGACATAGCACAGAAGAGTCTTCATGCTTTTATCTGCACAAAACAGCATTACCGTCATCACACTGAGGGATAAAAACATGGAGGTGATGCATCAGCCATTCTAAGAAATGATAAAATGGAAAAACACAATTGTGAGATGGTGGACTGTGTCCAAATGGCTGTATTTTCATTTGACCCTGGAGCGGCGTAATGTGGGGGAAGATTAGGAAGATTGTAAGGGCCCTGGTCAGAGGGGCCTGGACTCTAGACCAGCCATCGACAGAGAAATTCAGTACTCTGATTTATATTTAAATCTTAAAATGCAACGTATTCCTGTAATGGCAAAGCTGAAAATTTAGCAGCCATTGCTCCAGTCTTCAGTGTCACATGGTCCTTCAGAAATGCTGATTTGGTGCATAAGAATTTTTTTTTGTAACATAAATGTCATTACTGTCACTTTTAATCAGTTTAATGCATTCTTGCTGAATAAAAGTATTAATTAAAAAAAAATCTTACTGACCCCAATTTTTTATTACAGTAGTATAACATTTAATGTATTTTCAGACCAGCACAAGCTTAAAGGGTTAGATCACCCAAAAATGAAAATAATGTCATTTATTACTCACCCTCATGTCGTTCTACAACCGTTCGGAACACAAATAAAGATATTTTTGATTAAATCCGATGGCTCAGTGAGGCCTCCATTGCCAGCAATGTCACTGAACCTCTTAAGATGTGAGTACAGTGGTTCTACCTTAATATTATAAAGTGACAAGAATACTTTCTGAGTGCCAAAAAACCCCAAAATAACGACTTTTCAACAGTATCTAGTGATGGGCGATTTCAAAACACTGCTTTGAAACTTTACTAATCTTTTGATCCAAATCAGTGGTTCTGAGCACCAAAGTCACGTGATTTCAGTAAACAGGGCTTCATTTACACGATCCAAACCACTGATTCGAAACAAAAGATCCGTAAAGCTTCGAAGCAGTTTTTTTAATAATCGGCCATCATAGATATTTGTTGAATAGTCGTTATTTTGCTTTTTTGGTGCACAAAAAGTATTCTCGTTGCTTTATAATATTAAGGTAGAACCACTGTACTCATATGAACTGTTTTAAATATTTATTTAGTACCTTTCTGGATACCTTTCAGTAGTCTCACTAAGCCATCGGATTTCATCAAAAATATCTTAATTTGTGTTCCGAAGATGAATGAAGGTTTTATGGGTGTAGAACGACATGAGGGTAAGTAATAAATAACATTATTTTCATTTTTGGGTGAACTAACCCTTTAAACCAGTAAATCACAAAAATGATTTGAAGACATACCAGAATAGTGGTAACAATATATGTGCGGTTCTGTAGTCCGGAAGTATCATTACTGCCTGGCATGTAGGCCGCCGTGCTCACAAATTTCTCATCCTCATTCCAGTAACCCACCTGAGAAAAGATCAAATCAGGCACAGGAACTTGAGCATCATGAGAAACCTTTCTGAGAAATCCCACAGGATACACTACATGAAATACAGTGCTCATTTAGTTAGGCCAGAGTGAATTACTGAAACGATAACCATATACTTGAGCTTATAAAGTCTGAGAATGTTTTGTTTAAACCATACGTGAAGAAATCCATCTGAGAAGTGTGAAACAGTCTGTCACATTGAGAGGCTTCATAATCCTTTCCCTGATATTTAAGTACTCACTTTCTTTGGTCCCGTCGGCCTGAGCTCCATCACACTGACAGTGTAGTTTGTCCTTCGTCCTTTTTCGTTAAACTGAATGTGTCCTGTTAAGCCTTCAATCCGAACCTGAGAAAAAAAAAACAGAAAAGATGTCTTCTTTCTTTCTTTCTTTCTTTCTTTCTTTCTTTCTTTCTTTTTCTTTCTTTCTTTCTAAGTACTCTTCCCCAGAAGGCTGTACATCTCTCACAGCGCCTCTTCTGTGTGTACAGTACAGAATGTCTCCCAGGCCGAATGATGGAGTTAATTGACCGAGTTGAACATCAATCTCCACGGTCTCCCAGCAGATGGACCAAATTGCCTCAGTCCAGCACACATCAGACACTCATCAGACACAGCCATGGGCAACTGTGAGACAGAGTCTACCTCTGCAAGAAGAATGCTACACACTGAGTCTACTACATTGCTTGGACATACACTTATAATTAAGTTAAGTGAAATGGAGAAACACATGATATGACTAAAAAGAAAATACCAATTTGTTTACAGCTTCTCAAACAGAGGGCATTTCTAAAGACTTCCATTAAGTCAAATTTGGTTTCTGCTAACAAATTCTCCTCAACCTCGTCTGCCAAATTCTATGCTCTGTGCTTAAATATTCATACGCTGCCCAAGGTGAAGAGACAAACATTTGCCTAAGGGTAACACAACAAAGCCAGGTGTTCTTTCTCTCTCTCTCTTTGTAAATATAACTTGTCATGTGCTGTTAGGACCAGCGTAAATGTTTATCGCCAACAGGCTTTATTATCTGCAGTGTCACATTTGATTGTGATGGTCTCTTTGGTGAATCAATGTGAACTTTATGAGACAAAATAAAGATGTAATTTGCTTATTGGGGTTTCATTTTGTGCACTCAGAATAGATTAGAACCAGTGTCAGTCTTGCAGATGAAATGTTTATGTCTGTAAACACTGCGTTCGTTCAAAAATATGTCTGAGTGCAGTCCCTACAGGGCAAGATACCTGTTGAAGTGCTCTCTGAATATCAATGCCCTGGCCCCAAGGTGCTGGTGGGTTGGCCAGACATTCTCCAGCATTTCCACGGCGAGATATATCTATCCTCTGCCTGCGGAGGTTCTGGAAGGCTGTGGACATGACTTTGACCCCATCATATGTGAGAGCTCCAGTGTACTACATAAAGAATGAAGAAAGACATATGAGAAGTACATTTCATTTATTTAGTTTTATTTAATGTATAAACACATATATATCTGTTCTTTTCATTGAGTGCCTCACCTTCAGTCCTCGCTTGGGAACTTTGGCATCTTTGTTTTCAAAGTCCATCCACTGCTGCACTGTCCTACTGACATTAGGGTTTGCGTAGTTCACCAGCTGGAAGCCTGTTACATTTGCCTCACCCTTCTTAAACTCTGTCAGGTCGATGTCCAGAAATCCCTACAGGAGAACAGCGAACATGTTAGCATGACATACTGTGATTTCATTTACAGTAAAGTACACAGAAGCTTTCCATAGTCAAGAAAATAAGAAGATAAGAATCCAACTTCAACCAAATGTCAATCATTAAAGGCAAGTAATTGACTAAATTGAAAAGGGAAACCAATCTGAGATAAAATACAGTGACGAATTCTTTTGCGATTGTTAAAATAAATCCAACGTAAGACCTTGACAAAAAATGGAGGTTAAATTCGCAGCAGAGGGAGTCATTTCCACAATAATGGTCAAGTGCAGAGAGAGAGAGAGCATGAGGCCGGGTCTGTGGAGTGCTGTCAAATGTAATTCAGGGTTTAAAATTATAATGGAAAGAATGGTTGGGTCAGTCACTTAATGAAAAAGGCTAATCCCTCTCATCCACTGAGACTGGTTATCCAAGAAAGCTTGGTTGTTATCCGATGTGGTGCTGGAAAATGCAGGAGCTGTGAATAGGAATTTGAAGGAAAAAAACAGTGGCACATCATGAAAGATTGCTGGAGGTTTGTCTTTAATCCCAATGGCTCTATTCAGTAATTCAAGGACTTTTCTCACAATACAATCAGCTGAGGTAAGCTTCCCCAGAGCAGCCCACAGACTCTCCGTACCTGAGATCATACTGAACAGAAACTATTACAAGGAATGTTTCAGTTCACGAAGCTGTCTATTTACTCCTATAGGCTCAAATACAAATGTGTTTGTGTTCGGCTCAACAACAAAAAATGTTGGTGTGGTGTGTCATACTCAGCTTTGAGTGTAATAGCCCTTGTCAGGCTGTAAGTGTGTTGATCTTTGATCTTTTATCCCTTAACACGCTTGGTCCCCCAGGAGCAGTATGTCCCTGTGTACCCTGGGAACATCTGCTCTGTAGGACAGTAAAACAAGACTCACTACGCTTCTAACATGACCTCACGCTTGTGTCTTACATCAAATACCCTCCCACATAGGCATAAACAAATGGTCAGAAACATACAACTGTATTAGGCAATATCAGTGTTTTTTTATGTCAGACTATTTGACACAATTCTTAAAGACATTTGTTACATTTGACATTGTCGACTGGGCAATCAAACATATCATGTTCTGACATCACTGACAGGCAAAAATAAAATGGCACTGCAGGCAAGCCCCATATGCCAATGATGGCCCATATCGGTTGCCCACTAATTGAAATATGCAGAAGGAGGGGCTGTCAACCTAAATATTATGGTGCCATAAATAAAGGCAAACATAAATGCAACTATAAACTTCTGTTGAAAAGTCTGGGGTCAGTAAAATTTAGTGTAGTGGGGTAGTATATCTTTTCATATATATATATATATATATATATATATATATATATATATATATATAAATTTATACAGTGCCCTCCACAATTATTGGCACCCTTAGTAAATATGAGCAAAGGCGGCTGTGAGAATAAATCTGCATTTTCCTGTTTATCCTATTGATCTTTCATTCAAAAAATTCACAAAATTCTAACCTATCATTGAAGTAAAACAATTAAAAATGGGGGGAAAAGCTCATTATGAAATAAATGTTTTTCTCTAGTTCACGTTGGCCACAATTATTAGCACCCAATTATTGCAATGTCCTTTTCCCAAGATAACAGCTCTGAGTCTTCTTCTCAAATGCCTGATGACACCTGACAAGATATTAGAGACCATTACTTCATGCAGAATCTCTCCAGATCTTCAGATTCCCAGCTCCATGTTGGTGGTGCTTCTCTTCAGTTCACTCCACTCATTTTCTTTAGGGTTCAGGTCAGGGGACTGGGATGGCCATGGCAGAAACTTCATTTTGTGCTCAGTGACACATTTTTGTGTTGGTTTTGATGTTTGTTTTGGATCATTGTCCCGATGGAAGATCCAATCACGGCCCATTATAAGATTTCTAGCAGAAACAGTCAGGTTTTGATTTTTATCTGTTAGTATTTGACAGAATCCATGATTCTATCAAATACTAGTGACATGTATCTGAACAAGATGTCCAGGACATCCAGCAGAAAAATAGGCCCACAACATTAAAGATCCAGCAGTATATTTAACTGTGGGCATGGGGTACTTTTTATCCATGTGTGCACCAAACCCATCTGGTGGGTTTGCTGCCAAAAAGCTCTTTTTTTAGTTTCATCTGACCATAGAACCAGATCCCTTTTGAAGTTCCAGTCTTGTCTGACAACTGAATATGCTGGAGATTATTTCTAGATGAGAGCAGTTTTTTTCTTGAAACCCTCCCGAACAACTTGTGGGGATGTAGATGCTGTTTGATCATTTTTTTAGGCTTTCTGAGACTCAAGACTCAACTAATCACTGCAATTCTCCAGCTGTGATCCTTGGAGAGTCTTTGTCCACTCAAACTTTCCTCCTCACCGCGCATTAGGACGATTTAGACACAAGTCCTCTTCCAGGCAGATTTGTAACATTTTTAGTTGATTGGAATATCTTAATTATTGCCCTGATGTTGGAAATGGGGATTTTCAAAGCGTCAGCTTTTTTCTTATAGCCATTTTCTATTTTGTGAAGCTCAACGATCTTTTGCTGCACATCAGAATTATATTCTTTGTTTTTTCTCATTGTGATGAATGATTAAGGGAATTTGGCTTTTGTGTTTACACATATTTGTACTCCTGTGGAACAGGAAGTCATGGCTGGACAATTTCCTGCTCCTAGTCACCCTGGTGTGCTAAAAAATGTAAATATGAATGGGAATATACTTCAGAGATATTTTACTTATAAGAATTCCTAGGGGTGCCAATCATTATGGCCAACATGTATTGGAGAAAAACATTTATTTCATAATGTGAGTTTCCCCCCACTTTAAAATGTTTTACTTCGATGAAAGTTTAGAATTTTGTGAATTTTTTTAATGAAAGAGCAAAAGGATAAACAATGCAGATTTATTTTCACAGCCACCTTTGCTTATATTTACTAATGGTGCCAATATTTGTTGAGGGCACTGTATATATATCATTATTATTTATTTATACATTTTCTACATAACTTTTCTCCAGATCCCTCAGTATCCCTGAATTTAGTGCAACCCCCCCCTGACCAAAATAAAAGTCTCCCTATTGGAATCTACCATTCCACAAGGACAACTCAAAGTATCCTGTAACGTCAAATCAATTCTTGGAGGGAAGTGCTATCACACGGCTGGCCTCAGGGCTAAAGCGTCACGCAACCTCGTTTCACAGCCTCATCACTCTCTGCGGTGAGAGTGAACAAGGCAATCAGAGATACACAGGCTGTCTGCATCACTGCACATATTATGCCGTGCTGTTACTGAGCCCACAACTGGGACGCGTGTCATCACAAGCTCTCAAGTCTGAAACACGGCACATTCTTCTCTCAATCAACATTGACTACAGTCTACTCTACAGACAGGCAATCAAGAACTCATTCACCAAACAAATTTATACTAAATTAAAGGAGAAAACAAAGTCAAGCAGTTTGCAGAAAGAAGCTTTCACTGATTTCAAAAAACAAAACTCTCATGGAGACACTTCAGAAACATAAATGGTCCAAATTTCTTATTTTGACAGGTCATACTTATTTAGTCATTCCAAGCTCAATGTATTGGAATAACATCGACTAACCACTAGGTCATAGGTCCAATAATGGCAACCGTAGCCCAACACTCGCAACAACTATATTGAAGTGGTGTTGTTATTGTTAACTAAAACTAAAACTATTAAAAGTCATTTTTGGTAAAAAAAAAAAAAAAGATTAAAAACATAAATGAAAATTAGAAATGTCTGGCAATTAACTGAAATAAGTTTAAGTTGAAATTAAAGTTTAAGTTAAATTAAGCTGAATGATTTAGCAGGAGTTAGTAGGCCTAATAATAATAGTGATGTTTGCCTTGAATTAAATCTGCCTAGTTAAACACACCAGGGGACTGGTTTTACACCTATTTTAACAATCTAAGTGCATGGTCTAAAGCACATGGCACAAGTGCACTTGGGGCGTGTCCGAATCCACTTTTGCTAGTTTAACGACGGGAAAAATGGTTGACGAGCCCGGCGCATGGTCTAAAAGGGTTGTCCCTATTCTCTTAATGAGTAATGGGTGTGTTTTGGGCGTAATGTGCAATAAACCAATCAGAGTCTTATCTCCCATTCCCTTTACAAAGCCAGTTGCGCTTGCACCATTGCGCATTCGCTATTAACATGGCGGAATTTGCAAGCAGAAAAACTTAACTTTTCTCTAGCGAAGAAACAGATCTACTCGTGCACAAGGTTAAAATGCGCGAACAGACCATGTACAGGACAAGCTGGATTCCACCAAAGCATTTTTATCTTTATGCACACAATAATAATCTTTTACATTGCAGGCTAATCCTTTTATTTTTAATATTTGGTATGTTTGTGTGCTGCTGCGTTTCCCTGTGCGTGTAATAAGCAGAGTGTACGCACGCTGTGCACCCGCCTATAGGCCCATATTACTAATGCTCTCTTTAAATAAGAAAAAATAAATAAATATTGCGCCATTGACTTTAGACCGGGTTTCAGTTGGTCAATGGCGCAGTCTATTTCAGTTGCCTCAAAATAGCAATGCGCCAACAATGCACCTGAACACACCTCATTTTCAGACCAGCAAGCCCATGGGCATACATTTGCTATTTAAACAACTTGACGCAGGATGTGAAAATGATAACAGCGTCGGACTGAAACTAGCAAAAAACACTTGCGTCGAGCCTGGCGCCGCATTGCGCCAGGTGTATAATAGGGCCCTAGGAGTCTATAACCAATCGAGAAATGGGGCCAGGAGTCATTTCAGATGTCTCTGATTACAACATCAAGCTGCTTTCTGAAGCACTGCCACTGCTTTCTCATGATTGGCTGCATCTTTCTGTGTGTTTTTTTCTTCAGCAGCACGTCTTTTGGCATTCCTTCTCATGTCAACTATCTGCTCTCATAGCAACAGTGACATCCTGTTTCCTGGAACAAGGCACTACTGATGATGTCCTTCAGTTGTATGTGACTAATGGAATTGATTACAGGTTTTTGACGAATTTCGTCAGTTTTTGCCAGTCTTGTTCTCTTGGCTCAGGCTAATTATTCTCAATTTCAGGCGCAGGCGGTCCTCCCACTCTAGAACTACAGTGATGGCTTTTGCGCATCTGATCCTACACAAACTCGCTGTAAACCAAGTGAATGATTTAAGGAATGCAAGATTTTGGGTAAAAACTCCTGTATTCTCATTATAAGTTCTCAAATCACATGAGTAAAGTGCAAGACACGAGAACAGCAGTCAGAATGTGAGATATGAGGGACTTGTCTCCTTAACATGCAGTATGATAACCTGCACAGCCTCTGTCTGTGTTTTCCACAACACTGCAAAAATCGAGAGGAAGCTCCTCAATTTCCTTTTTTGTTTAAAAGCAATTGTAGGGTGACTTTTTTGTCAGTCTGATTCCTTTAAAGTGAAATGGCAAATCTTCCTCTTACTCAACAGATATGAGCACAGGTAAATTCAAATTCAATTTCAATTCATATTCAAGCATTCTCAATTTGATTTAATCTTAATTGATTAAGATTCCAATTTGATTATATTATGAATCATTTGGGTATATTTCAGTTATATTGTCCATTTGTCTTACATATGAGATATATTCTCTTAGTAATTATACAGTTTTAGACTGACTCAAAACTATTCATTAAAAAAATATCATAAGAGTCATTTGTATGTAAAACTGGCTACGCTGCATGTTATTGATTTACTAAAATAAGTGGCATATAAAGTTGGTCATTCGCCATGCTGACCAACAGAAATCTGCCCGGTTTGAAAGGGACTTCTGTGCTTTATACATCTCTAAGGTAATTTCACTAATGTGACCGCACCTTACCAGTCACATACTGTGAAAAAAATATTTATTTTATTGTGGTTCTAATGATGAAAAAGTCATGGGGTAAATTCTGGTACAGTGAACCAGCTTTTTTTATTACGAAAATAACAGGAGCCACACATCCTCTGATACAAATAGACTTAGAGTAAAAGATCAGTTTTGGAATTTTAAGAATAAATATCCGGATTGTTAACATGATGACTGATTTCCAATATTTCCCATTCTCTCCTCTCTGATGTACCTGAAGCAGGTGTCCATATCTCTCAACTGAGTGGATGGAGTTGTATCTTTTTCCGCTTGGTGTCCCTGTAAATGTGGTGCAGTGAGTTGGTGATGTTACTATAGAAACTAGCCTTCACCCAATAGGCTTGGACACAGAGGGGAAGCTTACACGAGCATCCACTCAGATACAAACGTCCATGTATGCGCATGCACACACACACATGCTCACACATGCAAACAAAGTGTAAATAGAATTGAGCTCCCTGTCGTAGGACACTGGGAGTAATTTGCTCACTTCTTAAAATTTGGCCATTATGGAAATAGCAGGCAGTTGCAAATCTTTCTTTATTGCTTTGCAACCTTTATCATTTATCATTTACAATTACATCTAACAAACCGGCCAGACCGGTTTAA
The DNA here is from genome assembly GCA_037101425.1 of Elopichthys bambusa. NCBI lineage: Eukaryota > Metazoa > Chordata > Actinopteri > Cypriniformes > Xenocyprididae > Elopichthys > Elopichthys bambusa. The sequence continues at coordinate 23,492,909 of CM074447.1, read as the reverse complement.
TTTAAATTCTCAGCAGCGTGCCATCCAGGAGCACACCACAGCATATTAATGCTGCGATTATCATCATTTCTGTTTAAATCAATTTAACCCTCCATTCTCATACGTTGAGCGCACCTACAGACAAAGGCTGCAAAAATCACTTGTAGTTTTTCATATTCACAGAGCAGCTCTCCAGGCAACGTTTATATAACATCTCATCTGTTAGTCATAGTGAGCAGCTTCTTATGATTGGTCAGTAGTGAAAATATGCAAATCATCTGTAATATCAAGAGTAGTGACATTTGAAAGCCTCATGCTGAGGTTTAGTCATAAGATCTCTCATAGTGCTGCGTTTGTGTTTTTTTTGTTGTTGTTTTTGTTTTTAGCTTACCAGGTTTGCTAGGATGTAGTGGTAACTCTTCACGTTCTTTCCCAGCTCGATGATCTGAAATAGACCAATAAATAAGACAAAAAGCGGTCAGTATTAATTCAGGAGTACTCAGCAATATATAAAGCCTTATTTACAGCAGTAAACCCACAAATAACACTGTAATATAACATTTACTGTATTATCACACATAACTGCAAAAAATTATTCATATTTTTTTTTGTTTTTCACTACAATCATCAATTGTAAGTAGTTAATGTGTGCCAATGAGTACTATATTATCGCCCAGCTCTAATCTGCTAAATGAGACTATAATGCATGAAGATATTCTAAACATTGACATTATGATTTCCTGTAAAGCTGCTTTAAAACAATATGTATTGTGAAAAGCATTATAGAAATAAATTTTACTTTACTATATTATTATTATTATTTAAACAACCAATTTAATTAATATTATTATTATTACTTAGTGTTCCTTTACCTCAAACCGTACACACTTAAGTTCTATTTTCAATTCCTAGCAAATGCATGAACAGATAAAATGTGTATCACTTTGATGAAACTGTCTGCAAAATGCATAAATGTAACATTTAAATAACAACAGCACATTTTCTCTAAGCATACACCCACCAATCTCCATAAAATGACTACAATCCTGGGCTTTCATCTTCACACTGAGTTTGGGGTGTTTCAGAATCAAGATGGCAATGTTTTCAGAGTAACAAAGATGAGAGGAATGAAGATTTGTGATGTACGTTTTCTTTTGTGTGGCTATAGAGATAACAATGCCTCTGCAGGCATGAAGAGTACAACAGTGGTGAAAAACAATGAGTCATAAGCTGACGGGGGAGGAACACATTAGCAGCGCTCTCAGTTCTGTTTGGTACACACCGAGGGTCATAGCTTTAACCTGTGTGGATGTATGTGAGTGAGTAGTGTGCAGTGTCAATGGGTACCAAAGACTTTGACACTATCAAACTGTTATATTGTTCTATGGCTTTAAATAAAGAAAATCCTCTGCATGCAGGGATGTGCAGGAGTAATGGGGTACTCAGAAATAACAATGAGCGATCGTGAAGACTCTAAGAAGGCTCTTACACACTTCTCTGTAAACTGAAGTTGTGAAAGCTGACATTAGCTTGTGGCCATGACAGACAGTATCATTAGTTATTAATGGTGACCCCAGAAAGATTTCATCCGGCAGGCCAGCCTGGGGCAGGGAACTCTACTGACAAGGACGGAGCTGTATTTCAATGCTGTGATCAACATTAAAGAGAGAGTTCACGCAAAAATCTAAAACTCAACATCGTGTTGTTCCAAACATGTATTACTTCTTCTGTGAAACATAAAAGACGACTTTGAAAAAATGTCTGGGTTTTTTTTTTTTTTTGGTCCATACAATAGAAGTCAAAGTTAACCCTATCTTCTTTTATGTTCTGGAGAAGAAAAAAGTCATACAGGTTTGGAATGAAATGATTATAAGTAAATAATGCCAGAATTTTCATTTTTGAGCTTTGAACTTTCCCTTTAATGCAGAAAACAGGACTGAAAGAGAAGTCTTCAAAAACATTTTTAGTCCTTTTAGTCCATGTCTGTAAGGGTACAGTTACATTAGCAAAAATTCTGCAGAATTTTGTGGGCAAAAGAGGTCCGTTGTCTATTGTCAATAGTGTAGCAATGCATATAGCACCACTCACACAGAAGTCACTTTAAAACCAAGCAGCTTTCTGTTGGTTAACACGGCACATTTGTGAGACCAACTTGAACACAAGCAAAATCTGTGTGTTTCACCCTCAAATGAAACTCTGAATCGCATGGATTCCTATTGAAACGACTGGATTTAAGTGACTGCACCTTAAGCTTTGAGGCGATCTATATGATAATATGTTCCAAAACGTTGACAACAAAACCTGTAGCAGATGCACATACTGGAACACAGACCAAAAAATGATGACTTAATTTCTTACTAAACTGTGTTTGTCAAACTACTGGGGTCTTTAAAATAGGAAATATTCATAACTAAAAAGCTCTTGCGTGCTAAGAGAGCTATGAAAAACATGCACACAAATGTGTTTTTCCTCAATTAAACCGTCTGGCCCCCGGTGTTAGTGAAAGAATGTGAATCAAAGTGGGGGGAAATTACACCAATGTTGTTTTACGGTATGATTGGTGGACGCATGGTGATGGATGATTGCTTTCACAGAGGAAAAATTTGTCTAGACATGCTGTGCAAATTGCCACCAAATGATGCAACAGCCTTAACTGTGGGCACCATGCTATCAATAACACAACATGGCCTGTCGAGGGTCTTCTGTTTGAGTCATGAAATAGAGGAAAGGAGAAAAAGGGAAGAAAAGACACGCTCTCATTAATTACAGTAACAGGACGCTTCCTCCTCCTCCAGGCAGTGGAGAGAGGTGACAGAGAAAGTGACGCGTCACTATGGCTCCGCTGCCAACCCCAAATGTCAGCTCAGTGTTATTTATCTGCTCCGTCCTCGGCGGTCTATGAGAGAGAGAGAGCATCTTGGGGCCTGTTGCACACGCCACTCTATCTGATAAGAGCAGCCACAGGCTTCATCCAAGTACTCAAGCTCAGAATTGCATTTTAAATTGAGTCACCTGAACCTGCCAATGATACTAATTTATTCATAATGGCACGATTATTAGCAGCATTACAGATGACTAACTGTTTGACTTGGTTAAATGACATATTTAGGTGTTCTTAGTACATTTAAAGCAAAGAACATGCTCCATTTGGATGGAAAATTTGAATCTCAAATTCATTAGGAGTACCTGACCGCATGTATGACAGTAATAAGACTGGTGAGAGCCAATTACCTTCTTCAGGATGGAGGTGAGTCTCTCCAGCTCACAGTCGATGATGATCTGGCCCTCCTTCCTTTTGTCCAGGTCCTGGAACACTTTGAGGAAGGATGCTTCTGTCATTGTCTCCACGTTCACAGAGGTCACAAGCCAGTTATGCTCTGCTGCTGTGTCCAGAACCTTCTGCAGAACTGACAGTCCTTGAATACAAATGAGAACACTGTGTCAGCAGAACTCAAAAAAGTTGAGTTACATCAAATTAAAGTTAATAAACTACACAATTAATTAACTAGGACATTTTGCATTACACAAGCAAACTAACTGCACTTATATTGAGTAAACTAACAATTTTGGAGGAAGATGTGACACTTAATGTGACTTAATGTCACTTAAGTTGTGTGAAATGTAATGTGTGAATAATAGAGGTGTATTCGTCCCGAACCGTCACGGTACAGACGTCACGGTTCGGTGCATACAGTCAGACGACAAATACAGTCAGTCACAGCTGATCCACACTCCAATCCAGAAGGGGGCGTGCACGGTAATTTAATGCTGCTTTCTAACCGCCACAACAGGAGAAAGCGCAGGAGAAGAAGAACAGACGATCTATAGATATGTTTACGTGTAATCTCTCAACCAGCGTTTCAACTGTGGAAAGACATCAATAAAACAGCTTGAGAATAACATCTCACGAAGCATTAAATTTACCTCAGGCAAGTCATTTAGTGTTCAAAGCATGTTAGTTCACAAGAGAAATAAACTTTAGAGGGGAGCCTTTCACTAAATATATGGACTATATTTACTTTGCGTATTAGTATCTTAATTATTTAACATGTTTAAATAAATTTGTCATGAGTAAATTATTATATTTCAAAAATGTATTGGAGTAGAAAATTAATTGAAAAATAATTTTATAATTAGATTTAGAAGTTAATGCAAAACCTGCCTTATGTGCAATTTACATTTTTTTTATTTTTTATTTTATTTAAGTGTTGATTATTATATCTAAAAATAAATAGCAATTGAATTTAATAGTTTGGGCTCTGTTGTTAATTGTAACTTTTAATATTATAGTACTGTACAAGAAAGGGCTCCCTTTATAGTTTACAGCATTAGCTGAGATAGATTGTTTTATGTAACTGATGAAGAGAGGTGTGACATGCGCTCTCTTCGGTTCGTTAAAGAATTAGTCGTTCGTTAAAGAAAACTAAATTTTGTGTTTAGTTTTCTTCCCTCTGCTGTACCGAACCCGTACCGAACTGTGATTTCAGTACTGAGGTATGCACTGAACCGTCATGTTACACCCCTACACTGTAAACCCGAATAAGTTGGGCTAACTCAAAAATGTATGATGTTCCCAATTTAAAGTAAGCAGAACTATCAAGTTTTGAGTTTGTAGAACTCATGCATGTTAATTGCTTCTAACCTGAAGTACTAAGTTAGCTAATGCATACATTTTGATAGCAATTAACATAAAGGTTTAGTTCATTAACTTTTTTATTTTTTTATTTTATCTAATTCAGAAAATTACTTGAAATATGTCAGTGCTGTGAACTCAAAAGAAACAGAGAGTTCTAAATACTCATAACAGTTCATTTAACTGAATTAATTTAAGTTTATCTTACTCAAACCCATCAAGTATTTTGAGTGTTAGAGCTTACAGTGTAGTAAATAATGACATGTGATAATATGCCTAAGCCAATTCATTAAGAAGTCATTCTAAGCTAGAGCTTGGAAGACTATAGTATCGACACTCTGTTATCTCCAGCCACCTCTGACCATCTGAATGCCACTTTATTGGCTGTGAATTCAGAAAAACCTGCCAGGAAGATACAGAACAGTGGAGAGTGAGAGCCACACTGTTCACAGACAGGAAATGGGATTCGATTAGGGAAGACATTGATCTTGGCATAGGATTCACAGACGGTGCATGCATGTGCACAACCCCCAAAGGACCAATCAGCTTTCTCCCCAGACGGCAACAAAAATCTCTCTAGATCAAAAACAATGTGCTTAGTAGCCATTAGAGCCAACAATATCCACTTTTTTAGGTAGCCTTCACATCAAGAACATGGTTATAATGCCTTAAAATGTTGCCTGTGGAGGCAGCTCACTAGGATTTGGAACAGAGTGATAGTGTCTATCTACACATAACATGCGCCACATTTCTCACATAAGAACTGAGCAGTTCTGAAGGATCATATGATCCCATGACGTGATGACAGTTGAAAGCACAAGCATACATGATTGCTCTTATTGTGCTGCTGCTGAGAGCAGCTTATGCTTCTGTTCTCAGTACTTCAGTACCATGGTCAGCTCCTCCAAACTCATCAAAACCAAACACTCAACCGCATGCTTTCACAGCCATCTATGCTTTGTTGTGTGAGTATGTCACACAACAAGCCCATGTTTATTCAGTAATCCAGTTTTTTTAAATCCTGCTCAAAAACTGACTATGAAAGTCTACGGTCTCCCGTAAACTGTGCCAAGCTCTACAAAGAGACATAAATACAGTAACTCCCCTGTGAGCATTTATGGGAAATTGTTTATGTCCAATTGTTAATGGACTTTGGATGCTGCTCAAAACATAAAAATTTTTTAAGTGAAAATAAATAAAGAAAGAAAAGGCATGCACGTTGTATTTTACAGCCTTTGTTTAATGCAACACCACACAGCTGTTGCATGAGCTGTAATTAAAAGGAGAGCAACAAGGATGCACGCTTTATAATTTATGGAACCAATGGATCCCGCAGCAGCGATAACAGGAATAAATATTTCATTTATGGGGTGGGATGGACCACAAAATAAATCACAGGAAGCTGTGACTGTGCAAGAACTGTGTCATTCTGTGCACTAGACTATAATAGGGACTACACACACAGAAGTTAAAGGGTTAGTTCACCCAAAAATGAAATTTCTTTCATCAATTGTTGTTCCAACCCCATAAGACTTTTGTTCATCTTCAGAACCCAAATGAAGATCTTTTTGATGAGAGCTTTTTGTCCTTCCATAGACAGCTACACAACTACCACTTTGACACTTCAAGAAGTTCACAAAGAGATTGTAAAACTAATCCATATGAATTGAGCGGTTTAGTCCAAATTGTCTGAAGAGACTATGATGCTCTATGATGAACGGGTTGAATTTAGGCTTTTATTCACATATAAACACTGATCAGTGAACATAAACAAAAGCTCAATGAAACCTGCTTGACACACAAGAACAAACCTCTTATGGAAGCTCAGACGTGCTGCGTAACACATGAGAATGAAACTCGTTGGTTTTCTGACGTGTCAAACAAACATGCTTGAGCTTGCATTTACCACAGTTGATAAATGTTTATATGTAAATGAAAGCCTAAATTAAATCTTTTCATCATATAAAGTGATCGTGTCTCTTCAGAAAATATGGACTAAACTGCTCAATTCATATGGATTAGTTTTACGATCTCTTTATGAACGTTTTAAAGCGTCAAAGTGGTAGTCAAGTAGCTGTCTATGGAGGAACAAAAAGCTCTCAGATTTCATTAAAAAGATCTTAATTTGCATTCCGAAGATGAACGAAAGTCTTATGGGTTTGGAACGGCATGAGGGAGAGTAATTAATAACAGAATTTTCATTTTTCCACCCCAAAATGATAATTCAGTCATCTCTTATTTACCTTCAAACCATTTTACCTCAACACCATATGATTTTCTTTTAATTGTGGGACACTAAAAGGAGAAATTTTGGTAAATCGTACTTTGATATAAAAATAAAAGATAAAAAATACTGTGTCAGAACTGTGATAAAGTAACTGTGATAAAGTAAAATAAAATCAAATTAAATAGCCCTACTAATTAAATAGTAAAGAATTTTGAGCCTCAAAGACAAGTCAGGAACACATGCCCTAAAATGAAAATTCTGTTATTGCTTATTCCAAAACCATATGACTTTCTTTCAAGTGAGTGAGAGATTTTGGAGAACTCTACTGGCGTCTCTTTTTCTGATTCTAGGTCACCACTCTAACCAAGTTTGTTCTCTGTTTGCTCAGTTTGGCCAGGAGACCAGCTCTATAAAGAGTCCTGGTTGTTCCAAACTGCTTCCATTAAGGCTACATGCTACTGTAAACCTTCAATACAGCAGAATGTTTTTGTAGTCTTCCCCAGCTCTGTGTCTTGATACAGTCCTGTCTCTGAGCTCTACGGGCAGTTCCTTTAACCTCATGGCTCTGATATGCATTTTCACCTGTTAGGCCTTTTATTAAAAGATGTGTGCGTTTCCAATTCCAAATCATAGCCATTTAATTGAATTTGCCACAGGTTAACTCCACTTGAAGTGTAGTAACATCTACAAGTGAAACTGGAATGCTGCTTAGCTAAATTTCAAGTGTCCCAGAAAAGTTATGAATACTTATTTTTAAATAATATATTATTATTATTATACTTGTTTTTTATTATTAATACATTTGCAAAGTTATCACAAATCAGTTTTTTTGCTTTATCATTATGGAGTGTAGATTAATGTGAAGAAAAAAGTAATATAAAGTAGTTTAACACAACAAAAATGTGAAAATGAAGGGGTTTGAATACTTTCGCAAGCCACTGTATTAGGAGTTGGATCTTTTCAACAAATCAGTTGACCCAGTTCATAAAACTGGTATCATTCATGAACCTTACCGTTTGATTCATTCATGAATCTTCTCGTTTCAGTTCTTGAGTTCACTGTCTTCATTATTCAGTTGCAGTGATTAACAGGCACCAGAGGGAAAGATTATCAGCGAATAATGATTTAAATTTCAGTCTGTTTTTCACACAAAGCTATCATGTGGCTTCAGAGGATTTGAAATATAGTGCATAAGTCATGTGAACTACATTTTTATGATACTTAAATGGTGCATTTTTGTCATTTTTGAATCTGGAATGAGGACTAAATGCATAGAAAAAGCAACGTGTAATTCTTCACATTATTATACACTCTCAGAAAAAAAAGGTACAGTACCCTAGGGTACAAAAGTGAAAAGGTACATCTTTGTACCTTACTTACCCCTAAATGGTACATATTAGTACCTTAAAGTACCTTTTTACTTACGTACCTTAGGGTACTGCCCCACTGACAAGCTTTTTTTTCTGACAGTGTATAGAATACAGGAAATCATCACAAATAGTCACAGAAACTTATTTAAACAGTCCAACTAGACAGCGGCAAATCATATTTACAGTGAAAAACAAGATTCCCAGGTAAAGAAAGCACATATTGATGGCAGGAGAGAGGAATATTGATTCCCTCCTCTGCTTCTGTCCGCCTCTGTTTTGAGCACTTGCCCTTTAACCCCTCTGCATCTGAGCCAGTGTTGCTTCCTATTTGACTCAGTGTGAGTACAGCTGGACCACTTTAAGACTGCAGGGTGATTTGACATTAAGGAGCTCACACTCCCAGCAGGCTGAACAAATGGCTCATGATGCACACCGAGAACAGGGCCAGCGGGGGAAGACGTCTCTCCTTAGCCTCATTCTCACTCATCTGGGGTGGTGTGACGCCAATGGAGTACTATGCCAACATGCAAAACAGCACACGGCAGCGGGGACAATTTTATACACATAGGAAGCTTACAGCATGGCTGGGTTCACATACAGGCTATATACACTCTCACACGTATGTCCTTAAAAGGCTTAAAATAACCCTGTAGACAGTGCAGCGCTGTATCTAGGCAACAAGAGGAGGGTGATATGGATTCCTGCAGTTTGGTTCCTCTCAGTCACAGAGTTAATGATCCTACAATCGTAACCCAGAGCCCTCAGCACTTCCACAAGATAAAACCATCACTGAGACACCTGTGGCGTTCATATAGGCAGGCATCAAACCTATTGTGAGTGTGTCGCGATGACAGAACTGACAGCGACATGGCAAAAAAGAGAACCGGAAAGAAAAGAGATGGTGGTGAAAGCATTGTGGGTAACTACATTTCTTAAAAAAGATCTGTAACATGCAGATCACGTCATGCTCCCATCATGGTCGGCTGAGCTGAACGTCTGTGACAGATGGTGACACATTATGGGGACACTGCAGCCGATTGGCTAGGGGGGGGGGGCGGGGGGAAAGCACACCTGGTGCTGACAGGTGTGTCAGATTTTACCTGCTCAGGGAGCAGCACCGGATGCCCATGACTTTTCTAGAACAGATCTGGGAATTTCAGGTATTTATTTTGAAGTGAAAAGAGACAGGCATTCAAAATTACAGTACTGCTGTGCTGTGGGATGGTACGTGGCAACAGGTTCCAAAATGAACACTCGCCAAGCATCAAATGCAAGTAAAAATTGGGTTAGTCACCATTTGGCTGGTAACTTTCTTAGCAACTGTGACACCTTTTAAATCAAATTAGTTAGATCATTTAAATCAAATTAGAACGATAGTCTGACTCTCCCTGATGTAAAAGACATACAGTGGATGATTTCTACGCCATCTGTCGTGATTTATTTCTTCTCAACTCAAACTAATATTTTTTCATTTCCCCAGAACCATGTGACGAAACATATGTGGAATATTATTCACAAAAAAATTAAACCAACAAAACTAAATTATTACAGCTGACACATCAATGTTTAATACATGGGAATTCTGTCATTATTTACTCACCCTCATGTTGTTACAAACTTTTAAAACTTCTTCTATGGAACACAAAAGAAAATATTTTGAAGAATGCATTGACTTTAACTGTGTGTATGGAAGCTTGTTTCCACCACTGAATAAAAAATAAAAAAGGTATAATTGCGACTTTTTATCTCACAATTCTGACTTTGTGTGTCAGAATTGTGTGATATAAACTAGCAATTGTGAGAAAAAAAGTCAGAATTGTGATATAAACTCGCAATTGCAAGTTATAAAGTCAGAATTGAGAGATATAAAGTTGCAATTGCGGGTTATAAAGTCACAATTGAGAGATATAAACTCACAATTGCGAGTTATAAAGTCAGGATTGCGAGATATAAACTCACAATTGTGAGTTATAAAGTCAGGATTGCGAGATATAAACTCATAATTGCGAGTTATAATGTCAGAATTGAGAGATATAAACTCACAATTGCGAGTTATAAAGTCAGAATTGAGAGATATAAACTCACAATTGCGAGTTATAAAGTCAGAATTGAGAGATATAAACTCACAATTGCGAGTTATAAAGTCAGGATTGCGAGATATAAAGTCACAATTGCGAGTTATAAAGTCAGAATTGCGAGTTATAAAGTCAGAATTACCTTTTTTTATTTTTTATTTAGTGGCAGAAACAAGCTTCCATTTGTATAGACCAAAAGAAGAAGAAGAAAAAGAAGAAAACAACTGAGACATTACTTTTTTGTGTTCCACAGAAGAAAGAAAGTCATACAGGTTTGGAAAGACAAAAGGGAAAGTAAATGATGACAGAAATGTATTATTATTATTATTTTTTTTTTAAACAGCATTTTTGGGTGAACTATACCTTTAAGGAAAAACAGCTAACTAATTCCAAAGGGACAAAAATTTATTTTTAATAGAAAATAAAACAAAATAAAAAAACAAACAAAAAATATTTATTTTCTCAAACCATCTCCCCTGGCACGTGTGGCAGAAAAGTACATTTTGAATCCTTCTTGGAATAACAATAAAGCCATGTGCGGGGGTGCTTTGGAATTGGGATTTTGTTTCCCTAGCCTTCAGTTGGATACATTTTACTCTGGCACAATGGTTTCATTCTGGCAGATATTCATGGAGAAAGATGCACAAATGAGCTCCAAGTGCAGGGAAAGATGCATCCACTCAGATCAGAACACCATTGTTCATCCCAGCAACACACAAGCAGGCTCTCTCATGACTCATATCTATATCTGTCATTACACACCAACATGTTCACAAACAAACCGGGAACAAAAGCTGACTCAATGTGCATACCAGCAACGTGGTGGCAAATATTGGGTCTCAGAAAACCAACCAGACATATTCAAAAGAGAATTCTAAGACGTGAATTCAGTTTAACGCATGGTATTTCAGCACAAAAACCTGTATCTTACACTAAGCACTCACAAACCAGTTTAACCAAGTGCTAAATGCATCACTATAGCATTACACTGAATTCTGCATATCTGAATTCTCATGAGTGGCAAACATGCCTCTGTTCTATGCAAATTAAGCTTATTAAACATTGCACATTTTAAAAAACTTTTAGACATTTAAAGAGACTTTCTATTGATTATGTCAGGGGTTTTCAAACTTTTTGATACCAAGAGCCCCAAAATATGATGACTACCTTGCCATCCTTTTATACTATATAAAAATAATAGTGAATTTGACAATATTTTAATTAATACAGCCTTGCAAAGTATACTTCACTTGACACTTATACGTACACAGGCGTTCGACGCATGCATAGTTTTGAGCAATCTCTCGCCATGAGATACAACCTATGTAAATATCTTCGTATTTTTTTCATGTTAGAGTTGATGAGGTACAAATGAGGGTACTTTCTAACCTCTTAGCACAATCTCTTGTCTGTGTAGACCTCCATTATCGCTATAGCTTGCAAGCGTTCCGGTCTGTTCTGTTTATGCAGTTTTTCTTCAACTACATTGTGAATAAGCATAATGCCTGTGTAGGTCAGTGATCCTCCAAGAAGGCTTGGATATAACTTAAAATTTTTGAGATAACTTATAATTAATTTAAATATATTAATATAATTAATTAATTGTATTATTAATTTAAATTAAATATTAACAAACACCACCTCTCTGCGTATTCTGTGATTGTTTTGGAGCAGCCCACGCCATTTCTCATCTCGCTGTGTGAAATTTAGACTAAACGGCGGCTCAAAACACTCAACCGCATCAGTACGCAACTACATCTGTCAGTTGGATAAAGAAAACCAGTGTCTTGCGGCGTTGGTAAAAAATAAATTTAATTTCAGGTTAAAATGCGTTGTTGTAACATACGTTACTGAGATTGTAACGAGTATAATATTACCCAAATTTATTAGTAATGCGTTATATTACAGCAAAAAGTAATATATTACTGTAATATAATTACTTTTGTAATGCGTTACTCCCAACACTGCAAATAAACAGCGCTATAGGTGTGTGCATAAAAAGCAGTCCTCACCAGAGTCCGAGCTGTACATGTAGACGAACTTGGACCACTTGTAGTGCTCGATAACGCCCACCAGGGCGTCTTGCAGTTCAGGTCTCAGCTGGATGACAAACTGGTTGGAGTTTTCCATGGGGAAGCTGGGCGTCACAAAGCAGACGTGTAGCGCACCGCAGAACGACATCAACATGTTGACGGTCTTCCTGTCGTACACGCCAATGATGGCGTACACTCCTTTTGAGAACTGCGAACAGACTGGAGACGACAACAGAACACGATTTACAATACAGACATCATTCACGTGGCATTGTTAGCATCTTGCTGGTTTTATTATTAATTTCCGAAAAGCAATTAGTAAACATGCATCACTGGACTGGAAATGGTGCGGATAGAGTTTCTGAAGAGGCAGATAATCAATGCACACAAAGGGTCTCGCTGACATTTACCAAACAGCAGGGCGCTTTTCTATCTCTGCTGCCTTGAACGTTGAATATCTTTTCCTCTCCCTGTTGGAGGCAAAATGGCCTCAGTCTGTTTTGAACCAGGTTTCCCTGTGTATTTTAATGCTGTATCATACTCTGTTGTTGCTATCTTTGCCCTGGCGGAGGTTATTTTTCACTGTGGCTCCGGCCCTCACGTTTCAGTCCCGCAACTAAACAGATTGAAGTTGCAGTCTGTTCGCTGCCCAAGGCCCAAATCCCAGCAGGGGCTGCCTGAGGGGCACAGGGGGAGTAGGAGCGATAGGCATGGCCATCACCCAAACTGCCTGCCCCATCATGCAACAGCCCACAAGCAGTGCAGGGTGCCAACTCCTCCAGAATGTGTGTTTTTGTGTGTGTGACCACTGGCCTTCATCACATGCACTATGACTCATTTTAACATCCGACCAAAACACAAACACTTTACTGATAGACATTGCCTCATTCTGAGCAAATGACAGCTTATAAATAGAATGAGATATTCAACACAGGTATGCTCATTAAACTGTTCTCCATGCACTGTATATAGAAGTCACATGCTTGGTGCTAAGCAATAATGAATGTGACACCTCTATAACAGACACCGCCGTGAGCTGAGGTAATATTGGGGGTGTTCTTATCACACGGCTCTGTTTCCTCTGTGACTGATGACTTGCACATTAATTCTGTCTGGGCTGAGCTTTGTGGACCCAGAGAGAAAGAGAGAGAAAGAGAAAGTAAAAAGAGAAAGGAAGGTAGGGGACTGCATCCCTCTGTGTTAGCTATTACCGAAGACATATGGCATATTGAATCGAAATCCTCATCATACCATATGTGCTTGTCTTGGATGGTTTCACATATTTTACTTTTTTTTGTCAATGCATACAATGTTAATAACCTGTGCTCATTCATCTACAGCATATTGTTGAACTGGGTTCCTGGCAACAGGCATCAGCAGAACATGTTCATTAACTTTATTTGATATCATTTGGCATATGACTTCATTCTAAATGACTTAACTTTAATTGCAGTGATATATTAGCCTACCGAACACAGCTTTAGTGCCTTGCTCATGGGGTTTTAAACTTTCAATGCTATCTGAGATAGTCATATTGATGCACTTGAGCGTGATGTGAGTGAGTCACACGTCTTTCCTGATCCTTTCCATCCTATTCCATGCATCATTTCCTGTTGTTTTTCCATTTTCCTACCAAAAAAAGTGGCAAAAAAGCCAAACCCAGCTTATTTTTATGCTAACCAAGACTACATTTATTTGATGAAAAATCCAGTAAAAACAATGATATGTTGTAATTTTATTACAAATTAAAATAACCATTTACATTTAATAACTCTTCTATTTTAAAATATTTTAAAATATATATATATATTTTTTTTTTTCCCTGTTATGGCAAAGCTGAATTTTCAGTGTCACACGATCCTTCAGAAATCATAATAATTTGCTGATTTGGTGCTCAAGAAACGTTTTTCATTATCATCAATGTTTAAAACAGCTTGATATTTTTGTGGAAATGGTGATACATTTTGATAAACTGTGATACGTTACTGATACTAAGTTAAAAACAGCATTTATTTAAAATACTGTTTTAGGTAACAATGTAACAGTATTTATTGTTACTTTCGATCAATTTAATATATCCTTGCTCAATAAGCATTACATTCATAAAAAAAATACAATGAAATTTAAAAATAAATATTTTTTTCAGCTATGGCCATTTTTGCCCTGTGGAAAATAAACTCTCCTAAAATACTCCTCACTCTCACTTGTTTAGGAAATTTATTAATTTAATTTCAAACTCTTCACTAATTTTGAAAAAAATAAAAATAAAAAATTACTAGGAGCAAAATTGTTAATTAAGTGAAGGACAACCATACACCGATCAGGCATAACATTATGACCACCTTCCTAATATTGTGTTGGTCCCGCTTTTGCTGCCAAAACAGTCTTGACCCATTGAGGCATGGACTCCACTAGACCCCTGAAGGTGTGCTGTGGTATCTGGCACCAAGATGTTAGCAGCAGATCCTTTAAGTCCTGTAAGCTGCGAGGTGGAGCCTCCATGGATCTGACTTGTTTGTTCAGCACATCCCACAGATGCTCGATTGGATTGAGATCTGGGGAATTTGGAGGCAAGTCAACACCTCAAACTCATTGTTGTGCTCCTCAAACCATTCCTGAACCATTTTTGCTTTGTGGCAGGGTGCATTATCCTGCTGAAAGAGATCTGTTGGATCAGACCACGCGGGCCAGCCTTCGCTCCCCACATGCATCAATGAGCCTTGGCCGCCGGTTCACCACTGTTATTTCCTTGGACCACTTTTAATAGATACTGACCACTGCAGACAGGGAACACCCCACAAGAGCTGCAGTTTTGGAGATGCTCTGACCCAGTCGTCTAGCCATCACAATTTGGCCCTTGTCAAACTCCCTCAAATTCTTACGCTTGCCCATTTTTCCTGCTTCTAACACATCAATTTTGAGGACAAAATGTTCACTTGCTGCCTAATATATCCCACCCACTAACAGGTGCCGTGATGAAGAGATAATCAGTGTTATTCACTTCACCTGTCAGTGGTCATAATGTTATGCCTGATCGGTGTAATTTGTCATTTGAAAAGTAGTAAAATAAATATCCGGTGAATAAAAGTTTCCAAGACAATTTTAATATAATCCAAGCCAGAATAGTAACATAACAAACACATTTGGTCTTTAATCAGTAACTCATTTACAAAAATTTCAGTGGAAACAATTTGCCACACGGCTGTTGCCACTTCCCACGTGTGTGATAATGTGGAAGCAGATTGCAAGTGTGCGGCTCTTTCTCGCTCACATCTGCTTCCCTGTTCTGAAAAGTTCCTCCTGACAGGGAGCACATGGCAGTGTCATCCGGCCCTCTAATGACAGGAACACACTGGCCGCCTGCAGTGGTTTGTGTTAGCCTGAGTAGAGGCGTAAAACACGATGTGAACACCTCTGGCCAACCTGTGCTCTCTGGCCCTGCTAAAGATCCTGGCAGCATCTGGCCATTCTGGCACCATCTCACAAACAGATCTCCACAGGTCTGTTCGGCCCTACCAGACCTTTGGCGGTGATGACTAATGACTGTATTGAACGTTCAGCTTGTCTGTGATTATGAGACTCTTAGAGCCTTAACCAAGCTGATGTTATTAGACTAGAAGCTGCACTGTAAAAATATCCTGTTAAATTTACAGTAAAAAAGAAAAAAGAAAATGGCAGCTGTGGTTGCCAGAAGTTCAAGGTAAAAAACATGGTTTCATGACCACAAATCACTAAGTAGGTCTGCTAGTTCATTTTCAGTTGGAGAAAATTATTGAAAATTCATTTTTAAAACATTTAAAGCTAATGTAAAGAGACAACTGCTAAATGGCATTGTTTTTTTCTTGTATCATAACCAAAAGAGCAGAACATACATCCTGCTAATATTCTCATTTTGTGTCCCACAAAAGAAAGAAAGAAAGCCTGAAGGGTTTGGAACAAAATGAAAATGAGGGTTTTCATTTTTTGATTAACTATTCCATTAAACAAGAAATATTTCACTTTCTATATCCAAAATCAACTGACAACAGTGAAGAAACAGTATATTCTTTGTATAGCTGGACTGTGGAACTCCAGTGTTTCTGTTTTTGCTCATCCTAAATTACATCAGTTCCACTTAATATGTGTGAGGCCAGTCTATTTAAACGACAGCGTGTCTGAGAGGTTCTTGCCAGGCAGCACTATGGAGTAAACCTGCTTTAGACTGCAGACTGAGAGCAGTTTCAGGTAGACTCCCTCAGGAGAACTGTGGAGACTAAATAGCCATTTCCTTCTCAATCTGTTTCACTCACTCACTCACTGTTTCTCTTTTCCCCACCCCTCCAATCGTGAGCGGAAAACCTGTGAATTATTGGAGCCTGTGTGCCCTTTCATGTGCTGTTATTTGGTGTATTTTGATGCCTGATAACATGTCGGTGTATGGATTATTTTAATAACAGTGGACTGAATTTTTAAGGATAGTAAGCTCCACCTCTTTCATCCACATCTACTGCTTTAATGAGGTGTTCTGCTCGCTCCTTTGGCCTCCAGTCCTCTGTATAAACACACACACACACACACACACCTACACACACAATATCCTTTGGCACACTCCAACATACACACACAAGCTACATGCCCTCACAGTTCAAATATAAATCATCCATACACACACACTCAAACTAATTCAGCAATCTTACTCTTTCTACACACGTGTCTGCAAATATCACCAGAGTAATTACACACAGACAAGACTTCTCTCTCTCTTTCTCTCTCTCTCTCTCTCTCTCTCTCTCTCTCACACACACACATTAAGACACACACAAGCCTGTCCATACTCATTGATGGGAGTTACACGTCATTACCCTACACAGTGGAGCGTATTGCTGTGGGTGCTCAAGGGGATGTGTAGTAATAATCACTCCTGTATCCTGCTGTATTTATGCCCTAAGTGGACAGTTCCAGGTCAGCTATACATAATGTGTTATTTCCAAGAAATTTGACCTTTACAAATACAGTATATGCATGGTACGACAACATAAGCCAGGATGAGGGCTTCTTATCATTTGCATGTACTATGTAATACAGTACTAGTACAGTATAGTACTAGTTTGTAAAAAAAAAAAAAAAAAAACGTTTGTAAAATACCCACATGATGTCTATGGAAGCGGCAATGTAAATCCTTTCAAATACAGTAGCTATAATTTGACGACGTGTCTTATTGATATTAGATACACACATTGTATGCAATTAAAGTTTACTAAAATTTTTTCCTAGTTCATCGGCAAGTTACTTTCATGTCTTTCGGGAGAAGTGTATAAATGTAGGCATATGTTTTATAAATCCGACAACTCTGATTCTGACTGATTCTTCCATTGCCCGTTATAGATACATAACCTAACAACATAGATACAACTAACATAACCTGGTGTTTAAATGACAAAATACATTTACTGACATGTAGGCGTATTTGAGAATGGGAATATCAGATCTTTCATTATATAGTTAACAAGTTTGGAAATGTTTCGAATAAAGAAAGGAAAATGAAATAAAACCAATGGCCTAGATAAGTTATTCAGCACTATTGTGGCTGCGGTGTGTCACGTAACAAGCATAATGTAAATAACATTGTAAATGTTTTATTATAAGCGCAATATTAACATTTACTATTTGTATATTATTGATTTTTATATTATTAATTATACTTACTTACATCAATATCCATTTATATCATTAATACCATTAATAAACATAATATTTTATAGTTGGCATTAAACAAAAATTGAGATCTATTTTGACATACCTGTGTAAAACAGTTTCTCCAATAATAATAAAAAGTACTTGATTTTGATTGGATCATTGTCATTTGCTAATTGCTGTGCCTGTGATCTGATGCAAGTTTCAGGTTGCTGGAAGGAAGGGGCTAATGTGCCACAAATAAACTAATAAATAATTTATGCTCTACCCTGAATGTGCAAAAAAGGATCCTGAGAAATCTTTTTGTTGTGGATAACGGTAGTCATGTCCTGAACCTGTCCTCTCAGGGTGGAAACGGTTGTTATCAGTCCTGCAACAGGAGAACAAACCAATTTGGAGAAAGCCAGCAGCAACCTCAGAAAAATGTTCCTTTTTCTATTACCCAAACACAACAAATAGCCTGAGCACTGCATTTCATTTTGTCCATCAAGCTTGCTGCAATAAAAGAGAATATAATATTGACAGTTTAAGCTTCAATGTGATGTTTGTTTCATTTTATGGAAACAACTAAATTGTCCTGCCTGGTGGCTGACATAAAGAGTTACTGCTGTGACCCTAAAGCATTATTTAAAAGCAACACAAACACATTTGAACGATTTCCAACAACCGTCTCCTTTCAGGTCTATGAATAAAAGTCTGTCTGTCCAGTATATATTGTCTCTGTTTAGATTTAGAAGTGTTTAAAACAGTGTAACAATAACCGAGCCATACCTCTCACTGTGTTTGATTGCCCTTAATGATAATGATATACAGAGTTACAAGTCCTTCATACTGAAGGCCACAAATAGCTCTCAGTGCAGCAAAAGGGATCCAGTGTTGGGTGGGTGGAAACCCGCAGGTGCAGAGACCACTGGTCTGACCAAATGAGAGTTCACTGCTTCAAAAATGAGTCACTCGCACAACCTGAGCATGAGAGTGTGAACCAGATAAATATGGAAGAGAATAAAATCCACCTCTGATAATATGGCACAATATGACGTCAGACATTCTGGGTGGCACAACTGTGTGCTCATATAGCACATATCCAACCAATCAAAGCCCGAATCATAACCCAAACTTTATAAGCGTAACAGCGTAAAATTAGAGGGCAATGATTATTTGACAGGAATGTACAGTTAAACCAAAAATTAATCAGACATTTTTGATATATTTTTACTAGTGGGTGCAGGACACTATAGTTCATTTATGTAAGTGAGGATAGCAAAATAAAGTAAACTGTGACATATTATACCCAAAAATTCTTCATACAGTGGAATACCAGTAAAACTGATAAAAATTTGGAACCAAAAATTATTCAGACACTTTGACCTGACCAAGTATTATCTGACATAATTAAGCAATTTTTTTTTCTGACACAGTTTAACTCTGAGATCTTGTCATATTTTATTACCATTTTTTTAAAAACTATAGTGAATAAACTGTATTAATGA
Source organism: Elopichthys bambusa (assembly GCA_037101425.1). Classification (NCBI taxonomy): domain Eukaryota; kingdom Metazoa; phylum Chordata; class Actinopteri; order Cypriniformes; family Xenocyprididae; genus Elopichthys; species Elopichthys bambusa. The sequence goes on along the minus strand of CM074447.1, from coordinate 23,473,429 downwards.
ATGAAATGTTCAAGGTGTCTGAATAAATTTTAGTTTGACAGTATTTGTCATTCAATTTTTTTATTAGTTTGAGAAAGGTGATAAAAACCAAAGGGAATGGCATTACTCTCACAACTGAAGTAAACAAGCAAACAAACAAACATTTAAGTCAAATTTAAGTCAAACAAAACCATATTACCAACATTACATATACACTACCTTACAAAAAAGTTGAGGTCATTAAGATTTTTAATGTTTGCTAAAGTCCTTAATGTTCACCAAGGCTACATTTATTTGGTCAAAATACAGGAAAAACTGTTATATTGTAAAATATTATTACAATTTAAAATAGCTTTTTTATATTTTACTTTTAATTTATTCCTGTGACAGCAAAGCTGAATTTTCAGAATCATTCAGTCTTCAGTGTCACGTGATCCTTCAGAAATCATTCTAATACAGTAACTTTTTGCTCAAGAAACATTTATTATTATTATCCATACTGAAAACAGAAACAAAGAAATTTTTGCTAACATTATAATTTTTTTTAAAGTCAATTTGAAACAACTAAGGATATTGATCAGGCCATGATGTGGAGAAACTAACTACAGTAAAAATAGCAACACCACTAACAGAAGCTCAGCTGCTTCTTTTTCCAGGAACAAGCTACTATTCAAGTAGTAGTGTTGACTGATAAAACGTTATTTCAATATTTTTATGTCACATTCTACAGCTCTTTAGCATGTTTGGATACACCCACAAGCTCTCTCACACATCCAATCCTTGATACATGTGAGCACAATAATAAGTTCCCAGCTGAGAACCCTTTCCCTCATATGGATGGATATTAAACTTAAGTCAAGGATCAGAGCTTTAAGTAGGCCAGAAGAGTGTAAGGGCAGCCTGACCAGAAAACTTGACACTCGGGTCTTGGTGTGCAGGGGATGAACAAAACGGTCACACTTTCAAAGAGTGCTAATAGTGCTGTGAGCCTGTGGCTGCTGGGCTCAGTATGTCCTCGACATCACAGAAAGGACAAACCCCTATCCTCGGAAAGGCATCAGTAACACATATTAGCTTTTGTGCTTAAGCAAAGTAGCTAAGGAAAAGAGGCGGAATGTCAGCTGATATTCAGGGATAGGGCTGGTCACTTTCTTTCTCTTCCACAGTTTGTTTCACGAGTGCAAATAAACTAAATGCCTAATTAAACTGATAATTGAGAAAACCAGACCTCCGTCAGCTCCATTCAACAGGCATCTTAACAGATAGGAGGCTGACCCCCCCCCCCAACCCCCCCCCCCCCCCCCCCCCAACACACACTCACAAACACTTTTTTGTAGAGTCTGGTTCAGATTCCATTAAGGATTCTTTTTGTACTTCTGAGGAAGCAATAGAAATAGAAGGACGTGCTGTCTGTGTATTATTTCTTAGAATCCAGACTTTCTCTCTCATCACATTCAATTCAGACGGTAAACTAAAATAAAATCAGTAGCAAAACCACTGAATAGCAGTGTTTTAGTGCAGTATTTGGTCCACATCTGTGGAAGAATGCAAATGTTTAAGCAAAAGCATTAATAGAATCAAATGTTGTGAAAATCATTTGGTTTGCTGGATAAATTACATTGAGTAGAATGAGTAAATGTAACAGTTCTTAAACAATTTGTCAGTGTGTGAAATCCATTTAAATGTATAAAACACAAGCTTACTTTATCCAGTTGTGTTGTAAATACATGAATCAATATTGTTGTAAGAGAACCCAAGACTGCCACGTTGAATCTGTTCAATCTATTTTTAGTGAATAAAATTAAAAAAAAAAAAAAAAAAAAAAAGGCTAAATGAAATAAACTGTATGGGCGAATAATATTTAATCATATACATAGAATTTTTTTTTTTTTTTTAAATTGGTAAGATTTTTTTAGTCTCATGCTCACTAAGGCTGCATTATTTGATCAATACAGTAAAAACAGTAATATTGTGAAATATTAAAAATTTTAAATCATTTTTGTATTTTAATATATTTTTAAATTTTATTATACATATAATCATACAGTTTATTTTTGTTTTGTTTTCTACTTAATTAAAATATGGTTATTTCTTAGATAAGAATTCTTATTAATCAAAGTTTGGTTAAAAGCCATAAACTGTAAAAATGTGCAATGCTGTTCTGTTGTAATATTTTTATCATTTAGTGGGCATATGCTGCATAACTAAATGAATGTTTGCACAAAAAGACTATAACAGATTTGTTCAAAAATATGTGTAAGGGTTTTCTTTACTTCTGTTGGTTCATTTGTGTTTTAGTTTGGTTTTGTTCTGTTCCTGTTTGCCTGTGTTCCCAGTGATTGTTAGTTTCCATAGTTACGCATTAGTTTCACACCTGTTCTTAGTTCCGTTGATTAATCTGTGTGTATTTAAGACCTTAGTTTCCTCAGTTCAGTGTTCAGTGTTGTTTACATTTAGTCTGATGTGTATTTCTCGTGTGTCTGGATCTCTAGTGATCTATATTAAAGACTTCCTTGAGTATTTTCCTGTTCACAAGTGTTGTTTACCACACCAGCCATAACAACATGTGTTTTTTGTTGTTTTTAATTGGTTTTAATTGCATTGACAATTTTTCTTCAGTTCAATTAGGTTCAATGAATCTTTTAATGTTCTTAGTATTTCTTGATTCTCAACTCTACACCTGAGCCAGATCTTCCCTATCATAAAACATTTTCCTAACATGGATAATACAGTACTTGATTACGTCTCCATAAGACCTACAGGGATTAGGATTAAAAAACCCTTCTCAAATTCTCTATGGTGATGTCAGCCAAGACAGACGCATTTGTCCTCATTAAGACAGAAAGCTCAGGCTATATGGGGCATCCTCCTAATGAAGCATAATTGAACTGCTTCCACTATTTAAAATGGCACTATATGATGGTATGGGGACAGTGGAGTCTCTTGCACTAGATAGCAATGTCAAGGCAAGTGAGTTTATACTTCAGTTGGTTACACTCATTCTTTTATTTGTCATTTGCAGCTTGAAAATCAAAAGACTCCCTTAGTGTTTTACCACCTTTACATTCTTTGTTCTAGTTTTATATAAAAAAATAGCAAGGTAACAGTTGTCATGTTTTTGAGGAGGAGAAGACAGATGAGAGCAGATGTGGTTCTCTCTCTGTCTCTCATTAATGTAAAGGACTCTGCGAGACAAGAAAGTCTCTGTTCGTCTTAGACTGAACATGACAGCTCCTCTCCTTTCCTCATTGAGGAGAAGTACATCCCTCACTGGATCCTTTTTCACAGCTCTTACAAAAACCAACAGCCATAGTAAATCAGAGATACAAAGCCACCGTACAAATTCAGGGACTTATTCACCTCCCTATTATTGTTGTGAATGCCCAAAATGTACAGGACAAAGGTTACAATTAACAAGAGGTCCACAGCTGCTTCTGGACCAGTACTGGTCTGGACCAGGATTGGTTTTTATATGAACCGCAAGTCATTTCTCATAAATTAATATACACTGTTCAAAAGTTTGAGGTTGATAAAGAAAAAAAGTTCAATGTTTTTGAAAAAAAGACTCTTATGCTCACCACACCTGCATTTATTTGATAAAAAATATATAGTAAAAACAGTAGTATTGTGAAATATTATTACTATTAAAAATAACTGTGATGGCAAAACTGAAGCTGATTTGGTGCTCAAGAAACAATTCATATTATTATCAATGTTGAAATCAGTTGTGCTGCTTAATCATTTTTGTGGAAACCATGATACATTTTTTTTAGGATCCTTTGATGAATTGAAAAACATTTATTTGAAATAGAAATCTTTTGATCAATTTAATTCACTTTTGGTGAATAAAAGTATTAATTTCTTTAATAAATCCCACATTTTCTAATGATTGTATAATTAGAAACCATTGAGATGTATACTGCATAGGCAACACAGAAGCTGACACGGTGCATTTACACACTTCTAGTGCCACAGTAGAAATATGTCAACTGCTTGAAATTCTGCTGTACATGTGCAGACAGCACATTGATTATAATGGGAGTGATTTAGCAGTTAACTGTAGGCTGTTTACAGGTTACTAAGCAACAGCACAACCTGCAATACAGAATTCGACTGATGTGCGGTCCCAGGTGTGCAGTGTGGCTCATCCAATCAGAATTTATAATGTTATTATTTTGTAGTTTGTAATTGTTCTGACCTTCTTTTGGGAAGGAATCTAAAGACTGAACCTCTTGGCACTTTATTTGAATATCTTGCTTTAGGGAATCCCATCCAGATGATTCTGTTCTTCTGCTGTTCTGATCAGGATTTGGAGGTCCTGCGGTGGCTGAGGGCAATCCCTACCCCCCCTTTGGTCTCCTGCTACACAATAACACAATACCCCGGAGCCAACTCTCCCAACACTCACAATCCTAGCGGTTCACTACCATGCTGCCTGTACACATTTCTCTGTGACTGTACGACATGCAGAAAGACTTTCTGCAGAGGGTTATTATTTTCTTCTCAGCGCGAAGCGCTGAAAGACATTTCAGGCTTATGACAGAAACCGCTGCTGCTTTCTGAGATATTGTGATGCATGTTTACAGCCGTCTCCCAAGAGCAATCACATCAGATGCGAAGGTGTAAACTACATACCGTGAAACACCTAATAAAAGAAAACATGCATGCATGTACTACTCTTCAACAGTAGCAGAGCAGTAAAAAAACAGATGTTTAATTTAGAACAATATATTATGAGACTTTGCTCAGCGCAGATCAAATTATAGTAACAGTAAATACAGTTCTTTGTCCTGAAGTGTGCTAATATTCTTCTAGCCTGGAGGCTTTCTTTCTTGGAGGTAGACCTATGAAAGCACACTCTCCCATAGATCTTTAAGTGGGCTCTTGAGTCTTTGCATGCAGGAATCAGTGAGCATCTCATATTGATTGTGGAGCCTTTGCATGGGTTCTGGCTATTGATCAGCTCTAATTCTTCTCACGGATCAAATAAAGGAATCCATCATTAACTGTGAGGACTTCAAATGTCAGCGAGACAGTTGGGGGGTCACTGAATAAATTGCATTCCACCTTTATACAGGCATATTCTTCTGAAATTGAAAGCGAAAACGTGTCTATTACTGGAAAATGGGAGAGTGTATGAAAATAACACTGTCTTGTGGTCCTTTTTATCAAATTATAAATCATCTATTTTAATTACTTGTTTACCATGAGGCAATCTGATTAATATTATCTCTGTAGATATCTAAATGTATTCCAGCTTAATGCAATAAGAGTTATCAGAGACCATCCAACACATGGAAACATGCAGCAATTAAATCAAACGTGGCTTTGGGATGTCAACATAGATATTATATTCAACTGATTCTGTATTTCATATAATAATGAACGATAGTAACACACACAATGTTCCTAATTTAAAATCACAAAATATAGTCTTGACACTATTAAGATTTGATTTTGATGCTCTCCGGAAACCACAATTATTTAGCTTAAAATAAGCTAAACTAATTTCATACTTCAAATTATTTTAATAAATTTCTCTTATGCAATCAAATCCCAGTAGGCAAACATTAATATGACTTTCTCCCGCTGTTTTTATCCATTCATGTTTTATATCAGGTGTCTCTAAGAACCCAAACATTAGTAACGCATTAAAGGGGCAGTAAATGATTTTTGAAAAATGCTGTTGAAAAGTGGATAGGACTGAGCACCAAAACATGCTTGTAGCTAATCAGCAGTAAGGGGCGTGTCCACTCATGATGGGAGAGGAGAGAGAGATCAGTGCACAAGACAGACATTAGCAGAACGACTATATAAAGATGGCAGAGAAAATACAAAAGAGGAAAAGGCCACGGGAATATAACTTTAAAAAGAAGATTGTAAGGTTACAATCAGGCAAGAGGTAGGAGCCGCATTAATATCGGAGTAGCTTTCCAGCACTGGAAAGACCTTAAAGGGTTAGTTCACCCAAAAATGAAAATTCTGTCATTAATTACTCACCCTCATGTCGTTCCAAACCTGTAAGAACTTTGTTCATCTTCGGAACATTAAGATATTTTTTGATGAAATCCGAGAGGTATATGACTCATCCATAGACAGCAATTTAATCACCACTTTTAAAGGTCCAAGACGTCGTTAAAATAGTCGATGTGACTACAGTGGTTCAACCTTAATTTTATGAAGCAATGAGAATACTTTTTGTGCAAAAACAAAACAAAAGTAACGACTTTATTTAACACTTTATCGACTTTATCTTCTCTTCTGTGTCATTCTCTTCAATTGAGTCATATACCTCTCGTATTTCATCAAAAATATCTTAATTTGTGTTCCAAAGATGAACAAAGGTCTTACGGGTGTGGAATGACATGAGGGTGAGTAATTAATGACAGAAATTTCATTTTTGGGTGAACTAAACCTTTAAGGAGTGGGAAAACAGACGCTGAGGTTGCTTTATTTCTTTTCGATACGTGGGTAACGTTGTTTTTCTTTTAGTTCCCCTTTTAGTGATCGCTGTAACTCGTTAATCTTGTCACACTTGTAATATATTAGTTACTATATACTGTAATATATTAATCTATCGTGTTATGTAGGGAGCTGCTCATGAAAACTGTTTTTTTGTTGTTTTTTTTGGGGGGGGGGGGTGACTTTGCCAGCGAAGGAGTGTAGGAGCTAAATAACATTTAGACATTCTACCTGAATTATCATAGTAACACAAATCGGATGTGTGTGCTTGTGTATGTGTTGTGGGGGGGATTCAAAATAGGGCTGTGATCCTTTTGGGTAGGTGTTTGTTATGGTAATTTCAAATATCAACAGCATCTACTTCTACTACTAGAAATCACTTGCAGCTTTAAATGGAGAATGACTGTATTATCATTGTTTATAGTCATTTCTCTAAAGATTGGTAAAAATCATGAAGTATTAACCTAAAAGATCAATGTTAGGAATATATATATTTTAAAATTAGCTATTCAAATCACCTTGAGGTCTCTGAGACCCCAAAGAGAACACAAGGGTTAGGTGTGCTCTCATTACATTTTCCAATTATTAGTAAAACTGTGCTTTCCTAGGTGCCACACCGCTTCTTATTTAATCAGCCTTTGCCCCAGAACAATTCTGTGTACTCACCCCCCTCTGGTTTACTCTGGCAGGTGCTGAGGGGTAGGTTTGCTCTAAGGATTGAGCCCACACAGAGGGGGAGCAGCTGAGGGTAACTTTCCTCAGACGTCTCCGGACACACATTCAGTTCATGGCACAAGAGGCCATTCAGCATTACACAGAGTCGGGGCCTTCACAGCACTCCTCTCACAGCTCATTGCGCGAGGGCTGTCCATTCACCACGCAACAGATCAGAGCGATACAAGAGACCTTCGATTATCCGGGACAAACTGCTGCAGCGTTTAAATATGACTGAGCTTCATAATGGGTCAGTGAATAACAAACGTCTTATCTTAAGGAAAAAAAACTAAGACAGTGAGGAAAAGGTGCAAGAACATCATTGACTAATGAGCATGTTGAATTTTCCACCTGAAAGAACCCCATGAAATTCATAGAGGGACTGATTTGTTTCTTCACTCCATTATAAATCCCACCGCACACCTCCAGCTCTGACAGAATCAGTGGATGGAGTTTAATTTCACTGTTGGGGACCCGCACATTAGTGTTTGGACCTTCATCCTAATATCTGTTAATAAGGCCATTATGCAATTGTTTTCATTTCATCTGATTGGTTTTCCTCAAGACCCGGCATGCTGATGGACACATTGAATGCATGAAAAGAGGATGAGGCGAGAGGGTCTATGCATAGCTCAAAATTCACATCATGAAAAGAAATACTGGTAGCCCGGGGGAGACGAATGCTTAGATTTAATGTGCATTTCTTTGATGTGCTCTCAGTAGTATTACAGAACAAAGAATATTTAAAACATGCTACAGAGCTGAAAGATATCTGCTCACTAATTTTCATACTCAAGTGTCCAGTTTGCGTCACATTTTTTAAAAACTCTATTCTCTAAACTCTGTATATATTCCTGATGCTTTCATAGAAAAGAAACAGAGAAAGACTGATATAGAGTAGTGATTCCCAACCTTTACAATTCCCTAATGAGTAAGAATCACCTCACTAAACATGAAATGTGTTGTGTTATACTGGATATATCAATCAGCATTATCGCTAATTTAAATACAGTGATTCTCTTTCAAACAAAACATGATCAATATCGTAAGTACCTTCTACATCTAATACGTCTTTTTAAGCATTTCTAGGTGCACATGTGAAAAACATTCTCAAAGAAAGCTAACAATGAATTTATTCAAAAATGAAAGTCATGATTTTTGTTTTATACCTTTAGCAAAGCCAAAATCAAAATCTTCCCAAGTATCCCTGATTGGGAATCACTGACAGAAAAAAAAAAAAAAAAAAAGACATTTCACATCCCCTGTCTATATGCTCTCTATATTGCTGCTGTTAGACATCTGCGTGAGCCTATAGAGCTTGAAAGTCATTGATTAATCAATTCATTGCTATTAACACTTGTTTTCTTTGACAGCGCTTTGATCCTGTGCTCTTTACAAAGGAAGACTAGAAGACTGAGACTAGAAACACAAATGCCTTACAGGCTACTAAATCACAAGAGTGACCTGTGACCCAACATAACTGACAGACAATCCTCAAGATATTTCGATATCAATTCATAATGATCAGCATTATCAGCATAACAGAACGGTTTCATGATGCATCAGCAACGAAGAGCGCGCGTCCATCATGACGCATAATTGAGATTAATTGCACGCACAGTAGTGAAACGAAATAAACAACAACAACAACAACAAAAAATGACGTACAAAAATTGTGTTTAATTTGATAATTGGATTATTTCCTAGCGACATATTCCAGGCGTAACGCGCATTCAGCGTAACACGCATTTTTGTGTCTGGATCATGCACTTCTGCACTTGTGAACCGTACATCACCAATACACTCAAAACGCCACATTTGCCATGCCAGATATATTAGTGTTTAACGCAAATAAGATCTACTTTATCTCCGTGTGGTATGCGCAACAGGGAGACAAAACTTTTACATCCAGACTTCTTCATTTTATCATTCTGCCATCAAAGCAACAGATAGACATGGACAGCAGCTGCAGTGCGTTGATATTCACTACACACATTTTCTCTACACTGTAAAAATGGGTTGTACTCACAAGCATATGTCATGGAGAAGCTATTCCCCATTTTGACCATATCCACTTGAGGTACCAGTTTAGGGATTTCCTGGTGTTGCGAGAGCGCAAACCGAAACACTTCATATTCGTGTGATTCGGTTGGGAATAATCCTCCTGTGGAGAAATATAAATCCCACAATACGTTAAAACAATCTAAGCAGTTTCTGGTAAAATAAGTAAAATGACTAAAACCATATTTATAAGTCTTTCTCCATTTTTTTATTCACAACGCACCATTCTACACTTCACTTTTATAATCCACTCACCTATGTTGATATTACTTGGGAAACTGGAACCGAAGCACAATCCCAGAAAACTGGTGCAGAGCAGTGTGAGGCTTCGCTGCATATTTCCTTTTGCATTAGCGAAGAAAAAGAAAGCCAAATCCCAAGCATGGGTATGCGCGTGGTGTAGAATATCTCTTCTGGATGCTCTCACACTATTCGCACATCGGCGAGTGAGCAGCGTGGATTACAAGTGAACCTCTTTGCTCGTGCTGTCCTCTCCCGCGCTGCGTCCTTGTGTGTTGGGCTCCCAGCCGTTCTTTCAGCACAAGCAGCACTTCCTCTGAGAGCCACGGACGCGCGCGCGAGAGAGTGAGTGAGGGACCCCGATAACCGTATTCCACTCCAGCGCAACACCATGTGTGGACTTTCTTCTTACGTTCACAGTTAAGCACTTACTGTATGGTTGAATTAGCCAGCGGTCTTTTTTCGTGTTTAACTGTGCGTCCTGTTACGCACAAAGAGACGATGGCGAATAACGCTTAAACAAACATGAGCGCATATTTTGAAATGATGTTTCAGAGAAGTGCTTCTCAACCTTTGTCACTTCGAGGTCCTTCACTGGACAATATTCGCAGGGCTCTGATTTTTTCCTCTGGTTTCTTGAAATGACGATAAAGCTTGTTTTTTATTTATTTATTTTATTCTTTTTACAGAATATAGGAGTGATTAAAATAATTAATTGTGATTAATTTCCTGATTCCAGCAGTTTCATGTACTGTATGTTCTTCAGTGAAAACAACAGCTGTTGTGGGGACAAATTGAAATAGGAAATATGATGCTAGTTTACATGTTGGACATTTTTGTAAAAACATTTAAAAAAAAAAATCATATTAAGCTAGGATATTTGATGTCATCTTGTCATCTTTTTCAGGATAGTGTCTGCTGTAAAAGAACTCAAATGCCAGCATATGTTTCTTCCATGTGAATTGGACATGAAACTGATTTATAGAATCATCTTTAATTTACATATTTCAAACCAGTATACTGCATAGTTTTGGAAGATGTAAACATTTGAATAAGCTTAGAATAAGCATTGTGTCCACACCACTAATCACACAGGCTAATACCTCCCAGTAGGCAACATATTACTACTACGACTACTACTACTACTACTACTAATAATAACTTCATTTACAGCTCACATAAATTTGACATGGTTCAAGATTGCACTTACCAGTTATTTGTGCACCATTCAGAACACAATGGACAATGCCTTTTAAATTCCAATTCAATTTCTGAATTTGAATTGAGGTAGCAAACAGGATGTAGAATTGCAATTCGAATTTGAATGTAAGGAAGTAGAATAAAAATGAATTGAGTTAAAAAAATTTTTGTAAATGTGTAATTTTTCAATAGAAATTGATATTTGACCCGTTGCCAGGAGTTTGATTGACAGGCGATATAACCAATCATAACGCCAAATCCGCCATTTTGTCGACAAAGCAGTCAGGGGAGTTAACAGATTAACGTAGGTGGACTTGAACTTGAAAAATGGTGTGTACTGACATCTTTCTGCGATTGAAATGTTGATGATGATGATGATGATGATATTCATTCATGTTTATTTGATACTATAAATGAACTAGTAGAAGAGGTAATCGGTTCACGAGCCGCTTAAACTGTGACGATTTGTCACTACACATTAAAGAGCCACAAAAATGGTATTTATTGTTTAAATGTATTTAAAAATGACAACATTTGAAATTTGAGACTTCGTTTCCTATCAAAAGTAACCTGCTCTGTCTTGTCTGTCGACGCGTTGTCAGTGTCCTCTTTGCTCCGCAATGTATTTTTCACTGTGTGAGAACATGATGTGTGGCATGAGAGGGGCATGGCTTGTAGGACATAGCAACAGTAACTAAAGGGGGCGGGTCTTTGCGAACGGTCGATTGGGTGTGTTATCATACCTGAAATTCTCCTGACTGAACTGTTGTCTGTGTTCAACCATGTTGCAGGGGATTCCAAGTGAATTTAAAAGCCCACTTTATAGTTTATCTTTGTTCGTGCAATATTTAAACTTGGAGTTAAAATTGTGATAGTTTGTAAAATGTATAGGCTCAGGCATAGAAACCATCCTTTATGATGTTGCCGGGCAATCTCTACCACTTAAAGCTGCACAGCCGGCTTCACAGCCACTTTGAGCTGGAGAGAGCAATGACAAGATTAGAGCTTTCGGGCTGATTCAGAACAACAGTGGGTTATTTATAATCCACTGCACTTTCAGTGCGATAGAGATTACCTGCTGGCAAACACTGCAGGAAACAACATGCCAGTCACTGTCGAGGCATCACTACAGTAATTCTCAAACATGAGCCCTTCAAGATGCTCATATTCTTATGGATCTATGTATTATATATTATATGCTTTTAGCACATGCCTGAGGGAGGCTACAGTAAAAGTTCCATATGTATTTGGTCATAGCATTATGCTAAATGCTTGTTGATGAGCAAACCTGCCTGGGCTCAGCTCAACCAACCATAGTTTCTGCAGTGAAACTATATTGGCATCAGGTGTTTTAAATGCAGTGTGGGCTTGAATACTATCCAAGTTACTTTGTCAAGTCTTTTGTGAAGTTCCCTACTTGTTTTTGAAAAAGGGTTGTAAATCCTGCCTTTGACATAATTAGGATTAAGGATAAGCTCATTTATCAGACCCTGGCAATTTCTCTTCTCTGGATAATGAAAAAATTGCTTTTCCTTTTAATATTGTCTCATGCAAAAACAGGACCCAATTAGCATATTTTCACTGACAATAGAATTTAAACGATTAAATGGGTGTGGGGTGAGAAACAAGAGTACTTTTCTCCTGTCTTCCATTTAACACGCATAATGCGCCAATGATAAAGCATGATAGATACAGTATCTGCCTGCTGTCACACCTTTGAGACTAGAGGAAATCTGGTGAGATGTAGCACTGCAGAAAATGAAAGAGAACATCTGAGAACTTACCGTCATCTGCAAAGTGTGAAAGAGAAGGTATTATTCATATGAACCAAGTTCAAGAGGAAGGCACACATAAAAAAATGAGACGAGATGAAGCACATGGGCCGCAATCAGCCATACCAGCTTCTTACCATGAAGCTCAATTACTCATTGGAAAGTGAGAAGGTGAGAAGGCCTTTCTCATTAAGCCTGTATCATATTCAACCCAAAAGACCTCTATTAGACATCAAGGCAAAAGGAGCAAGTAGTTAGAGGCTTGGAAAATTAGTTGCACACATTACGTAAGATGTTTTGATGATTGTACACACTGCTTGTTCTCTCTGTAAAGGATGCCCTGTGCACTCTTCTCTGGGGCCTACATAATTAACGTAATCTTTTTTTCAGGATGGTGTCTGCTGTCAAAAAAACTCAAATGGTTAATACCAGCATATGTTTTTTTTTTCTTTTCTTTTTTTTCTGTGCATTAGACATGATACTGATTCTCAGAATCATCTTTAATTTACATATTTTCATCCAGTTTACAATACCACATTTGGTTTCACAAGAAGATGCAAACATTTGCATAAGCTTATTTAGAATAAGCATTATGTCCATACCACTAACCACATAATACCTCCCAGAAGGCCATATAAACAGACAGATAGACAGACAGACAGATTATTAGATGTTACCTATAGAAATGTACACTCTAAAAAATGCTGGGTTGTTTCAAACCCAGTTTGGGTCAAATATGGACAAACCCAACTATCGGGTTAAAAATGTTATTTAAAAAACAATTAACCCAGCAGTTGGCTTTGTCCATTTTTGACCCAAATTTGTGTTAAAACAACAGCATTTTTAGAGTGTAGTTTATATTTTGTCCACTATATGTAATAAATGAACATTTGTAGATTGGGGTTGAAGAACACTTAATTTCCCATAATGCATATTTCATCTCTGCTGTGTAATTCCTATGTATGTCTGCACTATGTCTGTACTTTCTTCTGTTGCCAAGACAAATTTCTTGTGTATGTAAACATACTTGGCAATAAAGCTCTTTCTGATTCTGATTATCTGTGTTGAATTTCTTTAAATTGCAATTCAGTAAACTTTGCTTCCTGTCATTCCAGTTCAAGTTCCTGTGGGCATGGTCAATTCAATTCAAATTCCAACTGATGATAATATATTTTCACATCATGAATGTGGACTAAATTGATGGCTGTTCAACCAAAAGACTGTAAATACCAAGAGAGATCAGGCACATAAGAGAAACTGCAATGCACAATATGGTGGAATAAGTCCCACCTAAAAGAGCCAATCCCCAATTGGTAAAATCATCACGTCACTGCAGCTGCCGTTAGAAGCTCCGGTCAAATAGAAACAGTCAGTGTCCTAAGACGCATGTTTGGACTGCACTTGCTCGTTGACTGGATCAACCTGTTTCTCAATTCATGCAGAAAGAAGTTGGCCTTGCATGCTCAAAATAGCTGTCCAGAGGCTTTAAATGGGACTTTATTACTTAAATTGTATACTCATAGACAACACAGTTTCTCATACTTAGTTTTTACTGTTAGCTAAGGAGCCCTTTTTGACTTGTTGGACCAATGTCTCAATGCTAAAGATCGATATGAAGCAGTGAAGCATGTTTAACGTCAACTCTGTCTTAATTGTGAGTACTGATGTGCAACTTAATTAGACTTTGTGATCAATTGTGGTGGGGTTTTTTCTTAGGATAAAGCACCATATGTTTGTAGATTCTACAGAATATGTAGAGATAGACAAGCAAAGATTTATTATTTATATATTTTTGCATAAATTGTTATGGTAATGGTATTATAACTGAATTAATTACCATATTTGTTTGACTGGAGAGAATTGCCTTATCAGACTGAGATTATTTTGGTTTAATTGACTCCGGATCCCTTCGTTTGCATGTGGCAACATATTTTCCCTATTTTTGAATGTTCTGAAGCATTGCAGGTCTATAGGGACAAATTACACTGTTAAGAACTACGATTGACACCATCTGATGGAAAGGTAGAAAACAAGTGAGTCAAAGATATGTGTGCTTGGCATTTTTTAAAGGCCTAAAACCCTCATCTGTCTCTCTCGCTCATTCCATGTTCCCTGTATAATTGTCTTTCCATCCCGCTGCCTGCCACTGGATGTAGGGCTTTCAGAACGTTACAACAGTAATACTGATTGATGGAGTCGATACCTCGCCAGGTTCCAGAACATCGAACACCCCCGCACGGAGACATGACAAATTTCGGGGAACAAATTGTAATCGCTCGACTCATGATGAATTCCTTCAGGGAAAATAGAAATATTGTGAATACTTATGAACTTTGCCTGCCACATGGCCATTCATTTGGTACACTCATGTAGGAGAGGAGAAAATAAAGACAAGGTGAAGAGGCAGAAACTCTCACTGATGTGATGAGGACAGATAAAAGAGAGAGAGATGGTATTCGATGGGTGGATATATACTGACAAGAGGCTATTACTTCAGAACTATATCTAGTCTTTGATCCACGTTTTTAAAGCAGTTGAAATACATCTAGTACAACAGTTATGTAACAGAGAAATGTTCGCCCTCTCTAATAAAAGGAGCAGGAAACAAAGAAATTAATGCGATCTCATACAGAGACATGCGGGTTAAAGAAAGAGAGCGAGACGCACTGGGGTTGCTTCAGTCCAAATGCGACTAGTTGACAAGCATTAAAAATCAATCAAAACAAATTAATGGCTGACAGCAATAGCTGGGTTTTGTTAAATGGAATTGGACTTGGTTGCAAAGCAGTCACAAGGCTAATAATGAGTGCCAGTCACCGCGACTGCCAATCAGTGGCTCTCTCCATTCCCCACAGCGACCTTAGAGAGCAGAAGGGTGAAGAAGTAATTGATGGCACCCAAGGTGTTTACAGACAAATTCTGGACACCTGTGGTATCGCAATGCAAAACTGAGGCTGTTTCTGAACCCTAAGGTACCAATCAATGACTTCACAGCGGAGGGAGTTTTAGTATGACAGTACCTCCCAAAGCACCATAACGTCATGTATAATGACATACTTTAGAACAAAAATTCAAGAAATAGAAAAGTAAATATTGTAAATTCCCCCTGTAGTCAATTTTATCCCTTAAAACTCATCTTTGATCACCAAAGTGACATATTTAAACATTTTTTCACTGGAGGCTGGAATAAACTAGAAGATTCTACCCCCGGTTTCACAGACAAGGCTTAAAGCTGGGTGCACACTGTGCGATTTATAATAGTCCATTACGATTGTTGCTTGTCAGACTGTACGAACATGATCCTCATGTCACACTGTGGGATCTCAGCCATCATTTATGTCAGACTGTAAGACAGTCAAGACGCGTTAAAAACAGATGCGTGCTTGAAAACTCGTCCGGAGTTTCACATCATCAACCCATACACGTTTGGTGACTGCGAGCTGCATTACATGCAGGACTGAAATGGTGGCTAACAAAGAAATATCTAGCGTTAATTTTGATCACAGCTTGTCTTAAAAAACGAAGACAATTTGACGTTTGTCGTAGGAGAAGTCACACTGCAGGACCGTGCGCCGAATCTTCTGACACTGCCAGAATTTCGTCGGAGGTCATTAATTGGCTGTCGCTGAACATGTCAAACTAGTGAAGATTATAGATTTTTGCCTAGTATTATAGGAATCTTTTAGGATTCTCAAAATTTGTCTCAGACCACCAAATCGTGGCCAAAATCGTACAGTGTGCACCCGCCTTAAGCCTAGTCCCTTACAGTGTTGGATGTAACGCCTTATGTGTTACTGTAATTAAATTACTTATCCACTAAAAAAGTCAAATAAGGGATTACTGTTCATTTTTAGGTAATTTAATTACAGTTACTTATAATGTACTTACGTTACATACTGTAAATTGGTTCAACAGTTTTGTTTAAATCAATATTGAATTTAAAATCTAAATTTGTCGTCTAAAAGTAAAAGTGAACACTGCCTCTTTAAAATCGTTAGCTGTATTGAGTTGCGAGTGAGTTCGCAACTTCGAACCAGTTGGCTGTCGCTGTCTAAAGATGTCGGAGTGGCTGTTTTGCAGAATGGAAATATTCAAATTACTTCACTTTTTTGACACAGGTAGGCAAGAACATTACGGTAAATGTAAGCTATGTCCTAGGGAGAAAAAACTGTGCGCGCTCTTTGAGAGACGGTCTTCAGTCAGTGCGCTCTCGACCAAAGCGCACACACATAACCGCCTCTCCCGAGTGTCAGATTTTCGCGGTTTATTACACATAAACGTTCAAATACACACACAGTTAGGTCAAAATGCCCGTCCATTAGGTCTTAGTGACAGCAGCCTTTAAAACATGCTACTGTCTACTATTGGCTGTCTGTATTATAAATGATAATCAAACAACAAAAGAAAAGATTTAATAAGGATTAATCTATATTTAATTTATACAGTTTTGACTATGCAGAGTTATTTTATATTTGATTATTCAGTTTCTGTGGCATTTTTACTTACTACTACTAGACCTACCTGAAAAAAAAAAAAAAAATAGCATTGTTTTATTTGTATTTTGTATCTTTACTGTGGTATCGACTTTGGTATTGAGTGTTGTGCACTGTTGGTGGTATCTGTACCGACTACTAGATTTTTGGTATAGTCACATCCCTATTTGTTACTTAAAAAAAAAAAAAAAAAAAAAAAGTATTATAAAGTAAATAAAAGTATTATAGTATATGTTTTAATAAAGTAAAAATGTTTTAAAATAGGCTATAAAAGGCTAAACTATTCCATGTTTGACTCAAATTTAAATTATTAAAAGAGTTTCCCTTTTATTGTCTATCCATTCAAGGTTTATAGGGATTTTAAGAAGTAATTAGTAATAAGTTACTTATTGAGTAATTAAACTACTTTTCAGACAGAGTAATTAGAAAAGTATTTTAAATACAGCATTGATGATGTAATTAGTAATTAGTAATGAATTACTTTTTTGAAGTAACTTACCCAACACTGGTCCCTGACTGAAATGCATGTTTGAGCTGTTTTAACCGAAAGGAACTTGCACTGACATATCTTAAAATGTCAGTGCCATTGTCTCAAGAGGCTCACCAGTAATGTGTTTTTCTAAGGCATGTTTATAAAAGCTACTTAAATGTCCTTATCCTGGCTTAATCTAAACCTTGTCTGTGAAACCAGACCTTAATCATACAGTACAGTAAACAAATGAGTTGCAAACACTACCAGACAGTCAAGTTTTTTCAAACACAACCAACTCACACAGAGATGAGACAAATGAAAACATGTGTTCTAAAATCAGCTCAAAATATCTAACATGTTTTATATCCTATGACTGGATGGAATCGTAGTTTGATGCAAAAAAATCTATGCCCATCATACAATTTTCTGTGAAATCGGTCAACTTTCACTGTCCAAAATTTGCAGCTTTGACTGGAAATTGGGGCAAAATCTGTGAAAAAAGTTGTGTGTATTCCAGCATTAATATGAAAGATAAGTATTTGTGAGATGGTGCATACCTAGTGGGGTATAATCAATCATTTCCCCACACATTACCTAATATTTAACAATAATAAGTAAAAGACAAAAGAAAATGGTATTGTGAGGGTTATATACACACACAAAAAAGCAGAAAAACAGGAGATGGTTTAGTCCAAACTAAAGAGACAAAACCCATGTTATATACAATACAGCAGCCATTCCTGATTTCAGCCATCATACCATCACTTTTCAAACCCTAGCTGTGATATAAGAGTCTCCGTGGCAACAGGCGAGAATGCTGGGAGGCCATATGAGGTAAACAAAGACGCTCTTTTAGCGTTGATGGATTTGCGTATCATGCCTTGTGCACTGTTTGTGCTGTGCTAGCACCTTCGCAGCCGGCTCGCATTGCGGAGGTGTTGGGCCCTCATATATTTATCCGGGGAAGTCACTGGCTGAGAAATCAATTAGTGCCTGTCTGTGTGAGTACTGCACACCTGCCACGGCCAAGCAGGACGCTTCCTGTTCATTAAATCAGTTCGCCTAATGATCTCAATCGTTTGGCTGTCTGATGCAATCGCCTTAATGCCATACAAGAAGTGAGTGACAGGATGAATGAGTTAAGGAAATTAGAGAAAGAGAAAAAGACCACAAGGACTGATTTCATCCATTCACATATAGGTTGAGCCAATCACCTGATCTATAAAAGGGTGGAGGGTGACCGGGGGTAGTGCCTCCAGTTTTTTAACCAATCAGAAACATGTGCTTGGGAATTTAGTGGTGGAACACAGAATGCCTGAAATCGATTACAGCACCTTTTAATGTATTTGCCGTGTAGGCGTTTTCTGGAAACCTACATTATGTAGGTGTATTCTGGAATTACACATGAAAGCATTTTATTTCCTTGTGAGACCATTATGATTTGTAACAGGGTCCATATTGCAGCCACGATTAGACTGTTTCCAAACTTAAATATAGTATGAACTATAGTATAGGCTTTTCCCTGATCACACAAGTAGCCCCTATTAAGACAACAATGTTTATATGTATATTATAAGACACTATGCCAAAGCTTACCATTTGTGACGTATCTTCATCAGCATAGATTCAGCCCATGTTCTTCATGGCCTAAAACAGCAGTATGGCCTACATTTTTTATGAGGTTGGGATGTTAAAAAAAAGTCACCAGAGGGTCCTGAAATAGTTTGCTGTGCACATTGCAGCACAAATTAGCTTGAAATTCATTAAAATAATTAAACATGAATGTAAGAGACGCTCTGTTTTGTTTGTAAGTGGAGTGCGCTGTATGTTTCTTTATGGCCTGGATGACCTTTTAAATGTGATGTATGCGTTAACTGCACCTAAAGGTATGTACTCTTCTTGTCTTGTATTTACATGAGGTTAAAGCTCAAAGATCTTGTAGAGATTACCATAAGACATACTAGCTCTGTACAAGTACAAAAGAAACTTACTTTTTCTCTGAGGGAAAAATCTGATGAGAAAATAATGGGAGAAAGTGATTTAATAAATAATTTTGGTAACACTTTATTTTAGGGTTTAATTCTCACTTTTAACTAGTTGCTTATTAGCTTGCATATTACTAGTATATTGGTTGTTTATTAGTACTTATAAAGCATTTATTAATGCCTTATTCTGCATGACCTTATTCTACATTAATCCTATCCAATACCTAAATTTAAACGCTACAAAAACTACCTTACTAACTATTAATAAGCAGTAAATTAGAATTTAACTGAGGAAAAAGTTGTAGTTAATAGTGAATACATGTTTCCTATACTAGTGTTACCATAATTTTTTTAAAATTTGTATTTAATTTTTAAATATTATAAATTATAAACTCAAGTGTCTAAAGGCATTTTTTCCAAAAATGACTAAAAAGTTACAGATAAGGATTCAGAGGAAGACATTGTCTCTTTCTCCACCCTCAAGCTTATTGCGTTCTCATTGAGATCCAAAAATCTGCGGTGAATGTGAGGGTGCTCATGGTTAAATTTGGTTGAAAACTCACATCAGAGGAGGTGGTGCCTCCACTGCACTATGACTGCCTCATCACTGTGTCAGAGGGAGAATGACCTCCTATCATATTCATTTTCGAACCACAAATTGCCTGGAGAGGTCCAACTGGTGGAAACTTAAAAAAAGTATTTAAAAAATTGTTCAACAACAAATAGTAGTAAAAAATAAAATCTACCTAAATAAAATTACCTAAAAAAAAAGTTAATACAATTAATTAAATCTATTTTTTTTACTACCTTTATGTGATATATGTATATATATATATATTTTCATATATATATATATATATATATATATATATATATATATATATGTATATATATATATATATATATATATATATATATATATTTTTTTTTTTTTTTTTATTATTATTATTATTTATTTTTATTTATTTATTTAAACCTGTTTATTGAATTAAGCCATGTCGGCACCAAAGGCTACACTAACTAAGGTATGAACAGACTATAGTTTAAAATCAATCAATCAATCAATCAGTCGATAAACTCTTACATCTCTGCAAGAAAAACCTTGATGAAAAGATCTTTCAATTTGATATTTGACATATTTCCCTGGTGGGACATTTTTAAAAACATCAGAACGGAACATTATGAAATGTATTTCAAAGTGAGCCTCTGAAAATTTCTTAAGTGTGTCATAGACTCTGTAATGGCTTCAAAACAAGAGCTCGGTGTCTATGTATAGCCAAAGGTCAATATTAAAGATCCCATTCCCGCCACCTCAAAGGGCTACATCGTGGTGCAGACATTACAGAAAAGACATTTCCCAGAGCCCGAAACATCTTTGAGTTTTATTGACCCGCATAGTTTGTCAGCAAACCCATTACCTGACTCCGCGACAGTCTTCCACGCGGCGTAAAACGCGATGCTGTCAGGCAGTGGTGTTGATGGAGAGAGACCTGCGATGCTTTGTCAACACGGCAGACAAGTCCATGGATGGATGAGAGGAAGCGGGCCACCCCAGAGGAGTGTCAGAAGAGAGAGTCGTCAGTGTCACTCCACAGAGAGAGCAAGACAATCGTTTCTGGCACACGCTCAGATCCCTGATGAATAAATACTCAGAGAAACAAAGAATTACCTCATTGTACACATATCATTGATCCAGGAGTATTTCACCACCCCCGACAACCAATCTATCCCAATCACACTGTGCACATGTGACGGGGGATAAAGCCTGTTTTATGCGGTGTGCACTTCCAGTTCATTTTTAATGGGAAAGAGATGGAAGGTGCCAGAATGGAGGCTGAACTGGATGCAAAGCTCTTTTGCTTGTGCAATTTACCAAAATGTGTGGTAACAGAGCTTACTGCAGAAAAACACTGTATCCCACAAGGCAATGTGCTTGTCTTGACGTTCAGTGTGATGAATGAACTGGACATAATTTTTTTGTACTCTTTCTTGACTCATTATTTTTGCAGACTGTCAAAAGTTAAAAAATGTTAAAAAAGCATTTTCCCCCCTGTATTAAAGTTGACATGAAACAGAAGTTGAGATATTCTTTTCTCCCCTTTTGTAAAGTATATCAGAGTGAAACGGCTTCTGGAATGAGAAAAATGTAGACAAAAAGTTGATTTTGTCCTTCAGTAATTTATTGGATCATAGGACGTTAGGAGGTATTTTGATTTTGATTACTAGGGCGTATGAATTTAAAAAAAAAAAAAAAATGATGTGCACAGATAAATCATTTATAATAAGCACTGCAACATTCTGTTAAAGAAAAAAAAAATTCGATTTTGATTTCATGGCAACTTTAAACAAATTAAAATTGCAACATGAGCCATCAATTTTATTTCCTGTTTATTGTGGAATAATAGTTGTTTCGCTTACCTAGGCAGTATACAGAACATACTTTAAGGCTTCCACGTGTCACTGGCACATGTCATCAGAGGTGATTTTTGGCACAACCAATCAAATGTCATTTTACTTTTATGCCTTCAGTAACCTTCCCAATGTGAGGAACAGTGAGTGAGTGAACAAGTGAGAAATTTAAAATACAGAAAATTCTCACAAATTACATTACTTAACAGTCATATTTACCGTTGAGTTCTATTAACTACAGAAAAACATTTTATGGAGAATTAAATGGCATGTTATTATGATAATTTATCACTTTTTTGAGCAACATAGTACAATATTTATGATAATCGCCTCAGACTCAGATTCACTTGCTAGCATTGAGTAGAAGCAGTAGTGGAAATCATGCTATATCATGTTTTGTATGTATGGAAATCGCCTGTATATACTGTACATGAGAGGAAGCAAGATAGCAATCAAAGCTTGACACTTATTAGAACATGTAAAACCCCTCCATTAGTTGCTCTGAAAACTCCAATATTTAACAGTATTAGTGCCTGCAGGTTATTGATTCTGATTTAGTTTGACGAATCTCTCAAGTCATGAAATGCTGTTTGGGTCATACCAAACCCGAAATATTATGTATATCTGGCTTTTTTAAATACTGATGCAAAACCAACCTACATTTTCTCTTAGACCCAGTGTTGTGCAGTGGACAAGTCTTACTGCTGATTAACCCAAATGGCATCTCTCACAACATCATACTGTTTTCTTCTCTCCCTTCTCCTTCTGAATTCACACAGGATTGTGCTGCCCAGGCCTGGATGAGAACGGAGATGCAACTATGGTAACAGATATGAGGCAAGAATACTATTCAAAAGCCTTTTCCGTCTCAACTGTCAGCAGAGAGTAAAGGCAACTGTTGGACTGAGGAAACAAACCCCTCTTAGTTCATACCACAAATATGGTCTCCCATTAGATAGTAACAAGCCTGTCTCACCATTCACTCCTTCTATCAATGGCTGTGCTTTTCAGCTCACTTGTGGAGCACTAAGGCCTTGGGGTTGCTTGGTTCTTTGTTGCTAGCCCAATTAGTGAGGCTCCCAGTGGCTTTTGCTCCCAAGTGACCGGAGGTGAGGAAAAACCTCTCTTCTCTGATGGCCTTGTAATGGTGAGTTCAAGCTCAGTGTCTGGTGCTCAGACCTCAGGAAAGGGCAAGACAAACAGGGCTGTGGGAGTAGCTGAGGGGCGGAGAGTGCAGATAGCTCTTTCATTATTATGGAAAATTCCCATGCATTGTCTCCGAAAACCTGGATATATGAGGGAATTTTAAAAGTGTAAAATAATTTCTAGATCTGAAAAACTGACTATTAGTTAAGGTCATTTTCAAAATTAATATATTTTCTAGCTATTTCCATATTTGACTAAAAAGATCATTTTAATAACCCTGGAATTGTCACAAACATTCAGTTAATTTGATTAGTTTCATTTTCATGGAGTTTCAGTCACATGTGTTCCTTTGTTCAGGTTCCCGCCACTTTTCAGTTGTCTTGGTTACAGATATGATTAGCTAATCAGTTCAGCTGTATATCAATAATTACCCTGTCTGACTGTGTATTTAAGTTCCTGTGTTTTCAGTTCTATTTTGTCGGTTGTTGTTACCATTTGAGTTAAGCTTTGTCTACATTCAGTTCTGTAATTAAAGTGATCCTGTCTGTCGTGTCATGGAAAGTAATGTAAATTAATTGGTGTAAAAGTAAAAAAAAAAAGTCTTCATAATGTGTAGTCAAAAATACATTGCAAAATTTAAAAGATGCTGATTCTATCCTGTATGTGCATTGAGCTTAACCAGCAGCAGTTTGATAAATATTAGAACCTCCATGTGTAAGAAACATGGGGGGAACAGATTCTGATGTCTAGCAATACCGCTGACGGAATCCGTTCCCCCACACCCATGATGAGAGATGTTGATGTAGTGGCTCAAAAGATGCTGAATCTATCCTGTATGTGCATGGAGCTTAACGAGCATCAGTTTGATAAAGATTAGAACCTCCATGTGTAAGAAACATGGTTTTCCAGCTGTTGGATTCTGTTCCCCCACCCCCCTGATTAGTACAGAGCCCCGCACATGACATGCAAGAAAATAAATTAAACCGTGTGCACGATTTACTATTTAATTCCCTCAATTTACTAAATTGTGCGCACGATTTACGATTTAGCCTACTATTTTTTTCCTTCATGTCATGTCCGGGGGTCAGTAGATTATAGATGTTGATGTGGTGGCTTAAAATATGCTGATTCTATTCTGTATGTGGATGAGCTTAAGCAGCATCAGTCTGATAAATATTAGAACCTTTATCTGTAAGAAACATGGGGGGAACAGAATCCGATGATAAGCAATTCAGCTGTCGGAATCAATTCCCCCACACCCATGATGAGAGATGTTGATGTAGTGGCTTAAAATTTCCTGGTTTTATCCTGTATGTGGATGAGCTTAACGAACATCTGTTTGATAAATATTAGAATCTCTATGTGTAAGAAACACGGGGGGAAAAGAATCCGATGACTTACAGCCCAGCTATTGGAATCCGTTCCCCCATCCCCCTGATAAGAGATGTTGATGTGGTGGCTTAAAAGATGCTAATTCTATCCTGTGTGTGCATGGAGCTTAACCAGCACCAGTTTGATAAAACTTAGATCCTCCATGTGTAAGAAACATAGGGGGGAACAGAATCCGATGACTAGCAATCCAGCTGTTGGTATCCATTCCCCTACACTCATGATGAGAGATTTTGATGTAGTGGCTTAAAATATGCTGATTTTTTCCTGTATGTGGATGATCTTAACCAGCGTCAGTTTGATAAATATTAGAACCTCTATGTGTAAGAAACATGGGGGGAAAAGAATCCGATGACAAGCAAATTAGCTGTCGGAGTTCATTTCCGCACACCTATGATGAGAGATGTTGATGTAGTGGCCTAAAAAATGCTGATTCTATCCTGTATGTGCATAGATCTTAAACAGCATCAGTATGATATGGGGCAACATAATCTGATGACAAGCAATCCAGGTGTCAGAATCCGTCCTCCCACACCCATGATGAGAGATGTAGATGTAGTGGCTTAAGTAAGGTCCATTGGGTTTATACTGGTTAGTGCTGATCTAGCTGGTGGACCAGCATTGTCACACTGTTCACAATTAAATTAAATTAGAAATCCAGGGTTAGGTGAGTCTATTATTTCTATCATTTCCCTCTGATTTTAAGGATAACTTATGG
The DNA here is from genome assembly GCA_037101425.1 of Elopichthys bambusa. Lineage (NCBI taxonomy): Eukaryota > Metazoa > Chordata > Actinopteri > Cypriniformes > Xenocyprididae > Elopichthys > Elopichthys bambusa. The sequence continues at coordinate 23,448,389 of CM074447.1, read as the reverse complement.
TTAGCTTATGGTTAGGATTAAATTTTCGGAAAGGAATGTTGTTCCAGGATCAACAAAATATGTTGACCCAGGAATGCATCTAACTCTGCAAAATCAGGACATGCTGATCTGCTAGAGCACTGCCTTCATGTGCTGTCGTTTACGCTCTGTGTGAGATTGAGTAGGAGAGAAATAAACAGCCAAAGGCAAAAGACAAGCAGAGGAAAATATCGATTGTTACATCTTCTTTTAACCCAGAGCATCCATGCAGCACAATATGCACAGATACAACACATTCCTATTGAACATTTTTGTTTCGCTGCCTCTCAGTCTCCATTGCCGGCACAATCAGAGCCTGAAGCCATGTTGTGCTGTTTCACAAAAGACTGTTCAGAGATAGACAGTTCTGTACACAGTATTTTGTGAATATTTGCGAGAGGAGGTGTACACAGAGATGATGCATTGTCTTATATGGCTCACTGCAGGCTTGTTTTGACCAACTTGTTTTGACCAATACTTACACAACTGCTTATTCATTCTGTAAAAAGCTATTAGACGATTTTGTTGACATGACTCTGGAGCTAATGGAGATCTCCAGTGACCTCCAAGTGAGCACCTGAAGGTCTCGATGATGTAGAACATACACATGGCCAAAATTATGTCAATTCAAGACAAGTCAAAATGTACTCACAGTTAAAAGCACACTGAAAATCAATAGAAGCTAAACTAAAGTGCTGAACAAAACAAATAGGCTCTTTAAGGCAATACACTATGTGAATAGTAAAAAATGTTTAAACCGATGCTGTTTAAGCTCCGTCCACACACAGTATACAATCAGCATCTTTTAATCCACTACTTAAACACCTTTCATTATGGGGGTGGGGGAACGGATTCTGACAGCTGGATTTTTGCAGTTGGATTCTGTACCCCCAAACAATATTACACAATGAGCTTCTAATATTTATCAAACAGGTTAGTTAATGCCAATAGTCTAGTGGGCAGCATGTTGACATATATATTACTCCTGTGCTTTGAGCAACCCGAGTTCAAGTCCCGGCTTGTGGACTTTTCCTTATCCCATCCTCCTCTCTCTATCTCCCACTTTTCTTCCTGTCTACATACTGTCCTATCACAATAAAAGGCAAATACACCAAAAAATGTATTTTTAAATTGATGCTGGTTAAGCTCCATCCACACCTAGAATAGAATCAGCATCTTTTAATCCACTACATAAACACCTCGCATTATGGGTGTGGGGAAACGGATTCTGACAGCTGGATTTTTGCCGTCGGACTCTGTTCCCCTTATGGATATTACACAAGGAGGTTCTAATATTTTTCAAACCGAGGCTGGTGGATTGGCACCAATAGCCTAGCGGGCAGCACGCTGATATATAATGCACTAGTGTTTTTGGGCAACCTGAGTTCAAGTCCTGGCTCGTGGACTTTTCCTGATCCAGTCTGCCTCTCTCCCACTTTTCTTCCTCTCTACATACTTTCCTATCACAATAAAAGGCAAAAACACCAAAAAAATACATTTAAAACTCATGCTGGTTAAACTCCAGGCACACATATAATAGCATCTGCATCTTTTAAGTCACTATATCAACATCTCTCAACATGGGGGTGGGGGAATGGATTACCTCAGCCTGCTACTGGACTGTCGAGAACTGCTGGGCACAATACTCGACAGTGTCGCCGAAAAAGGCCACCTCATGAGATGGAAGCATCGAGAAAGCTTACTTTGGCGATGTCTCGCACCTCTGCAAGGTTTAGCCAGGGGGCACTTCTGGACCACCAAGGTGGACATCATCTGGCCGAGGGCCTGCGCTGTGACTTTAGTCATAGTTAGTCATTGTGCACAGCTCAACCCCGGCTCGGAATTACCCTCTTGCATTATGAGTGCTTTGGCCTTCAGTAAACTTGAAGGGTTGCCATCGCATGCAGGGTAGAAGCGGCCTGCCAGTGGCTCTGCCACTCCCCCATCGAGGGTAGTGCGAGAGGAAAAAAACTTTACACAAATTTTGGCACTTTTGGCCTTCTATATTTTTGACATCGATATGCTTCCATACTGCTAAAGTTTTCCATGCACATCCAGAAAAAAAGCACGGGGCGGGGCAAGGCGATTTACGTGTCGTGCTGCACCCGGCTGTCAGGGAAAGCATGGTTGTCAACTCTGAATTTAATTCAGTCTGAGCACGCACCATTACAGTGGGATGATCAGCATCACCTTTATTTTCAGAGCATAACAACCCTCTCTACGAGGCAATCGACATCTAATCCTCTGCCAGAGCCCCAAATGAAATGCTAGAACCCTTTGTGAGAAGGACTAGCAATCCCATCCGGAAGCCCACAGCTTGTGATGTGCGGTAGGAGTGGGGGGCCTACAGAGATTAGCTAAGCGGGAAGCCCTCACTGTGATCCTCGGGTCACTAAGGATTATTAGCCGAAGTAGCCCTTTTCTGGAGCACCAGAAAAGGAACTAGATCGGGTAATAGGCGAAGGGATTCGTTTGAGGTACAGAGTCTTGACCGCACATCTAGAGCGCCGAGTGACGTGCTGAGTTGCTGTGACAATCCACGTGTCAGCTGGCAGCTCGACGGCACATGACACACTGAGCGGCTCAAACCCTTACGAGAAAGGTGAGATGAACAAGGTGCCGACGTGATCATGTCCTCTTGAGCCTCATGAGCCACCTATGAACGCAGTCCCAGCATGCTTATACCCAGGCATGCGAGACTGTGATCGTGGTCGTCAAACGAGGATAGGAAATGACACAGGTTGAATTAAGTCTTTAAAAAGACGCTGTGTCACACCCGTGTAACCTCTTTTAAGGAAACTTAGCTCTCTTCTGGTGTCGAAGCAAACGGGAATAGCTGCGGCACAACAGCAGGAACTTAGTGTAGCCCACAGTGCGCACTCACTCATTGAAGGCTGTAGCGAATTACAGGTATTTAATCAATTCGCTCAAATCATGGGTGAAATATATCTATAATCAGATCATAACGTGTTATGATTAATTATAATATAGATCGACATAAAAGGGAATTATGCACATATATTGTGAATTAATTACAACTAATTATAATCAATTACAAATATGACTAGTTCTAGTTAAAGAGTTGTTTGAGAAAGACTATCCTAGTTTGTCCAGCAAACCATCCGTTTTCTTATAGACTATTATAATAGGAAGTTTATTCTCTGGCCACGAGAATTAACTTCCCTCTAGCATTAAACCGTAAAGCAGTTTGCAGAATCAAAAGGTAAAATTGACTTGGTTTTCTGAATGAGCAGCAGAAACAATCGAGCATGAATATAATGTATTTAATAGTTATGAACTATGAATATATGACTAAAATACAACACGAAACATACATAGAATAAACGAAAGTAAAGTCAAGAAAACAGAGGTGATCAAAGAAATGGCAAAATTACAAACAGTTAAAACCTTTGAGAGCCAGCAAGGAAACTCAGTTTACACAGAGCTTAAACCGCATGTAAAGAAATTGTTCGTTACTTGCATTAGTTCAGGTGCTGTGGTTGCTCGCCTTTCTGTAGGAGTTTCCGTACATGTGGTTTAGGCGATTGGTCCTTTTCCAGGTGGGTGCGTTCTTCGGCGGGGTTTTCAAACAAGGTTTTACTTGAGAGTAAGATAACCAGAAAATAAAGAAGAGAGAGAGTCCGTCTCCTAGGTGATAAAGGATGACGAAGGCTTGACAAAAGAAAGAACTTGTGCAATGAAGAGACGCGTGTCATTGTGTTTTAAGGACAACAGACCAGCATGCCTCCTTGGGTACGTCAGCCAATGATGAGGGTGCAATTTTGGCAGGCAGACTTTTTTCTTTGTCTCCATTTATGACCTAATTTGCATGGTTTATGACATGTCAGTACATTTTCTTCAAAATACCAGTACAAGTAGAAGAATATATTTTACAGTAATGTGACATACATTTTCAGTTAGGGCATAACGACAGCTTTACGATGAGACCAAACTTGTCAGATGGCAAATACATAAAAGAGGAGATACAGTTTATACTTGAATTATACTGTTTATGATAGAACTAAGGCACTACAGTCATAGCTAAGCTAATATACTAGGGATATATATATATATATGCACCTTGGAATACAATGACAGGTACACTTTGGCATGGTTATATTTGGAGAAAAGCATGTTCATACAAACTCCATGTGTGTTTGCGTGTGTCTGTATGTTTGTGTGTGGTGTGTATTGGGGTTGTGGCCGGTGTCTGTGACTACATGGCCCTTAGCCCCACCAGGTTGACTCTTTGAAGTCACTGGAGCTGGTGGGCATATCTTCTGTTTTTCTTCAATGAGATAACAAAGGTGCCAATGGGGCAATTGGTCCCGGACTTGCCGGAGACGATTCGTGATTTATATGCACAGTTCGGGAGGTTAACAGCATTCTGGAGATTCTAAAGTTGGCTGGCAGATCTGATCTTTGTACAGACGCTACAAGGCTCAACCTCTTTCAGGCTGAATGAACAGCAAAACTCACTGAAGGCGCAACAGTCTGAACAGCTGTGATAATGGCTTTTTTGAATGTTCTTGAGAGATCGCGACCACCGCTGAAAGCACCATCACACCAACACCAATCAAAGAGGCTCTTTCCCCGAAGAGCAGTAGCTTGTAGAAACACTCTCAGAGAGATTGCAGAGCAGGAACAGTAAAACCGCTTGGCTCCGAAGCGTAAAACAAATATACGATGCGTCTGCTGCTAATTATATACCATACCCGTGCTGCAGAGCAGAGCAGCTGATGCAATTATCACATGCCAATGTGCATTGGCTTGTTTAGTTACACTCGAAGTAGATTAGCCTTTTTCAAAAGAATCGGAAATCACGTGATGCGGGGTAAAGTTAGTTCCGCTATGGGTCTGCGGCTATTAATATGCTCTTTTCTCAGATATCGCTTCTTACCTTTTCTGTTTTGTCTGTTTTCCAAGTTGCTGTTGTATAATCTTTAAAGAAATTGTTTTCTACTTGTTGCTTATATGGCCACTCTGCTGTCATATAGTATCTATGCAGCTACTTATTCAGCAATTCCTCTGCTCATATTACCATACGACGAACATTATATATATATAATTTATTTATTAAAAAAACTAAACTCCCAATATATGCTTCAGTGAGGGATATAAAGTCGTGAGAGAGGCCTACATAATATTGTTGTGAGTTTAATATATTTTTAAAATATATAGCACGTATTAATCTCATGGAATTACATCCCGCATTTAAGCATATGTTATAACTAATTCTGACCGATTTAAATGATTAAACTAAGACATAATTCATTACCAACACCACACTGAATACAACCATCAGTCTTTGCATTAATTTTGTATATAACTTTTGTATATATACTTAACAAAGTATATAAAAATATATGTGCACATGGTGTAGGGTTGTGTTCAGGTTTTCATGTATACTAATTAGTTGTGAAGGGCGACCAGAATAACTGATTTGTTCACATGTGTGATTCATTTGCACTGCAAAGTAGAGGAAGGTGTGAAACACGAGTGTCTATGCAGGATCAGACCCATGAGATCCTCCCTAAAGCATTTCTGCATGGCCCTAATAAGGCCTGGAGACATTATGCAAATACCAGTTAATGTGCCATGGATCAGAGATGAGCACTGCTCTCTGCCACCCTCCCCCTGATGCCATAGATACGATGATGGGAAAAACTGCAGAGCAAAATCAAATGTACGAAGCACGTGAAATTCAGAGCTTCATGCAGAGAGCAAGAGAGCAAGCCAGACAAAGCAATGACTCTGATGGAATTTCAAGGGCCATTCTGAAATGATGGCTGTTTGTACACTTTTTTGCACATTGCATCTAATTGCTTTTATTGCTGTTTCTATGGGAACGACAGAACACTTTGAAGCCATTACAGATTTTCCTACAGCCCTCAGGTGTGTGTGTGTGGGGGGGGTTACTGGGAAAAAAACTGATGTCATGGCACTTATTATTAAGTATAAATTCCGCATATGTATAATCATACAGACCTTTTCCAAGCCTCAGAGAAGCCATGAAGTAAAACAGATATGACAGAAAAAAACTAATATGCTTTATGACAGGTGGATTACACAAACATTCACAGAAGTACATGGAATACATTGCCTGGGATGCACATATCAACATGCTCACACAATGAGATTATTAAGGGTTGAGCATATGGCCAATGGTTATACGGAAGTTATATCGTGAATGATTCTAATTTCATTAACAATTCTTTTTGTAGTACTTTTGAGGAATTAATATTAAGAAAACAGAAATGCAATTCCATTGCCAAATTAAAAGTTAATGTTATAATTTGGCAAACATTAACTTAAAAATGTTTTTGTAAGAAGTCTCTTAGGCTGTATTTATTTAACCAAAAATACATTAAAAACAGTAATGTGAAATATTAAAATTCAAAATGTTTTTATTTTCTATTTTGACACACTGTATTTATTATTGACACACTGTACTTCTTTGTTTATGGCAATGCTGAATTTTCACTATTTCTGAAGTAGTATTCTGTTGGTTCCGTCCAGTCTCCTCCTTCCCTGGTTCTGCCCAGTTAATTTCCGTTTCGTCCTTTGCTAGTTCCACCCAGTTCCTTTCCTTCCCTGGTCTTTCCTCATCTGCTGGTTCCGTCGAGTTCCCTGGCTTGGCCACATCCTCCTGATCCCCTGGCTCTCTTCAGCCCTCCAGCTCCACCGGCATGACCTCCTGGTCACCCACGTGGCCTTCGTAATGGTGGTTGCAAAGTTTCAACCCTCTTGCTCCACCTCGGCCCTCTGAATTCATGAATCCACCTCGGCCTTTCGACTCATCGGCTCCACCATGGCTCCTCACTCCCTTGGTACCACCACGGCCTGTCATCCCTCTGGCTTCAGGCCGTGGGTTCCTTCGTGTCATCCCTCCGGGTTCCTTCCAACTCCATTTTTGTCTGTCATTGTTCTGCCTCCACCATAGACTTCCAGGCCTGTGGCTGCTAGAACCCCCCCACTCCTTTGACTCCATTGGGGTCCACCATCCCTTCAGCTTCAATGCCATCCTCAGTCCCACCTGCTTCGCGTCGGTCTTCCGAGCCCCCAGCTCCACCTCGGTCCTCGAATCCCCCAGCTCTACCTTGGCCCTCCAGTTCAGTGGTGTCATCCTGGTTTTTCCAGCCCTCTGGCTACGCCTTGGTCTTCCATCTCCCCAGCTCCATCAAGGCATCCGACTCCACCGGTTCCCCCATGGTCTCTTCCCTGCCTGAACATTTCTTGAGCCATTAAAAGAGCCAGAACATAGAGATAAATGCCAAATATTTGGAGATGCTAACCCACCACCTCCTCTTTAATTCTCTAATTCCATCAGTATTTTATGTAATCCACAACAGCGAAAATGGAGTTTAAGCAGATGGGTTGATTCTGAGGCATCTCAGGGCTGCTCGCTGGCACTCTAAGAGAACACTCCACTCTTATTGCTTTCCCGCTTTCTCTCCAGAAGCATTTTATTGTTATTGCCTAGAATCTTGGCATCCGTTGATTCACCTCTCAGTCATTTGAAAGGCTGGGGGAAAAGAATAAAAGTGAAAGATAACTATTCAGGAGGACATATTGGAGCGGATGTTGAGAAAAGAATGAGAAGAAATGGTAGCACCCACAGAGGATGATGGCACAGTCAATCTCAGATTCCCATGATAATGATGGAAGCGAGGTGATCGTTCCTTCAATTACCCACTAAAGCCCAGAGCAATTCCATCTCTATCTTTTTTTATATAGCTGGGTTGGTTTAATAGAAGCATTACACAGCATCTAAAAGAACAATACCGTGTTAATGAGATCCTGAACTGCATGCATTAAAATCACCATATTCAGGCTCTTTTAATTAATCAGTGACTTGATTGAAGTGATGGAGAGATGATGGGGAAACACACCACCTGTGTAAAAGTGAGATCTATGCAGCAGAAGGTAACAACAGTTTTGTTTTTTCCCCCACTGAATATAGGATAGATTAACCTGCAGTCTGAGACATTGGCAAGCTGCAGGCAACCTCTAAAGATTCACAATGATGCATTATGCATGGCACGCTGAATCATTTGAGATATGACAGTGAGTAATGCGCTGGAGATTGTCTGATGGAACATGAACGCAGGCCATGCTTAAGATATGCTTTTTAATATAATTTCTTCCAGGTGATTTTTCTAATGGCCTTGTGCTGTGATGATCAGTCTAAAGCCTGACTTATATCAGTAAAATGCTGATAAACTGCCATGACCGTCTGCGCAGAGCACACATCAAATTGAAGACAGAAGGACTCCGAAGAGAAATTATGCAAAAAATGTTTACTGTGTGCTTCTGACTATTAAAGCATGATCAAATCAGGTTGTATAGTAGATTACAGGCATTTGACCTCAGGGATGATCAGTACACCAGATGAAATGCATTCCAGTGCTCCCAACACATCGAACCTGAGCACAACTGAGCTTTATGTTAGTTGGAGCTGTCAACATGTTCACATATACTCACGTTAGGGTGTAAAGCAGGTCAGTGCTCCTCACCTGACACATCTGCGTCAGTGATGCAGAGAGAGAAGGATGTGGAGCGACTACCACTGTAACCATTTTTTAAGCGCAGTTGAGCAGAAACCCCATTTAAAACAGCATGACGCATGGGCTTCTCTAACTTATCACTTATCACCATACTTCAAAATGCACTCTGCTACCCCAAGCCCGTATCAGCCACTTCATGCTTTTGAAAAGTGTTATATATTTAAAATAGCCACCAGTGCTTTCTGAAGTTATAAATACTATAATTCTGGGTTGGCAAATTATTCAGTGTGAATTTTATATTCTCATGGAGGATTGTAGACAGGTTTTGCATTCGACTCCTGATGTGGACTGTGTAAGATTTCCGGAGGAAACAATTATCTAGTGAGGGGAGCCCTTTAAAAAAGTTTTATTTTGAGTCTTTTACCAATTTTATTGGGTATAGCACAGAGCAAGAGTATTTGAGAGAGAGATAGAGGGGGGAATTGGATAGTGGCACATCACAGACTGGGTTTGAACCCAAGTCACTTGTATGTCCGCCATTGCTCAGTATGTCTGCGGCACCAAGCCTTATATGTGTAGATGCAGACGGCGAGACATTTTCTCCTCCTTGGTAAGTTCTGTCTATATCAGCACTCAGTCAGTCGTGAGTTGCAGACTCTGATAAGACCCTGTTTAAATTTCCCATAGAGTGGCTGCGGCTTGGCAGCCAGCAGCTCAATGCCTTATCAAGGTCAGGAGTGCGTGGGGCAACACTTACAAGCTTTCATCAGTGTTTTATCACATACACTGCAGCTGAAAACAGCACATATGTTGACTCACTTTCAAATACACTCACTGCTGCAGAGCTTCTTTGTTTCAAAAGCAATCACTGAATCACACCTGCAATTGATTCACATGCCCCTGGATTCCATTTTATTTTTTATAAAAGCATACAGTGGGGTGCACAAGTCACAGAGAACACCATTTTTACATTGTAAAAAATAAATGCAATTGCCAATATATACTAGGCAGGGCAACTAAAGACAAATAGCTAATTAGCAAAACATCAATTTTCAGCCGTCTCACTCAAAACAATTAACACAATCTCATTATGTACACTCTAAGAAAAAAAAAAAGGTTCTATATAGTACTAAAAGTGGTTCTTTGGCTCGTAATCATATGAGAACCACTTTAAGTGCTGTATAGCACCAAATCTTGGTGCTTCAGCGGTTCTTCACTGGTTCTTTGGCATGACTGAGGTGCTATATAGCACCGCTACCGTTTACAGAAGCCCCTGTATGGTTCTTCATTGGTTCTTTGGGGTGGTTAAGGTGCTATACAGCACCACTGCCATACAAAGAACCTGTTGAGCCCCTTTAAAGGTTCTTTACGAGCATGCTGTTTAGCACTATTTTTGTTGAAGAAATAAAATGCAATATGGCACCTCTAATGGGTTCTACATAGCACCATTTGACAAAGGTGCTGTAGAGCACCTTTAAAGATATGGTGCTACATATCACCAAAAGTGGTTCCCCTTATGGTTACAAGCCAAGAACAACTTTTAGTGCTATATAGCAATTTTTTTTTTAGAGTGTAAAGCTCTGAACACGACCCCTGGCCAAAATTTTTAAAATTTTTTGTTTGGATTTTAATAGGCAAATACTTAAGAGTCTATGGATGGATCATTATTACAGTGATTATTATTTTTCTAGCATGTCATATGTTTGGTTATTTTAATCCTAAAAGATGGAGTGTGTAGCTTTTCATTTCTTAAACAACAATGTATTAAGATATATCATGGCCATATTCCAGGATGACAATGTCAAGATTTATCAGGCTCAAATTGTGGAAGAATTGTTGGGAGGGAGCATGAAGAATCTTTTTCACACATGAATTGGCACTGACCTTAACCTCAGTGTAAGTATTATAAGGATGTTCTGGAGGAGACTTTACAGAGTGCTCACCTCTTGCATTGTCAGTACAAGATCTTGACCAAAAAATGATGTACTTCTCAATGGAAATAAATGTTGTGATGTTATTTCCATCAAGAGGTGCATACATTTTTGGTCAAGATCTTGTACTGACAATGCAAGAGGTGAGCACTCTGTAAAGTCTACTCCAGCACATCCCAAAGACTTTAAATGAAATTAAGGTCTGGACTCAGAGGTGCCAATTCATGTGTGAAAATTATTCTTCATGCTCTCTGAACCATTCTTTTACAATTTTAACCCTGGTGAATCTTGACATTGTCGAATATGGCCATGATGTGTCTTCCTACATGGTTGTTTAAGAAATGAAAAGCTACACACTCCATCTTTAAGGGTCAAAGAACCGTTGCCAAACATATAACATGCTAGAAACATAATAATTACCCATTCATAGGTTCTTAAGTATTTGCCTATTAAAATCCAAACAGTGACTTTTTTTTTTTGGCCGGGCAATATATTTTTGAATGTCATTTATTCCTGTGATGGCAAAGCAGAATTTTCAGCAGCCATTACTCCAGTCTTCAGTGTCACCTGATCCTTCAGAAATAATTTTAATATGCTAATTAATTATCTTAATTATTCCAAACTCAAACACCTCCAAATTCATGTTGATTAACAAACTCATATTATTTGAAGCGTTTGTATTATATGCAAATAAATCAGTTATTTTGTAACATCTTATTCTGCTGGATCTGGTCCGTTACCCATGAGGGGTTTATTCTCTCTGTCCATCTCTGTCCAAGCATGGCTAGAGTTTGCCCAGGACAGAGCAGAACCACACCACCAACACCAACAGAACTGCTACAAATTCTTATTAAAACATGTATATGTGACAAGTGGTCCTGACTGCAATTTAATAAATTATAATGTAAAATGGGGAAACATAGCATTATTAAGCAACACAGTTTGTCTATGTCACACATACACACTGTGCTGTATATATTGCGCAGATCCCCCAAATGAATTTCAGAGTGACTATAAGGCTTTAGAGACTGCCGACTGTAAGTCATGCTATGATAAAAACCGTTGTCCTTAGTGGCTAGTTTACAGTAAGCTGCTGTATTGCCAAGTGTCAACAGCTGTCAGGACAGCACTGTGTAAATCAAACGGGCTGCTGATGACGAGACTTTAAAAGCTCCAGTAAATCAAGCTGGTGTGTGACGGCTCGTCTGGCCCTGTGCTGCCACGAGAGGGAAAGGTAATGGATGCGTCTCCCCTGGAAGGCCTAAACCTCAACGTCTCCATAGCCGGAAGCTTTTCCAGACTTGATGAATAATCACAGATGCACACAAGCTAGATGATATAAAAAGAAAGGTCTTAAGGATACTCGCTACCATTGTAAATTTATCTTCACCATTCTCTCAGGTTATAAAAAGAAAGTCAATAAGATCCAGTTAAAATACAGAACTAAAAACAGATCAAAAAACCAACTCTGCTGTAAAGTGTGCTAATTTGTTCTTAAATTTCTCTGATGAAGATGACTAATAGTTTTTACTCTCTGGCTCTGAAACTCACTGCTTCTCTGTCTTGGGTGCCAGTTATAGTAATTACCATGTTGGCAGGCCTTGTGTGGCAGCTTTCGCTGTGTTATGATTAACCAAATGTTTAGACTGTTGACCCAGCACAGTAATGCAGTAATGAGCAGAGGCCAGGGATGATTTGGGATGTTTCTTTTAATTAGACTCTAAATTGCCTTTTACGATGCTGTACTGATTATGCTGCTGTCCCTCGAGCAGCTAAACGCTCAGCTCTTAATGTTGCTCAGGCCTATCTATCTGTCTATCTATCTGTCTATCTATCTATCTATCTATCTATCTATCTATCTATCTATCTATCTATCTATCTATCTATCTATCTATCTATCTATCTATCTATCTGTTTCAGACTTATTCAGTGTTTCAGATGCGATGCCAGCGACATCCATACTGGAAATATCACTTCGCGATCGCATCTGGAATGATGACCGATAACATATTACCATACCGATTCCTCTGGAGAAAACAACCTTCCTAATGGAAAGTCCAGCAAATGGCACCAAAGAAAACGTGGGTGAGGCAAGTAGAAGAGGATATAAGGAACTGCTGTATCTACCTCAATCAAGCAAGGTATTGCCATGGACCGTAAAGCCTGGAAAAGCATTGTACAGCAAGTCCAAAATCAATCAATCAATCATTCAATCTATCTATCTATCTATCTACAGTCAAACCAAAAATTATTCAGACATTTTTGATATATTTTTATTAGTGGGTGCAGGACACTATAGTTAATTTATGTAAGTGAGGATAGCAAAATAAAGTAAAGTGTAACATATTATACCCAAAAATCCTTCATACAGTGGACTACCAGTAAAATTAATAAAAATCTGGAACCAAAAATTATTCAGACACTTTGACCTGACCATGTTTTGCTTCAGTGTTATCTGACATAATTAGGATTAATTTTTTCTGACACAGTATAAATCTGAGATCTTGTCATATTTTATTACCATCTTTTTAAACTATAGTGAATAAACTGTATTAATGAATGAAATGTTCAAGGTGTCTGAATACATTTTGGTTTGACTGTATCTATCTATCTCAACATCTCTCTCAAATTATAGTTCTGCATCCTATTTACTACACTGGTTCAAATGAAATTCAAATTCAGAAAATGAATTTGAAAATCATTTTTAATTCAATTGTGAATGGTGCACAACTCCTTTGTAAATGTTTGGGCAGCAGATTGTGGAGCTCTGGCTTCTTTATGGTTGGTTAGAGACAAATTGGCATTGAAAACCACGCAAGTCAGCACAAGTTTTCTTTTTCACAGATATCTTAAACTCACGGAAGCCAAATAATTATCAATTAGCCTAGCGTTACAATCCTCCATCACTCTGTGGAGTGTAAACGAGGCTCAGACACAAAGGTGTGCTGTGTTTAAAGGCCCGTGCTCTGTAGTTTGATGGATTCTGGAGGGTTCACAGGTTCAGTGGAATGGGCCTTATCGCAGCCTGCCAGCTGGACCAGAAAGAAATGACTCAATTTAATATCCATCTCAGCTGCGTGATAATGGGCTCTCTCCTGTCACCGTCCCCCACTCATTAACCCCTTGCAGTCTTTGTCTTTTGAGAGAGTCTGAGTTCTTTATATTCCTAGCAGGCATCAGTCTCCTCCCATCACACCTATTTCCATTCATCTGCTGGCAGCTGAAGAGAACATTGTCTTTGCGGTGGGAGACAAAAAAGTAGGGAAAGCATTTGGCACACTTTGTTATTGTTGTTCTCAAACTGTGGAACAAATAAGCTAATGTTCTCATGGTGTTAGAGGAAGAAAAACTCTCTTTTTCATATCTTGCACTGCAAAAAAATGCTGTTCTTGCGTAGAGTTTTTGTCTGGTTTCTAGTCAAAATATCTTAAAGTTCTTAAATCAAGAAGCATTTTCTTGACAAGTAAAAATTATTTTCTTGTTTTCAGAAAAAATAAGTCAAAATTAAGTGAGTTTTTCCTTAAAACAAGTAAAATAATCTGCCAGTGGGGTAAGAAAAATAATCTTATATCAAACCAAAAATAAGATATATAATCTTGTTTTCAGTTTGGATTAGGAGTATTTTGCTTACCCCACTTGCAGATTATTTTGCTTGTTTATTTTTTTTGCAGTGTGTTCAGGAACATATTTTTTAACCACAGTAAAAGTTATCTTTTAGGTTTATCATATTTGAAATTAACTTTTGGTTTTTATGTTTCTGCTCATAGTTATTGATCCTTAAAGATTTTACACTGTACATAAACCGTGGGTTAACATTCTTATTTGCATATTTGTAAGGTCAATAAATCAGACACCTTTGAACAGGAAACTATTCCTGCTGTTTCAAGTCATCTGAAAAATATAAAAGCAAAAACAAATATTACAGTCCATTCTTCACTCCAATTAACGTGGTTGCTAATATTGGCTTGTTCTTTTTACTTCTTCTTCTTTTTTCCTGAGATGATAAAAAAAACTACAGAGCACGTGAAAGCTTCTGGGACTATACAAAGCTCAAGAATATTTAATGAAGTAAGCACTGTGTGGTTTATGATTGCTTGTCTGTTGCTAAACAACTCACTGCAACAGCTAATATTCTATCACTGTATGGTTTCACACTGTATACGAAACGTTGCTTTAAAAGTGCAGTTAAAAATGACCTCAGTCCAAGATGATAACTCAGGGTTAAGTGTAAAAGCTATGTAGCCCACACAGTTTTAAAAGCATTTCACAGCTGCATTCATTTTATATGGATCAGGTCAAAGCTGTGATTTGTTTACAAACCTATGCCTGGGTAGGCTTATGAAATATAGGCTACTTGAAATTAATTTTAGTACTCATCAGACAGGATCTAATCTCAGTGCTATGGTGCAATCTAAAAATCAGAACAATACTAACGTATAGTGAATAATTTGAGGAAAGATCAATGAGACCATCAATGACTTTCTCCTCTATAGAGACCCTGAGACAGCACCTCCATTAATCATAGGCCATCTCCCGTTTGCTCTTTTTGTATTCACAGTTCCTATTTGAACAAGTGATTAAAAATGATTAAAGTTTGCTTATACAATCGGCATAAACTTGAGATGATAGAACAAGTTATGAATGAATCAACAAAACCTTTCTCCAACTATTATATGACGCTGGGAGACTGTTTCATTTATTTGCAGTTCTGTGATTTTCTGAAAATGAAAATGGGAAATGAGGTGATTAGTTATTAATCAAACACCTACACAGGGATTAAAGCTGGGTGGTTGAAACTTTTCAAAGAATTTGCAAATTGACACTTCCTTGTTTAATTTTCCATTACACCGTTGCAAAAATAATCTAAATTAGGTGTTATATAATGGCAGTCAAAACCCACAGAAAAAAAAGTAATTTACTTTGTTCCAGACAGATAAACAGAAAATAGATTAACTAACCTGAGGTTCAGTTGACTCCAGTTCACAGGGGTCAGAGTGCAGAAGGGTTTTCTGGTTGCAGGCAAAACTACTCGACCCTTTGAACATGACATTTTCAGCTCTGAATTTAATACTGAAAAGGGTTTTTAGGTCTGGAGAAGTCCACCCTAACATTACCATTACTATTACTAAAAGCCTTCCATCATTTGACTGGGCTGACAGGTGTGGTAAGCCAGAGCCAGTGCAATGGCTAATGTAATTTCATGCTCTGCGGCAAGCTCCATCAAATTCATACACGAATCCACCTTAGAGAGACAGACATCGAGCAGACAGACTGTAAAGCATTTCCACATCATATTACAGCATGCTTTTTGGAACAGCATAATAGACTTGAACTTGAACATACCTCAATCCTATGGTCTTTTTTATTAAAAGCAATATTCATTATAATATAAAATAAAATAAAATAATATAATATAATATAATATAATACGGTTAGTTCCTGTCCTTGATTCTGATTGGTCAATAGCTGTTTTATTCACGATATTGCTACACAACACCCTTAGCAACCACTCTTAGCAGCGTAAAATGTTTGTTCTCAATTGATATTGTTCATTGAAGCTTACTGTATTATGTAGAAGAGTATTGTGAGAAAGAGATCGATTGAACGAGTTTATTACCTGCATTCAGATTTAGCATTTTCCTTCAGGTCAGTCCTATGTTCATAATAAAAAATCTGTTTAAATGTCTGATATATCATCTTGTGCTTTTAACATTTAAAGGCAGGAACACACCAAGCCGAAACAGACGAACTAGTGGCGACGAAAGCAGACTGCGGGGTTGGCTCTGGGTCCAAAGTTGCCCTGACACACCAAACCAACGTTCGACAGCCAACGGCCAAGTAGCTCGTCCGTTCTGCGCCTGCGTACGATTAATTGCCTTTCCGTATCAGTAGGTGGCAGTAGCTTAACAGCCAATCAGAATGATCAGATGGCCCGACGAGCTCCGACACTGATTCAACATGTCGAATCGGCCGAAAAAAAGCTGAAGAGGACCAACTTCAGCCGATGGTGCGGAACACACTGAGAAAACTTAGTCGGCCGACAAACAAAAACTGCCTGACGGCCGACCTTCAGCTTGGTGTGTTCCTGCCTTAAGGGGTTTTCATGTGACTAACAGCGCTAGTCAAAGCATTTGTCAGTTGTGTCTTGTTCCGTGTTCACAACAATTCAGTCTTTTCAATATAAAAGTCTTCGCTACTGACTGACACACTCATAAAGACAGTCTTTGCCGCCATCTAATGCCATGAAAATGTAACTTCTGTTGCTGTTCACGGTCAGGGACTATTTTTTCTGGCGGAAGGAAGGCTTTTAGAAAAACGTTACTTTCATAAAAGCTGCACTGATACATATTTCTGGCTTTAATATTTGTATTGTGTGGTAACCGTTTTAAAAAAACAATAAGGGTACTTGGGTACCCTTCAGCTGTGACTTATTCACGATACAGCACAGCCTTGAGTACCTTATTGCTTACATATAATATAATATACTATTTGTCTATATGTAATTAACTGCACCGAAAGCATTTCATTTAAAAGGGATATTTGTATATATCTTTTTATTGGTAATAGCAGCAGTAAATCATTAAATGGTGCAGAAGTGCATTATAACTGGCCGTATATACAGGTGAGAGCTGTAAAGTATTTTAGATTGCAGTAGCCTGCTATATTATGCACAACCTTACAACCAGCCAAAAAGATTGGGAATTGCACCATACAAATTGCATTTAACACAGATGTTGTTAGCGTTTGCGCTGGTATGAGATTTGCATAATTTCTTTTGTGAAATGGATGCTAATCGAGCAAGTGCAAAAAAAAAAAAAAAAAAAAAAAATTGCTAACGGCTGCTGCAATTCAATTCATTCTTAGTGAACTCCATCCAGCGACTATCGACTCTACTCTTGTGAGGAAATATTCTCTCTACCCTTAGTCTTACACAGTCTGGCTTTAAAAATGATGAAGGCACATTCATTTTTTCTGCTCGCAATGTGACTGTAAAATTGGATGGTTTATTTTAATGAGCTTTCCAATGAGTAGGTTCAGTGGGCTCTGTAGTCTGCAGGAGCGGGTTTTATCATGAAATACCACAACAATAATACATTAAGACTCATATTAACACCTTCCACTCTAGACATGATGTTCTGAGAGTGAACAGCTCTACAATTTGTCTCCATCCTCGAAAATTTGAAAAGGATTGGGAAGGAAGTGACCAACAAAATCTTGTTCCAAAAACAAAATCCTTCTTTATGTGCCTACATGTGTAAAAGCCACGTGGGCTCAACCTAGAAGAGCACAGTAACACATGCTGATAAAGAACACATTGTGAAAGTAACAGCAGCAGTTATGAATGATGATATGATTACAGCAAGAAACTAACAAAACAGAACACTCTTACCAGGACTGATGAGGGAAACTCTCTCTTAATGGATTCACAGATGTCCAATAAAAAGGAGGGGGACAGAATGTGTGAAACTGTGCATCAGAGAGATTGACTGATCTTGATAAGTACATATATAGAAAGGAGTGAAAGCCATACATTGAGGAGAAATAAATGGGAGTCTATATGCCATTGAAGGAACTGCATACATGTTACTGATATATTACAGGAGAGTGTCAAAGCTATATAGACTGAATGAATACATGTAGTGGGTAAGATCAAAACACGTTTTTTTTTGTTTTTTTTGGACACAGGCCAATTTCATGACATGTTATCCTTCATCCATCTGTCAGTCACTCTTCTTTACTCCATGACAACCTGGCTTGCATGCAGCAAACATTTTTCTCAAAGATGGTCGACTTTTTATATCTGCGTGGAGGAGTGGGGTGTGATGGGGTGCAGACTGTTACATAATTCAATGTGCAGCTCTTTTGGTATGTGTAGAACTATGTGTTTCTTGTGTGGTTGAGTTTCACAGTCAGACAAGCATGCATACTAATACAAGCGTCTATATGAGTCAAGTCTTTATAGGGGAAACTACAAGTCTAATTGTCAAAGCTATAGAGATAACTATAAAAACCCTTTACTCAAATTAATATTTCTGGGGCTCTATTTCTGTACAGGCACCTTAAAAATGAAAATTCAGTCATCATTTACTCCCCCCCAAGTAGTTCCAAACCTGTATGAATTTCTTTGTTCTGTTGAACACAAAGAAAGATATTAGGAAGAATGTCAGTAATCAAACAGATCTCACCGCCCATTTACTTCCATAGTAGGAAAAATAAATACTATGGTAGTCAATGGGGTGTGAGATCAGTTTGGTTACTGACATTCGTTTAAAAATCTTCCTTTGTGTTCAGCAGAACAAAGAAATTCATAAAGGTTTGGAACTACTTGAGGGGGAGTAAATGATGACAGAATTTTCATTTTTGGGTGAACTATCCCTTTAAGTCTTGGATGCAAAAAAAAGAAAAAAAAAAGAAAAGAAAGAAAAAACACAAACTAGCATTCTACTCTTGCTACTTCTGCCATAGAAAGATATGATAAAGGAAGTACGAGTAGTGTACTAGTATGCAGTACCAAATTCAGCGTGTGCCGCACACATCCTGAAATGTGAAGCCAAAATATTTCGATCTCCCCCTGGTGACTGACTGCAGTATTGGTAATAAACCCTGCCTTCGCTGTGTAATTGAATGGGACGCGAGCCAAAACCAAAAATCCAATTACGCTTCAAATAATTTTTTTACTAAGATGATTTCTGTCATTTTAGGTAGTTCTTATCACACTGACGTATGTTTAAGTGTTTGTTTTTCCAATACGTTTTCCAATAAAAATGGGGTGTAAAATCATAATTAACAGCTGTGCTTGCGAGTGTGGAAGTGGAAGTATGGTTCAAAAGTATAGTACACATATTGACCTTTTGTGACATAATGCCTTAAGTATATTCTGTATTAAGTATAATATAAATTATTACCTTTTTTAACTCCCAAATCTTCCATATTGCACATTTAAAAAGTTGATTATAGGCTTTTTATATAGTAAAACTGAAAGGGACAGACAAAACAATTCATGAAAGAGAGAAAATATAAAAAGTAACATAACACAACACTGTTTTGCCAAACAAAAATTCCAAATAACAGCTGTATAAAATTACAACTGTTAATAAAATGTATATAAAATCACAACATAAGAAACAACGTGCCCCAAACTGCATTGCCGATCAGAACTGTTGATCAGAACTGGTGAAATTTCACAGTAACATTGGATGAAAAACAGATGCAGGATGATTCCATTAACAAGATGTTCTACCAAACGGAAGAACAAACAAAAACTTTTCCCTCTCTTTTTATTCAGACCATAATTACACATCTTGTGCCAAACAAGTTGTTTATATGTCTGCTTTTACCATAGGGAAGTGTAGCATCTAAAATTCTCTTATAGCCTAGTCTGGCTCTTAAAAGCACTGCGACGGCATTCATTTCTATCAACCCCTCATCAACCCAGCTCTGCTCCATCTGAACTAAAGTACACTGTTTGTTCACTGGTTCACCATCTAAATTGAGGCTCACTGCAGACGCAGACACTTTGCTGCACATGTCTGGCATGATTTATGGGCGTCACTTTCCAAATCACTGAGAGTTGCCCTCTCCATGCCTGACACCCTCTTCCTGCCTTTTTTTCTTCACAATCTGATTTGCTACTTTACAGCTATGAAAAAATCATGAGATGGATTTGACAACACACTGCTAGTGCACTATGCAAACACATTACATGCCTGAGTGTGTCAATATTCTGCACCGTGTGTTTCCTGGTTCAGCATTCTTATATCGTTTTATCTGAGCTTAGCTAAATTTTAACCACATCCTTCAAGCCAGTGGGTGGTTGAAATATTGTGGATAGGATCTGTGAAAAATTAATATATATAAAAAATAATTCCAACATGGCAGATGAGGCAAGAGAAATTTTGATTATTTTACCCAGTATTTTATGTGCATTTCATGTGTTTTTGGCAGGCTAACAGTGGACCCCTCTTTAAAAAGAGAATGATCAGTCTGATGAATAGGAGTGAGTTTTTTTTTTTTTTTTTTTTACAGTTCTTAGCAAGTCATAAACAAGTCATCTTCCACCCTCAATACCACAACTAAGGTGAGACTCTTGAGCAAAGCACTGAACCCCCAACTGCTCCCTGGGCGCTGCAGCAAAAAAAAAAAAAAAAAATGGCTGCCCACTGCTCTGGGTGTGTGTTCACGGTGTATGTGTGTGTGCACTTAGATGGGATAAATGCAGAGCGCAAATTTCAAGTATGGGACGCCATACTTGGCTACTTGTCACGGCACTTTCTTTCTTAAAAAAAGTTCACTTATGGTTAAGGGCCATTCTTTAACTTACTTTTCCTAATGGGCTGCTGTAAATATCACCAAAGTTTTGTCTTGATGGAGGCCTTCATTCATTTACAGCACCTGGCAGTCTCTGAATAGTTAGGTGACATTTTGACAGTTCTACAGGCACAGTGGAAATAAATAACAAATATGGAATGAAACTAATGTACTCGTTGAAGAGACAGCCATTTATCACCTTACTCATGGGAAAAGAGATAAAAAAATGCAATCATTTGTCCATCATGTTGAGTTATGAAGTGCAAACAACACCTCCACCCCTTGCTTTCCCTTGAATTTCCAAAACCAGCGTTTTATCACGCAAAATCTTTTGAAGTAGTAGCATCAGAAGAGAGGCAGAGCTCTGGGACAAACTAATGAATGCAGCTCGGCAATCAAACACATTTCAAATGATGTTTGACAGCTCCAAAGAGCTGCATTTTTCTCTTACTATAGCACACAATCCAACTTTTGGACTTCATAAACATTCCACTTAAATTTTTTAACCTTATCAGTATTTTCCTAATTCAGGAATATAAGTATTTTTTATATTGCAATAAGAATTTTTGGTCATTAGCAATGCCCATTTTAACAAACAACTTTTGGCCAATTCCAATATCGATATTTGTCACTTGCTCTCTTATTTGAGCTTTTGCCATTCAAATATATTAGTGTTTTGATCATGTTTTAAATTAGTTCAAAAAAAAAAAAAAAAAAAAATGCATGCATTAAGGTATACTAGCTAGTTTATTGCTGCATCATCAAATAATTTCTAGTGAACATGGATTGGATTCATTTAACATTCAACAGGCCAACATAAATACAACAGAACAAAGATGCATATGAAATAAACAGTGCTTTTCAGGTAGTTAATTTAAAAAAAAAAAAAAAAAAGTAAATGGAAATTAGTAGAGAATCGGAAAAGGAAAAAAGAGCGTCAGCCAAGCATCTGGTAAGGATAGTGAGAGAGAAAATCATCAGATTAGGAGGAGGAAAGAAGAACATAAGGTAATAATAAAATTCATGCCAGAAGCTGTAATCACCTTGAATCCTCTAAAGCTGTCCAAAGTGTTAAAAGAAATGACTAAAATCATAGAAAGTGCTAAGATGTTACAGGACAGTAAACTGCTGCTGTTTTGTAAGGGTAGCATACAACAAAAGAAAGCTCTTGGGCTAAAATCTCTGATGGGACAAAAAGTCACTTGCTTAATAGTGGGAGATAAAAATGGATGAGGTGAAATTACAGGAATCCCCACTAATGTTTCTGTAGAATTAATCAAGAAAAACATCAGTGATTGAGGCTAAATGATTAAGATACACTAATACTAAGGAAAGAATGGGTAGTCTCTTAGTGATTTTACATTTTGATGGAGATAAAATGTCAGAAAGACGTTTTTTAGGATTCACGAGTTATTCAGTAAGACGATATATAGAGATGCTAGAAGTGCCAAAAATATGGACATGGCATTGGTGTGTAAAGGAAAACAACTTTGCACAAGATGTAATGGTAATCATGAGTATGGGAAAGGAAGGAGGAGTGAAAGTGCTGCAACTGTGGAGGGGAGCATAGTGTAGCATATGGAGGTTGTCAGGTGAGAACGAATGCTGTCAAGATAAAAAATGTAAAGATAATGGAAGGTTTGAGTTACGTTGAGGCCATAAAGCGAGTCAAATGGACAGAACAGAGACATTCACAAGAGAATGAAAATGAACAAAGGATGCAGAGGCAGAATCGAGGCATAATAAATATTAACACCATCACTTCAGACAAACTGGTGTTCACCGCATTTATGGCAGAAGTAATAAATAGTTTGACACAAACTGAAAGCAGAACAGAAAGAATAAGAAAAATAAAAAGCAAATATCATAAGCATTCAGGAATCTTGGCCGAAACCTCACTTAAACGTTGTTCTTCTTCAGTATGCAGTAGTGTGTAAAGATAGAAAAATAAGTAACTGGGGTGGAGTAGTGACTCTAATTAAAAAAGGAGTAGAACTTAGGGAGATAGATGTGAATAGGGAATTTAAATAAATAGTGGTGGTGAGGAAAACTTCAAACTGGTGTGGTGTAGGGATTTTAACACAAATAGTATGTTATGGGATAGTGAATTTAACAATCATAATAGAAAAAAACTGTGGAAAGTATATTATAAGGCAATGATCTAGTGTGCATAAATGATGGAAGAGCAACAAGGATAGATGATGCATGAGGACATTAGTCAGCAATAGACTTAACCTTGGTATTTCAAAGTCTGGCTAGACAATGCAAATGGAAAGTGCTTGATCACACTACAGTAGGTAGTGATCATTACCCCATCAGATGTGTAATAGATATAGAAGTGGAATAATATTTAAAACAGAAAATTCTCAGGTGGAAATTTAAAACAGCAGACTGGGAAAGGTTTAAAGAAGGAAATGAATCTAAAATGTTAGGAGTGGAAAATGATATAGAGGAAACTGAGGAGTTAAATAATACAATAAATGAAATCCTTCCAAATGCAGCTGAGGAGGTAATTGGGAAAAACTCAGGGGAAAGGAAAGGTAAAACTTGTACCATGGCGGACAGAGAAATGCAGTAAGGTAATCTTAATTAGAAATAGTGCAAAGGTAAAGAGAAAGGTAAAGAAAACTTATTCCTTTTAGGATGTAATAGCATTTAAAAGATGTCAGGCAGTGGTTAGAAAAGTAATTAGATCTGCTAAAAGAGACTACTGGAGACAATTCTGCAATGGAATTGGTGAAAGAATAGATATAAGTGAATTATGCTGGAGGGAAAATGGGAGGGGTTAAAATTGATAGAAATATACCTGTAATAGATGAGGGTAAATATATAACGCTTGAAAGCTAAAAAGCAGAGATGTTGGCAAAAGCATTTGTGAGGATTTATAGAAATAGTAACATATCAGAGGACATGAAAAAGAAAAGAGAGCAAGATATCATGGTCCAAAAAAGGTCTTCTGAATGCACTTTTGATGAAGATTTGACTTTCTATGAACTAAGGTATTAACAAGTTCAAGAAATACATCTCAGGAAAGAATGACATTTGTAACGAGATGATAAAGAACTTATCAGACATATTGTTAAATATCATATTACATTTCTTCAATAAAGTATGGGAGTCAAGAAAGCTTCCTTCTTCCTGCAACATGGAGTAAATGTTCCAATAGCTAAGCTATACTAGTCGCCTACTAGTCAACAGCGCCTACTAGTCAACTAGCACTATCTTATGTAAGATAATGGAAAGAATGGTAATAGCTAGACTAAATTATATAATAGAAAATAAAATAGAAAATTATGCCCACGTCAAATTGGTTTAAAAGAAGGTTGCAATACAATCGATTCTTTCATATGCTTAGAAGCAGAAATCAGAAAAGTATGAATTAGTGTATGGTTTTGCAGATTTGGTGTGTGGTTCTGGTGTTCTGGTTTCAGAAATTGTGTGCCAAGTAAGGATTTTGTGTGTAAGCAGTTGAAAAGACAAATCAGCTGCATAATTTATTCATACTGTGATGCATGCTGGAGTTTTGTACTATTGTTCCCAGCATGCATTGCGGCATGACACTTTTGATTGCCACCTTTGTTGAGATTCATGTGCTGATTCCTGATGTCTAATAATTAGAATAATTTTAGTGTGTGTGTTTTTTTTATTTATTTTTTTTATCTTGCAATTGGATTTATTTATTCCATTATAAGATTTCAGTAACAGTCGTTTTTGTTTGGTTGTGAGATCTCAATTGGTTTCATTTTGCTATGAGATTTTAATGACAGTCAGTTTTGTTCTTTTAAGAGATCTCAATAGCAGTCAGTTTTGTTTCATTATGAGATTTTAGTGACAATTGATTTTGTTCCTTTGCTAAATCTCAATGACAGTCTGTTTGTTCCTTTACAAGATCTCAGTGCTGGTTGGTTTTGTTCCTTTACAAGATCAGTTGTCAGTTGTTTTAATTTGGTTACAAGATTTCAATGACAGTTAATTTTTTTCCCGTCAGATTTCAGTGAATATCAGATTTGTTCCTTTACGAGATTTCAAAGATGTTTAGTTTTGTTCGGTTACGAGATCTCAACAGCAGTTGGTTTGGTTCCGATATGAGATTTTAATGCCGGTTGAATTTGAAACGAATCAAACTGTCGGTTTTGTTTAATTACGAGATTTCAATTATGGTCATTTTTTCAGTTACAAGATTTTCAACGATGGTTGGTTTCGTTTCATTGCAAGATTTCAGTGACGGTCTGACGGTTTTCATTGTTTGTTTTCATTGCAAATTTTAATTTGTTAAGTTACGAGAACTCAATACGATATGTTTTGTTCTTTTACGAGATTTTAATGACAATTTGTTTTGTTCTGTTATGAGATTTCAATGACAGACAGTTTTGCTGGGTTATGAGATTTCAATGACGGTCGGTTTTGTTCTGTTCTAAGGTTTTAGTGACAGTTGATTTTGTTCATTTACGTAATTTAAATTTTTTCCATTACAAGATTTCAATGCCACTTTGTTTTGTTGCCGGACAAGATTTTAATGACTGTCGCCTGTGTTTCCTAACAAGATTTTAACAACAGATGGTTTTGTTCCATTATGAGTTTTCAATTATGGTCAGTATTGTTTAGTTACAAGATCTCAATGATGGTCAGTTTTCGGTGTCACCATTGTTGAGATTTATGTGCTGATTCTTGATGTCTTTGTGTGTCAGCTTAGTTTTTTTTTTTTTTTGGTTTTGTTCCATTATTAGATTTCAGTGATATTTGTTTGCGAGAGATCAATCAGTTTTATTTTGGTAAGAGATTTCACTGACGGTCAGTTTTGTTTCATTTCGAGATTTAAATGGTGTCAGTTTTGTTACTTTGCGTGATCTTAATGACAGTTGGTTTTGTTCCTTTACAAGATTTCAATGTTGGTCTGTTTTGTTCCTTTACAAGACCTCAGTGACGGTTGGTTTTGTTCATTTACGAGAATTTAGTCACGGTCAGATTTGTTCTGTCATGAGGTTTCAAAGACAGTCAGTTTTGTTTATTTACGAGATTTGTTGATTAAGAACAGTTGGTTGTGTTTCGTTACAAGATTACAATTATATTTGGTTTTATTCTGTTATAAAATTTTAAACATAATTAGTTTTGCTTCTTTGTTCTCTTATAAGATATCGCTTAAATATAATAATTGGATTGTGCTATTAATCCATAAATCACAAACCCGGTTTTATTGCAATAGGAAATCACACTGTATTGCAGAAATTAGCTTAAAAAAAAAAAAAACAACAGTAAGCCACCATGACAAACACAGATATGAGCAATCAGCGTATGAGTCTCAACAATGGTGACAATAAAATATTCAGACAATCAGATCAACTCTGGACATCACAAAAAGCTACTAAAAGACAGATCAAAACCAAAAAATAAAAGCAAATAGTTAGAATTAAAGGGGTCATGAACTGCGTTGTTTTATTGTTTTATAATGTTTCCTGGGGTGCACTTATAATGTTAGTATGGTTTTTACATCCAAAATTGTCATAATTTAGAAATAAAAGACATTTTGCTACCCTGATTTCAGCCCTC
The DNA here is from genome assembly GCA_037101425.1 of Elopichthys bambusa. Classification (NCBI taxonomy): domain Eukaryota; kingdom Metazoa; phylum Chordata; class Actinopteri; order Cypriniformes; family Xenocyprididae; genus Elopichthys; species Elopichthys bambusa. The sequence continues at coordinate 23,422,078 of CM074447.1, read as the reverse complement.
TGATTTAAACACTATGTTTTAAGGGGCGTGTCTGCTGTGAGATTCAGTGTAAATGCCCACTGCGGTGATTGGCTAACATCTTTCCATTTGAAATAGCCAAGTACTCTCTCTTTTAGTGCGTTTTTACTATTACAGCTCGTGAAAGGTGTTGTATTACATTTAGATCTATGGCAATATATTTAGATTGTGGCATGAAAGGCTGCAGTGATGAATAGTCGATCACAGACATGTTGGTGAGCGCATAAAAGCAGTGATCTTGTCATTTCAACTCAATTTCTGCACGCTAACAAATGCATGCATCGTCACTAACAGTGCAAACGCGATATAAGAGATTCGTTAAATAAAACGGGAATTTTGGCGCGTGTCCAGAACTCACCGTCACTGATAAACTCACGCTGTTTAACCTGACAACTCCAGCAATGTTTGATTTACAGATGCAGCAATTGCAAAGGGAGTTTTCTTGCCTTTTTTTTTTTTTTTTCTGTATATAGCAATTGTTTAAATAGCAGTTTATTTTTGTTCTATTAAATGAAATGAAGTTGGCTGTTAGTCCATCAAGGTTTACTGACATCCAGACTAAATGATAAAATATGCACTGATTTCTTCTGTGGAGGTGGGGTTTCACCTGTCATAGATAAACACATTTCAGGATCAGTCTTCAATGGGCCTCGTGTCAATAAAAGCTTTTATTTGATTAACAAGGAAGTTTTCAGTTCTGAAACTTACAGGATATTCTTATAGTACAATGACCACTTATATATCAAAAGCTCAAGGAAAAGTTGATTTTTTGATTCATGACCCCTTTAAAGAAAATAATAATAGGACAATTCAGCTGCATAATTTATTCATGCTGTGATGCATGCTGGGAGTTTTGTACTATTGTTCCCAGCATGCATTGCGGCATGACATTTTTGATCGTCAACTTTGAGATTCATGGCGTGATTCTTGATGTCTTTGTGTGTCGTATTAGAATAATATTTATTATTTTTATTTTCTAATCCAATATGTTCTGTTATAAGATTTCAGTGACGGTTGGTTTTGTTCGCTTGTGAGATCTCAATGACGGTCAGTTTTGTTCCTTTAGGAAGTCTAAATAACAGTTTAATTCCTTTGCAATATCTCTGTGACAGTCAGTTTTGTTTCGTTACGAGATCTCAATGAAAAGTCAGTTTTGTTCCTTTATGACGGTTGTTTTTGTTTTTCTTTCCATTATGAGATCTCAACGCAGGTTGTCTTTTCTTATTTCCGTTATGAGATTTCAAAGACAGTCAGTTTTGTTATGTTACGAGAGTTCAATGATGGTCGGTTTTATTTCTTTACAAGATCTCAGTTGAGGTCAGTTTTGTTTCTTCACAAAATTTGAATGGTTGATTTTGGTCCTTTACTAGATCTCAGTGACAATCAGTTTTGTTCCTTTACGAGATCTCAATGGTTGACAGTTTTGTTTTGTTATGAGGTAGGTTCTGTTCCGCTTCTAGATTTCAACGATGGTTGATTTTACTCCTTCATGAGGTTTCAATGATGGTCAGTTTTGTTCGGTTACCAGATCTCAATGACAGTCGGTTTGGTTCCGTAATGAGATTTCAATGATGGTTGAGTTTGAAACAAATCAAACTGTCAGTTTTGTTTCTTCATGAGATTTCAATGACGGTCGTTTTGTTCCTTTTACTAGATTTCAAAGATGGTCCATTTTATTCAATTATGAGATTTAAATGACAGACAGTTTTGTTCCTTGATGAGATTTCAATGACGGTTGGTTTTAGGTCTGCACAATATTGAAAAAAACTGACATTGCGATATTTTGTTTTTCTGATATATATATTGCGATATTAAAAAAATCTACCAGATGACTTGAGTAGCTCTATTTGGAAAGAATGAATGATTCTAGGATGATTGGGTTGATTTTGTAGGTGAGTGAATACATACAAAATAATGAACAAATACAACAAAGATACAAATTAAATAAATAGTGCTTTATATTTTTCAGGTAAGTCTAACAGTATGCAGGTACAGAAACTTAATAATCAAATGTAAAATAACACCGCATAGTCTTCACTGTATAAATTAAATATAATTAATTAAAGTGATTTTTCTCTTTGTCTTTTATTGTTTGATTAATATACATGACACAGAAAGCAGCAGGGGCTGCTGCACTTTAAGACTGAATACGTGGCGTGGATCCAAAATACTATTACACACCCGGTATTCTTTCTCAATTGTTTTGTTCACCTAAACCATAATCAGTTGTTTACAAGGATAGTCAATCTTTTATGTGCACTTTGACAATTTTTTATTTTCATTGATTTTTTTTATCACTTGGTTTTGTTCACTAATGAGATTTTAATGACAATCTGCTTTTTTTCCTTAACAACATTTTAATGACAGTTGGTTTTGTTCCGTTACGAGATCTCAGTGATGGTCGGTTTTGTTCCATTACGAGATTTCTACGATGGTCGGTTTTGTGCGGTTACGAGATCTCAATGATGGTCGGTTTTGTTCCGTTACGAGATCTCAATGATGGTTGGTTTTGTTCCGTTACGATATTTCTACGATGGTCGGTTTTGTTCGGTTACGAGATCTCAATGGTGGTCGGTTTTGTTCCGTTACGATATTTCTACGATGGTCGGTTTTGTTCGGTTACGAGATCTCAATGATGGTCGGTTTTGTTCGGTTACGAGATCTCAATGATGGTCGGTTTTGTTCCGTTACGATATTTCTACGATGGTCGGTTTTGTTCGGTTACGAGATCTCAATGATGGTCGGTTTTGTTTGGTTACGATATTTCTTCGATGGTCAGTTTTGTTCTGTTACGAGATCTCAATGATGGTCGGTTTTGTTCGGTTACGAGATTTCTACGATGGTCGGTTTTGTTCGGTTACGAGATCTCAGTGATGGTCGGTTTTGTTCCATTACGATATTTCTACGATGGTCGGTTTTGTTCGGTTACGAGATCTCAGTGATGGTAGGTTTTGTTTCGCTACGAGATTTCAATGAAGGTCGGTTTTGCTAGGTTATGAGATTTCAATAATGTTCGGTTTTGCTGGGTTATGAGATTTCAATGACAGTAGGTTTGGTCCATTCTGCGTTTACAACGACAGTCGAATTTGTTCCTTTACGAGATTTCAATAACAGACTTTTTTTTTTTTTCATTACCAGATTTCAGTGCCACTTGCTTCTGTTCCCTAACATGATTTGGATGACGGTCAGCTTTGTTCAGTTTTGAGATCTTAATGACGTTGATTTCTGAACGGTCATCTGACACTAAAGACTGGAGTAATGGCTGATTAAAATTCAGCACTGCATCACAGAAATAAATAATATTTTAAAGTATATTAAAATAGAAAACCTTTATTTTAAATTGTAATAATATTTCACATTACTCTTTTTCTGTATTTTTGATCAAATAAATGCAGGCTTGATGAGCATATGAGAACTTTCAAAAACATTAAAAATAGTAATGAAAAAATGCCCCAGGTTTACACCCCTTACTTTCTGGGGTTTATTTGAATCCTTTATTCAGTACAGCTTATGGTGACTATACTGGGGCATTTGGTGGTATGTGATGTGCTGTATGGACTATTTTGCACCTCTTATATTCTGGGGTTTACATTAACCCTTTATGCAGTACAGCTTATTGCGACTGTACTGGGGCGTTAGGACCCACTCAGGCCACATTTAACGCATTCACGGTTACAGCAGATTTCTAGTTCCCAGCATGCTTTGCATCTGACTGTTAAAGGAAGGGTCGATGTTGAAATTAAGTGTTATTTCATGTGTTTTGCTCAATATTAATATAGGGGGAGACCTGATAGTGTTTAATGTTCTATTATTTTGGAATTTAAAATGGTTTATGCTATGTCTGAGTTTTTGGGGTTACCTGTGGTTAGGCTAAACAAACGTATGTTATTTATATAAAAACATGAAAGATTATGATTGGCTTTTTGGTGAATGGTTTAGTATACACGTGCGTGCTTGTACTATCGTTAATTAAATATATAAAACATGTATAATATTACAATTCATAAAATATAAAAGGTGAAGTCCTGGTTTCACAGACAGGGCTTAGCCTAAGCCAGCCTTAGTTCAATTAGGATATTTTCTATCTTTTATAAATGTACACTAGAAAAAAAAGATTATTGGTGTTCATCTTGAGACAAAACAATGGCTCTGACATATTTTAAGATATGTAAGTACAAGTTACTTTCAGTTAGAACAGCTCAAACATGCATTTTAGTCTAGGACTAGCTTAAGCCTGGTGGATAGTGTCTTATATATTGCTGCGTGTATTGCTTATGTCAGTGTTCTCAAACTCAATTCCTGGAGAGCCACAGCTCTGCACAGTTTTGTTCCAACCCTAATTAAACACCTTATCCAGCTAATCAAGGTTTTCAGGATTACTAGAAACTTCCAAGCAGGTGTGAGTTGGAGCTGGTTGGAGCTAAACTCTGTGGCCATCCAGGAACTGAGTTTGAGACCACTGGCTTATATGTTCAATAAATTTATATGCAGTACCAATTTTTATCACATGAATTAAATCTTTCAAGATCTTAGCAAAGGAGGATTACACAACTCCACAAACAGCATTACCAGCTTCACTTTTGACTAAACAGATTGACTTCATTACAGTCACCATTATGGTGGTCAGTATTTGTCAATTGTCAAGTTGTCAACATCACCTGACCACATTTTCCCTTGCTATTTTTGCAAGTAAAGCAGTAACAGTTCTCATTGGGACAGAAACAAGATTATTTTCTTATCCCACTGGAAGATAATTTACGAGTTATTGGAAAAACAAGAAAAAATATCTTGTCATTTTACTTATCTAGTAAAAGAATCTGGATTTTAGAATTTTTAGATGTTTAGACTGGAAACGAGACAAAAATACTAAATAAGAAAAACATTTTTTGCAGTGTAATACATTGTACATTACAAGCTCTGTGTTACTGCTACATGAGATCACATTATATTAAAAGATTAAAAAAACAAAAAATATTCTAAGATGACATAAAGACATCAAGAATCAGCAGATGAATCTCAACAATGATGGCAATCAAAAGTGTCATACTGCAATGCATGCTGGAAACAATAGTACAAAACTCCCAGCATGCATCACAGCATGAATAAATTATGCAGATGACTTGTCCTATTATTTTCTTTAATTCTTATTTTTTTGCTGTGGTTTTTGTTTGTCTTTTAATCGCTTTTTGTGATGTCCAGAGTTGATCTGATAGTCTGAATATTTTGTTGTCACCATTGTTGAGATTCATACGCTGATTGCTCATATCTGTGTTTGTCAATGTAGAGTTGATCTTTTTTAACTCATGGATTTTTTTTCTTCAATTTTTTAAATGTTTGGGTTGTGATTTTATCTCAGATAGTAGTTTTGGTAACACTTTAGTATAGGGAACGTATTAATTATGACTTTTCCCTCAATAAACTCCTAATTTACTGCTTATTAATAGTTAGTAAGGTAGTTGTTAAGTTTAGGTATTGGGTAGGATTAAGAATGTAGAATAAGGTCATGCAGAATAAGGCATTAATATGTGCTTAATAAGTACTAATAAACAGCTAATATTCTTGTAATACACATGCTAATAAGCAACTAGTTAAAAAACCCTAAAATAAAGTGTTACCGTAGTTTTATACTGGTCAGTTTCCAGGTTATGTCTGCCATGTGTGCCATGGTATTTGGGTGGGCTACTTCTGTTTGCTACATCTGAATCACAAGCAGGCTGTAGTAATGCCACATGTCAGTCAAGAGCAAAGAAATAAACCAGTGTTGGATCTTATCTGTGCCATATCATTGTAAAAATAAATCATTGAAGGAAAGAAATGAACAGAAAAAAGAGACAAACAGAAACACAAAAGCTACAACTAGCTTTCAGCCACAACCTTGTAGTTTTAATGTTAGTATTTACTTTTAATAAATGCATTACTAGAAGAAAATGCAGTGCTTATTTTGCAGTAAAGTTGAACTGTTTGGCTAAGGTAAGAGTGTGTTTAGATCATTGTGTTTGTGTTTTAGATCAACTGTTTTGAGAGCAGTTACATTACTTTGGAGAAATGTGTCAAATCCATTGAGAAAAACTGCAGTTGCCAAGGCAACATTTTTAATATATATTTTTTTATTATTTTTATTTTTATTTTATTTTAGCATTATTTGATTTAACAATAAAAATATTAACAGTTTTAGTTAACGATAACACTGATTGCATCTTGCATAAGTTCTGTCAAAGAGGAAACTGTGATCCACAATGTACAGGAAGCAGAAAATTAAGGCAAATGTTTCAAATCACTTTTCACAGGAACTGGTCCTCTGCCACTTAGCAGCCAAATGGCATCCTACAGTTTTCATTACAAACAATCATATACTAATCCAACACATTGTTTTCTCTTCATAATAGACTTAATTTCTAACATGAAAATTATTCTAAAATTAATTTTTCTCATCTTAATTTTTTCCCTACTGTGTGTTTGGCAGGCAATAAAGACTTTACAGACTTGTTTAAATCCTTTAATGAACTTGGTGCTAAAACAATGCACAAAACACTATCAGTCTGCTCAATTAATTCTTAGCAAACTGCCCCCAAAACCGTTGAAAAGCAGGACTAAAATCGAAAACAGATTACTAAAATGTGCCATATGTGTTTGAATGAGATAGATGGACCTGGATGTGCTTGTCTTGTCCTCACACATGTTAGTCTGGCCCAACAGGCTTTGCAGGACAGCTTTCCGTCTGATTCCTATTTGCTGTGTGATTATCAAAGCTGGACTCACCTGCAGTGCTCCATCAGGGAACAGGCCAAAGCTTTAGCTATCGTCAGACAGACATGATCACCTTACTTCTAAGCTCTCAGGGCTTCCTCTCAGCCAGATGCAGGCATTCCTGATCTACCCTTTCAAGTGCACCTTATGTGTTCCTCTATTAACAAGCATAACTGCACCAGACATAAACCAATGTTTTCAATTGTTTTTCTTTTTTTTCTTTCTTTTTTTTCTTTTTCCTCAGTAGGGAGAATCAAGGGAAATTAGGAAGTGTTGCTCTAACAGCCTGACCTTGTGAAAAGCTCTTGATGTGCTATCACAGAAGTGGGTCATCTTGCTCATTTTTCATTTTTCAGCTTGTGTAATGTTTCGGTGACACTGAATAATGTGTCTGTTTGTGGGAAAGACTATGTGGGTATATATAAGCCTATATATATATTTTCTGCTGGGCCAAAATTGATTTCCTGAGCTATCCACATGTGAGAAAAAAAATTCTAGAAAAGCATTATTAAAAAAAAAAAAAAAAAAAAAAAAGTCTGAAGGGCATGCTGTTTTTTGCATTTTCGTCTTCCTCTCTGTCTGGTTCAAAACATTTGTGATTTATAAAATCTAACATGTATTGTCAGAGAAAAAAAGTGCAAAAATTGTATTTTGAGGGGTACAGTAGTTTGTCACTGGGGCAGTACCCTGAAAGGGACAACTCTGTACTGTATCTACCACTAAAATACATATTATAGTAGCACACTAGAATAATAATATGCTCCCTTAAGATATGAGTGTACAGTAAATCAAGCTTTAAAATACATATATGAATACACAAAGATGAAAAAAGTGAAAGTGACAACATGTAACCAAGTATGGTTTCCCATACTCAAAATTTGTGCTCTGCATTTCACCCATCCAAGTGCACACAACAGTGAGTACTGAACACACGCCTGGAGCACTGGGCAGCCATTTTTTGCTGCAGATTGTGGGTTAGGTTCCTTGCACAAGGGCACCTCAGTTGTGGGTATTGAGAGTGTAAGAGAGCGCTGTTCATTCACTCCCCCCACCTACATTTCCTGCCAGTACAGAGACACGAACCCACAACCTTCACGTAACAAGTCTGACTCTCTAACCCTTAAGGCAAAGAGAAGCATGTTAATCTTACTAATAAAACTAAGCAAATCACCTTAACTCTTCAGACTTGACCAGTGCTAGTACAGGTGCTGGGGTGAGATCTAGTCAGGATAAAGTCTGGATTGATGAGGCTGCCACAGCTTGTCAACACTGATAAATTGACATCCCAGACAAAAAGCAAGTGAGACGTTAGAGAACAGTGATTCACCGAGACCCTGTCCATACACTGTCACCGATGACGCAGTTCCTCCAAGTTTAGCACCACTGGTTTTGTTCAATGAATCATGGGAAATTGATTTAGGCTGCTCTCTGCAATTGACATGAGATTCATCTTGATGTAGATCATAGAAAAGATGAAAGAGAGCATACACAAATACAGGGAAAGGATAGGAAAAGGAAAACATCTCTATTCAACCCCCTCCCCCCCCATCTTGATGTCTACACATCATATCACGGACATGCAGATCCTAGAGCTCGATATTTGCAGTCCAACTGGCAGAGAACAGACAAATATAAATGCTAGCTTGGGAGTGTGGAATGTCTTCACTCGGTCCACCTAAATGTAGTTTCATCCAGCTTGATGTTACACTGTGCATGGCAATGAGCTCCCTGCCTGCAAATCAGCTCTTTCACTAGATAGTTTGTTTTGCTAAAGTGAATACAGATGATCTTCTTTTAGATGAACAATATATTGAATAATACATAAGGAATTGCTGCTTTTCATGTATTGAAAAATGTGTGATCATATATTTACTAATATATCATAATGTATGTAATTTTATAATCTTTAATACTGCATAATGTATAGATTTGTATGTGATCAGATATGGTACTGCATGCATAATATATTGCAGATATATTTACTCAGGCAGTATAAAAACATATGGTACAATATATTATGTAACATTTCTTATACTTTATAATAATATACATTTGAAATGTTTCTTATTTTCAAGTAAGTTAACAAGAGCACACCTGCATGAATTAAAGTTTCTACTAAATCACTGTGCTATAGAGTGCATAGCCATTATTTTCTAAAATATATATATATAGTCTTATTCATGGTCAGCCAATCATAAACCTAACCTCAGGGTCTACTCTTCAGCACAATGGTAACCCCAAAAAACTCACACATACCAGAAAACCTTTTAAATTCCAAAATAATACAACTTTAAACACTAACAGATCTCCCCCTCTATCAATATTGAGCAAAACACAGGAAATAGCACTTAATTTTAACATTTACTCTCCTTTAACAGTCAGAAGCAAAGCATGCTGGGAAATAGAAGTCTGTTGTAACCACTGATTGTAACTCATTCCATGAATGTGTGTATATGTGTGTACAATACATTCACATTTATATGGGAACATGTATGTGCAATATATGTACACAATACATTTTAGCTAAATAAAGCAGCATATATCATTCACAGAAAGGGCAACCCCAGAGTGTTTTGTGAAAAGCTGAATGGGAAAAAAAAAATTCCAAGATGATGGACAAGATGAGGAAGTGTGGAGTAGGCTACCTATAGAAAAACTAACTATAAATTAGTTCAATACAATTTAAAATGGATTGTTATAAAACAATATTTGTATTTAGATGCTGTAACATTAATATTAACTGGTGATATATTATCACTGAATCGACTTTAGATCAGGTAAAAATAATCAGTGTCATATTCAGTGTTGGTTCTGGGAATGTAAAAAATTTCCAGTTTTCTTGATGTTAGAGGAACGTGTTTTGGAAAAAGGTATGACGTTCCTCAAACGTTCTTTCAACTTGATTTTGATTTAAAATTCAACATTCTAGGAACATTGATTTGTAACATTTCAAGAACCTAAAAATGTCCAGTTTCCTTAATGTTAGTAAAATGTTATTTAAAGGTTAGTATGATGTTCGTGAAACATTCTTTCAATCACTCAAACACCTGCTGTGAACAAGCATTGAAAGAAAGAGAAATAACACAAACTAGAACTTTCTTCAGTCACAGCCTTAGATGAAATCAACTGAAGATAAAAAGCAATACGTCTCAAGATCTGATTAAACAACTTCACAAACAGCATTACCAGCTTCACTTATTCCTAACCAGATTGACTTTATTTCTGTCAGACCTCTACAGAAGTTTTTATTCAGAATTAACAGAGGTTTAGATGTTGATGTCTTATTAAAAATGTTTCGTTTACCATCATGGAGATCAGTGTTTGCTTTTGTTGGGCTCTTGACCCTTGACTTTTTTGAGTTGCTTTATTGGCAATTGCAGGTACTTTCAGAAAAAACTTTTTTTGCATTGATAAAACGATTATATTAAAGTGGTTTAAAAAACTATTTTTTTCTTGACATTTTGCTTATTTCTGGAGTTGAAGTGTCATTTGAGATAAAAGTAACACACTCAAATGGTGTGCTAAAAATCATTTGCAAAATGATGATTTATGTAAGATTGTCCAAAACGTTTTAAAAGCTAAATACAACACACTTAGTCATCATACAAACCTCAACAATGGTGACAATAAAAAAAAAAAAAAAATGCATAATTTGAATAATTTATTAATGCCGCAATGCATGCTGGGAGACATTAATGTGTTTTGTATGCTGGCCTGAAGCATGTCACCATTGTTGTGTTTCATATGGAAAATGTTGATATCTGTGAGTGTATAAATGACGCAAAAACATGTTTTAAACAAAAAAAAAATTAATAATTACAGTGTTATTTGTATGTTCACAAATATCAATATTCAGCATTTGAAATATAAAAATGGCATTACTTTTTGATATCACTTTAAAGGTGCAATAAGTGTTATTTGAACTATGTTGTTGGACATTGTTGATATTTGAAATCAACCAAAACAAACCTATTTTCCTTTTCATTGCTTTGCATCCAAAACTCACTCTCCAATTCTAACTGTTCTGTTTGGAGTTGGTCTCGAACCACTGCCCGATCGCTGCTCGCATGCGAGGTGAATGCACTACCAGTGACGCTAAGCACCGCATTCTCTAGTGATTGTCAGTGCGCAGTGGTTTACTTGCACAACTCTCACTATCTGCTTTCTGTTATACACGCAATGTGAGTGGATGTCTGTTTATCACAGCTGACGCGCAACAAAATACTTCACGAAAAATAAAGCGCAGCTGATGAACGAACGACAAGGAAGCATTTTTTTTTTATACCGAAAAATGTTATATTTTTAAATGTTAAAAATCGTAGCTTAATCGGAATGAAATCACACAATATGAACACACAAAAAAATCAAGGACATGATTCGGACATGTTAAAGGGTCGTAAAAAAATAGTCACACTTACCTTCTTTGCGGTCAAAAATGACTGACATAAGAAATGAATGGGAAATACGAAAAAATATGAAAACTCAGAAAATCTTTTGTTGGTACAAACTACAAATCAGCCACTGTGCAGAAAAAAAGTGCACAGCAACGAAGGGGTGACACTCCTAAATGCCAAGAGTGCAAAATAGACACACCCTGGTGTGGCTGTAATAATATGGTAAAATTGAGCCAAAACTCAAATACGAGGTTGAAATCAGATCAGACCCAGATTTATTAAGCTGTAATAAAACATACCTGTTCATTTTTTATTGAATTTTGATGTTATGTGTAACAAAATGCCTTCCTCTGTGTTCAGGTTTGACTGTAGTAAAAGTAATGCAAAAACGGACACTTCAAATCAACATTTCAAACCAAAAAAAAAGTAGTCTTTGAGAATGTCTAGGTATAAATCCAAATCCAAAACTTAATAAAAATAAGTATTTGTGTCTAAAAACCACTAGAGAATTTATAAGCCACTTTATATAGAACTATATAGGAATCTAGTGGTTACACCATGACATTACAAAAGATTTTCTTTTTTTAATCCCACCAGATGGCAGTAATCTACCTTCAAAAAATGGATTTTAAATACCTTGTCTCTATTTTAACATGGAATACTGAATACTGAATAACTAATTAAAAAATAAATTAGAAAAAAAAAAAAAGTGAATTATTTTCAATGGGGAAAAATAGCTAATAAAAATTGTATAAACATTGCATAGTGTCATAAAATACCCTCAAAATTTTATATAATAATCAAAAAATATCATTGAACTAAAACATATTTTGGTTTTTCTGAAAAACAAAAAAGTAAAATTTCAAGGCTTCGGTCACTTTTGACCGTAAAGAAGGCAAGTGTGACTCCTAAACGAAGAGGGCCAGAGGGTTAACTCTCTCCAGCGCTGGAAAGCTTTTCCAGTATAAACCGGGTCCTAAAGCGCTTGCCCAGGCATAAACCTTCATTCCCGTGATATTCTTTTGAGCTGTTTTGTATTGTGTCCCATTTCTCGTTCTCCAGTTTTTTTCCCCCAACTAACTTCCAAACAGTGTATTTGAAATATCACTGAGTCCTCCTTTAAAGCAGTTTTACACCACTTTAACTCATTTAACTGTTAAAACAGATATGTTGATCTGCTTTATCAATGCAGAAATGTTTTCTGAAAACACTTGCAATTGCTGAAAAAGAAACAACTCAACAAAAGTCAAGGGTTAAGAGCTCAACTAAAACAAACACTGTACAAACTATACATTTTCAGTAAGACATCAACATCTAAACCTTAATTCTCAATAAGAACTTCTGTAGACGTCTGAAAGAAATAAAGCCAATCTAGTTAGTAATAAATGAAGCTGGTAATGCTGTTTGTGGAGTTGTTTAATCAGATCTTTAGAGATTTAATGTTTTTTTTATTTTTTATCTTCAGTTGATTTCATCTAAGGCTGCGGCTGGAAAAAGTTAGTTTGTGTTCTTATTTCTCTTTCTTTCAGTGCTTGTTCAACGCAGGTGTTTAAATGATTGAAAGAAAGTTTTGCAGGAACATAATACTAACCTTTAAATAACATTCTATCAACATTAAGGTACCTGGATATTTTTATGTTCTTGGAATGTTACAAATCAACGTTCCTAGAATGTTTGAGGAACATTATACCTTTGTCAGTCAAGTTCCTCTATCATCAAGAAAACTGGAAATTTTTTACATTCTCAGAACCAACACTGAATATTTGGAGAATGTTCTTATAACAAAATTCTGTTAGCTGGGTCGTTACAAGGCAGCTGTCTATGTAGGCAGCTCACTAGGTATTAAAAATGGATCTGATACATATTTTATCTGATTGACAGGGTGTATGACAATGTGAGTGAGTGAGTCAGTGTCAAGGGAAGCAATGAGGCCAGTGGAGTAGAACAGGAACTCACCATGCAGAGGTAAGAGTAACAGAGGAACTACACAGCATTAGATCCCATCTGCTGAGATAGGAAGAAAGTTGACTCTAGATAAAAATAAATAAATAAATAAACAAATAATAGAATAAGCAATTTCATGTAATTTACCTCAGGCTTGGATCTTTTTGAAGCCAGATGTCACATATGGTAGTCTTGCCTGTTCTTTACCACCAAAGTATCATCCAGAGCTGCATCACAGCATGATATAAAAATGTAATGGTCCAAGACAAGACTACTCCATCTCCTTAAATCGGCAGGAAAAATAACAAGACTACCAGCGGAGAGAGGCTCCAACAGTGAGCACATTAAAAGCCTCAGCCAGCTGGTTTAGGAAATCTCTACAAACCCTTGACAAGCCTCCCTCTCTTACCCTCACAATCAGGATTGTTATTATCATTATTATTTTATTTACAAAAGGGAAAGAGTAAAGAAATAGTTCACTCTTGAAATATATATATATATATATATATATATATATATATATGTGTGTGTGTGTGTGTGTGTGTGTGTGTGTGTGTGTGTGTGTTTGTGTGTGTGTGTATATATATATATATATATATATATATATATATATATATACATGCTACCATTCAAAAGCTTGGAATTGGTAAGAATTTTAATGTTTTAAAAGAAGTTTCGTCTGCTCACCAAAGCTGCATTTATTTAATTTAAATACAGTAAAAATATTTGAAAATGTGTTTATAGTAATAGTAATAGTAATTTATTCTTGTGTTGGCAAAGCTGAATTTTCAGCATCATTACTCCAGTCTTCAATGTCACATGATCCTTTAGAAATCATTCTAATACGCTGATTTGCTGCTTAAGAAACATTTATTGTGTACAATTGTACAAAATATTTGTGTACATTTTTTTTTCAGGATTCTTTGATGAATAGAAAGTTCAAAAGAACAGCATTTATTTGAAATATAATCTTTTGTAACATTATAAATGTCTTTACTGTCACCTTTGATCGATTTAATGCATCCTTGCTGAATAAAAGTATTAATTTCTTTTTAAAATAAATAAAAATAAAAATTCTTACTGACCCCAAACTTTTGAACGGTAGTGTATAATGTTACAAAAGCTTTGTATTTCAGGTAAATGCTGTTCTTTTGAACTTTCTATTCATCAAAGAATCCTGAAAAAAAAAGTACACAACTGTTTTCAACATTGATAATAATCATAAATGTTTCTTGAGCAGCAAATCAGCATATTAGAATGATTTCTAAAGGATCATGTGACACTGAAGACTGGAGTAATGATGCTGAATAAATTACTTTGTAAAATATATTCAAAAAGAAAACAGTTATTTTAAATTGTAATAATATTTCACAATATTACTGTTTGTACTGTATTTTTAATTAAATAAATGCAGCCTTGGTGAGCAGATGAAACTTCTTTTAAAAACATTAAAAATCTTACTGATCCCAAACTTTTGAATGGTAGTGTATATATATATATATATATATATATATATATATATATATATATATATATATATATATATAATTTACTCAACCCCATGTCTTTCTAAACCTAACTTTCTTTCCTCTGTCAAACACAAAAGGTGAATTTTGGAGATTGTCCACTTACTGACAATTTTCCTTGAGTACTTAAGATAACTAGCAGATGAGCACTGAGATTGTGATGAGGAGAAGAAGAAACAAGCAATTTGTGAAGTGAATTTGCAAGTTGTTTTTTTTTTTTTTTTTTAAATCACATCTTTTTAATAAATTATTTGATTCAATTCATAGAAACTGTCTCATTTATTTGTTCACAAATCAGACCAACTCAGTTCTTGAGTTGAAATTACAGAAGGAGAAGCTTATTGAGCAAAATGTTTTATCTGTTTCTGACTCAAAGCTGTCATATGACCAAATGGAATATAGTCTATACTAATGATAGATTATTTGGAAAATGGAGCACTTTTCCAAACCACCCATCATCATCATCATCATCATCATCATCATCTTCAATTCAACCAACATGGCTGACATGCTGGCGTGAACTCAAACTAACCTGACCGCAATGACAGTCTAAACACCCAGACACACTGCATCAGACTGAGGAACTTTACATCATGTCAGTATTTGTCACGTCAAGTTTGTCAGGTGTGATGACATCACTTTTACCCTACAGTTGGTTTTATGTAAATTCAGATCCAAATCCCAAATGTAAGTCACAATAGCTGCAGAAACTTTTTTTGTATTCTTTTTGTAAAATTAGTTTTTCAACAGCAATCAAAACTATTGATATCTCGCGTTTAACCTTCTGGAGAAGCACTTTTCCCGGCAAAGCTTGTTGTGTCCTATTCTTTTATTTTCTTTCAATTTCAGGCTCCAGCTTGCTGTGAGGAGCCAATGAAGTGTGAAGGAGAGACACTATGGAGAAGGTAGAAAAAATGAGAGTATTTGTTATGATAATCACATAAGCATGATGGATCATGTTCCCCTGGTTTTGGCTGGGATAGACAAGCAGGGGGCTGGTCACGTCAGCTGCCTGGGGCGCTGCATCTGGGAACCACTGCTGTTTGTTCCAGGGGGTGTCTGTCGTGGGTCAGCAGCTCTGCGAAACTCCAAGCCAAACGCAAAGCCCTTAGCTCAGCGTATGTGTCAGCATGGAAATACTCCTGGGACTCTTGTCCTACATATTAAAGTGCCTGCAAACTAAACCACCATTTTATTCCGCTTGAACTTGAGGCCTTTTAGCAAAGTCCTCCTGAGTGGAATTATGGATAATGGGCTGATCCCTTAGGTTTGTTTTAGCCAGAATATCAAACACAGTACAAGCTTTAGCTGAGGAATAGAGAATTATGTTACCAGCAGTTTATCAGTCTTACTGCTTACTGAAGTTAAGCAAGGCTGAGTCTCAGCAGTACCTGGATGGCAGACCTCCTACTAGGGCTGCTGCTGGAAAAGGTTTTGCTATAAAAAAGTGCACTGTACTTCAGCTTAAATTAAACTGACCTTACCTGAGGCATTAAAATCACATGGTATGACTGAAAAACAGTAGGAGTGTACCTCTGGTTAAATATAATATGACTTTGATACGCTACCATTCAAACGTTTGGGGTCAGTAAGATTGTACCCCAAATTTCAGAATATTACTGTTTTACTGTATTTTGGATCAAATAAGTGCAGCCCATCTTAACCATAAAAACCATCTGTTGCTTCAACAGATGAGCATTGTGTATGAGTGTTTGTGTATGTTTTGAACTGTGCTCATTTTATTTCTAAAGTGAGGGATGAATCATATCTACCCATCCTGACTGCCTGAGGATTTGGTAATGATGTCAATTTCTCATTTTCTAAACACTTTTTTTCCATTGCTGTCTCCTATAGTCTTCCTCTTTCTCTATCAGCCTGTGAGATTACAGTACATATTAAAACTCATAATGTCAGTACAAAATGACCTCTGACCTCCACCACTGCAATCCCTCTGTCTTCTTTTTTGTTAACGATACAATGCGAGCAAATGTGTTATATTAAAAAAACATTTTAAAGAAGTCTGGAGTTTGTTATGAAAGTTAAAAGCAATTGTTTGATTAAATACGTGAGAAGAAAGATAAGAGTCTAATAAAATCAGCAGAGTTGAAACCTTCTCCAAATTAAGAAAATTGATGCTAGATTCTTGATTTATGTGGGACAGACTGTTATCTGAGATTTGGTGCTTTACACAAATCATTTTGCAGACTATCCAGAGCTGTCAGATATTGAGCACCTCTGCTCTTCTCTGGGAAGTCTATGGAAACACTGTTTCTGTCTACCTTGATTGTGTCTACACATTCAGGTGTCTGATTAGCACTAAATCTGTCTGTCTGTCTATCTATCTATCAGGGGTGTCCAATCCTGGTCCTGGAGGGCCGATGTCCTGCAGAGTTCAGCTCCTACCCTGGTTAAACACACCTGAACCAGCTGATCATACTAGATTACTACTCAAAAATCATACTAGATTACTCTTCCAACCCAACCAATATGTCCAATATAAAGACATTTCTTTCCCATGAACACCTCTTTAATTGGCACACCCTCTTAATTAAGCCAAGGCTAATGGTGATAATCATTGTGTTATTATCCTAATAAGCATTCAACTAGACCCATGAAATCCGGTCAGCTAATTGACTTGTCTGAAATGTCCTCACAAATTAAAACTGTTTTAAAGGGCGTCGCAGTGATCTGAAGTTGGTTCTGAAACCACTGAATAGTCCACAGCATGACATCAGTAACAAACCACAGAAGCACTGATGAAATGACCAAAAAGCTTTGGACTGTCTCCACGAGAATGTTAATCATAGCTCTGTGTAGTGAATAGCGTAACCTCTTCAACAAAGCCAGTGACTGGTGGAAACACTGGGTCGGATGCCAACAAAACAAAGCTATAAAACTGTGGAGAAATAAACAGACGCAGAAGCAGTAATGAAATATAAAGTCCTGTTTTCATTGTGTGTGCATGTTTGATAGGGGTCAGAACTTTACGGTCTCTATAATATCCCTGATGCATTTGCCTTCATCTTACATCATCACACAGCACAATATGTTGTTTTTATTAATTTTATTATTAATTTGGCGCTATTACGCACAGCTGACAACACTTAGGTTTACTTGGGCTTACAGCGTCACATAAGGCGACTTTCTGCTGCTTGCAAACAGACTCTTTTGGATTACCATTCATTTGCCACCCAGCACTGCAGGCTCACTCTTGCTCATTTCCAAAATAAATCATCAACACTATCATCCCTTACATGTTTTATTGCACTAAATACATCATAATCAGCTAAAATGCATGTGCAGATTACTTTACTTCCTGAGCAAGTGCACAACCGAGACCGTGGCTGCATCTGAAAACTTAGGCAGCTGACTTGTTGCCTCGCTGCCTTATAGGCAATGACTCTGCAGGCAGCATTTGCGCACAAAGGTACTTCACTAAATTGATTTCGGATAGACTTCTGAGGCAATAAAACAGTATAATGATCTACAGCAAAATAGAGCGAACTTTGGTGAGAACTAAACAAATATTTAATTACTACAGTAGTAATTTCTCGCTAGAAATGACATCAGAAGTGAAAAACGTTGGTCAAAAACATACAGTTACACACAAACTGACCAGAAAATACAACTTTCTGATGCCATCTTCCTTTTTCTAGCTCAACCATCACTGAATGGAACGCACAGGATTGTGGGATATCAAAGGCAGCGAAGAATACATCTATGCTGCCTTCAAAAATCGATCAGATGAAGGTATCTCACAAGACAGGATGTGAAGCTAACATTGGATTCGGACGTGCCTTGATGTCTTCCTTCCTTGGAATGCGTTCTCCATAGGCAGCATTTTTAAGTTTTCGGGTCCAGCCGAAACATTCACGTTCACATGAATCGCGGCAATCAAAATCAGACCACCTACTTCATTTAGTCTTGAGTTCGGTACCCCGGTGCACTGCCGGGTCCACATGACAGCTTTCACATTAGCCATTTTTCATGCGAACCATGCCCTGTTCCAAACTAAACTGCCAATGTAAAAACACCCTTACTCAATAACAGAGACAATATCTCAGTGTGAACAAGGAGCATGATCATGTCTTCAAATACAACACCATAAACTCACAACATAACTGTAATACACCTAGGCCTATAATGTCTAATAATTACCAATAACAACAGTTTTACGGCCTCTACAAGCCTCTATTTCCTCCTTAATTAATTATTCAGGAGTAAGAACCACTCCCCAATGAACAGAGACACAGACAGGATCTCAGCTGACTCAACTAAAAAAATTTTTATTGACATAAGCGTGTCCAAGACAATAAATATTATTAGTAGCAAATGTAAAAACATGTGTAAAAGTAATCAAAATCAGCTGTAATACAAGCGTTGAGTATGGGCGCAGTATTAGAGCTACAAACAGATCGATGATTCATGCAAGGCTTGGCAGATGTATTGATTTGGGATGAAAGTCTGCACTCCGGAGAGGTGGGAGAACAGGGAGAGATGGACAGTTTGCTCATTAAAATGCTCCACATTGCTTTAATTCCCTTCAATTATTGAGAGAGCTACCTGCACAGGTGTTGATCTCCAAAGAGACCAAGTCTTCATTCAGGCAGTTCATCATTAGCAAAGGCCTCTGATTGGAGCCTGATGGCATAATTATGTACTCCACCATCCCCATTAAGCAAGAAGCAAGCTAATCGCATACAGTGGTAAGCAAAAATTGGTAACAGGCAGAAATACACACTAACATGCTTTTAATCATGGCAGATTTCTACTTCCCCAGAAACGCATTAAGATTCACGAGGGGAAATAAGAACAGAGATTATAAAACATATAAAACATGAGCAAAAATACTGTGTTCTGAATAACAAGCTCTCTAATACTGAAATAAACAAGTTTGATGTTTCTTTTCACTGTACCAGCCCATGGAAACAAGGTATTTCAAATAAACTCATCCTGTTCTTGTTATGAATATTTACTATATGCATCTGTGGAACTTTGATATTATGAACATAACATCTCAAGGTCTCAGATACTCATATACAACAATATCAGTATCTCTGAACAACATAAGCACCATTGCTGTTATTGTTAACTATAACAAAAACCATTAAAAAAAAAAAAAAAAAAAAAATCTGTAATTTAAATAAAGCTGAAATAAAATAAAATGAAAATATTAGATACTTAAACTTAAAAATATATATATAATAAAAATGTTGCCATGGCAACTAACTGAAACAGTTTAAGTAGTAAAATTACTAAAACCGAAATAAAAATAAAGTTAAATAGAAATATTTAAAAACTAATAAAAATGACAAATGCACATAAAATTACTTATAAATGTAACTAAAATGAAAAGAAACCTTAAAATATATATATATATATATATATATATATATATATATATATATATATATATAAAAGAAACTAATTCAAATTATTAATACATTTTATAATACTGTATAAATAATACTAAAATATCACCAATAAACAAATTTGCAAATATTCTTAAATTAAATTGTCTGAAAGATTCTAAAATGTAAAATAATAATAATAATAATAATAAAAAAACCTGTCCTATATTGGCATGGCACTGCAGTTGGTAACCAAAAGCCAAAAGCTAGTATGTTTTATCCCAACCAAACCTCATGGTCATCCTCGTGAGGTTACAGGCTGACCATAATCAGAACAGGAAAGTCCCGTCTATTCTCCATCATGTGCATGTATCTGTAGATCACTTCCTCTGGGTGACAGACAGAAGCTCTGTAATGAGATTTTTCTGATGAGGTTTGGAAGTCACACTGACCTTGCTGAATATTTTACCCTCATTTAAACAAAACTCACATTCAACCATGTTAAAAAGGCAAACTGGAATACTACAAATGCATGATAGCTACCTTATAAACATTAAATTGATATTTGCCTTTCCTGTCTTTAGCCCAAAATCATTGTAACAGTGACTGTCAACAGAACAAGGTTAGACCTGCCAGAGTCTGGACTACAACATTTTATCGCAAGATGAGTCACTGGGAGATGGCAAGAAGAATGTATTTTAGAATATTTTTCAATATTACTATATTACTTTACTGTGTTTTAAACTAAAAACACAGCCTTGGAGAGCATAAGAAGCTTCATAATCTTAACAACCCAAAACATTTGGAAAGTAGTGTACATATAAAATATGTTAATGGAATCAAATTCTTACACTACCATAAAATTACCATAGTATTTTGTGCATGTGCTATACATTTGTATTCTTTTAAATACCTCGGAGTACCATTTAAATACCAAGTTATATGAATATGGTAATCAGTACTATTAAAGTAAAAGTACAAAAGTAATTGGCTTTATTTTATTACCAAAACTTGTCATCACTGATAACTAGCTACTACTCATAATTACTGATAATTCAATTATAAATATACAATATGAAAACGTCACATTAGGGCAAAAAGTACTAACATTTTAAACGTGCAATTCCTTATATGTTGAACGTCACATGACCAAACCGGAAAACTGGTCTCAATGCATCCGCTAGTGAGAGAAAGTGTTAACAGAAGTATGAACTGACTGAAATATCAATCTGCATATGCGGAGGACATCAGTTATGCTCATCTTTGCTCGCTCCTTTTAAGCTATCTTAAAACACCAAATTTTTTCATGAAGCACATACAAAAGACCTAAACCAGAAACGACCCGATCTGTTTTACAGATTACGGAAGTAAGATTACGCGTAACCCCTGTAGGTGATTCTCTAGATACATTTTTTGTCATACTGGTTGAAAGTCTCCTCATATCCTGATAGCTATCGGTATGTTAAATGGTCTAAATGTATTTTCATAAATATATATCGTCTGTGGAAGGCGTAGGACCATAACATTTTCATCCAATCATTATATTCGGTCCGAATGAAATAATACGATGCCCTACCTGCTTGTCAATGTATGTTTTTACATACCCTGCTCACGCAGACATCATACATATATGTTTGGAGAGCATACGTAAGCAATAATGTACAAGAGGCTGTGCTGTATCGTGAATAAGTCACGGCTGAAGGGCGTTGTTAGGCACGAGTACCTTATTGCTTTTATAAAACAGTTAGCACACAATACAAATATTAGAGCCAGAAATATGTATCAATGCAACTTTTATGAAGTAAACTTCCTTCCGCCGGAAAAAATAGCCCCTGACCGTGAACAGCAACAGAAGTTACATTTTCATGCCATTAGATGGCGGTAAAGACCATCTTTATGTCTTTATGAGTGTGTCAGTCATTGTTTTGAAAACGGAACAAGACGCAACTGACAAATGCTTTGACTAGCGCTGTCAGTCACGTGAAAACCCCTTAAATGTTAAAAGGACAAGATATTGCAGCAGACATTTAAACAGATTTTTTATTATGAACATAGAACTGACCTGAAGGAAAATGCTAAATCTGAATGCAGGTAATAAACTCACTCAATTGATCTCTTTCTCACAATACTCTTCTACATAATACAGTAAGCTTCAATGAACAATATCAATTGAGAACATACATGTACAGTTTTACGTTGCTAAGAGTGGTTTCTAAGGGTGTTGTGTAGTGATAAACAGAACCGTTGGGTGAAACAGTCATAGCCGTGTTTTATCGTGAATAAAACACAGCTATTGACCAATCAGAATCAAGGACAGGAACTAACCGTTTTATAAGACTCCTTATGCTTTTGAATCGCTCTCGGTGTACTTCGATGTCTCAGCACTGATGCATCTCGAACAAGCCTATTGATTAAAAAGAATCAGCTCGCTCACGAATCGGACTATCGCGTCTCGGAGCACGTGGCAATGTCCTCACTTCAAAATAACAAGGAATGACATTTTTTATGAAATGTGGAGTATACTTGGAAAAAAATTTAGATACTTGGAAAAAAATGTAGGTCTACTTAAGTGTTATTTTACTTAGTTACTGTCACACTGGTCTCAAGGAGAGTTGTTTATTCGCAATCACTTGAACTTGTGCTCAAGTACAGTACATCACTGTATTTATCTCTTGCTTGTGATTTGTAGTGTGTTTGGCGGGGAGGCAGGTAAGTGTGGTTTTACACTCTGTTTTTATACAATATTCATGAAAGAGTAAAAAAGATTACACAGACTTGAGGGATGTTTTAGAGGCGTTCGGTTTGTCTCTCTCACAGGTACATCCAGCATGCTCTGAATGTAAATCATACAGGTAAATATTTCATGAAAGGTTGAGTAGGGTTTTCCTGCCTCGCTCAGGCTAATGGAATACTGTGCATGCTGTTCTTCTCATATGAATGTAATTACATCAGGGGGATTCTTCAGCTTAGCAAACCATCAGCACTGGAGATCTAAATGCAATAAGGTTGTTCTGCTTTTGTTCCTCTGAATGAGACACAGAGGAATGCTGAAAATGTTATATTAAGATCACACCAAGTTTCATTTAGGGGAAGGTAATAAAGCTGCACATAATAAAATTGTCAAAACGTACTTGACCTGACAGACAACCCTGTAATTTGCCACTCTTATGCACTGAACACATGACATTGCTTAAAGCCATGACACACCAAGCCGATGTCAAACTAGTGGAGACGAAAGCCGTTGTCACCTTGCATCGGCTGCGTCTAGGCCAAAAAGCTGCACTTGAACACACCTACAGCTCAGTCAGACTACAGCCAGGAGTCAAATTGGGCCGGGGCCGTCCGGGGCTGAGCCGCGGCACATAGGCTTATCAGGGCTCGACATTAACGTTTACTTTTTTGAAGGGGCAAGAGAAAGAGAGTTTTACTTGTCCCGATTAAAACATCAATAACAAAAATAGCTAGGGAATTGCCAAAACGCAAGCACGATTCTATTACATTTAGTGTAAGTGGCGATTATAATGGATAATAATAATATATAATGTATAATGTGCTGACAGTAACAACGTTGCGCTGTTGAGGCTCGCGCAGCCTCTCGAGGAGAAATCGAAACAAATGAGTGCAGCACACACAAAGAAAAAATGCTGCTGTAAAAATGCAAGGAGGTTTTTTATATTCATAACATATGATACAGTTACGTAACATCACACGACCAAGAGTGCTGTTTTCCGCATTATTGGAATCAGATTGAAAATGTGACTTTTATACATTCAATAATAAGTTAATTAAGTAAATTCAATACAAGTCACTTACATTTTAGACGCATTACTGACTGTTTTTGTTCTATTTTAGCAGCAAAAATAGTTCCAAACAAAGATCACAGCAGAACCATAGCGCATCTCTCACAGCGACACTCAGCTGCATTTTATTACTGAATGATTCAGCGTTTTGAATGAATCGGTTGAGTCAAAGATTCAATGGCCCATTGTAAAACACCTGCCTCATTCTTGAATGAATCAGCCGTTTGAACAAATCGTTTGAATGAATGACTAGGACAGTCACTTGCCGCCACCTACTGGCGGTTCAGTTTCATGTTTAAATTTTCCCAACATTTCTTAGGCTATTTGTATATTCAAAAATATTTAAAGAATATCATAACATTATTTACTGCAGTTGTAATTTTTCAGTGTAAATTATTTAATTTGATTCGTAACAGTCCTGCTTTATTTTTCTTACTGAATTTACTGATCAAATGTAAAAAAAAAAAAATTTAAATAAAAGACGAAGCATGTAATAAGATTAGGGGAAAAATGCCCTTGGGGTAAATATCACAAATATGCAGATATAAATATGCAAAAGCTGATGGAACACTGTTGAGAATATAGCTTCAGAATAAATTATATTTACACCAAAAAAAATAAAAAAATTTCCAGACAAGCAACTTTTTTGCTCTGACAAGCTACCAATTTACTTGTCTAAAGGACGAGCACATGGCAAGGCTTAATGCTGAACCCTGTATTTTGTACTGATATGCTCTCCTGTAGGCCTACAGAAATATTTTATCAGATGTAGCTTTGCACACTGCTAGCATCTAGAATGATTTTGATCTGCATTTTAGTGTTCATAGCAGAGGGCTCTGTCAACTTATTTTTTACAGTTTGTCAATTGATAAGATATAGGCTTTGCATACACATGTGCACTCCTCGAAAGCCTGAAACCACAGAGCCCCCCACATAACAAATCCCAGTTTAACCCCTGACTACAGCTGACTATCAACTACCATTTTGAATATCAATCATGCTGTTTACTTTCTGCACTCCATGTAGGCAGCTCAAGTTGTTATTTATATATTTGCATATTGGAATGCTAAGGTAAGGTAGCCTAATGTAAAGTTATAACAGCCTTCAGTCTGTGCCGTCCTGATTTCTTTGCTTGCTTTCATAGCTTTCACTTTTATGCGTGATTGGCTCGTTTGCTAAACTTAACAGCAAATCAGAGTGATCTTTCTCACCGACAGCCCCGATGCTGATTCTATAATGCTAAATCGGGCAAACTCCCGCTGATGTGAAGCTGACTGGAGCCAACGTGTGGAACTCACCACAAAAACTATCCCAGCATTGACCATCGGCTGCCTGTCGGCTTGGTGTGTCACGACCATTACCCCATAGTGAGACAAAATAATTTTGAGCATAGTGTAGCAAAACATTAAAATGTGTTAAATGAACTGTATGTTTATCAGTGGAAAAACTGATTAGGGTTAGGGTTAGGGTTGATTTGACTTCAGGGTAAATAACTATACAAATATTGATTGAAAAAAACACTTTAGTAACACTTTAGTATAGGGAACATGTATTCACTATTACCTATGACTTTTCCCTCAATAAACTCCTAATTTACTGCTTATTAATAGTTAGTAAGGTAGTTGTTAAGTTTAGGTATTGGGTAGGATTAAGAACGTAGAATAAGGTCATGCAGAATAAGGCATTAATATGTGCTTTATAAGTACTAATAAATAGCAAATATTCCAGTAATATGCATGCTAATAAGCAACTAGTTAAAAGACCCTAAAATAAAGTGTTACCAAAAAATATATACAGTGGGTACGGAAAGTATTCAGACCCCCTTAAATTTTTCACTCTTTGTTAAATTGCAGCCATTTGCTAAAATCATTTAAGTTCGTTTTTTTTTCCTCATTAATGTACACACAGCACCCCATATTGACAGAAAAACACAGAATTGTTGACATTTTTGCAGATTTATTAAAAAAGAAAAACTGAAATATCACATGGTCCTAAGTATTCAGATCCTTTGCTGTGACACTCATATATTTAACTCAGGTGCTGTCCATTTCTTCTGATCATCCTTGAGATGGTTCTATACCTTCATTTGAGTCCAGCTGTCTTTGATTATACTGACTGGACTTGATTAGGAAAGCCACACACCTGTCTATATAAGACCTTACAGCTCACAGTGCATGTCAGAGCAAATGAGAATCATGAGGTCAAAGGAACTGCCTGAAGAGCTCAGAGACAGAATTGTGGCAAGGCACAGATCTGGCCAAGGTTACAAAAAAATTTCTGCTGCACTTAAGGTTCCTAAGAGCACAGTGGCCTCCATAATCCTTAAATGGAAGACGTTTGGGATGACCAGAACCCTTCCTAGAGCTGGCCGTCCGGCCAAACTGAGCTATCGGTGGAGAAGAGCCTTGGTGAGAGAGGTAAAGAAGAACCCAAAGATCACTGTGGCTGAGCTCCAGAGATGCAGTCGGGAGATGGGAGAAAGTTGTAGAAAGTCAACCATCACTGCAGCCCTCCACCAGTCGGGGCTTTATGGCAGAGTGGCCCGACGGAAGCCTCTCCTCAGTGCAAGACACATGAAAGCCCACATGGAGTTTGCTAAAAAACACCTGAAGGACTCCAAGATGGTGTGAAATAAGATTCTCTGGTCTGATGAGACCAAGATAGAACTTTTTGGCCTTATTTCTAAGCGGTATGTGTGGAGAAAACCAGGCACTGCTCATCACCTGTCCAATACAGTCCCAACAGTGAAGCATGGTGGTGGCAGCATCATGCTGTGGGGGTGTTTTTCAGCTGCAGGGACAGGACAACTGGTTACAATAGAGGGAAAGATGAATGCGGCCAAGTACAGGGATATCCTGGACAAAAAAACCTTCTCCAGAGTGCTCAGGACCTCAGACTGGGCCGAAGGTTTACCTTCCAACAAGACAATGACCCTAAGCACACAGCTAAAATAACGAAGGAGTGGCTTCACAACAACTCCGTGACTGTCCTTGAATGGCCCAGCCAAAGCCCTGACTTAAACCCAATTGAGCATCTCTGGAAAGACCTAAAAATGGCTGTCCACCAACGTTTACCATCCAACCTGACAGAACTGGAGAGGATCTGCAAGGAGGAATGGCAGAGGATCCCCAAATCCAGGTGTGAAAAACTTGTTGCATCTTTCCCAAAAAGACTCATGGCTGTATTAGATCAAAAGGGTGCTTCTACTAAATACTGAGCAAAGGGTCTGAATACTTAGGACCATGTGATATTTCAGTTTTTCTTTTTTAATAAATCTGCAAAAATGTCAACAATTCTGTGTTTGTCTGTCAATATGGGGTGCTGTGTGTACATTAATGAGGGAAAAAAATGAACTTAAATGATTTTAGCAAATGGCTGCAATATAACAAAGAGTGAAGAATTTAAGGGGGTCTGAATACTTTCCGTACCCACTGTATATATAAATAAAAAAAATAAATATAGTTAAAAAAAAAGTAAAAAGTAAGTAAGTAACAGCATTAAACAATAAATTATGTATTAGTAATATTAAATGGTAAAATGAGTTATGAAACTTTGATTGTAGTTAGAATAATCATTTTCCCCTTTTCTTATGAAAATCTGGAATAATCTATGAGAGATGGTTTTAATTTCATTATGCCCCAAAGCAAGAACACAAAATTAATTGTCCTTTTACACTGGAGAAAGTGTTCTCTAAAGACAGCCTGGAGAACCGAGGAGAAATGAGAATATAATGAAAATGTAATGTCACTGCACATTCACACACAATGAAAAGTGTACATACATGTTCAATGCCTTACCAGTGAAAATTTTAAAAAAAAAAGAGTCTTACTTAGCTTAATTATTCACCCCTATTTTATTTACTTCTTCAATTTATAAATCACTTAATTTAAAATTACTTTATATCTTTATAATACTTTATAAATATATTAGCATTTGTGCTACAGTCATGCATTTCTACTAAAAAAAGTAAAAGATAAAATCCATTAAGGTTCCTGGCCGAAGCAGTTTATAGAGTTAAACGTTTAAGATCAATGAAAAGTGAGGCTCATTTGATTGATTTTCTCTCCATCTAAAGCCCCTCTTCTTGATTTTAAGAGAGATTACTTGAGTCCAGAAGCAGGGTCATTTACACACCTCTATTTCCTTGCGTCATTGACATTATTTAACTCTTGTGCTAATTAACTAATGATTACTATTCCTTATTATAATTCTGGGAGTCATGAGTTCACAGTAAATGGGATGAAGTCTGCTCTGATACTATGTCAAGGTGATGGTGGTGGACTTGCTCTAGCGTTATTTACAGTTAGATGAGATGAATCTGCAAGTGAAAAATTTTTACATTATGGAGGTTTCTTTTGTTGGTGTAACCACTTTGATTCAATGTGAAGAGAATTTTTGTAAACAAGTTTTACCTTTACTGCCAAAACACCACACTAAACCAACAGTCACCTATTTAGCCACAGACCATAAAGAGTACAGGGAGAGACCAGGTACGGTTGTAACATAGGGAGACTTGTAACACCACCAATTCCACCAATCAGCAATAATCAAGGAGTCCTATGATCATTTCATTATTTACCCGCTTCCTCCCAGATATGAATGATTGTCGATAGGTATATGCAGTTTTTATTAAGAAAAAAACAAACAAACAGATTTTTAGGTAAGAATGTAATTTTATATAACTTTATACAACTATGCCAGCCAGTGTTTTTTAATTATTATTATTATTATTATTTTATTTATTTTTTTAGGAACTAATGAGGCTTCAAAGAAGGGTGGGCAGGCAGATCAGTTGCAAAGACAATGTTGAAAGCCAGTAGTGAGGATTCTGAGACCTCAGACAAAAAAAACAAAAACTTTTTTTGTTGTCTGTAATGAGCCATTTGGCAATTCAAAGGCAAAGGAAGTATGCATGTGCCCTATGTTAGATCTACATGTTCTTTACACAAGTACACTGCAGTCGAGTGTTCATTAAGCATAAATACCGCTAAGGAAGTTTGTTCTAGTAGACTCATTTGCAGACACATGCACAAACTAGTCAAACAATAAGGGATTTTAGCTGTGGTTAATGACAAAAAGAGAGCCATTGTTTTGTATTGTTTCAATAAACCTTATTTTGATGCATATTGCATATTGCTGTTGTTTTTGCTTCTTTTGTCTAATTGTTACAACTTATCCCAGCATGTGTTACTACAACCTACCCCGGTAGTGGGGTAGATTGCAAAAACCATGTATTTGACATCAACTCTTGCAGAAGTTTAAATTGGTGCCTTTTGTAGTAAACAAATATGGGTACTTCATATAAAAGTTTATAAAAGTTTCTAGCTCAAATATTCATTGAGTTACAGATGCTGAAGAAAAAAGTGTTCCAACCATACCCAGTCTCCCCCTATAATCTGAAAAGAAAAAAAAAAATATATATATATACAAAACTTGACAAATAAAATATTTTTAGGACTTTTTAGGGGAATCAACCTATATAAACTACAGTAGTCATCATTTGAAGTTGATCAAAAAAGTTCATCAGAGTTGTCCTAAGAAGAAGATTTTAGGACAACTTTAATGAAAGGTTTTGATCCACTTCAAATGTTGACTACTATATAAAAACATTACTCTGTAATAAAGCAACAAAAGAAAGCATTTTAGAATCAAAATATTTTGTACTTTAAATAAATGACTCTCAGGCTTGTTATTGTGCATTTAAAGTAGGTCTACAAGTGCTTGTTGAGTGCTCAATAAAATAAAATAAAAAATACCATTAGTCAAACTCTCATAATTCAAGAGATACCTGTATTTCAAGTGCTAAAAAACACAATTTTTTGGTGTTATTCTAAACACCAAGTACACACTGTCATCAGGTGGAAAAAATACACATGAGATTCTTCAAAAATGTCAACATTTGTGTTCCACAGAAAATATAACATCATATGGTGAGTAAATAATGACATAGATTTAGTTTTTGTTTGACTGGATTCTTGAACTGCCATCTACCAGGTACACAATCAGCAAATCACATCCCATGTACAAAAGTGCTAACAAACAGTGTTGTGTAGTATCCAAGCTCAGTGGATTTGAGATCTATTTGCCCTGTATGTGAGCACAGAAGCCTGTCAGTGTGGAGCCTCATACAGCAGCTGAGTGTAGCCTATCTTCCTCATCTCTGTGGTAATAACGTTTCCCATCAGTGCTGTAATGGATCACCTCCAGACTTCATCTGATTGAGAGGGTGAGGGGAGGCTGGTGCTGGCCAGCGCTCCAGGCTGGCTCTGTCTCAGCATCGCTCTTCCTCAGGGAGCCACCTCGGGGGCTTAATGCACTATTGATTTGTTTAGCTAATATATTTCTTTTTTCCTCTTTCCACAGTGGAGGGTGTATATTCTGTCAGTCTTTGATGTCTCGCACAGGATAGTGTTTATGAAAGGACTAAAATTCACTCTTTTTCTTTAGACACAAAGAAATAATAAACATCCTTTTGTGACATCACATTTAGGCATATATATTGATCCTTGCATTGTGAAGGCTAAAAACCTGGCCTTAAAGTCACTGGGCTCTAGCATTAAACAGCTTTCCGTCTTTTGAAGAAGGTTCTGTACATTTTTTATTATTCTTTCCCAGGAGGAACTCTTGGGAAATGGAAACTGCTTTGAAAAAGTAATCAAATCTCAGGGGCAGCAATGCCATTGAGTTTTCCCCTAAGAGCTTGGCTCACTTTGTTCTCGTCTAAAAAATGTTTAGAAATAAAATGATACTTGGAGATACATCTGCAGTCATGCACTACAGACCTTCTGGTTTCTTCTCCTGTCAAAATGCTCCGCCATCCACCAAAGATGGAAAAGGTCAAACAAATGTTAATTGGAAATCGAATTTTGACCGAAACACTAAATGTAAATGGAAAACATCCTGTAGACAAAACAGCCTGTTCTGCAGCGCTCTTGACATGTCATTACTGCAACAAAGGCTAATTAGCATTGTTAATCAGCATTTTCATCTGTATTACAACAATTAATGGAACTGGAAGGTTATGCTACATCTTCACCATGAAGAATTAATTATTAGCAATCAGATTACATTAGCCCAGCAAAAGTGGTTATAAATGCTCTGTGAAGGAGAGCCTGTAATGAGATGGCAAAGCAATCTGACTAACTCCCTTGCAGCAAATCTAAAATAAACTTCATCAGTTATGAATATATGGAAATAGACTGTGTACGCTTTGAAAGGCTACTGATTTTTTAAAGAGCGAGCCAGAGTTTAAAATCAGAAGCTGGCAGACAAAGAAAATCTTAACACTAAGAAATGCACAGCCTAATCAAATTAGATAAAGAATATGGCCTTATTTTATAAAATACAGTGAGCATGCATTGGTACCCGAAGACATCTTGACCTTGCCTAATTCTTATGATAAACTGGTGAAGGGAAGGTTCATAGCCTAAGGTTAAGCGTTTTGCTCAAAGCATAGAAGAAGTGGTCCTTGAGGAATTTGAACTTGTAGAACTAATGTTCCTGATCAATGAGACACACACTCCTAACTACCACTATTGCCCTACAAAGGGGCAACAGAAACATTACAAAAAAAAAACTCCTGCTCTAATGTGAAATGAACAAAATGTCAGAACCTTGCTACAAAGGTTAGGCTCATGAGGGATGCACTTAACATTTGTCTATGACTACATGACATTATTTAAAAGCCTTTCCAATGCAACGCCTGCCTTGCATGTACATACAAAATACAGTAATACAAAAACAGTGAAATATCATTACAATTTAAAATAACTGTCTTCTGTCTTATTATATTTTAAAATGCAATTTATTCCTGTGATGGCAAAGCTGAATTTTCAGCATCATTACTGCAGTTTTCAGTGTCACATGATCCTTCAGAAGATTTGCTTCTCAAGAAACATTTCTTATTATTATTATCAATGCTGAAAATAGTTGTGCTGCTTAATATTTTAGTGATACTGTACTTTTTTTCTTTTTTTTTTTTGTATTCTTTGATGAATGGAAGTTCAAAAGAACAGCATTTATTTAACACAGAAAAATTATAAATGCCACTTTTGATCAATTTGATGCATCCTTACTGAATAAAAGTATTAATTTCTTTCAAAAATCGCGTATATGTAAAAGGCTTCCAAATGGAAAAAAATAAATAGATCAACTTTCTAAATATAACACGTTTAAAAAAAATTTGAAGTCTTTTTGAAGTCTTTTTGAACATTATATATACATATGTTGTTTGAGATGATTATTATTTAAAAACTTTGGTAACACTAATCCTAACCCTAACAATAAGGCTCATTAGTTTACCATGAACTAATAATGAGCTTTATACAGCATTTATTAATCTTTGTTCATGTTAATTTCAACATTTACTAATACATTATTAAAATCTTGTTAACATTAGTTAATGGACTGTAGACTTATTGCTACTGACCTATAAGGCCCTAAATGGTTTAGCTCCTGTGTACTTAACCGTTCTTCTATTGCCCTACAATCCTTCACGCTCTTTAAGATCACAAAACTCTGGACTTCTGGTTGTACCTAGGATATCCAAGTCCACTAAAGGAGGGAGAGCATTTTCACATTTGACTCCTAAACTCTGGAATAGCCTTCCTGATAATGTTCGGGGCTCAGATTCAATCTCCTAATTTAAAGACGCATCTCTTTAGCCAAGCATTCACATAATGCATCTCATAGCCACTGCCATCCCTGTATAAACTCTGGCCACCCCTGTGGCCACCCCAGTATGATTTTGCAGTGGGTACTATTAATTTAAATGCATAATATAAATTCACAAGTTCATGAAGTGAAAGAAAATAAAATGCCACCAAAAAGATGTGGCGCCACCAGAGTAGCCTTGCTGTTTCACTGCCCCCAAGAGTCTAAATAGAAATACAGACCTGAATTTCAAATGTTATTAATAATTACTGTGAAGAGGCTAGGGGTGTGCGATATATTTAGTCTGCGATTTTATCATAATTGTTGTTTTAATGATGCACAATCGATCTGACATCCCTCTACGTGATGTTGTCTTGTAGATTAGACTAGTGTCGGTGCGCATTTAGAGTGCACGCTTTCACTGTGTAACTTATACATTTAATATAACGTTAGTTAATAAATATCACATGAAGAGTGCCGTTTTTCTCCAGATATCAGCCCTGCCTCTGCTGAATTATTTTTTATCCCTGGTGGGATAGTGATGCTACTCCAGAAACCACCAACAGATCATATAAAATACCAAAAATAAAAATATTTTTAAAACATCGGCAAGTAAAAGCTGCGTTATACTGCTCGCCACGCGAATGTGAATTGAAATGAATTGTGAACTAACACGAACAAACAATGAACAAGTGTATTTTCATCGACTAACATTAACGAAGATTAGTAAATACAGTAACAATACACGTTCATGGTTAGCTCATGTTAGTTAATACATGAACTTATGTTTAACTAATGTACCTTATTGTAAAGTGTTACCAAAACTTTTAATGATCTTATAGCTTTAGATTGGGAATATGAGGAAATAGTGAGTTTTCATTCATATCTTAAGCAATTATGCTAAATACATAGCATAAGCATTTTTTAATACATTTTTAAAAAACATTTTGAAGCTTTGTTTTAAATAAAACAAGTGACTCAAGTGTCAGCTCCAATTCAGCTTAGGTGCTAAATTTAAGTAGCTCATTTGTGGAATTTAGGGGGAAATAAGAATGAGAGAAAGAGTTTGCTCCTCCGTTAGAGCGAAAGAGCGACTGGTGGAGAACTGTGGTCTTGTGTGAATTAGCCAGAGGAGAAGGAGAGACTGGCCCCCTAACCTTCATTAGCTACTGTCAGTTGGCTGTGTCAAATTGGACAAAGCTTGTTGCCAGATAGCGGCCGAGTGCCCGCAGGGAAAGGGACGAAGACAAATTGCCACCACAAAGAGATAAGGCCGTTATTAGAATTCTTCCTATCTCCAACAAATGAGGAAAGAGCACCCCATTAAAAAAGCAGCCTGAAGAGTACATGACATCCCTGTTCCATACAACGCTGACATAATAGCGCATCTCTGCTTTTCTCTGGGTGGACCTCAGTTTGACTGCAGACATGATAACTATTACTCTCCCACAATGAACAGGATGCGTTATAGGAGTCAGACGACTACTGCGTGATGAGCTTTTGTAGTGAAATACTGATATTATATATACAGCAAAATGAAAATGATGCTTGTATTCAACGACAGTGATATGTGGTGAACAACAGTTAAAATGACATTCCAGTGACCAGTTTATGGCAGGGTCCCTCTTTAACTGCTAGTGTGGAAGAAGATGTGCCACACTGTGATTGGATTCTTGCTGAGTAAACATAAATAAATGGTCAGCAACATCAGATAAGATGCTAAGGCAACTGCCAGACAAATGAGTTCCACACTAGGGCTGAGAACACCGTGGCTACATCTCACACCTGTGGCCAATCACACTCCAGGATTGGAAAGGTGCCAGACTTCAATCTCCTCCTCATCAGAAAGGGGTAGACACACCCTTATTCTGTGTTTCCAACTCAACGGGGAAGGAGACATTAACAGACACACCATGTCCTGAGTTTCTGACCTGACAAAAAAAAAGAGACTACAAGATAGTTAAGGTTAAGCTTTTGTGAGCAAAACCTTTTATATTGCTTTTGACTGTACTCTAGCTGCAAAAGGACCTCATCTGACCCTTACTGCTCCTCCAGCAGCGCAGCCCAGTCCACAAAGGACCTCTGCTTCGGCAGACATTGCCTGTCCCACATGGCTCCTCGGATGCAGCCAGCCTGCAAAAGAACCCGTGAAGATTCATCTGACCTGGCTGTCCATTCCACCCTTTAAGGACCCTCTTGGCACAACCGAAGTTCAGCATCCTCCAGTCCAGCATGGCAACGACTGCTGGATCGCAACTCTGAGCTCGCTCCACTGCATGCTATCCTCACCAGTGGAAGACGTCTCTGCCGTCAGACTGATCATCCGACTATGTGGAACATAAATAAAAACTTACCAAACCTCTTTCTAGAGATCTTGGCATTACTTTATACCTGCAGCATTTTTTTTTTTCTAACTTGCTTAGATAACAGCTGGGATCAGCTTGTTACAAATAATAGGTATATTACATTTATTTATCACCAGCCATTAAGTGGTTTCCCATAAGAAGCATTTCCATACAGATCTCTTCCATTGCTACATTCAGTTCAACATCATTCTGTGTTTACATTACTTATTTGTGTTTACGGTTTAATTCAGTATTTTCCATTTTAGTTATTAGTTTATTATGGTTTATGGCAGTGCATAGTCATTATTAATAGTTGTGGTATTTACTCTTGCATATTTATTGTTAATAAATTTCATTTTAATTCATTCATTCACTTCCTTGTGTTGATGATCAAAGACTCTACTAGTTGTCCAGATTCTCATAAATCCTTCAGATAAATCAGCTGACCAACTCTCTCCAGTTTACATTAATTCTAAATTATAGAACAGCTCTTTGGGAGTGTTCTTATTTTAGAATAGTAGCCACATCTTAAGTGACTTGATCAAAAATCACTACGTCATCTGTGACTTGAGTAGAAATCACAACAGATAGATGTGAGAGAAGGTGACCGGAGCCACAAAGTTCCTGCAAATGACACTAGGATAATTGAAATGGTAGTCAGAGTGACATTTCATGATCACAGATGGACCTTTTCCAGGAGAGGAAGCGTGCTTGGACAGAGAATGAACATATGGCCAAATAACAATTTAAGGGAAAAGGGAAAAAAAGATTCTCATGTCTGTGAACTCTCACCACAGCTGGTTTTAAATCACTGCACTGATGTTTATGCTTCCGTGCACTGACTGTCTAGACTGTCATTACATATGTTAGGATCCAGACAACCAGATCAGGCAGTTTGTACCACAGTATTCTATCAATCAATAAACTTCCAAGACCTTCTTCGAATTGCATAAGTCAGCTTGTTTGGTTGATCCATGCATTTATGGGTCTGGAGATTAGCCAGATGTTTTGCAGACCCACAGGGCTGATGCAAGGCGCTGTTATTGGGAGACTGAGGCTGTTTGCCTGAGGCGAGCTGTGTTTGAATAAAAACCCAGGAAACATTTGAGGAAGTTTAGCTTTCTCAGACAGAAATCAAATAAATGTTTAATTCAAAATTCCCTAGCTATCTTTTTTTTTTTTTTTTTTTTTCAGTTGTACTCCATTTCATCCCAATCCATCCAACAAAAACAAAGTTTCAATGTACAAGAAAGCGACAGCTTTCTATGATCATCCCCTGAGACAGATGTTTTCAGTGCACCCTGTGCTGTCCCACGGAGTCTGCGCACTCATACACACGTTGGTTTACAGGGACTCTCCATAGGCATAATGGCTTTTATACTGTACAAACTGTATATTCTATCCTCCTACACTAACCCTGCCCCTAACCCCATCACAGAAAAAAACAAAAAAAAACTTTTGTATGTTTTTTAAGCCATTTGGTTTACGAGGACAGAGGAAGTGTCCTCATAAACAGAGGTGCACATAACTTTTTCGGTCTGGTACTCAAGGGAGCACCTGGAGATGTTGCTTGGTACTCACACTTTACGCGATACACTTGTCCTAAAAGCTGCCCTCATCACTTTCCTCCTGACTGCTCTCCTCACTATCTTGTTTTCTCTTGAACATGGTAGATGATAATATATATTTTTTCTTTTCTTCTAACATTAATGACACAGACAACAGCAAGTATATTAGGCCGCTGTCACTTTAAGAAGGAAAGCACATCCGGTTTCTTTCTCAACTGTTCACTTAACCGAGAGAATACTTCCCGGGGGTGTTTGGGCTGTGTGCACAGATAACAGCTCGCGAGTCACGATTTTGCCTCTTCTTCCGGTTTTAAATTGTTTGAATGTGTTAACTGGCGAGACAAAACACGTCCAAATGATAAACTTTCACTCTATGATGGTTAAATTTAGCAGTTAATCCGCGAATCACATGCGTGCTGAACCGTTGGACCTTATCCGCACGGATCACGGATTAACTGCGATCCGTTGCACACCTAATAATTAAAGAACACACTTATCGTCATGATTGCTATCTTACCAGAGATGGAGAAAAATCCTACTCCAGTAAGTAAACATGTTCCTGTGAACCGGTCCTCAAAAAAACTTCCCTCCATGTTTTCTGGTGCGCATTGTGTATTTTTTCCACGCATGCGCACCTGCGTACCACTTATGCGCACCTCTGCTCATAAACCATGTTTACGTTGTAATACCCATGTCATTATACACATTTGTGTCCTCATAAACCACATATGCCAGAACACACACACACACACACACACACAAAGGCCAGTTTTATGGACTTGACCAATCTGCAGGGCTGCTGGGAAATGAAACCATGTTTAGGCTTCTCAGTGCTTTTCTTTCACTATAAGTGCACAGAAATGTTGGGTGGAAAGTCTCAAATTGATTTGTCTGCTCAGCTGCACAGACTAACATCATCCTCTTTGAGATGCGTTATTATAATAGTCCATAATGCTGAGAGGTAATTACTGTTCAGCCAAACATATAGATCTGTTCTGTGATTCAGATTCTCATTTCCACTTACTATAGACTACTTCAGCTATTCCTACAGAACGAAATGATAAATTCACCATAGCATACTTTACAGCTGATTTTTCATGCAATTTTAGAGCTTTTAAAAGTTCTGTGTTGACTAAGAGCATAGGACTGAAGGCCCTGATGTACTCCCATTAAATTTCTTCTCGTTCTTTGCTAAGGGTTAAACAAACTCAGAGCACACCCACCATCACGGACCAATGGCAGTTTAAGGGTGTTTAACAGCCTGCACAAAGTTTTCTGGACAATTTTAAACCAAATGAACTCCAAACAAACTTCGTCTTGATTTTGTTCGAAATTATGTCACACCTGTTTGCTCTTTGTTTTCACTGAGTAACTTTAAAATTACATGAAATAATAGCCAGTATAGCAAACATTATTAAACTATACGTTCGGTAGTTATACAAGTTATAATTCTCTACTTTCTCATTGCTTCCTGTAATGATATCAAAAAATGCCAACTCTTAGATTCATACATTTTAAAACACATATTCGTATTTGAATATACATGAACTACTGTACTGAACCTTTTCCCTGAGAAGGTTCCCTGAGAAATTCTTGTTCTGTAATGTTTAATTAATCTACTTTATTGAAACATCAGGCTAATGATATGCTGCACCATGATTTCAACAGAATGGATCAAAACATTTTGGATACCAGTTGTCATGCTTAATGTGGCGTTCTTTTGGATGGATTGAAAAAACACGGAAAGCACAACATTTACAACACTGCAGTTTAATCAACTACAAAAAAAACCCCCAAAAAATACTTTGGAAATGTTGTGTTAGGTTCAAAATATATACGTTTTGATTAGACAAAAGCGTAGTGAAAATACTTTTTTTTTTTTTTTTACCAAAATCTGCTCAAGACAAATATTTACAAATTTATAGTGGAACTGCATTAACTGGAAAGCTGCACCCAGTGTTCCTGCTAATGATTTCTCTTTATTGCACTGAAGAGTTACAGAACTAGCAACTACATAAAACAACTTGGTATTTAACATGGTCTAAGGTCTAAATCTTATTTGGACACAATTGCCCACCCTTACCCACTGGAACCGAGCACATACTCGCTCACAGAGCTTAGAGCTACAGTAATGTGGAGGAGTGAGACAGCTGAAGGAGAGAAATGGGTGGCACTGTGAAAGGCGATTAGGGTTCCCAGCGGTCGCCATGGTGCAGAGAATGATTGATGTGATTAATAAAGCTGTCGTGATCATTGCTCTCAGTGCCAATCTGAGGGTTAGGCCGAGTGTTTCCGCTCAAACGCAGCAAATATCTCCCACTGGCACCCTGAGCTCTTACCTAAACCCTCCCACCCGATTGAGTCCTTCACAGAAATCTGCGGCCACTAAACATACAGCTTATAGAAGATTTGTCTGTAAGATTTTTTTATGTTTTTGGGAAAAAAAATAATGCTCTTGTGATCACCAAGGCTGGATTTATTAACATTAATAATTAATTAATAATTATAATGCACAAGATTATAACAGTGATATTGTGAAATTTAAATTTTATATACAATTTTTACACAATTTATACAATTTAAAATAATAGTTTTTTGTTTAAATATATTTTTAAATTATTCCTGATGGCAAAGCTGAATTTACAGCAGCCATTACTCCAGGCTTCATGGTCACATGATCCTTTAGAAATCTTTTTTTTTTTAAATCATGTTGATTTGCTGCTCAAGAATCATTTGTTTTCATGATCAGTGTTAGCTGTGCTGCATACATTTTTTGTGGAAACAGATTTTTCAGGATTCTTGAACGTTTAGAAGAACAACATTTTTAGTACTTGAAGTATAAATCTTTAGTAACAATGTAAAAGTCTTTACTGTCACTCTTGATCAATTTAATGTGTCCAGCTTGTTGAATAAAAGTAATAATTTCAAAAAATAATCATAATAATACTAATTACTGAAGGTCCACATGTAAAGTGTCGCTATGTAGTTTTCCTAGCAAGAGTCTTGCAAACAAAAGGGCCTTATGGGGCAATAAACCATTGTACCCTTAAGCCATACAATTAATTTGAAGTCACTCCAAGAGGATTGTGTTTGAGGAAATGCTAAATGGTGACTACTAGAAGGAGCGAGTCGGTTGCTCACTGTTATTTTCTGACATACACAACATATAGTGCCAGACAGAGTTCATTTCTGCTGTTATTACCTGTAGACCCTTTGGCCACAGTGGGTTTTGGTCTCAAATCAAATGGAACATGTGACACGAGGGCCTAAACAATGAAAAACAAATAGGAGGTCTCACTTCATTGAGCAGCCTAATGGGTATGTGAATTG
Organism: Elopichthys bambusa; assembly: GCA_037101425.1. Taxonomy (NCBI): domain Eukaryota; kingdom Metazoa; phylum Chordata; class Actinopteri; order Cypriniformes; family Xenocyprididae; genus Elopichthys; species Elopichthys bambusa. The sequence goes on along the minus strand of CM074447.1, from coordinate 23,382,403 downwards.
AAAGCTGCATTCAATTTTGTTTGTGTTTTTCTTTGACATTTAAAGGGTAAAAAAGAACAAAATCATCACAAACACTCTCTTAGGATCTCCGGGATGATCACTTTTAGACTAAAGCCACACATCTCGAAAATGCTTTTTCTTTTCTTTTTCTTTCTTTTCTTTCTTTTTTTTTTGGCTTGAAAATCAATTTTAATCTCAGAAGGCGAAAACTCATTTTTTCACTTGTTTCTCTATGTGATGGCTTATTATGCATTCGGGTACTCAGATGAGCTATTGTGTCGAATACACTGGCGTAATCACAAAGATGCCGTCATATTGTCTGTAGGCTGTTCAAACAGAGCATGCAGGAAGACTTGATCAATGGCGATATGCAGTGTAATTAATCTAGACTTGACCTGTAGGTTAGCAGGTACCAGAAGGTGAGTGAATGGAGTGGCTAAATATGCAATTAGAATCTTTTGTAATTGCTTTTGACCTTAACTGTCAGTTCTTGTTTGGGCAAGTCTAGTTTAGGAGCACTTGAAAGGAAATTACCGAATGGGCAACAGTCGAACGGGTTCTAGTACTGATGTATAATATTTACTTGGATTATAAGTTAACGTTAACAGCAGAAGTTCTCGAGATGATGGTGCATGTTTTTGTGTAGAATAGAAAGCTGATTACTCATTCCTCGCCAGCAGAGCGGTTCTGGTCCATTACAAGAGAGAACAATTTAAGTCTTGAAAGATGCTGTTTAGTTACAAATCCAGCCATTATGTTTAGAAAATTAGCACAGTTAAGCTGTTCAGAGATGAAAATGCTGCAGCTAACAGCATGCTGTCACACCCCAAGAAAGAAATTTACTCAGCCACTTCAATTCAAGTATGCTGGAGAAAAGAACTGACTAACAACAAACAAAAAGTAACAAACTGTATGAAAGGAAGAATGATTATTAATACATGAAGGTATTAGATTCAATCTGACATGCTGTACCATGTTTGGTTTTCTTTCAACTAAAGAATCCATTTGATTACTTTGCCTCGGTGCAGTGCCTTTAGAGATAGTTGTCAAAAAAGAAACTAAAGGTAAAGCTGACATGATTCTGGACGAGGTAATGAGTTTTGTTCAAGCTGGTTTTTGAAGCAGGCTGCTGGGCGAGCAAATTGAGGGAAAGCCCAGAGCAAACAGCTGTCCTCTAACTATCTACAAAATTGAATAATACTGTCCTTACCTGGAAGGAGTATTCCAGGTTCAGCTCAATCAACATGTCATTATGCTGATTACCACGAAAATATTTTCCATTTGTCTGTCATTTTCTTTAAAACATAAAAGAAAATGTTGCTTTTTCCAACCTTTTCTGTGTAAAAAAAAGAAAAGAAAAAAAGTTTTACGTCTTTGTGTTTATGATAATGTAATGCTGTAAAAAAAAAAAACCTGTAAAATTGATAATTTAACAGCTTAAATAATATACAAGTTTTAATAGAATAATACACTTAAGTGTGTTTATAAAAAATTATAAGCTTCATTTTGCTTTCAGACCCTCTAAAAAATGGTGATTGCAAGTGCCCCACTATAACCTCAATTTTTGCTTTTTGTTTAAAATAAATAAATAAATAAAGGCAAAAAACGTTTTTTTTGTGGTAATCATTGTCACAAATGTTGGCGATTAAACTTAAAGGGATAGTTCACCCAAAAATGAAAATTATGATTTACTCAACCTCAAGCGAGGTGTATATCTTCTTTCAGACAAACACAATTGGAGTTATATTATAAAATATCCTGGCTCTTCCAAGCTTTATAGATTTTGAAGTCCGAAAAAGTGCATTTATCCATAATAAAAGATATCCACACGGCTCGAGGGAGTTAATAAAGGACTTCTGAAGCGAAGTGATAGGTTTTTGTAGAAAAATATTCATATTTAAATCTTTATAAACTACAATAACTAGCTTCCGGCAGATGGCCCACAAAATCGATTTACGCCAAAAGACTAATCTCTGACCTGACGCATGACTTATTGACGAACAGAAGCGCTCATTTTATCCCTTTAAACCTGCATATTCCTTTTAGCTCTTTCTTAAAGAGACAGTTTACCCAAAAATGAAAATTCTGTCATCATTTACACACCCTAATGTCGTTGCAAACCTGTACGACTTTCTTTATTCTGCAAAACACAAAAGAAAATATTTTGGAAAATGAAAAAGAAAAAAAGAGTCATGTTTTGGAATGACAAAAAGACGAGTAAACGATGACGAAATTTTCATTTTTGGGGGAACTATCCCTTTAAAGCATTGGGCCTTGTTATTGCATGTGCAATGGCAAATCCTACCCCCATTCACTGTGACGTTAATATTTTATACTTTTAGACATGACAAAATGCCCAAGGCTTTGGTTAGAGCACTGTTTTTTCCATCCCTTTCTCCATCTCTTTTCTTTTCCCCTTTATATTACGTTGGATACTTCTGGGACTTTAAATAATACTGCCCTCATTATCCAAATATGGAAGTGCACAGCGTATCACATAATTAATTTGATTAGAGTGTATTTATCTCAAACCATTTCTGCACAGATACACACAGCGGGGCCGGAGATGTGAATCACATCTGCCTCCAGTGAAGTTGTTTCAGAACATTCATGTAATATCACCTTTTCCAAGGTTTGTCATCTCATCCCCCTGGGGCCAAATCTTGCCCTGGAGAGTAGGTTGGATAGGAATAAAAGCAGCACAGATTTATGGGGCCAGACCACAGCATTACGGACCACTGAGTAGTGAGAAATGAAGTGTTTAAAATGAATAAAAAAGATGTCACTAACCTGTATATTGTATAACACTGTACAGAATGCCACGTACAATATGCATCTCAGACCAAGTGACGGCTAGGGTGGAAAAGAATAAATAAAACATTTTTTTCATTGACAAAATCCTGGGTGTTGAAATGCAATCATTATTGGATCAGGCTGATCCCCAAGTCTCAGCTTTCATTTCTCTAACGCACAGTTGCTCAAACTCTCTCTCTGTGACGGAGGGGTTTAGGATAGTTAAGATGATGTGGGTCTCTCTGCTACTCACAGCGTGTGTTTAGAACAGTGACCCCCCCTCATACCGCCTGTCAGCTTAGTGTCTGTTGCAGGCTCCAGCTTTCCCTCTCTCACTCTCGCCTGTCTTCACCACCCAGTGCAAATCCCTCTCTCCCTACTGACACTGAGTTCTGTGTGGTTTTAAAATTGTACTCACCAGATCATAAAAATGCAATTTATGCATGCACATTCACACAGACACACAGGAGCGCACCTATTTACACTTGCTTGCATAAACACACTTCTGTATCCCTTGAGAAGATTTATAACAACAGTTCTGTCAGGACACTACCTTTAATAGAGATATAATGGGAAAAAAACGTATAAAGTAGTTGGGTCGCAGGACTGTTCTACACTGAAAAACACAAAATCATGGAAGGTAAATAGTTTGGGTATCCAGCATATGTTATTAATTTTGCATATTAATTTAAAAGACATTTACAATAAACAACTTTGATATTATGCTACACTCTAAAAAATGATAGGTTAAAAATAACCCAAGTTGGGTTGAAAATGGACAAACCCAGCAATTGGGTTGTTTTAATAAAGTGATTGGGTTGTTTATTACTGTTTAGCTTGCTTAAAATGAACCCAAAGTTGGAAATTAACATTTATTAATGTTTAATAAATTAAAATGTATTAATATATTTAATGAATAATAATTAATCAATAAACATTTATCAAATTGCTTATTAATAAATGTTCACATTTTGATTATTATTGTTGCCTCTAGGTTAATTATGTGTCTGATTTTTAATTTCCAACCTATTTTGGATTCATTTTAAGCCAGCCATATAGTAATTTTTAAACAATAGTTGTGTTTAATAAAACTGGCCAGCACGTTGTGCAAACATTTAACCCAACCACTGGGTTAAAACAACCCAATCGCTGGGTTTGTTCATTTCCAACCCATCTTGGACTTTTTTCAACCCAGCATTGTATAGTGTATGTTGTGTATTCATACCACCACTTGGTATGAATGTAAAATCTTCCCTGAGTTTTGAGATAATAAAATATTTCAGGTCAAATATATATTATTTATTATTAGATTAAAGATAGAATAGAAAAATTATTAATTAATACAACACTTTTGTAATTGTATGATTAGTTTCTTTCATTTCAATAAAATTTCAATAGCTGTGTTCTATTCACAATAAAACACGGCTATGACTGTTTCACCCAACAGTTCTGTGTTTCACTACACAACACCCTTAGCAACCACTCTTAGCAACGTAAACTGATTGTTCTCAACTGATATTGTTCATTGAAGCTTACTATATTTTATGTAGAAGATTATTGTGAGAAAGAGATCGATTGAACGAGTTTAATACCTGCATTCAGATTTAGCATTTTCCTTCAGGTCAGTCCTATGTTCATTATAAAAAATCTGTTTAAATGTCCGATGTATTATCTTGTCCTTTTAACAGTTATGGGGTTTTCCTGTGACTGACAGCACTAGTCAAAGCATTTGTCAGTTGCATCTTGTTCCGTGTTCACAACAATTCAGTCTTTTCAATATAAAAGTCTTCACTACTGACTGACACACTCATCAAGACAGTCTTTGCCGCCATCTAATGGTGTAATAATGTAACTTCTGTTGCTGTTCACGGTCAGGGACTATGTTTTCCGGCGGAAGGAAGGCTTTTAGTGATTTTACTTCATAAAAGTTGCATTGATTTGTATTATGTGGCAACCGTTTTATAAAAGCTTTGCATCGTGCCTAACAATGTCCTTCAGCCGTGACTTATTCACAATACAGCACAGACTCTCGTACCTTTTTGCTTACATATATATATATATATATTCCACGCACCCCAGAACAGTCCTGCGGCCCAACTACTTTACACATTTTTTCCCCATTATATTTCCATTAAAGGTAGAGAGAGTCCTGCTAGAACTATGTTGTTATATATCTTCTCAAGGGATGCAAAAGTGTGTTTATGCAAGCAAATGTAAATAGGTGCGCTCCTGTGTGTCTGTGTGAATATCCATGCATAACACACACACACACAAATATGAGTGTACAAGTCCACCTCTGATACTTTGCATCCACATAAGTTGTGGCACAGATAGTCCCAAAGCTTCTCGTCCATTTAATAATGTATATGTGCGTGTGTTGAGGACGTTTACAGTCATTGTGGGCTGCTGAACAATCATCCAACTTCCACGGGCAACAGTAACCATGGCAACTGGCATTCTAGAGGCCTGCAGCACACAGTCAGGCCTGAAATGTATAAAATATCAAAACATTGTGCTGTAATTCTTCAAACTCTGCAAAGCACAACCATGACTATATTTGACCACATATATATTTGAACAAGGCAGTGATGCAGGAGCATGGATGTCTAATCTATAACTGAAGGAACAAGAGAAGTATTGTTTATATCCTCATACAATGGCGTACCTGTAACACCTCTAGAGCACATCACGGCAATAAAAAAACAGAATAATGAAACAAGCCACAGGGCCAGATCTCACAGGAACAGGGAGAGAAAATCACTTACAGCCTTCAATGATTAGAAAATGTGCATGTGACAAGCTAAGATGCATCTCTGTCAATGTGTTGATTTATAAGAGTGGGAGGGGAAGACAGTGGGGTGCTTTAGGAATGAAACCTTGTGCAAATGAACACAGATGCTGAAGGGAAAGAAAGGGATTTCAGCTTTCTTTCATTATTAACAGAAGGACTTTTCATAAGATTTAACATTCATTCTGTTTTCTTTGACATACTAGGACATTTACATTGTATTAAAGAAGAATATGAATAGGGTATAAGCAGATCTGCAAAACAATCTTATGGTTGGATCCTGTACTATGGGATGTGAACTGAAATGGACAGATAATCTTTGCACAGTGATGACAATGTACAAAAAAGTCCCATTAAAAAGATAAAGAGCATTAAGAGAGCTTATTTACGGAAATGATGCACCATGAAATATGCAGGAAGATCATAATTCAAAGCACTTTTGTGATTTCTAATCCACCTACTTGGTGAAGGAGAAAGAAAGTGAACCAAGCAAAATAAAAGATTATTCTGTTTCTTTTTTATATATTTATTTATATATTTTTTTTGAATGCCAAGCCATTTTCAAGAGAAGTTTGTGGATCATAACTCCTGAGCAAAATGGTATTATCTGTCATTATTTTAGTCATTTTCATGTTGTATATCAGAAATGTCACATTTACACAATTTTAAGTCCAGTTTCTAGTACTACACTTAATAAAAGCTTTTGGTTTATATTTGATCCTTAGTACCTCAGAAGTACTGTATTTTTAAATGTAGTAGACGCATTTATTCTGATCTACCTTTAAGGCAGGTCATATAGAAACATTTCAATTATACACAATATTTTGTGATTCATTTTTCATTGGTTCTCATAACCAGGGCATTAAGACTACCAAAAATTAAAACTGTGGATGTCCGGTTTGTCCTTTATGTGAGTTCAGATACAAGAACCTGCCAACACTAGCAGACCTGAACTCCTGCACACCTGCAGCTAATGGCAGGTTTATTCATGTGCCAGAACACATACCGAGTCAGAGACGGAGAAAGAGTGAGGGGGATGGGAGGACATGAAAGGGTAAGGAAAGCACAGAAAATAAAAGAAGAGAAAAAGACAAGAATACAATAAGAAAGCGAAGGTTAAGTATTGTAAGAGGATGATGAACTGCCTGATCTTTTAAGAAACTCTTCAACCAAAAACAAACCTTCTGTGTCATTTTCTCACCGTCATGATGTTTCAAACTTTATTTGTTCTGTGGAATACAAAAAGGTGAATTTTTAAAGAATATCTTTGCCAATATGAGGACTAAGGATGTTCAGCTTTTAAAAAATGATGCAAAACGCCATAAAAATATTATCGCCTAATCATGCAATAACTACAAAATTCTACAAAATTAATTAATTTAGGGTCAAACTTTAGAAAGCAGTGGGTTTCTTAAGCTGATAATTAGTCCTTCCATTGTGCTATTCTCAATATAGGTCTAAAACAATTAGCCAAACTTCATCTTAAACCTTCCGTATTCAGCTACATTTCAATAGAACTATACTCAAACAATAGCTGATCCTCCGCTCAGCGAGGAAATTAAATATTTCAATTCAGTGAGAAATTAACATGGGCGTTAATCTGTAATTAAACTTTTCTCCTTTAAGAATCCAACCAAACCTTTGAGATTTAATCTAGCCTTTTGTGAGACAACAATAAACTCATTCATTTCCACAATACTTCAGATATCCTTGCTACATAAACACATTAATTAGACTATCTGGTGATAGACAGAACTAAATCATGAGTTAAAGCAAACACAAATTGCAGATATATCCACATAAAGTTAATGTTGACATTTCTTACTATTCAGTGCTTTTCAAGATAATGATTCTGTGGCTATACTGTTATTGCCTCAAAATGGTTCTTTATCTTTAATCCACAAGTTATTAATCAAATACGAAAGATTTTTACTTTCTTTCAGAACATAAAATATGAAGCATTTCCATCTAACACACAAATCAAAACACACTAATAACTAACATTCCTGTCAAGCGTCTCTTATAAGCCCTGATAAACATTATCTGTCTAGCCCTGATCTAGTTAAAACTGCTCTCATTCATGTAAACAAATTCCTTGCATTAATTACTTCATATTTTGATTATTCTGAAAAAAAGGAAAGAAAAAAAGATAATTGCCTCAGTAATTGGCTGTGCTAATGGTTATTGTTTCTAGTGTGCATTCATAAGCATGTTTAATTGTAAGGTGAGAACATACAGCATGCTGGGCCCTCAGGAGCCGTGGTTTCCGGTCACAATATCAATCAGCTAAATGAAATTGGCCCATTAAATAGCTTTAATTGCCTAATCACTGAGGCAGGACAGAAGCATGGAATCAATTAAAAAGGGTCAAGTAAAATATGACTTGTTTTCAAGAGCCATATTTAAAAAGTGCTACTCCTCAAGATGACTGACAGGAGTGCTTGATGGTGGGCTCTGCTTGAGAAGAGCCTGTATTTTAAAGTTTTTTATACTCTTCCACTATATAAAAATACGCTAAAGTGGAGTCTGAAATTGGTTCACACTTGTCCACGCATTTACTATTTTCTTATGGAAAACAGCACATAATGATGCATTGCATAGGATAGCGAACGACTTATAAAGTGTAAATACGCTTTCCATTGGGGTGAATGAAGCCTGGTATTTTTTGCAACTTGCATCAGTGTCAAGCAAAACTCCATATGTGCAACCCAGCACAGACCACAAAACATATTGGACCCTTTTGTATTCTCTACAGAATGCTACATCCCTCGCAATGACATCTCTTCTCTGATGACGTGACCAGCGAGAGGGCAGCACAATTTTCTCCTTTAGCAACCCGTCACTCAAAAATCACAACAATTAGCGAACTACAACAATCCAGTCAATTCCTGATGAAAAAAATCAATTCATACCCAACATTTTTCAGAAAAGAAATACTGAAGAAAAGACAATCGCAATAGAGAAGAAAAGGTTATTTAAAAAAAGGATGAGCTTTTATTCTTCACAGCATCAAGAAAAACTGCACTCATCAAGTCATTTCATGGGGACTTTAAATGTAATTTATTTAAAGGGGACCTATAATGCCCCTTTTACAAGATGTAAAATAAGTCTCTGGTGTCCCCCAAATGTGTCTGTGAAATTTCAGCTCAAAATACCCCACAGATAATTTATTATAGCTTGTCATATTTGGCCCTATTTGGGGTTGAGCAAAAACACGCTGTTTTTGTGTATCCCTTTAAATGAGCTGCTGCTCCCAGCCTGCTTTCCAAAAGAGGGTGGAGCTTTAACAGCTCACGCTTCAGTTGCTCAACAACAACAAAGCTGGGAAATCTCACGCAGCCAAAATGATGATTGTCAGTAATGGTGTTCAGCCTTACATTGTTCAAACCAGAGTCTGACACTGATGGAGAGAATCAGGAAGAAGTTACAACTTTTAGAATGCAACTGGACGTTTCTGAATGGTTAGTGGATAAATGTATGTAGTTGCTGTGGAGTTGCTTCAACTCATCCATTAACATGTGCCGTCATGTTACTCTTTTGTGCAAATCCAGCGTTGAATTGACCCTCGTTTGTGAAGCAGTCCGGCGTAAAAACACTTTACTACAACAACTCTTCCTCTTCTCTAAAGCAGCCCAACATGGCCTCGCCCCCTTGATTGCGTGTTGTCGGGGGCAGGGTTTATGTAAATTTTAGTCCCTACCAGCCATTTGTTGTAGTCCTTAAACAGCAAATTCTTTAAAAGAAAATATCTCCCTTTGCATTGAACTTTGAGCGTTGTAACTTTGCAGATGTTGTTTATGCTCTAACAGCAACATTACACACTAACTAAACTTAAAAAAGTGAAATCATAATCAACCACCCAAGAAGTTTTTCAAGATGTTGAACAAAAATGACCCCGTCAGGAGCCTCATATAATTAAGGAAAGGCACAACCTTGCCGGCAAAGGGGCTGCTAATTGCATTTCGGGGTCACTTCCAGTGCTCTCTTTCAATCATACTGTGTTTTCCTGCAGTGTCCACTGCTACATAATGACCTCACTGTGTGATTAAAACTGTCCTCAGCAATTAATGCTTATAATCTCCTTGACAACACTGGGTGAGCCGGGGTGAGGCAAGCATGGCGAAAATGAGCTGCTGCAATGGACAATGGCGAGTCTCAAGCGCCCCATGGTTTAGATTCAGCGGTTAATAAAGGCCAGTGGAGTAATAATAGCTTCTAAGTGTTGACCTACTCACATCAGGTTGTATATACATCTGAGACGGGGTGTCTGACTGGATTGAGCATGTTTCCACAGCATTATAGAAGCTTTGAGAGATGATTTTAACAGAATAATGACATCAATAGCATTCCATTTTAGCAGGTTTTCACACTGCACAGATTAGAGCTAATCTGGACCTCCAGGCATGAGCAGAAACACACACACTTACACTATTACACTCACTGCAGCAAGACAGAAACGTATGCATCTCGCTTCCTATAGTTTATTATTACCAGCCGACCCTGGTGGGGAAATGTTATGCTTTTACATGGGGAATTATGGATAAAACTCCACTAGCCACCTCAGGCAAGGGACAATACAAACTTCTTTCCAGAGCTTCTATTAGCATGCAGGGAATGTATGCTGAAAAGCTCACCTGGCTATTCCTGGCGCTAGGCGGTAGGGATTGAACCGAGAGTAGAAAAAAATCAGTGAACAATACAGGGCTCTGAATATTTCATGCACATGGTGTGGATACCCTCATGAATTTTTCAGCTCACAGACGGATTGGAAAGGTGGGAAGGGAATGCTGTAGGTAGTCAGTCACAGACCAAAATGGTAATGTCATTCATTTCACTTGTATAGTGCAACATGGGAATGTTGTTGTGAATGGCTCAATGAGCAATGTCACTTTCAAGTTTGAAGGTTACGGAAGAGTTGTGATTGATGAATGGTGCTCAGTGTGTTTCCTTTATCAACTTCATCAAACTTTAAAACTAAACTACACCAATTTACCGATGAATGCATGTCATTGCAGTTTCCAGCTGAAATAAACACCAGTGGCAGTAAAGGCCCATTTACACCAAGAACGATAACTATAAAGATAACTATAACGATAACTATATTTGCATCCACACCAACGAATGATAACGGTCTGTTTATTCTATTTTTATTCTAATTAGAATGGATTCTGATTGGCTGTCAGTGTTTTATCGTTCAACAGCTGGAAAAAAATTGTTCTGAAAGTGATCCCAACGATATAATTTCTCTATAGACCTTATGCCCCAGAGAAACAAGCGTGCTGCCATCTTTATAATATTGTCTTTGAACTTCCGTTTTTGCGGTAGCTCTGTATATTTCTATGGCATCGCTGTCAAAGAATAATTAGCTGGTGAAGTGTATTTACTTGTTGTAGAGTTAATAAAAGTTATCATGAGCATTGTAATGTTTAAAGTAGATGTTTTAACAAATGTCAGTAGACCGGGAAGATTTTAAAAAGAGCAGTTCATTCATAAATACATAAGATCGCTGTGGAAATACAAACTGGAAGTCAAAAGACAACGAGCGCAGCACTGAAATGGGGCGGAGCTACATAAGGTCTATATCGTTATCATTATAGCTTTATATCATTATAGTGTCATTTTATTTATAAACCACTATTTAAAACAACAACTGTTGACCAATGTGCTGTACATAAACATTACACAACAAAATTGAATATATATATATTTAAAAAAAAAAAAAACTATGTCATTTATTAAAGGCTATTTTAAACAAATAAGACTTGAGTTTTGATTTAAAATTACCTTTAGTTCTGGCAGCCCTAATACTATTCCACAATTTTGGCGCGGCTTCTGCAAAAGCCCGGTCACCTCTGAGTTCATTTTGTTCTTGAAACCACTAATATTACTTGATTTGATGATCTCAAGGACTTCCCTGGGTCATATTCCACCAAAAGTTCAGTAAGGTAAGAAGGTGCTAAGCCATTTAGAGATTTATAAACCATTAAAAGGACTTATCAGTTCTAGGGGACCGGCAACCAATGTAATGACATTAACATCGGTGTGATGTGTTCATATTTTTTAACCCCAGTCAGGAGTCTGGCTGCTGCATTCTGAACCACTTGAAGTCTAGAAAGTAAGCCTTGATTTATCCCTATGTGGTGTGAACTCTGCTATTCTTTTATATTTAGAACGATTTTTAGAACTATATCATTATCTTTATAGTTATAGGTGTGAACAGGCCTTAAAACACCAACAACTTTTGTTCCTTTTCTCAGAAATGATTATAGAGGCAGATTATCGATTAATAAAGACTTCACATTTCACACGGTACCTTGCACAATACTGTTGTTGTGAATATTATGACCTCAAATCACTTTTACAATAGTGCATGTTTGTAAACTAATACATTTTGACATTTGCATCACAAGCTCCATGTGTATGGCTTTTCTGACATAGTAAACTTGCTCAGTATCTCATCTGATACAGCATTGCACTTGCTATGCCACTCGGGTGCCGATGAAACATGAGTCAAGATAAAACAGCTGTGGAGTGTGTTGAAGCAATCTACATGGTTACTTCAGCAAATGCGTTTTTATGTAACACTTGCTTTTGTTAACACTATCGATTACGTTGGTCATTCTGTAGTAACTGTAACTATTAACTATGACTTTTGCCTCAATAAACTCCTAATTACTGCTTATTAATAGTTTGTAAGGTAGTTAAATTTAAGAATTGCGTAGGATTAAGGATGTAGAATTTGGTCACGCAGTATAAGGCATTTATATGTGCTTTATAAGTACTTGTAAACAGACATTATCCTAGTAATATGCAAGCTAATAAGCAACTAGTTAGTGAGAATTGGACCTCAAACTGTTATTATGTTTAAGGTAGCGTTTAGTGTAGGTGACACGTTATTTTCAAACACAATAGCAGTAACCTTATAGCGCCACTCACCGGACTTTCTTTTCAGAACTTCCGCATAGAAAAACCAACGTAGGAACACATTGCCAGATTCACGCTGATCTGTTTTTGGATAAAAGTGAACACACTTTTAGTGCAACTTACTGGACATTTCAGTTTGAAAGTGTCATGAAATGTACAAGAAACATAATATCATTTTGCAAATTGTTTTTTTTTTTTTCAATGATCCTGGGATGGTTAATCATATATAAGATGCTTATGATGTGGAATCTAAAAAGAGGGTCTAGTAAAGATTGTCTAATCAATAGCAGAGAGCTGCGCAAATGTCATTTCCCTTTTTAGCAACTTCCTGCAGAACCCTATGGGAAAGGCAGAACAATACATACAGGGAAACAAACTCAAAATAATGAATGAAACAACCTTTCCTGTAGGGCATGTGTGTGTCTAAATGTGCCAGAGAGAACTTGAAAGAGAGCGAGAAAGGCATTGTAGCCTATATCTTGCATCTGCCTAGTGAGAGACTTAGAAATCAAAGGGCAACTGTGTGCTCTTCACACCCAAAAAAAACACCTAACTACAGTCCAATAAAAATAGCTCCTACTTCATTATGAAACTGTATCACTGAGAACTCCTTCCATCACCTTTGTTTGTGCATGTCTTTCACATTGTCAAGGGATTACACAAAATTGAGAGCAGAGCAACACATATCCTTATTATGACAAAATACTGCTTCATTTTTGCTTCGTGAAGTTAAATATGATATTTTGCAGGTAAATACACTGTAAAAAAAATGTTCAGTAAATACTGCAGCATACTGTACAGTGGCCCCAAAATGTATTTAGACAAAATAGACCTTTTCACAGAACTATGTAGCGTAAATTTTCATACTCTGTCTTTCCAATTATTCAAACCTACTAGTTGTCCTAAATGATTTCTAGTTAGCTATGAAATCTAATAAACTTCTTTTTGTGGAATGCTTTGCTTAAAAAAGTGTTTTTGTTTCATTCAAATCATTGTTACTTGGGTTGATATTTAGGTACATAACATAAAAGATATTTGTTACTGTGGCTTAAGCGTCCAAATACTTTTTGGGGCCGTTCTGAATCGATCCCGAGTCTATCAGGGCTCTTGGCTGAATTGCCATCTCTTCATGATTTCGACAGGTGTTAATAAATTTCTTCCTGTGAGAAAGCCCCAGTAATCCCACCAGCAAAATGCCCGCTGTCATGGATAAGATCTTAGATAATACTTTCGGGAAGCCTGTTTGGCATCTATCTTTTAAACACTAGAGGGATTTTCACAGTTCAGTGCCTGAGTCCTTTTTATCGCTTTTATTTCTTTATGGCTTTCAGATGCATTATTGAACTGAGTGATTATTAGGGGATTTTGCACTGTGGCAGTAAGTCTGTTAAACTGACCTTTCTCCGCTTCTCTCTCTCTTTTTGACAGGTTGAGTGTACGGCAGGTAATGAGACTCATTTGTAATCAATGGGGAGACTTTAACTAAAAGGAAAATAGTACAAAATCTAAATTAAATCTTTAGGGTTTTGCTTAAAGAGAGACTCTTCCCATATTACCATCAATCCAGGAAAAGATATAGAAGAGAATTTGAACTCTATGAAGCAGAACTGTATTTTTAATTAAAAAATCAAAAGAGAAAGAAGGAGGAAGAAGAAGTGAAGGAAAATGCACATATAGACACAGACTGTACCTACACAATGCACTGCATCTAAGACATGAGATAATCAATCAGTCTATATTGATGTTTTGGTAAATTTGTTCCCTGGCTGTCACAGTGTCAATTGAACTGCTTTTTAAATGGTTGCTAACACTGGTAGGTCAGAATCGACATGCAGCATTGATGTGGTGTTTAAGAACCTTATTCTTCTGGGGTGAAAATTTTTCTACATTTTTTTTTTAAATGTAGGTGGTCTTATTGTAAATTTAGCCTAAATGTCACAGAAAAAGAAATACAACTTTTGTCCATAAAATTACAATTCTGACCCATTTTACCCAGAAATGAACAATTATTCACCCTCATGTCATTCCAAACTTGTAGTCTATGACTTATTTTTTTCTGCAGAACATGAAAGAAGATATGTCCCCTTTAAATTATATAAATATAAAAATGAATAATTTCAGTCCTACAGAAGCTCCTGATTGGACAATATGCATTCCTGCAGTATAAAAACACTCAATACTCTGTAGTAACAGCAAAGCACTTGCTCACTGCATCACTCCAGCAGTACCTGAATGCTATTTTTATTGCAAGCTTCTGTTATGTCAGAGATTAGCTACGTAATGAATTTGCTTGGTAAAATGTTTTAATGTTTTGTTCTTAATATTTATATTATGAATTAAATAACAATTTACAACCCGAATTCCGGAAATGTTGGGACATTTTTTAAATTTGAATAAAATGAAAACTAAAAGACTTTCAAATCACATGAGCCAATATTTTATTCACAATAGAACATAGATAACATAACAAATGTTTAAACTGAGAAATTTTACACTTTTATCCACTAAATGAGCTCATTTCAAATCTGATGCCTGCTACAGGTCTCAAAAAAGTTGGCACGGGGGCAACAAATGGCTGAAAAAGCAAGAAATTTTGAAAAGATTCAGCTGGGAGAACAACTAGCAACTAATTAAGTTAATTGATATTAGGTCTGTAGCAAGATTAGCTATAAAAGGGATGTCTTAGAGAGGCAGAGTCTCTCAGAAGTAAAGATAGGCAGAGGCTCTCCAATCTGTGAAAGAGTGAGTAAAAAGATTGTGGAATATTTTAAAAACAATGTTCTTCAGCGTCAAATTGCAAAGGCTTTGCAAATCTCATCATCTACAGTGCATAACATCATCAAAATATTCAGAGAAACTGAAGAAATCTCTGTGCGTAAGGGACAATGCCGAAGACCTTTATTGGATGCCCGTGGTCTTCAAGCCCTCAGACGACATTGCATCACTCATCGGCATGATTGTGTCAATGACATTACTAAATGGGCCCAGGAATACTTCCAGAAACCACTGTCGGTAAACACAATCCGCCGTGCCATCTGCAGATGCCAACTAAAGCTCTATCATGCAAAAAGGAAGCCATATGTGAACATGGTCCAGAAGCGCTGTCGTGTCCTGTGAGCCGAGGCTCATTTATAATGGACTGTTTCAAAGTGGAAAGTGTTCTATGGTCAGACGAGTCCAAATTTGACATTCTTGTTGGAAATCATGGACGTGTCCTCCGGGCTAAAGAGGAGGGAGACCTTCCAGCATGTCATCAGCATTCAGTTCAAAAGCCAGCATCTCTGATGGTATGGGGGTGTATAAGTGCATATGGTATGGGAAGCTTGCATGTTTTGGAAGGCACTATGAATGCTGAAAGGTATATAAAGGTTTTAGAGCAACAGACGACGTCTATTTCAGGGAAGGCCTTGTGTATTTCAGCAGGACAATGCAAAACCACATACTGCAGCTATTACAACAGCATGGCTTTGTCATAAAAGAGTCCGGGTGCTGAATTGGCCTGCCTGCAGTCCAGATCTTTCAACTATAGAGAAAAATATGTCAAAGACAACCACAAACTTCCAGCAGCTGGAAACCTATATCAGGCAAGAATGAGACCAAATTCCAACACCAAAACTCCAGAAACCCATAACCCATGTTGAAAAGAAGAGGAGACGCTACACCATTGTAAACATGCCCTCGTTCCAACTTTTTTGAGACCTGTAGCAGGCATCAAATTTGAAATGAGCTCATTTTGTGCATAAAACTGTAAAATTTTTCTGTTTAAACATTTATGTTATTTATGTTCTATTGTGAATAAAATATTGGCTCATGTGATTTGAAAGTCTTTTAGTTTTCATTTTATTCAAATTTAAAAAACGTCCCAACTTTTCCGGAATTTAGGTTGTAATACAAGAAAAAGGTTTTCATGGTCATGCTTATACTGAAGGGCTTTACATTGTGCCTAACAAATTCCTTTACCTGTGAATATACTCCAGTATGGCCTCTCTTACCATATTGCTTAAATTTTAATATTAAAACATTTGGACACACCATATAGACTTATAAAAGCACCTATAAGGATCTTATGTATTTGAGAGATCTAGCAAATTGCCTAGAAATATTAAATTATGATGCCATATTGGTTTGCTATGTTTGTCATGTCCTGATTAAAGTAAAAGATGAAAATAGTCAGAATCAAAAATGAAACTTTAACCCCATAATTTAACTGTCAAATCTAATTTGTTTTTAAACATCTATTCCCTTGCAAAGCATGCTGATCTTGCAGTGATTCAGAGTTTATTTAAAAAAAGCTTTAAAGCTTTTAATTCTTTGAACTTTTCTCAAAACCTCTTATTTCTAAAAAAAAAATATAGTATTAGATATCATAGGATTACTGGGTAAACTGGGTG
This sequence comes from Elopichthys bambusa, assembly GCA_037101425.1. Taxonomy (NCBI): domain Eukaryota; kingdom Metazoa; phylum Chordata; class Actinopteri; order Cypriniformes; family Xenocyprididae; genus Elopichthys; species Elopichthys bambusa. The sequence continues at coordinate 23,365,507 of CM074447.1, read as the reverse complement.
ATAAAGCATTCAAAGGACAATGTTATGAAATACAAACTGAACTGTGAGATTGTGATCTCATAACATCATGAAAACATAGGCGTAATTTATGGGTGGGACGGGTGGGACATGTCTCCACCACTTTTTGAAACATTTCACAGCACGGATGTACCTAAAACAAAGTAATAATCTCCAGTTTACTATTGAAGCATTAATTTAATTAGTTTTTGTTAAATAAGAGGTGATATGGCACTAGAATGTCTTGTTTTTGAAAGCATACTGAGTGCTCAGACCATTAGGAAACACGAACATTACACACGGATCTATGTATTTATTCATGACGTAAGGACTCTCAGGACTAACTATAGTAGATGTAGGATGAACCGATCACATTAAATATGAATTCTATGTTGATAAATTAAACTTAATGTACTATTGAAATTGATTTCTAGACACTGTAATGTTTTTTTTGTGTGTGTACATTTGTGTCTGCATTTGTTATTGTATATTTCTGATTTACCCTTGTATTGGATACCCTATACCCTACTTTTTAAAACAAAGTTTACATAATCCTTGTCCTGTGACTCAGCTCTCTTCAGAAGCTATAGCTAACAGTAGAACACTGCATTTTGCAAGTTATATAATATATATAAACATTTCCAGTGCATTTTGTCACACTGCTATAGAGTGTTTGTAGTCTTCTCCACTGAAATAAAGGTGTTTAACCAATTAGGAACCAGTGTTGTCCTTTGACTTTGTCAGACCATTGGAGCCTGGAGCAGGTTAAGCTTCTGGCATCTCTCTGATATACTTTACGTGGTCACTGGAAGGGGTAGGGCTCTTATCAGACCGTCCCACCCTTGACAAGAGCAGTGGACCTGTATGAAGGGCAATTGCTGAACGCATACTTCAATCTATTCATCAGGCCAAGAGCATGTGTGTTTGAAGTAGAGGCAGCATGCGGGTAGGCGTACTTGAGTGGGCTTTATACATCTGTGTCTGCATGCGTGTGTATGTTGGATTGCGCTTAATATTCGTTATATGAGAACCAGAGAGACGATTCTGAGATGTTTACTTTTTTTTCTCTTTTGCTTTTTCTTTCTTTCTTATAAAGCAGGTGTACACTAATGTCTTTTCAAATCTGTATGGTTTTCTTTTTTCTGTGCACAGAAGATATTTTGAACAATTGTTGTGTCTATACTTTGAAATTGATTTGTACTGTATTTAAATGGAAGAAAGAAAGTCATACAGGTTTGGACTGACATGCTGTCACGCGTTGCTGCAGAGAAGCACACGACTCAGGAGAGTGTGACAAAAACAGTGTTTAATCCAATAATCCAGAACAAGAATACTCAGGAGAACTAGCAACAACGTAAAACTCAGACAATTATCCCATGATTTACTCACCCTCAAGCCATCCTAGGTGTATATGACTATCTTCTTTCAGACGAACACAATTGGAGATATAATTAAAAATATCCTGGCTCTTCCAAGCTTTATAATGGTAGTGAATGGGGGGCAAGATTTTGAAGACCCAAAAAATGAATCCATAATAAAAATAATCCATAAGGCTCTAGGAGGTTAATAAAGGCCTTCTGAAGTGAAGCGATGGGTTTTTGTAAGAAAAATATCCATATTTAAAACATTATAAACTAAAATAACTACCTTCTGGCAGATGACCATACGCATACTGCGCAAGTCGACTTGCACCACAAGAGTAACCCCTGACGCGATGTATGACGCAGGAGTAGCGTAATCTTAGACACCTCTCGCGGTTTAAACAAATAGGGCTGTGCAACAAACTCAAGCTCCTATTCTCTTATATTGAAATCCTCCGACAATTCTCTTGTGACCAGTGTTTTGTTTTTTTATGATGGATGAATGCACTTTTTTGGGCTTCAAAATCTCGCCCCCCATTCACTACCATAATAAAGCTTGGAAGATCCAGGATATTTTTAAATATATCTTCAAATGTATGTTCGTTTGAAAGGAGATAGCCATATACACCTAGCATGGCTTGAGGGTGAGTAAATCATGGGATACTTTTCATTTTTGGGAAACTATAACTAGGGACACAGGACACAGTGAAAACGAAACCAAAACGTAACACGTTACACATGCAAGTGAGCAAATAAATATAAATTATGCAGAATTTTCATTTTTGGGTGAGGATTTTTTAAGGCAGGATTTACCAAACCTGCATTTTGCAAGGGAACTGCAGGGGAATTGTGATCTAATGAAAAGATAATCTTAAAAATTAAAAATACAAAAAAAAAAAAAAAATTATAATATAAACAATCAAAATAAAACACTTCCTAAAAAATGAAATATTTTATTTGTTTACCTACATGTCACATGACCATTAACTGAAATCAGTAAACTGTCAACATGCAAATTTGTTTGTAAATAATTTAAACATTAACTCAGATTTGTAAGCAAATATTTGTCAAAGGTTCTGCTGACAAAAAACGTTTGGAAATCTCTGCTTTATGGCAATGAGAAACTAGATAATTTCAGGTTGAAAAACATTCATGATGAGCAATTGAACTCTCTGTCTCCATAGAATTAAGTTTAAATTGCATCAAAAAGAAATATTATTTGCCACTTGGTCTGTTTCTTCAGGCTCAGCTTGCGTATGAGCGTAAACAGCACCCCTGGGAGCCTGAGAACAGTTCAATCTCAAATCCATTCCCCCTGATCACACTTTGAGGAGAGGGGGAAATGAACATCTCTTCTGTCATCTAATAACAACGACGATGGCGACTACTTTGCTCAGAGCAACAGCATAAGTCCTTCACAAGCCATCAATTCCATATATCATAAATTCATGCTTCATCATAATCCCCATGGTTTCAAAGGCACGTAAACGCAGAATAATTCAGAAGGAATTTCAGGTCAGGAGAAGGACAGACACACAGGGATGATACGGCTATGGAGGGGGTTGAACAAACCCCTACAGGGCCCTCCAGGGAATGAAGCTGCGTGGATTTCCTAAAACATCACCCCTCCACAGACAACTTTCCCTCTCTATCTCATCCTCTCTTTCTCCTCTTCATGCATTTCATTAATTCCATAGCCTGTTTGAATAACCCCAGAGGTGGTTGCTACAAAAAAAAAAAAAAAAAAAACGGAGATGAGAACAAACACTGTGATGGGAAGAAAATAAACAGAGGCTAAATAAATCCTTCATTTCACACCAGCAGCGCTCTGTAGTCTGGATCTGATCATCCATTATGCTGGATCCCTTGCTATTGGAGATCCACATTAGACTGGAGCTTTGATGTGGCTGCTGTACGGTCCTCGAGACTCATCAATGGAGCATCATACAACAAGAAGGAAGAACACAGAAATTGGAGAGGTTTATTACAGGCAAAGTCACAACAGCTATCCTAATTTCCTCTGTCCTTTGTAGTGTTTCTTTAGTTGGCCCTCTTGTCTTGTTCCCTTCTTGTTTCATGAAAGCTGTTCAAAAACTTTTCTTCACTGAATGCCAGCTTCGTTTCAACAGAAATAAAAGAATCTGTGAAATAATGCTTAGTATTAGTTGGATTTGGCTCACCAGTAGAAGGATGAATGGGATTAAAGTTCGGCTGGTTAGCATGGATTTAACAACACTATCTGACTATTCAAAAGTATCTATGTATTCTGACAACACACACATGGGTTTTTATGTTTTATGAGGACTTTCTATAGACAGATGATTTTTATACTATAAAAACTGTATATTCTATACCCTCACCTTAAACCTACCCATCAGGTCATCACAGAAAACTTTAATTTTTCAAAAACATCACTTTAGTATAATTTAAATAGCAGTTTTCCTCATGGAGACCAAAAAAAAAAAAAGGTGAAAAATCACCGGTATTACTATCCTTGTGGAGTCCATACAACGTAGGGTTTAATAAGACCACCCATACACACCCCCGAAACACACACACACACATTACATTTTCAATAAAACATAATTTAGTAGTATTTCTAAACTGTTTTTCTACATGTAGACTAAAATATTGTCCCCACAACTTAGAGCATACCTGAACACACACACACACATACATACATTCATATTAATTATATATATGTGTATCACCCTGACATCAGAGCATCTCCAAAACTGCAGCTCTTGTGGGGTGTTCCCGGTCTGCAGTAGTCAGTATCTATCAAAAGTATTCCAAGGAAGGAACAGTGGTGAACCAGCGACAGGGTCATGTGCGGCCATGGCTCATTTATGCACGTGGGGAGCGAAGGCTGGCCTGTGTGATCCGATCCAACAGACGAGCTACTGTAGCTCAGATTGCTCAAGAAGTTAATGCTGGTTCTGATAGAATGGTGTCAGAATACACAGTGCATCGCAGTTTGTTGCATATGGGGCTGTATAGCTGCAGACCAGTCAGGGTGCCCATGCTGACCTCTGTCCACCGCCGAAAGCGCCAATAGTGGGTACATGAGCATCAGAACTGGACCACGGAGCAATGGAAGAAGGTGGCCCGGTCTGATGAATCACGTTTTCTTTTATATCACGTGGATGGCCGGGTGCGTGTGCATCACTTACCTGGGGAACACATGACACCAGGATGCACTATGGGAAGAAGGCAAGCCGGCGGAGGCAGTGTGATGCTTTGGGCAATGTTCTGCTGGGTCCTGCCATCCATGTGGATGTTACTTTGACACGTACCACCTACCTAAGCATTGTTGCAGACCATCTACACCCTTTCATGGAAATGGTATTCCCTGGTGGCTGTGGCCTCTTTCAGCAGGATAATGAGCCCTGCCACAAAGCAAAAATGGTTCAGGAATGGTTTGTGGAGCACAACAATGAGTTTTGACTTGGCCTCCAAATTCCCTAGATCTCAATCCAATCGAGCATCTGTGGGATGTGCTGAACAAACAAGTCCGATCCATGGAGGCTCCACCTCGCAATTTACAGGACTTAAGGGATCTGCTGCTAATGTTTTGGTGCCAGATACCACAGCACACCTTCAGGGGTCCAGTGGAGTCCATGCCTCAATGTTTTGGCAGCAAAAGTGGGACCGACACAATATTAGGAAGGTGGTCATAATGTTATGCCTGATCGGTTATATATATATATATATATATATATATATATATATATATATTGCTTCACTTCTTAATATTTGAAAATCGAAGAACTTGTTTTTATCAGTCCATGTTTTATCAGCCAAAATAATCAAATATAAAAAAGAAAAGAAAATAGAGGAAATTAGAGAGATGACCTGCAAACCTTTATCCCTTTCTGCTGCCTTTCACACAGATAACAACTCACAATTGTTAGTGAGACAATTAGAATGCACATCAACCAATCAAAGTTTAATAAATAAAAACAAGACTCTGCTGTCCTGTGATGCAAACCTGGTGGATTTGGCTGGAGGCATGGTTTTTATGCAGCAATATAAAGTACTCGGCCTTTCAGTTTATCTCATTCTCGCTTGCTCTTTCACTCTCACTCTCTCTTACTCTGTGTGAAACTGAGATGAAAGCTTGTGTGCTCTTGAAAGTCTTCCCCTCTGCTCGCGGTGCTGCTCAGGCATGGAAACAAAGGCTCTGCCACAAATAACTTCATCATAGCAAAAGGCTGAAACACTGAGTCAGGCGGCTCACAGGCGCTGGCTTCTGTTTCGGCAGCCCAAAAGGAGGGCAGAATAAGGATGCAGGATTTGATTGACAGAACTGGGACACTTTAATTGGTTTTAATTTTGTCACCAACTCATAGTCACCACATATGCAACACATATAACAATGAAGATTTTTAATGCGGAATTGAGTTTTTCTTATACAGCAGTTTTGTTTGACAAGCCAAATGCAATTGTGAAGTTGTTTTGCTGCTGAAAAGTGCCAAGCAGTGTTATTATTGTTAACTAAAACCGTAAAACTGTTAAAAACTGTTCATTGAAATAAAGCTGAAGTAAAATATAAATATTAGATGAAAAACTTGGCCTTGGCAACAAATTAAAATAAGTTTAAAGGATTAGTTCACTTTAAAATGAAAATTACCCCAAGATTTACTCTCAAGCCATCCTAGGTGTATATGATTGTCTTCTTTCTGATGAACACAATCAGAGTTATATTAATAATCACCCTGATGCGTCCAAGCTTTATAATGGCAGGGCAACGAGTTTGAAGCTCAAGAAAGTGCATCCATCCATCATAAACGTACTACATATGGCTCCAGGGAGTCAATAAAGGCCTTCTGAAGTGAAACGATGCATTTGTGTAAGAAAAATATCCATATTTAACAAGTTCTAAAGTAAAATATCTAGCTTCTGCCAGACTGCCTTCCGTATTCAACTTACGAAAAAAACGTAACTCACGTCAGTTAAGTTTTTTTTAGTAAGTGGAATAGGGAAGGCGTAGGACATAGCGTAAGCATTCTGAACCGCGAGAGGCGTTACACTTCCTTCATAAGCTGAATACGGAAGGCGGTCTGGCGGAAGCTAGATATTGCCAATGTCCAATTGTCAATGCCATGTATGTTTTTAATTAGAAAAACATTATCACATTTGATTAAAAAAAAATCATATAGAAATTAGCAGGTTCATTAGAAAGTTATTTTTTATTATCAGATTTGTTAAAGCAAAAACTGGGCCTATTGTCAGGAAATATGACTTTATAATTCAGCTTTGCTATCATTTTAGCACCTTCTCAAGTGCTGAAAAATAAAGAAAAGTATGACTGACGCAAAGGATCACATCATTAGCATTGTCCTAATGGCCTCCTCTCACGCTGAGGAACAAACATGAGGCTTTCTGCAAACAAACAGCACAAATGAGAACACAGACCTCAAATGCTCGCTTCAAACAGAGCACATAAGGGGAAGTGAATTACACCAGTCTGTCTTTAAAAGTCCATAATGACCCTCATGGTGAAAGATTTGTCCTTAAATGGCAAACTTTATGAGTTAATGGAGCATGAGCCACAAGATGCTACGAGATTCACAACATCCACATCATTATCATCATCATCATCATCATATTCTTCTTCAGTAGCAGCTACCAGCATAGACCATAAACTGTTAGCAAGAATTTAAACTTGTTCTGTAGAAACTAACCCTCTGAAACAAACAAAAAAAGGAGAATACTAACCACTGATTTAGCCTCCAGACCTCTGGAAAGCTTTGTGCAACACATCTTAATGACAGTAATAACCTCAAATTATTTCCAGCACAAAAGTTGGAATATCAATTTGCAGAAAAACATCACAAAACCATTTCACAATGCCTGAGAGTATTATTATTATTAGAATTATCATTATCACGCTATGAATGCAGATACTTTTATCTGGATATGAGAAGGGAAGATTCATTGGTGCATACGAATGCCATTTAGAGACACACTTACAAAGGCGCGGAAACTCCTGCTGAATAATAATTTCTATCAAAGCCTCTTTGTTTATTTTACTAAATGGACCATAGTGCCAGCATATTCCACTCAGGTTTTTGAGTAAGTGCAAGTGCAAGTGCATTTTGTTTAGCATATCTCATGGCAGGGGCTCCTGAACCAGGAAGCCTCTACTTTTACCACATTGCTGTCATCTGATATTAACATTTGCTTGCAGTAAAGGGGACCCATTATGTAAAATTCACTTTTACATGGTAATTTAATGTAAATGTGTCTTAGCAGTGTGTGAACACAACCACCCTATAATGATAAAAATCCACCCACTCCTTTTTCTTAATCCCCATAAAACCTCAACCATCTCATAGAACAAGCTTTTTTCATTTTCTGAGCAACGTGACATCATATTGCTCAGGCCCCACCCACGACTGCTGACGGACTGCTGTAGTAGCATAGTTTCCCCCCTTAGAGAGTTTTGTGTGTTTTTGATATAAGCTTTTGTGTGTTATTTGTCAGCTTAAGCACAATAAAACGTGAAAGAGAAGTTCATTTAATATTCACAAGACAGCCAGCTTTCTGTGCATGTGCTTCAGATGTGTGCACTCAGAAAACAATAAATTAGAAGTTTAAACTGATATGAAGCGCTTTCCTGGAAAAGGGGCGAGCAGCAGCTCATTTGCATTTAAAGGCACATGCACGAAAACAGCATGTTTTTGCTAGCACTCAAAAATGGGTATTTACAACAAGGTAATGAATGATCTGTGAGGTATTTTGAGCTGAAACTTCACACATTCTGGGGACATCTGAGACTTATATTACATTTAAGTAACATAATAGGTCCCCTTTAAAGCACATTTCAGAAATACATTACTGTTTAAAAGTTTGGGGTCAGCAAGTTTTTTTTTTTTTTTTTTTTTAAAGAAATGAATGCTATCATTCAGGAAGGATGCATTAAATTGATGAAGCATAACAGTAAAGACATTTATAATGTTTCAAAACATTTCCATTTTAAATAAATGCTGTGCTTCTGTAGTTCATATACATCAAAGAATACTGTAAAAATGTATCATGGTTTCCAAAAGATATTAAAGGGTTAGTTCACCCAAAAATTAAAATTCTGTCATTAATTACTCACCCTCATGTTGTTCCAAACCTGTAAGACTTTAGTTCATCTTCAGAACACAAATTAAGATATTTTTGATGGAATCTGAGAGCTTTCTGTACTTCCATAGACAGCTTCAAAAAGTTCGTAAAAGAGATCGTAAAACTAATCCATATGAATTGAGTGGTTTTGTCCAAATTTTCCGAAAAGACTCGATTACTTTTTATGATGATCAGATTTAATTTTTACTTTTACTCACATATAAACATAAGCAGAAGATCAACCGAACCTGAATGACGTGCAAGAACAAACCTTTTCTGGAAGTTCAAACATGCTGCATAAACAATGTGGCTCGTTCCCATGTGTTACACAGCACATCTATGGCTGTTTTGATTTCATCAAAAAGATCATTTGTGTTCTGAAGATGAACGAAAGTCTTACGGGTTGGAACGACATGAGGGTGAATAATTAATGACAGATTAAATGTCATTTTTGGGTAAACTAAGCCTTTAAACAGCATAACTTTTTTTCAACATTGATAATAATAAGAAATGTTTCTTGAGCACCATATTTCTGAAGGATCTTGTGACACTGAAGACTAAAAATTCAGCTGCCTCATGTGGACTTTACCCTTCTTACAGGTCTTTTTATGAGAGAGAGCAGACTTTACCGGCTGTGCACTGAGTCATGCTGATGCATGATGATAGGGTCAAAATGATGGATGGAAGTGGAGGGAAATTGGCATCATCCATGACACAACGAAGAAGCGAAACAATTACTATGATCCTCTTCACTTAAGAGCTGCTGCAAGATTTGACTGCAACCCTCTCCTGACTGCAACAGTTGACGCGTATCAGCGACTCAAGTGGTAAATCATACAACTTTCTTCCACATGGTACGGGCCTTCACACATGGTTACGCCTCTCTGGTTTCACACACTTTACTGAACATGAACAAAAGGAGGATGTTGTATTACTGGCTGTCTGAGAAAATAGACTTTTTGAGAAGAGAGAGGAGCCCAGTCCTGTGAGGATACTGAGTGTTTTCTTGTTAGATACTGAGAGGTTGTTAGCGGTGCCCGTGATTATAGAGAGCTAATTTTCATCTGCCAGGTTTTACATGAACAGACTATTGATGAGGGGGGTGTGATTCACAGATAATGATGTTCATCCCATCTTCGTTGAGGAAAAACACTACAAAATGGACACTAAAAATCTATATTCTTTTCCTATTAAAACTATCTAAACATTCTAAAAACAAATCAAATTCACTAAATAGCTAAATTGATACATGCCCAGTGAATGTGCCTTGAAGTAAGGTTTTTTTTTTTTTTTTTTTTTTTTTAGAGAATTAACCACTGAGGTAATAGAAAAACATTTAAAGGTGCAGTGTGTACATTTTACCGGCATCACGAATTGCAAATTGTAGAGCAGTTTGTCCGTTTAGGGCTACTGTAGAAACATGCCGGCGCAAAATGGTGACTTAACATGTAAGGGGACCCGCGGTGTATGTAGACAGAAATGGCTCATTCTAAAGATAATAAAAACGTAACAGTTCATTATGTACAATGTGTATTGTATTGCATTTCTGTCAATACACCCTAGAAATAAGTTACACATTGCACCTTTAATTCAAGATACATTTCCAAAACCAAGTCTTAATATCTTTTGCAATTTGCTTTTCAAGTAAATTTATCTTGTTTAAAGGATGTTTAGACATTTTTCTGTAAAACAAAACAAAACAAAAAACTGATTGAGAAAGGCCAAAAATAAGTCTCACTATTTATCCCAATTTATCAGCTTATTTACTTCATTTTAAAAGCATGCTCTGTGAAAATAAATGATGTCTCCAATAGAAAAAGATTTTGAAAAACATTCATCAATACAGAAGTCTACACAAAGCAATCCAGACAGTCATCAAAACTATTTCTGAGGTATACTGTGTATGCTTTGTGCTGGATAATTGAAGGTTTGTGCTCCAGGCAACAACAGCCACGATGTCCCCCTTACAAAGGACTCATCTGCCATCTGAAGTCATTATAAATGACACTGCAATCAGGAGGCCAGACTGAGCTGGTCGCCTTCCTCTTCTGTTTGCTCAGAAGTGCCCATGTGTCTTTTAGGGGTTTTTCTTCTCTCTGTCCTTTCAAAGCCGAGAGGCCACTTAGGTTCTTTACACACACTCATGGGACCTTTGTGTGTGTGTGTGTGTGTGAAATCTACTCTTGATCACGTAGCACTCTTGTTCAGTAACTTGGGCTTATCTTCAAGGGTCAGAGATTAAACTGAGTATCATTTAATTCTGCACAACAATGTTTCCATATTTACTACTTCATCACTGGGGTAATCAAACTTTTCAGCACAACGTAATGATCACCTTTAGGTAAGAATCTGCAAAATGTTAATTATTTTAACATAATAAGAGGAAGGTGTATGTAAACTTTTGACCACAACTGTATACAATGTATGTATGCTCTTCAGATTATGAGAGGATTTACTGAATAAAGTTGAATGATTGGTTGCCAGCCACTGGTGGTCCTGCCCTTCAGCATGGAACAAATTGCACTACACTCACTTTGTCTCTGTGTGGTTACAATGTCACAACAGCACAATCTCTCTGTGGCCTGGCTTACTGACACCACCTTAGGGAACCGCTTCCTTCTGCTCCTTGACATCCCTCAATCTCAGGGGTTAATTCTCCTTCATTGCCATCTTTCCCTCTGTCGGTCTCTCTAACTCCTCTCTCGTTTACAGCAGTCAAGGGATTGGGGCTTCGCAGTTTCAAAGCACAGCGTTGTGGCTTAGAGGCAGTTGGGACTGTGAGCGAGTCATTATCCTCCATTACTGCTCTGCTTTTATCTGACAGAACGCTCCTCGCTGCTGCATAATGAGCAGAGATGGAATCACAGAGAAAAGGGGAGAGGAATCACATCAGCTACACAGGTGCTATGGAAAATACCTCTCCATCTTTCACCTACTACTCTATATTCGCTCTGCCTCTAATGAGCTTGTCACTATGGATAGATAGATAGATAGATAGATAGATAGATAGATAGATAGATAGATAGATAGATACTTGCAGTATAAAATTACTAAACTAGTAGTTTACTGAGAGTATACTTCAATGAGTTCAGTGATTTTACCTTAGCGACGAGAATACTTTTTGTGTGCCAAAAAAACAAAATAACGACTTTTCAAGCTTTACGAATCGAATCAGTGACTCGGAGCGCCAAAGTCACATGATTTCAGCAGTTTAGTCGTTTGACAGGAGATCAGAATCACTAATTTGATTCGTAAAGCTCCGAAGCAGTGTTTTGAAATCGGCCCATCACTATATTGTTGAAAAGTCATTATTTTGTTTTTTTGGTGCACAAAAAGTATTCTTGTCACTTTATAATATTCTCTCTGAGCCATCAGATTTAAGGCCTCTCTGAGCCATCAGATTTAAACAAAATATCTTAATTTGTGTTCTGAAGATGAATGAAGGTCTTATGGGTGTAGAACGACATGAGGGTGAGTAATAAATTACATTATTTTCATTTTTGGGTGAACTAACCCTTTGAAGTTTACTACTGTTACACTTATAGTACTTAAACATATACTTTTATATACTAAAAAGTGGACCAATTTAGTCCCATGCAGTATTGAAATAGTACACTTAAGTTTACTAATAGTGCATTGATGTTAGTATACTTACTTCATAAAGTATACTTAAAGATTTACTTGAACATTACCTAAATATACTTGAAGTATATTTCTTTTTCGTAAGGGTTAGTCAGTTTATTGCTTTTAGACACACCATTTAGTAATTTACCTTAGTCTGTAGACATTTATTTAATGCCAAGTAGGATTTCATAGCTCACTATGTACATTTCTGCAGGACATATGTCTGTCTGAACTTGATTTTCATTCATCATCAGTGACATTGATTGCACAAGTACGCATCAACACAGCATTCATAATTTCTCAATCACCCCCTCTTGTCACTTTAAAACAATACATGCTTGCAAGTCAGACACAATCAACCTTTTAAGCGCATTTTTTCTCTATTGTGACCATAGGCAGCAAAAGAGCAGACAGACATTCAGGAGAGAGAAAGATCAACAGAACTAAACAAACACTTCCATCATTATTAGACTGTCACTTTGGAGTGCTTCTGTGTCTTTCATTTGATTCAGTTCCAAGCTGTGAGGGTCAAGGCAAATGGCCAGTAACTCTACTTACTCGCCAAAGCCAACATTTATTTGCATTTGATGTTTGTTGATTATGCTCTCTTCTGCTCTAGTCCCACTTTCCTTTGCATTTCACTACTATTTACCCTTTGCTTTCTCTTTCTTTCTTCTATAATGCTCTATCTGTTTACTTCTCTCTCTCTCTCTCTGCTCTCTAGCCTGTCTGAAATTGGTCCCTCAGGCCATTTTGATCTTTCTTGGCCAATTAGTTTGCTGTGATGTGCTTTTCGTCCAAAGGTTTATTTTCAGGGGGCCATGGGTTGACTGGACTGAAAGAACAGCCCCTTCAGTGAAGTGCACTGCTTCTCTCTGTCACTCCCCCTCTGTTCTTCCTCTCTCTCCGGCTGCTGCCAAACACATACACACACACACACACACACACACACACGCACACACATACACACACACACACACACACACACACACACACGCACACACACACTATTCAGTCCAAAACAGTGACAGTGTGTCCCACAGCTGAGAAACACCAGCCCTTTTAGGACAGTTATTGTTGTACATGGAGATGTGATGTAATTTCTGCAGTGACACTTGCTAGTCTCTGATGTTAGTGCTGTATGAATTGGAAATGTTGGTGTTTTTCTCCCACCACCACAGGAGAGATTTCCAATCAAATTATTTTCATCCCACCAGGGTAATTTGGTAATCTAATTCCTGTCCAAATAATCATCTCTGAGTTTACGAGGAGGAATTAGCCCGGAATTTTAAAGTCTCAGTATGAAAACAAAAGATGCCCACAGATTGACCAGAGACATAATATCACACAGTGTCAAAGACTTTAGTTTGAATCTGCCTTGAACCCATTGGAAGCTGATTGTACATCTCAATCAAACAAAAAACATAAGTTATAAAAACAGATAATTAAACATTTGCATAGAGTAAAGGCTAAACTAGCAAGCTAATGTCTTATTTTGCAATCTATAGCTTTAATTATTTTCACATTAGCCACAGGCCCTGCCCACAAATGTTGACAGACACTGCCGTTTTAACATAGAACCGCCCTGAGCGAGTTCACAGCGAGTTGTACAGTCTGCCATTGCTGCACTGACGAGAACGTCTCCCAAGCGTTTTAGGTATTCTGTAGCTGGATGGATTAATCCACATAGCTCTCTCCATTTACTCCCTAAATCTAAGTCGCTGAAGACGAGGTGGATTAATTTTGTTTTCAAAGAAAATGCTCCGTCAACTCTACCGAAATTCATTTAAGTCTGTGCAAATCATTTCACACCGGACTGCTTTGTGAACGAATGTCAATACAAAGGGACAATGTAAAACAGAGGTTGTGCTAAAAATGTGTTACTCAAGGATAGATCACTACAAACTGTTCGTGATCCAGCTTACAGCCTCCAGAGTGATACTGGATATGGCAGTAATAAAGGGGAGAGCACTTTATTACAGTTCTTTTGAGATTTACGAATATAAAGTTTACCAGTTTATTAAGCACCACCCGAAAAAGGCATAAGGTCTATATAGATTTGTTAACTGTTAGTTGTAACGAGTGTTTCTGTGTACTTTGCTGTGTATGTTGATGATAATGCAAGGGAGAGAGAGAGAGTTTATGGATAATATTTTAATGCACACTTGCACTATGTTTTATTAAGCTCTTACAGTGATTTTATAGAGTGAAAACAGATGCTTCATATTTTGTGTGAAGTACAATAAACATCATAAAACTCATCTGTAAAGTTTTGGCCATCATTAGGACAGGGTCCGGTACAACAGGCTTATACTAATATAGTGGAAAAAGACAATATAAGTTATAAACGTAATTGAACTAAACTATACCTGTTCTATCTCCATGCAGCAGATATTCGCAGTTTCTGACATTATAGTGCGTCCTGACTGAATCCTGACACCAGAGAATGAGCTCTTGAAGCTCCGCCCTCTTAGGCCATGTCACAGTTCCCATCACTCCTGGACTCCATTTCCCAGCATCCTCCTCATTCCTCACCTGCACTCACTCTCCAATCACCCGCACCTGATGGCAGTCACCCAATCACAGCGCACTCCCTCACCAGAGTACTGATCACACGCACCTGCACTCAATCAGCATCAGTCACCAGTTAAAAGATACTCTCACGCACTCAGTCACTGTCCAGTCTCGTTTGCATTAAGACTTACCTTCATGCTTACCTCAAGGACTCCTGCATACTACTTTCCTGTCTCCAGTGTGTTCCAAGTCTCCTTCTGTGTCTCCTGTCTTTGTGTGAGTTATCCAGTGTCTTCTCTTCTCTTCTCTTCTCTACTCTGCTTCGCCAGCCATACGTCAGCCATCCCAGCTCACTATCACTGCAACACAAAGGACAGTATCACTATTCTTCTAGTCACCATTCACCTGCGATATTACCGTTTACTCACCTGCGTTCCTGTTGTCTCAGCTGGTTGTTCAATAATCACCCAATACCTGTTGTCCATTGTCTCCGACCCTTCTGCATTGTAACAGGCCAAGCGCAGCAGATCATTTGCATTTAAAGGGCACACACTGAAACGGCGCGTTTTTGCTCAACCCCAAAAAGTGACAATTTTAACATGCTATAAAAAAATATCTGTGGGGTATTTTGAGCTAAAACTTCACATGCACACTCTGGGGACATCAGAGACTTATTTTACATCTTGTAAAATGGGGCATAATAGGTCCCCTTTAAGGCCTGGTTTCGTAGACAGGGTTTAGATTAAGCCAGGATTAGACCTTAGTTAAATTAGGATATTTAAGTAGCGTTTATAACGTGCCTTAGAAAAAACATTACTGGTGTGCATCTTGAGACAAAACAGTGGCTCTGACATATTTGAGCTTTCAGTTAAAACCGCTCAAACATGCATTTTAGTCTGGGACTAGGCTTAAGGCTAGTCTGTGAAACCAGGCATGTCTTTACTAGGCCTTGAAAGTGATAATTGGTTTGCTTTCTATAGGGGATCAGAAAGCTCTCGGATTTCATCAAAAATATCTTAATTTGTGTTCCAAAGATGAACAAAGGTCTTACAGGTTTGGAATGACATGAAGGTGAGTAATTCATTTTCATTTTTGAGTGAACTAATCCTTCAAAGTTGCAATCTAGGCTCCCTTCACATTTTCACAAGAAAGAAAACTGAAAATGGTAGCATTTTATTTTAAATGAAAATATGATTTTAAAAACCCTCATATCATGGAGAGGTTTGTTATAAAATGTTTAAATATAGTTATTAAGTTATTATAGTTATATCTATCTATCTAGGATATCTGCCTGCCTACCCTTCTATTGCAAAGAGCCAGGCCTGAACCCCAAACCGCATGTTATATGGTTTATATAGTTGAGAATTAGTTACATTTAGGGTAGGGGTGGGGTTAGGTGCACCAAAATATCCATGAATTTAAATTCATTTTCATTTGATGCATAAGGCAATGAATTGAAAGCAATGCAGCTCAGTTCATCAATACAGCTATGCAGGGGTACCTTTAGCATCTTAATTGTGATGCACAAGGCGCTTGACCATGATTCAGCTTTTAACACCTTAGAAGTGAGAATGTGTTGAAGAAAAGTGACAACAAATTTAGCTACAGTGTGTACCCATCTTTACTTACATTAAGAAGATTGACGCAACTCCCTCATCAACTAGCATCTGAATGCATTATATTAATCATGGAGAAGCCATGGAAATGTTCTCTTAGAGACATCACCCTGAGAAACAATTACCATCTGAACAGTGAGAACTGAGAGAAATGTAAACAGGCTTTTTGAATTTTGGGTTAACTGAATTTTTTTCAGCACTGTAAATATGTTTTACAAATCAGAGATGCAGAGAGGCACAAAGCAATGATTAGTGTCAATCAGTGGCTTTCCTATCTCAAGCTGCCATGAACAAAAAGCACAATTGCACATTGTGTGTGGATGAAAAAAAAGAAAAAAAAAAGGCTGATGTGTTGTGATAGAAAGCCCAGCCGTCAGAGGCGTTTATGCTTTGATGAGGAGGCATCTGTTCCCCTGATGGTGGTTGGGATGCGCTCTGTGCTTGTTTGTGTGTGTGTGTGTGTGTGTGTGTGTGCGTCAACAATGACTATAAGCTCAGCATGCCTCTGAGTTCAGCAGTCTAAGCCACACAAATGACCCACAATACGGCAACAGACCCACAGGGGAAATAAAACAGCGAGACAATCGGATTTCAGCACTGAGGCACTTGAGCTAAGGAAATAGAGGGGGAAAAGATCATTTAGGCAGCCTGCGTTCCTTTTCTCATGTGTCCTGTACTGAACTGATGGCCACTTGTATTAAAGTCTCTATGTGATAATTAAATGTAATAGCTGAATAACGATTCTGAGGATGGGGAATATGGGCCCATATGGAGCACTGAAAAAACCTAATTTGCTTTTAACATAGCACCTTCATGTCTCATGAAAAAGACAAACCAAAGGATATATACTCTTAGTACTCAACCTGTAGCTGATGAATGTCATTTCACTCTGTATTGACTGTTGGGTCTCAAAGTCTCACTTTATGACTTGTGCATGTACGAGAGTAGTTCCGATGCCTGATATGCGAAAAGAATCATTCAGTTTTATGAACTGGAGCAACTGATTCATTAAAAAGATCCATTAAGGCTCATTAAAAATATTCATTAAAAAGACCATTTGTGCAGATATCAAGGCATTGCTGCTCTTCTCATAAACAAAATAAATATAAAATATATGCACATTACCATTCGAAAGTTTGGGGTTGGAAATTTCTAATGCTCAGCAAGGTTGCATTTACTGTATTTGATCAAAAATCCAGTCAACAGAAAAATGATAATTAAAAAACTGCTTTCTATTTTGAATATTTTTTAAAGTAATTTATTTCTTAATGGCAAAGCTGAATTTTCAGCATCATTACTCCAGTCTTCAGTGTCACATGATCCTTTGCAAATCATTCTAATATGCTGATTTAATGCTCAGGAAACATTTCTAATTATTATCATTATTGAAAACTGTTGTGCTGCTTAATATTTTTTTAAGGATCCTTACACTGTAACAGTATAAATGTCTTACTGTCACTTTTGATTAATATAACACATTCTTGCTGAATAAAAGTATTAATTTCATTAAAACAAATTACTGAATGTGAACTTGAGTTTGCGGTCTGAATTGAATATGAAAAGCAGTGTACCACAAAATAATGGCAAGAAACAACTGAGTTGTCCTCACTGACTGCAATCAATAAAACATACAACCTGACCATTGTATTCTGATTCTCAAATAAATGACTCTTAGGAGTTGGTTATTAGTGAATCAGAAATCTAAAACATGACCAGAATACTGTGATTCACAAAGAAATGACTCTTATGAACCAATTCTTTAAATGCATTAAAACAAAGAGGTCATGAATGTCACTAATGGTAGTGGCTAGGATGTTGCTAATAGCTGTAGCTTACTGTACATGTATAGGTAAGTGGAAACCAAATAATAGAGCACCTTTCCTTCCTTTCTCCTTCTAAGCACTTAAGGATGCTGTGTACATTTACAAATTGTAATTATTTAAATTTACATTAAAAAAAAATGAAATAAAAATATCTGTATCTACAGTTTTGAATACCTCCACAGCAACAGACTGATGGATTGGAGACTGCATTGATCTGAACATGAAACTTGTCAAAAAATGTGACGTGTCAGAAAAATCAGCCCTCTTCTTAAATATTTCCCCATCAAACTGGCATGACTGCAATTCCAAGTTGTTCCAATTCCAAGCGATTCGAGCTGAAATCATGTGGTGCATTGACTGGAAGCAGATAGCCTGACTAGTACACACATTATTTTTTTTCAGTCCCGTCTAGCATCTTATCTGTTTAGCACCAGCAGTCCATCACCTACACCTACTGCTTCTGTGAGATGCCCTCTGAAAAAAAAAAAAAAAAAAAATGAAATTCATGAAGGTTCATCACTAACTTAAGATTCAAAAGCATAAGGAAGTTCTCATCCTGAATGTTTGTGTGTGTGTGACATGTTTGAGAGTTACAGTGAGTAGCTGTCCCATTTGAAGGGGGCACAAATTAAATAAATACTGAGCTATAAAAAAATAGAAAATAACCTTTTCATCTGTTCATTTACATTTACACTGAACAAAATTATAAAACACTTTTGTTTTGCCCCCATTTTTCATCAGCTGAACTCAAAGATCTAAGACTTTTTCTATGTACAGAAAAGGTCTATTTCTCTCAAATATTGTTTTACAAATCTGTCTAAATCTGTGTTAGTGAGCACTTCTCCTTTGCCGAGATAATCCATCCACTTCACAGGTGTGTCATATCAAGATGCTGATTAGACAGCATGATTATTGCACAGGTGTGCCTTAGGCTGGCCACAATAAAAGGAGAGAGGAACATTTAGGATGAACTGATTCACTAGGAAGAACCTGACTTTCCAAGGCTACATTAGAGAAAGTGGCGGAAGGGTACAACAAACTATCCATCTAGTAGGAAGAACCATTTCACTAGAATGAATCTTTCCAGCGCCACTAATGACAGACACATTTTTAATTAGGCTACTGTCCCTTTAAGACCCTAATTCACATATCCGACACATATCCGGTTTTCACCCACCTGATTACGTCCACTTAAGCCATAACCGACTGTATTTACGTGAGATACTCCACACGATGGACATTTTGACAACAGTCTGTGCATTTGACCATTCGGGCGTAAGAAGAACTGATCGCGCACTGTCTGCGCGCATGAAAAGAGAGAAAGCGCTTCTGGTGTGTTATTCAGCGCGATTCCGCCTATCCCGTCTTCACCAACTTCAAGTTAATCGATAACGAATTGTGATTGGATGGTAATTTTGTTCTAAGACGAATTGATTGGGCTGTTCTGACTCGTTCTATGATCACCCAGTTGTAATGAAATTTTAGTAAAGATGAAATACGGGACAAAACATGATTTTTCCCCTCTAATAAGTCCGGACACTAAAAATAGAGCTGAAATACGGGACTGTCCCGGGAAAAACGGGACGTCTGGTCACCCTAACTAGAATGAATCAGACATTTCAACACATACATACACTGTGTGTTTGAATACATTAACCCTCTGCAGAACAGCGTTGCCCTCAGGCGACGGAAAGTTTTCTAAAGCCCTATGTTTAGTAAATCTTTCTTTAAATGATTACAACCAATTAGAAAGGTTGAGAAAATACCAAAGAACAGTCCAGTAAGCTGTGGGAGTCACTATCAAGCACCATTCAAAGGTGGGACATCCTGCAAGATTATTTGCTTTAGTAATCTTATTTAAAATGACATGAACTGTACATAAAAAATGTGTGTGTGTGTGTGTGTGTGTGTGTGTGTGTGTGTGTGTGTGTGTGTGTGTGTGAAGGTGTAGAGAAGCCTTTTGTCAGGTTTTATGATGTTTTTTATTTTGCATGTTTAGAAATTCAATTTTTCTTTTCGTTACCTCAGGGCAATGTTGTGCGATAAGGGGTACTTTTCGAGGATGTTTTGGACAATACCTCACATTGGCCATAATGTGTTATAAGAAGGGAAGATGCGGGGTTCCTGTGTGCGCAGGAACACCCAAAGTGATGTGCAAAAATTGTAACATACACCACTATTTCACAGCAGAGAAGAACTGCTTTTTGAAGTTTCGTACGGAGTGAAATCTTATTACATGAAGTAGCCTACATTATATGGCATGACACACTACATGATACAAACCTATGCAAGTATCAAATTCAGTATATCAATGTCTTTCAAGTGTTTTTCCCTTTTTACTTAATGATTTCTTGACATTTAAAAGAAAAAAAAACGTGATTTTGATGATACATGATACATCTCTAGGATTCTGTACCATTGTTGCACAAAAAATAAAGATAAAAAAAATATATCAATAAAATGTTCCCAAATGAACCGATAAATTATGTGGATTTTTTTTTTTTTTTTTTTGTGCAGCAGAGGGTTAATAAAACCAGCAATGTAGTTTTTGGTCGCTATACACAATCTACTTGCTTGCAAGAACCAGCTTCTCAAAAACCTACACTGTTCTGAAAAATGTACTTCAGGTAGTAGCATCGGTACTTTTAGTTAGTTACTCCACGACACTGATTTTTTTCACATATGTGGGAGGCAGTGGAGTGGGTCACAGCAAGGAATCGCTCTCTCAGTGAGGTGCAGGTGGAAACAAAGACTTTTTTAGTGATTCATGCGAAGTAAGTTCTGAAAGTCTCAGCCTCCCCTCCCCTCTAGTGGATACACGCTGTCAGTCTTCCATTGCTATGCAGGCTGGAAGCCCTCAAGAAGGCCTGAGGCAGGTGCTAAAGTGATATGTAAGTATATTTGTGAGGGAGTGTGTGCGTGTGTGTCAGAGACAGAAAGACTGGACTTGTCTGTTCTCATTTGGCTGTCTGTCAAAAAGCAAGATATTAAGCTCTTTTTTTTTTTTTTTTTCTTCAACGGATGAATATTAAATCTAGTGTTTACTCGCTGTAAGTGATTTTCCCTGCAGACTTCACACCTCCTCGGCCCCCCGCTACAGAGAAACGAAACATCCGGCCTATTCGAATTTTTGGCAAAGAGGAAATCGGTTATGAACGGGTCATTTGGAAACATCTGTGGCCACAATCATTACCTCCCCTCTTCCTCCTCGGCTCTGCTACACCAACAAACATTAGCGCAGCGCTTTCACTCATCTCGCTCTTAGAATTACCATGGTAACAGAGCCCTCTGTGAAAACTGACAAACAACAGCGAGCTGGTTGAAGATCTGTCTCGATATTTCATAACAACCACAGACTGAGCCAAGTGTGTGTGTGTGTGTGAGAGAGAGAGAGAGAGAGAGTGTGAGTCAGAGATTGATCTGACGATGGAAGCATCTGTCATATAACTCTTGTAATCTGTGACAGGAACTGTATGTACTGGTATTCAACGGTATAAAAAGTTCTGAGAAATTATACTTAAAGTATGGGTACTTTTTTCCCAAAAAGTAAACTCAATTAAAAGTCAAATTATCTAACAAAAACTTAAATAAAAGTAAAAAAAAAAAAAAAAAAAGAAAAAGAAAAGGTTAAGCATATTTGCACTGAAGAAGATTTGTGTAACACTGTTATAACTACATAACACTGCAATAAATAATAATTTTATTAATCAGTATTTTTTCATGTTTTCCAGTAAAGTTAATTAAACATGTTTATTTAAATTTACTTTAGAAGCAAAATTGTGTAAGATAACATTTTCACAGGTAAGAATAACAAATTATTTTAAATAAAACATGCAAATATCAGCTAAGGACAAAAAAAAGGTATAATAAATTAAATAAGGTACGAGAGGCTGTGTGAATAAGTACGGCTGAAGGGCATTGTTAGGCACGACGTGAAGCAGAGTGCCTGCAACCCCCTTCAGCCATGACTTATTCACGCTACAGCACTAGCCTCGAGTACGTTATTGTTTTTATAAAACGGTTACCACACAATACAAATATTAAAGCCAAAATGTATCAATGCAACTTACATGAATTAAACTTTCACCAAAAGCTTTCCTTCCGCCTGAAAAAAAATTGTTCCTGACCGTGAACAGCAACAGAAGTTACATTATTACACCATTAGATGGCGGCAAAGATTGTCTTTATGAGTGTTTCAGTCAGCAGCAAAGACTTTTACATTGAAAAAACTGAATTGCTGTGAACACGGAACAAGACACAACTGACAAATGCTTTGACTAGCTCTGTCAGTCACGGGAAAACCCCTTAACTGTTAAAAGGACAAGATAATACATCGGACATTTAAACTGATTTTTTATTATGAACATAGGACTGACCTGAAGGAAAATGCTAAATCTGAATGCAGGTAATAAACTCGTTCAATCGATCTCTTTATCATAATACTCTTCTACAAAATACAGTAAGCTTCAATGAACAATATCAATTGAGAACATACAGTTTACATTGTTAAGGGTGTTGTGTAGTGATACACAGAACCTTTGGGTGAAGCGATCATAACTGTGTTTTATCGTAACCAACCAGAATCAAGGACAGGAACTAACTGTTATATATATATATATATATATTATAACAATTAAAAAATATATATATTACTATTGCAATATTGTACTATAAAACAGTATTTAATAATAATTATCAATCATACCATTGCGAGACCTTAAAGCTTCTCTTTTATTGACAACAGATTAATAAATGATCCTCATCACAAATTTGGGAAGATGATTGGTACGTGTTGTGTTTTCAAATAAACATTACAAGTGACCCAAAGTCTCTGCATAGATAGAGTTTGTGTGGAGTAGCATTTAGAATTTTTTTGCACACACTTGTGTGTAAATTAACACTTCAACAAAGCGGCCAGTTATCGGCCAGCTGGTGAGTATCACTGTTTCACATACTCATCAACGTAATTTTTTTGTTCGCATTTGGTGCTTGGACCCAGGCTGAGATGCTAAGGGTGTTTCACACACAGCCGCTAGATGGAGCTTTTACACTAAAATAAGTGAAAATGATTTATTATAACATAATATAATAGTATAGCAATGATATATAATCACTCAAGTACTTTTCCACACCTGTCTATATTCCAGTCATTCCGTACTGAAGTTAATATGGAGGTGAAGCGTTCATGGCAGCAATGAGTAACATCTATATGGGTGACCTGACACAGCCCCTGCGAACAGAATGGTGTGAATGGAGGTGAGGGGTGGAGTACAACACATGGGGACAGACGGAAATTCTGATGCAATGAATCTCTGAGGGATTTTGTTCATGCCAAAAACAACATCTGCTTTTTGCTTTGCACCCATTGCACGTATAAAAGTCCCTAAGCTTAGAATCCCTGACTTAGTGTGCAATTGTCTTTTCGATACATTACAAAGGTGAATGGAAATATATCTTCCATTAAGTGCATTTGATTGTTTCTGAAAGCACTGTGCTTATGGATGCTCTAAAGTTGGCTCTCCATATAAAAATATAGTGGTTGTTACCTGAACGCAGTAAGGATAAAAGCAGAGACACCATTACTGCCTTGCTTTGTCTCATTCCTGTCTTTACTCGTGTTTTGCCAAGGCAAGGAATATGTGTCTTGTGGCGACGAATCATTTCTTCACCCCAAAGTACAGGAAACCTTTGACTTTCTGGCCCCCTGATGCATGAAATCTCCTTGTCAGGCTCGGCTGGTCATGGTAATTGGTCTCAATAGGCCAGGGGACAAGATAAACGGAGAGACGCCATTAAGACTTCACTTCCCGTTGGCATGCAGACCAATCTAGACAGCACAGATGCACTTACTCGTTTCTGCCCACTGCCAAGCAATTTGCCTTTTCTTACCTCCACAGCTGTCTGAAAGAGCACCAGGCTTAAAGAAATTGAGGATTATTGAGTGGATACTTTAGAAAAAGCCAATTGTATAATCCTATGGATTAGTCATGTTTTTCCTTTTTCTTTTTTTTTTTCTGCAAAGAGACTGTTTATGCCAAGTTTAATTTCTCAGAAAAGTGGTCATAATGTAACATTATTGTTGTGTTGAATTTGCTGTGTTTCTTGACTGTTCAGCCATGACTTCGGATGCAAGGTATTCAAAAAGCCCATTCATTCCTTTGTGCTGCTTTTGCTTTGGATTCCCCTGAGTATTTAAATGTTTTATTGAATAAAGCGCAGAGAGTATAGAAAAAAATGTGACTAACTTTTGTTTCTCAAGTGAAAATACGAAAGCAACCAAGCAAAGATGCTCTTAGCACTTGGGGGGAAAAAAAACAAGTTGACTAAAAACTCATCATTAATCTAAGGCTAAACTCACAACATCCCCTCAAGGGAAATGGCCTCTTCTTAATTAAACATTACAAATATACTTATATATGTATGTGTACTTTTGTGAATCTCATTTGGCTCTGAAAATGCATGATAAATGTGCTGAATTAAAGAAAATTCATCCAAGTTCAAAATACTGACTCGCTCAAGTGGTTGGTTGGTTGGTTGGTGATTGTTACTCTCACATATTTCACAGTTAAAAAAAAAAAAGAAAAAAAAAAGTAGTTTACCCAAAAATGACAATTCTTTCATTATTTACTCAACCAATTATTATCAAAACTACTCTGGTATCTTTCTGTGAAACACAAAAAGGAGACATTTTCTATACAATGGCAATAAATGGTGAACAAAACTTTTTTTTTTTTTTTTTTTTTTTTTTTTTTTTTTAAAGTCCATATGACTCACGCACTGAATTTTTAAATCTTCCAATGCCATACCATGAAAAAGTTATTCCCTCTCAAATCAATTTGCAGCTCTCAAATCAAATATAGTGCAGCTTTGACGTCAAAACGCTGGTTCTTGTGACATTTGATGTTACTGATGTCCAATCTACACCATAAGTGTCATTTTTGATTTAAGAGCTGTGTTCTGGGTTGCATGAATGATTTGATTTGAGAGTAAACAATGACTTCAGTTTCAATCTGTTCCTCCCAAAAACATGATATGGCTTCAGAAGACTTTGGTTTTTTGGGGGGGGGGTTTTGTGTGTATTTTTGGGTGAACAATTTCTTAAAAATGTATAAAATTGAAAGGGGACCAAATCCTCTGAGCTGCTGTAGTCCAAGAGCTGGGTTTACAGAGTGACACTCCTGTAGCGCTGACAGCATTTACTGAGAGAAAGAAGAATGGTCACTTATCTGCAGAAACCTGTGCACAGGCAAAGCTAACAGGCTTAGGAGATAGAGCTCGGCCTCAGCTGTGTAATTGCCTAATCCATTTCTCCTCAGGAAACTCTGGTCTAAAAAGTTCTGCTGAAGCACCAGGTAACATCATCGTGACCCATTTCTGCCTCCATCAGCTGCTAGTTTAGGTCTGGTGGTGGAATGCTGAATGGCGCTCCACCCAGTGCATCTGTTAGGAAGCTTGCTCCTCCTACAGCAGGAGGTCCAGACTGTGGAGAAGACATTTTGAGGTCATACAGTGACAGTGGGGTATGCTGACAAACGACCACCCCTGTGAACATCCTCTAGTTTAGAGGGGGCATCACAAACGAGATAGAGATGGGGCTGGGGTCTTATCAAGAGGTCTTAACCACAAAAAATGAACGGGGTAAAATTATCTTAAAGGAGGTCATTTGTCAACGTAGCACTTGTACCACAGAGGTCACCCATGTCTCATTCTTGTTGCTAATCCAATCAATAAACCTCCTAATGGTGATGCAACCGCTCAGAAATTACAAAAATGTGGAAGGAAAATTTGGAAGGTGAAACTTCACATGTATTGACTGTAAATGCCAAAGTGATGTTAACCAGTGAATATTAGCAAAGAATAATAAGTAATGCTACTGTAAGAAAAATCTGGGCCAAGAACATGATCTAAAGTGTTCTGTCAGTAAGAGATATATTATCCCAAGTCATTTATGTTGAAGTAAATTTAATTAGCTTAAGTAGGGTATTCTTTTGCCATCCATTCAGAGAGTGACTCCTACAGAGGACCTATAAAATAGCACATGACAAGATGTCACAATCATAATTAGTTCCTGGCCTCTGCCATTGACTGCTTCAACAATAAATGTATTTAACAAGGGGGTATTTCAACAGCCAGCACTGCAAATGACGCAATAAAACTCTGCCTATATTAGCATATGACTTGATAACAGCTAAAAAGCACCATAATGATCAAAACTAACAAAAGCAAAGCATCAATAAAATTATGTTAATTCACCAAGTAAAATATCATTTACTCATGCCTTTCCAAACCAATATGACTTTTTCTGCCGAGAAAATGCTATTACAATGCAGCAACAGCTATCAAGCTTCAAAAAAAGCAAATGAATGACCAAGACAGTCTTCAGAATTTAAACTTTATGTTCCACAGAAGAAAGTAAGTTAAGTTTGGAATGACATGACTGCAAGTAAATGATGACAGATTTTTTATATTCTGGGTAAACCAAATCATTGAGGGCAAAGCTCTCTAATTCAAATACATAATTCATCTGTTACTCTAAAAACCTTCCACTAACACATTCATAGCAGAAACACAGTAACACTGCATGGCACCAGGCTTGAGTACCCAGAACAGGACCTTGACAGAGAGCTGCCAAGCCACTGGCCTTTATTTTTCAGTCTCAGTGTGACCGAGTGTTCTCCTTCCTCATATTTCTTCAGATAATCCCCCAGCTCAACGTTATTAATGCTCAATTTCACCCAATTATAAGGCTCCTCAAAACTGGAAGGCGGCCAGTGGGGGAAATATGGAGAGAGGAGAGAGTAAGAGTCACAGCTCTGTGTGCGACCACTTAATGTGTCTAGGACGTCAACTGAGAATCTGTGATTACTCTCCAACACTTCCAAACAGACGTGTGCAACCCAATTACACAGCAAAAATGCTTTATATTGTTTATCTTCAAGCGATGTCCAGTTCAAGCGATGAACTGATTTGAGAGTGATGTCCAAGTAACATGTTAATCCCTCTAACAGGTCACTGTCACCTGGGTGCTTCAAGCCCCCTACATCAAGTACATAATAACACATCTCAAGGCCATAGTGTCTAAGGTCTGAGAGGCAGCCAACTCCACTTGTAATAATGAAAAAGCCTGTCTTTTTATAATGGACATGCTTATATAGACCCCCCATCCCAGTAACTCGTGCTTTACAAACCTTTGCACTTCACATTGTGTATGATGCCAGAATTGCATTGATTTTCCATGTTAGGGCAGTGTTCAAATATAGACCTCTGTTAAATCAGGATTACAGAGGTAGATATCTTTGTACTGCCAAATGTATATCTAAAAGAGGGTAAAAAGGACAAGGAACCTCTAATGATCCTATTTTACATCCAAGTAGATTTAGATAAATGTCATATCATGGCAAAAAGCAAGCTGAGAGCCTTTTTACAAAACAGATGCATTTTATCATTCATCCAGAATATTGAAACAATGCTCTGGAAAGGAGGGGACAAATCGATACACTCTCTTGGAGGAATGGCCTATGAGCGGCTGAGGGAAAATTCCGGAGCAGCGATACGGTGAGCTGAGTCTGAGCACCTGAGGCCTTGTAAACTGAATTAATTTGTCTTCACCGGTGCTGAAGCACAGCCACACACACAAAGACACTGGCTGGTCAGTTCACTGCTCACCTCCACTGAGCCCACAATCTGCCAGCTGTGTGAAACCCCTGCCCAGGTACAAACCCTTGCTACAGCCTGCACTCTGATTCTGCTAATTTTCATGTTTTTAGCATAGTCTGTGCTTTAAAAAAAAAAAAAAAAAAACTTGCTTCCATTTAATTTTTGTAATTTATGCAATCAACATGTGACTAGGAAACAAGGTCATTAATAAGAGTGAAACATAAAACACAAAAATAATAAAACAATAAATATAATAAATAACTAGCAGCGGCAATTTTGTCTCTATTTTGTTCCACTATGAACTGCTTTAATTTGGACCAAGAGATACAGGGTGAGTGGCTATTGCATCAGATATGTCACTTTGCTGACAGCCGATTGGTCCAGTTTGGTTTGCGATCTCTAACTCAGAATAAAGCTGCATTCATTCACGCTGTGTCGTAATTAATGTAACGATTCTGAACTGTAAAAAGCCTTCATGTGCTTGTAGAACTAATTACAATGTGTAAACTCACAATGTTCTGAGAGCTATATGACTTGTACCACCTGACCACTGCAGATTTAAAGTGTGTTTGACTTGAAGCGTCGTTGTGTAGACCGATTGGTGTATGACATCAAAGTACCACAAAAGCGATTCGAAAGCATAAGGAGCTCCATTTACGGTAACTGACCCTTCACCAGGAGTTTGATTGACAGGAGATCTAACCAAATCCGCCATTTTGTCCGACAAAGCAGTCAGGGGAGTTAGTAGATTAACCTCGGTGGACTTGAACTTGAAAAGTGGTGTGTACTGACGTCTTTGACGAAACAACATTTATGAAACAACATTCCTTCTGATGTTCATTCATGTTTATTTGATGCTATAAATGAACTAGTAGGAAGAGATGATCAGTTCACGAGCCGCTTGAACTGAGGCGCTACAGCGATCACATTAAAAAGCCACAAAACAGTATTTATTGTTTAAATTTCTTTAAAAATTACAAAATTTGAGATCTAGTTTTATATCAAAAGTAAGCTACTCTGTCTGTCGACGCATTGTCAGTGTCCTCTTTGGTGTATTTTTCACTGAGTGAGAACATGATGTGTGGCATGAGAGTGGCATGGCTTGTCGGACGTAGCAACAGTAACTAAAGGGGGCGGGTCTTTGTGAACAGTCAATTACAACATGCCATAAACCATGGAGATGAACACCGCTAAAAACCAATCTACCTTCTTGAGTCCGAAAAACCAGAGTTTGCTCAAACTTACCTGAGTAGCAACTGAAACTGGCTGCAACAGGCCTCTGAACAGTTGTTTACAAGCTGCACACAGATGTTAAATTAAATATCTCCTACTTGGCTGGTTTGGTTTCAAAGGATTGTCCATAAATATCCACTTTATCCAGCACAGTTTTTGTTCTAAGACTTCTAAAGTATCCAGATATTGTATTATGAATTGAGAAACTACTACAAACAATTCGGTGTGTGAGCTCTCTGACTGAATCAAATTTCAGACTGAATCACAAATTGATTTCGCAAAGCCATTTTAACAATTCACTGAAAATAGCCGACTCTAAAGAGTAATTAATTCACGAATCTGGCATTGATTCGCCAATTCTGATTATAAACAGCAGATGGAAAATAGCGTATATTTTGTATGCTTGAACTTTTTTTTACCTGACCGTAGAATCAGGGCCTCCTGAGTGCTGACACCTGCAGCACTAGCCAAAATTCACTGACCTGAAATGGTAGTGTGTAACACTTATTAATATTTCTTTTCTTTTGAAGATTAGCAGGCAGGTAGCCTGTCAATTTATTATGTGATGGGCTGTTTCCACACACACACACACACAAAGTTCAGAGTAAAGGCTTCTCCTCCACTGATTCCCATTCAAACTGAACATATAGGGATATATCATATAGAACATATATCATATAGGGATTTATGCATTTTAGCTAACCCTCTGCTATATTATAATGAAATATTAGAATATTAGTCATGAATATAGTCTAATCATGTATACAAATTTAAACAGCAATTTTTGTAATTCTACAGAAAAATATAAAACAATACATTTGCAAAATATACAAACCCAACACCCAACCCAGCAGTGGTTCTTCAAAGCCACTGTTGTATGTTAATAAAAGAAATGTCAGCAAAAACTGTGTAAACACATTCATCCGTAGCAATGCACCTTAGTAGGCACTATAATTAGGTACGCAATAAAAATGTGAATATATATAAACATGCAATGTTCCTTTATTTTTCTTTCTTTCTTTTTTTTTTGTTTTTTTTTTGCAACATTACTTTTAGAAACACCTGAGAACAATCGTGACAAGCCATGATAACATTTTCCATCTTTCCCTCATTTATCTTAAATTTTTATTTAGTCTCCTTGTTTTTGCAGACATGAGCAAAAATAGACTACTGAGACTATAACAGAATATGCCAACAAATCCCACTTTTTCTCTTCTCTGCCTCTTTATCTGTTTCTCTCTCCACCCCAAAATAAACGAGCAGTATACACTGATGTTCCAGATAGTAGTTTGTGTCTGAACCTGATAAGGCGCTTTGAGAGTGTGTGTTCTCCATGTTGGCTACAGGTGTATGGTCTTCCCTGTTCTTCTCTTCTCCCGCCCCTCCTCTTTATCTCTGTCTCTGCTCACAGGCTGGTTGGACCAGATAAACTCAAATCTGGGTAGAACATAAAGAATGTGTGTCTAGTTCTGCAAAAAGACCTTATATACAAACTATGCACCATTTGCCGTCTGTTCTACCGGGTACAAAAAGCAACTCTTTGATAAGATCAGTGCCATACTTGCTTTAAAAATCATGCTACACACAATTTGTATTTATGATTAAAGGTATATTCTGAGTTCAGTAATCGATAGCATTAGTAATGTTGATTACCACAAATTGATTTCCAAAAGTCTCTAATTTTCTTAAAAAAAAGTTAACTTAATTACAGCTAAATTACAGCCTTCACATTTTTGGTTTTAAAATTTCCATTTCCCATTTACTTTCATTGTATGTGTCTCAAAGTAACTGTTTTTTTTTCCTTTATTTTTTGCAGTTTGTCCCTTTAAATGCAAATGAGCTGCTGCTCCCACCCCCTGTCCAAAAGAGGGCGGAGCTTTACCAGCTTGCACTTCAGTTGCTCAACAACAAGAAAAATGGAGAATCTCACGCAGCCAAAATGATGATTGTCAGTAACGGTGTTCAGCCTTACATTGTTCAAACCGGAGTCGGACACTGATGGAGAGAATCAGGAAGAAGTTACAACTTTTAGAATGCAACTGGACGTTTCTGAATGGTTAGTGGATAAATTTATGTAGTTGCTGTGAAGTTGCTTCAACTCATCCACTAGCATGTGCCGTCATGTTAATCTTTTGTGCAAATCCAGCGTTGAATTGACCCTCATTTGTGAAGCAGTCCGGCATAAAATGCTGGCATGACAACAACACTTTACTACAACAACTCTTCCTCTTCTCTAAAGCAGCCCAACATGTCCTCGCCCCCTTGGTTGCGTATTCTCAGGGGCAGGGTTTATGTAAATTTTACATGCACTTTTGTTGAACAAGTTTTTTCCCCGGTTAATGACATCAGTAACCCTTAGTGATGTCACTAACCCGGGAAGAAGCTCATTGTAGTCCCTACCAGCCATTTGTTGTAGTCCTTAAACAGCTAATTCTTTAAAAGAAAACATCTCCCTTTGCATTAAACTTTGAGCGTCGTAACTTCGCAGATGTTGTTTATGCTCTAACAGCAACATTACACACTAACTAAAGTTTAAAAAGTGAAATCATAATCAACCACCCCTTTAACTTGTATTGGACCTGGAATATTCCTTCTAGTTTAAGAACTGGTTAAATGTATTAAGTTAAAAAACATGTACACTGCCCATCCTGACCTACATCTTTCATTGCGATTTTTGAACAGCTTGGGTTCTGCTGTGCCAGTCATGTATCCACAGTCAATGTTAGTGCACACATCAACATTTGTACCAGATCTTTCTAACCTTGAGCTTGACAACATACCAATGAACGGTAAATACACCTACGTACCGGCTATTAAGTGTCCAACTGCCACTTAATGTCAGTTTTCTAACACTCTCAACATGGCAGACAGCAACTAGGAATGCACAGAAAAATAGAGTACGTTTCTGCTAAAGTATGTTTATGTGCGTGTACTCCTGTTATATAACACTCAGCACTACATCCCTCATTTGAAAAGATGTCACGTGATGAAGTCCTTAGATCACCTCTGAGACTCCAGGGCCTTTCATTCATTCATCTTAATGCACTTTTGTTGACTGCACTTGTAGTTTATATACATATCATCATGTCACCATTCATAATGGTGTCTTTACAAGAGACGACGACAGCTTGGTTTTGCGTGTGTGTCTGTGACAGAGAGAGTGGTCGCATGCTGCATTCACTGATGTGGGAAACATTGCTCAGTTCCAAAGCTTCACTCCAGTGATCCCAGCAGTGGTATGTCATGTGAACCCAGCGTCAAAGAGCAGAAAACTGAGGGAAAGAGAGGAGAGAACGGGAGAGGATCGTCCATTGATGTGTGGGGAATGTCTATAATCTCTTAGGCGCTGCCAGGCTTTTATTGTTTCTTAACCTTATGAGTAAATATCAGTGGGCTTTTTCTATTTCTACCGTAACCTTGACTGCTGTCAGGTCAGCACATCATAATTCTCTTAGTGGACACAGCCTCGCAGCGGTACGCAGTTAAAACATATAGGGCAAAGAGTATGCTTCACCTGTCTAATATCTCAGAAACACTTCTGCACATAGTAAACCAGTCATTTTCTTCACTGTATCCATGTTCTGACAAAATAAAAGTTCACATAACAAAATTAAATTTTGACCTTTTCACATAGTCGAATTCAACATAACATGAGCGCTGACCGCTAAAATGCAGATTTTACACTGAAACAGCCGGGTACATCAACATCATCAAGTCCAGTGCCTCACAGTGTGCGTTTTTATGACGCAATATGTCTTCAGCAAAAATAAAATAAAACAACTAATCATATAATCACAACTATTAGCAAAGCGCCTTTGAGGGCGTCCATGAGTAGCCTAATGCATTTTTCAAATTCAAGGTACTTAACAGAGCTCTTCAGCGCTGCCTACGTTTGAATGAGTTCATTGTACAGAGCTGCCCACTGCTCATGAGAATTGATGACATGGTGTGGGACTTGGTTACTACAGTAATTACATATGATTTGTTAGGTGGCTGTGTTAAAATTAATCTAAAATAAGGGTTTGCATGCTGGAAAAAAATATATTTGTTGAGTATGATGAGGAAAGGTCAAAGTTAAAGTCATAAGAATATGTGATAATGAAGGATGTAGTACTACTAGCAAAAATGTTGACACCTGCATCTCTGGCCACATGGCGCTCAGTTTATGATAAGCGTACTTATACTGCCACCATGTGGTCATATGCCATATAATCAACTGTGATTGCCTACTTGCCCTACAACTACAAATGCACTTTGAATTTGTGAGAAGCTGATCTGAGCGAGGAACACAATGGTGAGATAGCGTAAGTTGACAAGACACTAAAGAGAAAGAAAGTCTGTTGGTTTGTTCTGGCCTTTTCATGAGGTAAATTGGATGTCTGTGTGACCTTATCAATGGACTCGTGGCCCCAAACCTCCTAACTGTTAGCATTTACTGCTCAAAGGTTAATGGAAGGAGCTGGAGCCAGGCTGAAGGTTATAGATGGAGCTTTCAGCTTCCTGCCAGTTTAGACTTCAGACAACAAGCGGGAACTGGCACATCCTGATGTCTCCAGCTCAGAGGAATTGCAAACTCACTTAAATGAGATTTAATGAGACCCGTGAGAGGATATTTATCTTTGGATTTGCTACAATACAGTGGTTGCATGGATAAATCATAATAGCCTATACACATGGCGTTTAGCATGATAAGTAGCTTTTAGAGCAGATGGCAATCTGTCAATCTGCGTTTCGCAGATTACAAAAACAGTTAATACATTTTTGAGTTTGCATCCTTGGTTTAATTTCATATTTTAAATTAAATTGCACCAGATGAATTGTTGATATTTACAAACAACCAACTTTTTTATTCCAGTTTAATATTGTAAATTATTCCGTCAGTTTGGAAATAGAACTTTACATGAGGGAGGGAGGAACTAAGAGAAAATAAACTGAAATTATTGAAATACTTCTCAAAAATATTTTTTGAATGCATAAAAGGGTACCAGTTGTAGTCCCCAAAACAGATGTATACTCTCATTGGTTTTTGTTTATAGTTATGATACATTTCATTTATTATTATTTTCAATGTTGAAAACATTTTTTTACGATTCTTTGAAGAATAGAAAGTTCAAAAGAACAGTGTTTATTTGAAATAGAATCTCTTTTGTAACATTATAAATGTCTTTACTGTCACTTTTGATCAATTTAATGCATCTTTGCTAAATAAAAGTATTAATTTCTTTAATTTCTTTCTAAAACATAAATAAATAAATTCTTACTGACCCCAAACTTTTGAATTTCTGCGATTCTGGAGACTATCCCGGCATCTCGGGCTGAATG
Source organism: Elopichthys bambusa (assembly GCA_037101425.1). Classification (NCBI taxonomy): domain Eukaryota; kingdom Metazoa; phylum Chordata; class Actinopteri; order Cypriniformes; family Xenocyprididae; genus Elopichthys; species Elopichthys bambusa. The sequence continues at coordinate 23,331,244 of CM074447.1, read as the reverse complement.
CAGGGAAACACCCTGGATGGAAGCACAGTAAATTGATATCTTACTTTATAATTAAAGTACACATGAAATCAAAATTGACCTTATTTATTTTGTTAGCTCAAATTGCTAGTTTTGTGGTGAACAATTCATCCGTGCAAGTCAATCCACAAAAAAGAATTGTTTGGCTTCGTAATATTTAATCAAAATCTGAAAATGCTCCTCCCCTCTGCATCAGTGCCCCTTCTCTAATGACATCAGTTTGACGGCTTGGGTTGAAAATGCTTAAACCACTCCCCTCCGACCGTTAGTCTGCTATGAGCAGAGATGGAGAGGAGGAGCGCTAAAATAAAACACTGCCCTCTATTCAATATTCAGTTACACTTGGAAATACGTCACAACACTGGAGAAAAGTTGTTTGCAACTTCCGGTTCATGGGGACTTTAAATTAATGCTTCCATCCATAATACCATGCAGATTCTTTCTGCACTGCACTGTTCTGCCAAAGAGGGCATCTGTCATACTGACCAAAATGAAATATCGCCATCTGCTGTCTAGTATCATACTAGCATCTGCCCTAAACCTTGAGCAAAACATCTATTGACATACTGGCAATTGGACAAATGAATGAAGGAAAAAGATCTGGCTTTAAAACTTCTGTTCGGTTTTTGTGTTTATGCTCTGTTTTGAGTTTATGTTCTGCTTATGTCCTTTTTAAGTAGTGAAAAAAAACATATGCGTCATTATTTTTCCTGATATTTAATGAATTTTCCTAATTATACACACATAAACACACACACACACACAAACGTTTCATACACACATGGGATTCCATGTTTTATAGGGACTTTACTTAGACATAATGATAATTATACTGAAACTTTCTGCATTTTTACATTTTCAAAAAACATTACTTAGTATGATTTATTTCATCTTTCTCAAACCACTCTCACACACATATCTCTTTCTCATACACGCATACAATTTCTTGGTCTTACACACACACACACACACTGGCAGTTTCCCAGGACTGGGGAGCAGAGGTTGTGTCTGGCTCTCTTCTGGCCTGTGGGATAATATAAATTTGCACATAATTTGCCTAGTTTAAGAGCATGCAGTAAAATTACTTTTGAATTTTGATTAGTTTTAATTTGTTTGTAAACAGTGAGGTCTGACTGGGGTCAGATTGACTCCAAACATAAGTAATGTTACTATTTTGGAAAACATAAGAGATGCATATCCTTGTTCCAGTATATATATATATATATATATATATATATATAAACAAGTACAACAATATTTTTTTCATTATTTTGTGTAATTAAAAATTAATTTGGTTATTTCATCGCTTTTTTAAAATGTGCACACTATCATAGGAAATTGAAGGGTTAGTGATGGAATTATTTAT